>OX101783.1:43964866-44111054 GCA_944452715.1 Ophion slaviceki
GAGAGTCGTAATCACCGGATCCGCCGCGAACGCTAATGACTGCGCGACTTCAGCCTTTTCGGTGCTCTTGCGGAGCTCGGGCGGGAGCTCTCGCTTACATTATGGAAGCTGCACCGGAAAGCGTGACGCGCCCTATGCTCGTAAGTACATGTGTTACTTAATAAAGTCGAGCCCTCGTGAGGCGTGATATTTAAAAAATAGTATTGGATAAAAAATTCAATTTCATTCTTTTTTCTTTTCAAAACGTCATATTTTCGGAAACATCAAAAAGTTTTTTGGAGAAACCAATTCGAATTGACGCAATCAACATAAGGTAGATGGCCCAGTAATCGTCACCTTAAGCAGATCGCTTGACTGTGCAAATTTATATAGCTCAACTAGGAAAGTGAGTAAAAGTTATTTTAAGTCGTTCTTAATCAGTTTTTTATTACGAAGAAGAAGGTCGTTGTGAAATTCCCGTGCCTGGTACAGTTTTCGAGAAAATATTTCGTAAAGGTTATAAGATGCTATTGTACGAATCACCGTCATGCCGCCATGACACTTGGTCTGGTAATCGCCATGGGAACGTCCCACTAATCGTCACATGCGTTCATACTGCTTTGAGGCCTTACATAACTTTGAAAAAAAATTGTTTTTTTTTTATTGACTTAAATTATGTATAAACATGTTGAAAATAATATGCGAAAGTTATTTTTGGTGGACTTTTTTTTAAGACATGTAGAAAAATGGTTTTAAAACTTTAAACGCATTATTCATGAAGAAATGTTTTCAAAATTGGGCGGACTCGTAGGGCCTGCATTTTTTCACTGATTGACTTCAAATTTCAACTATAACTTTTTAGATACGTTTTATAGCGATACACACACGATTTTTACAATCGTTGAACAATTGCGATTTTTGGAAACAAATATAGGCCGTTGTTTCAGTCGAAAATGCGACTTTCTTAAAAATCGGGCTAGATGTACAAAAATAAATATTTTGTAATAATCGTGTGTACTTCGCTAGCAAAACTCATGTAGATTACGGAGAAAAGAAAATTCTTCTAGGTGCACATGTGCGACTCCAACGGGTCCGCTCGTTGGAGGTACCTACAGATATGTGAAATAAACCCTCTAAACCTCGTTTTGATTGCTTTATTAGTATTTTTTTTAATCCCAAAATGCCTTGTTTATCGACCATCGAAAGGTATATAAGGCCTTAAGTAATGATGCAAAGGTTCGTAGGACTTTGTTGACTCGATTATGTCTGCATATAGAACGGTAGAATAATTTTTACGCACTCTGTCACAAACTTTATGATTTTTATTAAAACATTTGATAAAGCGTTCGAAACATAAATTTCTCTTCCATGGAACGTTATTAATTTAAAAAATAAAACCTATTATTGCCTATTACGTCAGAATTATAATTTTTGTTTATTCGTAGTCATTATTAACAGCTTTTTTTCATAAAATAATGTTTAGTATTATTTCGATCGAGTGCTGTCCACCTGTGTTCAAGGCATACCCAGTTATCCACATGGTCACGACCCAGTAATCGACATTTATTTATATGTATATCTTTTTACTATCGCGAATATGTGTACGACGATTACTGGTCCGCGGATCCTTCATCCTTTTCTGATTTTCTTAAACTGATATTCGATTCGTAAGACTCTTTTTTGCTAACATTGTCCCGGTTATCGACAGCCGTGGCGATTAATCGGCAGAGTGTTTATGTTGCTGAACCGGTAATCGTCATATATGAAAATTAATTGAAAATAACATAAGACTATAATTTTTATGCTGAACGCAAAACTAAAATCCTCCCCGAATCAAAATTTTTAGCCTCCTCTGAACCCTCGCATGACCCATTTCTTTTGTAATACATAAGCCGCCAGCCTCCGTTGAACCGACGAAACCTCATTTGTCGAGTTCAGTACTATGAACAGATCTCCTCTTGGTCCAGGGTAGCCTCTGCTAGACCTCCCAAACCTTCTCTCGACCCCCAGTTTCAGTGAAACGTGCAGAGCACAGGCCTCCTTAACCTGCTTTCAATCTGAAACTGTTGCCTCGACCCCACCTAACCTGCTTTCGGCCCAAATTCCATATCTCCTCCATCATCATTCCATTGTGGCCTGATCGGTAACCCGTTCGATGACGAAAATAATACGAAATTAATAAAAATACATCGTCCCCTTATCAAATTATTAGTGCAATATTAATATGCGAAAACATTCAAATTTGCTCAATTTATTATCGATTTATTATTATTTTATAGGCAATTCATAAAAGAATGCTTGTATATACAGTCTTACTCCAATCCTATCGGATTAATGGGCGTTTTCCTGTGAGTAAAAATCTCACAGGAAAATTCTTAAAAAAATGCTAGTCTATCCAGTATAAGCTTACGCGACGGTTTTCGTCCTTGGCATTTCTTCTTAAACCCTCTAGTTCTTGAGTTACATTGCATTATCTAGAATTAGTCTTTTTTAGCAAAAAATGAAATAACATTGCGAAAAAAATCGTACAAAACTTTATAAAAAACGCAAATGAAGTTCCTGCTACCCCGTTTAAGGTCATCATGGATAAACGTAACAAATTTTTTTTTGCATAAGTCATGCGCCCAATTCTCGATGGTCGAAAAAAAGCCGAAAATCAGTCACGCATAAAAGTGCGCACCGGGTCAAAAAGAAAATTATTAAAAAATATTTCAGAAAAGCAATATAATGCTGAATTTATTCCCGTCAAAACGCCGTTCGGTAAATTTGGTTATCTTTTTTTTTACGAAGCTATGTGACTTTTAGTGCAGCAAAAAATATCGACTGGTGTATCCAAACTTTTAAGCGACGGTATATATTATATAATACTATATACAGGGTGTCCCATTTTAATCTTAAACCTGAATTTTCTCGAAAAATATTGCTCGGACGAACTATTGTGTGGAACAAAACTTCTAGGGATTGAAGGGGGACGTTTGAAAAAAATTTATTTGAGGAGCCAAAATTCAAAATGGCGGCGTTACAAAGGCTGACATGTTTTTTTCAAACGGAAACATAACTTTTTTTTATTGCCAAAAAATTTGTCAGCTGAAAACTAAAAACTTTTGTTGAAAAAATTTTTTGATAAAGTTCATAGTTTTCAAGTGAGAACATCATTTTCAATTATTTCAGATGTATCCAGGATTTGTGTGTGTGTGTGTGTGTGTGTGTGTGCGTGCGTGCGTGCTTGCGTGCGTGCGTGCGTGCGTGCGTGCGTGCGTGCGTGCGTGCGTGCATGCGTGCGTGCGTGCGTGCGTGCGTGCGTGTGTGTGTGTGTGTGTGTGTGTGTGTGTGTGTGTGTGTGTGTGTGTGTGTGTGCGTGTGTGTGTGTGTGCATGCGCGTGCGTGTGGAACACTCACAAAGATTAGGTCTCTGCGGTTCGTAACTACCGTAGTAGTTTTTACTCCAAACCCTCCTTGTAAGTGTATTGTGATCCCTTTCTAGAGATGTTCAAATATCCCTCCATTCATGTTTAAACATGCCCGAACTCTTCTCGCGATTACGTTTTTTAATATCAAGATCTGAAAGGTAAGCGAAATTGAAGAAACCATGATTGGTACTACTGACATAGTCTGACTTTGCGGAGTTCTCTTACGCACTTTTGTACTTTTGTAATTTTGGAGGAAAATCGATGAAAAATAGTTTTTTTTCCATTTTAATAGCGTTTGTGCCATTTTCAGGCCCAAAAACGTGTTTCTTTAAATCCTTGACGAACTTTGATCACGATGGGTAGAAAAACACACACACACACAAATCCTGGATACATCTGAAATAATTGAAAATGATGTTCTCACTTGAAAACTATGAACTTGATCAAAACATTTTTTCAACAAAAGTTTTTAGTTTTCAGCTGACAAATTTTTTGGCAATAAAAAAAGTTATGTTTCCGTTTGAAAAAAACATGTCAGCCTTTGTAACGCCGCCATTTTGAATTTTGGCTACTCAAATAAATTTTTTTCAAACGTCCCCCTTCAATCCCTAGAAGTTTTGTTCCACACAATATTTCGTCCGAGCAATATTTTTCGAGAAAATTCAGGTGTAAGATTAAAATGGGACACCCTGTATATAGTATTATATAATATATACCGTCGCTTAAAAGTTTGGATACACCAGTCGATATTTCTTGCTGCACTAAAAGTCACATAGCTTCGTAAAAAAAAAGATAACCAAATTTACCGAACGGCGTTTTGACGGGAATAAATTCAGCATTATATTGCTTTTCTGAAATATTTTTCACGCACGCACACACGCACGCACACACACACGCGCGTGCGTGTGTGCGTGCGTGTGTGCGTGCGTGCGTGTGTGCGTGCGTGTGTGCGTGCGTGTGTGTGTGTGTCTGTGTGTGCGTGCGTGCGTGCGTGTGCGTGTGCGTTTGTTTGAAAAATCTATAGCATGTTATTCGATGAAACTCTCTAATTATCATAATCATATTAACTAATTGATATAGCTTACGTGATACAACAAATAGTTAGAGGTATTCATTTGGTCTCTTATGCCATATCAGCGACCAAAATGTTATAAGCACTTGGTAGCATAGGGGTAGCGGAGCGTAGCTATGAGTAGGTAGGACTAGGTTCAATTCGCATATAGGGGAAATATTTTCTTCGAAAAAAATCATTCTTAAAGGCCAGGGAATGACGAATTACGATGAAAAATCCTTGTGGTAAAACTCTCAATTAAGGAGTTCATTTTATTTTCGATTTATAAAATATTTTATGCATATAGTATACTTAGCTTTACAGTGTACATTGTAAGCAAATAAAGATTAATTTGAATCTTATCTTTATTAACATATATCAATATCTTTGAAAGAAATATGATCGTAATAGGCTGTGAGACAAGGAAAAAACCTATTTTATTTAAATAGATTTTATATAAATTAATTTTTTTGTTTAGCAGTGTACAGTAGGCCGAAAGGGGGGGGGGGCAGTAGGTTCTGCGGGAGCGCTCGAAGTAGGCCCACCTGAGGTTCCGTTGGTTCAATTTTGATCCTCCCTGACCTCCTTTGAGTCAAAAAGTCTACTTTCTGCCATGCCGGAGGTTCATCGGAGGCTCTAATGCATAGTACTTTCAAACATTGTACCCTCCTTTAGATACCCAATAATCCGCTCACGCCGATTTCTGCTCGCCTTCATTTCGTGGGTTGAACGCGGCTCGAAAATTTCGGCTCGGGATGTTAATCACTTGAAGAAAAACTTACTTCACGCAAGTCCACAGGCATTCTCAAATCACCCGAGATGTGACATGGTTCACATTAACCTCCTAATGAAGGATTCGGCCGAAATAACAGCTAGACGTCGTAGCGGAATATATTTAATTTGATTATTCTTTTATACGTATACTTGCGGGTGTGAAAATGTAATACAATATAGTAAATACCTCCTGGAAGCTAATATACCACAGATCTGCACGAAGGACTGATTTTCATCTTAAAATACTTATTTAATGCGTAAACATGACGATCAATAGCACCCTGACGGACACTGGGCCGACTACCTTAGCAGACAAATTTTTCGTTCGAATGAAATAATAATCGCGGGTTGAAATTAACGGCGGAGACCGTCGTTTGGGCGGAGACAGTTTCCCAAGTCTTCGATAGAGAAAATTGATTCCATGCCGATTTATCGAATTTGCAAAAGGATATTATTTTTGGTCAAGAATGCAAACTTTTTGGGTCTCTAATTGGAAATCAATTTTATCGGAATGAAATCCTGACGATGAGTGCAAAGCATTGCATACTTAGAATTATCCGATAATCCAATGGGCGCCACATTCCCTTAAGGAGGTTGGAGCGGTTCAGTTCAGTCAGATGACGGTTTATGAAATTTTTTTTCGACGAACCTCAAAAAAATGCACACGAGGTAAAGATTTATTCTATTAATGCTAATTTTTCATAAAATATATAATGGAAGAGCAAAATTATTCCTTTTTATATTTTTATTACGTATATAAGAAAAACTTTCGTGTTACTACCAACTTGAAAAAAGGATAACATCATCCCATATAGGGTCGCCTGTCGTAACAAAAATGCCAGCATTCAGCCATTAAACGGTTTGCTGATAATCGGCCAATAATTCGTCGACCAGCATTGGGGTACTGTAGGCGGATGAACGGCTTGCCAGATCTATGCCAGCCATTCGTGGGCCAATACTATCGCACCGATAATATGGCGATCAGCATTGGGGTATCGTAGGCAGATGAACGGCTTGCCAGATCTATGCCAGCCATTGGTGGGCCAATACCATTGCACCGATAATATGGCGATCAGCATTGGGGTATCGTAGGCGGATGAACGGCTTGCCAGATCTATTCCACCCATTGATGGTTTGTTTTTGGGCGTTTTGCAAATGCAGGTCGTTAAACTGTAACACGTAAAAACAAGGGATAAGGTTTCGAAAAGCATATCCTATTGATGAAGCTGAAATTTTGCACCGACCTTCTTTTCAATATTTTAAGAGAACCTTTAAAAGGGTATTGGCGACTAGCAATAGCTTTCGATATATCGGATATTGAAAGTTATTTATTGTACTGCGCTTCTACTATATTAAATAAATCCAAACAAAGCCATCCCACATGGCAAGTGATATGCACATACGGGCGAGCACTGTTTGCCAGGAAGCAGCGCGGCCGGAGGAGTGGGGGGTATCTATGGGGTATATAGATATTCTCGTATGGCGTGAAATAATAAACTTTACAATGCGATGTATGGAAAACTATTGCTAGTCGTCAAAAATCCGTTAACGGTTTCTCTTAGGATAATGAGAGGAAGTTCGGTGAAAAATTTCCGCTCGATCAGAGGAGTATGCTTTTCGGAACTTCACCCAAAACGAGCGAGTTATTTTTACAGCCTAAATGGACTAAAAAAACTGTCGGTAAACTTTAATGTCACGAATAAAATTATCAGCATAAAAGTAAGGAACGAACAAACGATGGGTTCTGTTAGTGTTAAAATGGCTAAGTGGGTAGGGCGCTCGACACTAGAACGAAAGGCGCAGGTTCGATCCCGATGAAAGGTAAAAATTTGAACAATGCAGAAACTGTTTTTAATGCAATTATTCTATGTACATGGACATAAGTAAAGCATAAGAAAACAAAAAAGATACTACTAGAATTTTTATATTCATAATTTGTCAATTTTTTGTTTTTCATTCCCGGCAGAAGATCCGGCAGCCGTTGCTGGGCCAATATGGGCGTATGATAGTTGGCCCAGTCTTAGCAGCCATTCCTGGTTTACCATTACCAACCATGCATGGTACGGATCTGGCCCGTTTGTATAGCCATTACCGCGCCATCGTTTGTTCTCTGGCAACCAGTCGTGGGCCATTACTGTGCCGATTGTAAAACCCTATTTGGGATGGATGTTTATTATGAAAAAACTGCGTCAGCGAATGTGTATACAACTCAGAAAAAACATTTAAGCATATTTATATTTATGTCATGAGATTATTTAGTATTAAATACGGCAACTTCGCGGACATCGAGGTTGGCAGCAATGCTCTTCATTCGCCAGCCAAGATTCGTAATCTTTCATCAAACGTCGATGGTTCAATATTACATGATTAAACAAACTTACCTCTAAGTGAAGTTCTGTCATAATTTTTGAAGCGTCTCTTCCGAAAGATCAATCGTAGTCCCTCTACTTTACACCGATGTCGCTACAATTTCAAAGCTAAAGTAAAGAACTTTTGCTCGTTGCATATGCCACTAGTTGCTCTTTTCTTTTTAAAGCACCGCCGTAACCGATTAAGGGTATTCTAACCAAATTAAGTAAAAGGGTATTCAGGGTGGGACTGATCTTTCGGAAGAGGCGCTTCATACACTTATGATAGAACTTCAATTACAGGTAAGTTCATTTAATCATGTAATTGTATTGCGCGCCGTATTCCTCAAGATCAATCGTAGATGTTCAAAGCTCGTTATGGCGGTAAATTCATGTAATGCACATTGACAAGGAAACGTTGCGAGGTCGATGTCCCCGCTTTCGATGAAATTTGGCATGCTTGTAGAATAGGTAAAAATAGGCGACACGTATTTTTTTATATCGGCGAAATCCGATTTTTAAGGGTTGAAAACCACCCTTAAAAATTGGGGTGTTTTTCGTTTTTCGTCGATAACGTTTTAACAGTACGAGATGTGAAAAAACTTCAAATTGCAACAATGTCTATTTTTTAGTGTACTATACATTGGAGATGAGAACGATGCAGATAGCAACAAATTTCATATTGTTTATTGCAACAATGCAATTTTTTCAACCGTATCTCCGAGAATTTTTTATCGATTGGGATGTAAATTTGCATTCATGTAGAGAATGGAAAAATGCGGATACGGATTTTTTCTTTTTCCGATATCTCACAATTAAGGGGTTGAAACTGCCTGTCGATTTTTTTGCCGAGAGGATCGTATAATCAGCTAGCCGTTTGGCATTTCGGTCTGAATTCACGTCAATATATGTACGTGTCATAACGCAATTGCATATTTGTAACATTCCAGCCCCCCCCAACGGTCCCCCTCTCGAAAGGCAAACGTTCAAAGTTCTTAACGTGCGGCATGGACGAAAATTTGTAGAAATAAAAATGGGTTACAAAGAAAGTACAATCAGTCAAAATAGTCGATACACATTTTCTCGTTTTCGTTTTCGAAGGGAAAAAATTTTGTATTCTTCGGCTACTAAACGTTCATGATGATAATGATGCGTACAGCAAGAAATGGCGTGTTGTTTATTGCAATGATTCGTGAATTACTTGTGAAAAATCACTCTTCAGTTTCCCACTCATATGGGCAGAGGCGGGGCTCGCAATCACGGATTGACTTCGTGCTTCGGAAAGCAACTGGATTACAATTGTATATTTACGCAGAAATTCCACTCCGCTCACCGTATCGAACGCATTATCTGCAGAGATTACAGCGTTTTTGGGTTGCCGCTGCAACTCATGAACAGAATTATGCAAACATTTTTATCAGCTTATAACGCAGCATAATTTAATCTTTATTTTTAACTTTAATTTCACAAACAGCAGAACCAATGAAAGAAAGAAAAAATCTTCGCAAAGAGCGACTACGGTGCAAAGAGCGGCTCTCATGATAACCTTGAAATCGCCTTATTAAAGATTAATAGCAGTTCTGATAATAGCGTGTGTTGTTGTTATTTTTTTCGTGTGTATTTATCGATTGGGTTTCAAGTCATATAAATTCACCAACGATCATTATTGCTGCAGTTACGACGGAGAAGCCAGCCATACATTTTGAGTTCGAAATACAAATGAAAATGTACGTTAATCCGGTGAATGTTATTCAACTTCTATCCATAGCGATAAGTGCTATGAATTTGCCTCGCACTCCAATCACCGAACAAGAAAAACAGTTCAGTAAGGATCTAGAAAACATGATGATTGAATCGATGGATCAACCTATGAAAATGGAAGTTGAAACTGGTTTGGATTTTCTGTCACCAAATGAAATTCATGAAGCAGCCGCAATAGAAGATGACAGTGAAGGAGATTGGCACAGACAACGATACCTAGATCCAAAAATTGATGAAAATGTATGTACCCAAGATATAGAAGAATTGAGTTACGAATACAAGACAAGAGCTGTAGATTACTGGAGATCGGGGCAAATGGGAATAGAAAGTTATCATCTGTTCAAACGAAATTCAAAAAGGTGAAATCAGAGCCGCAGATGCGCCGGCGGGCCCATAGTATAAATAAGGGTGGCACCTACAAAGAAAAGTTAACAAAGATAGCTCACTACACGTTAAACAATTTTAATGATGCTTTGGAAAAAAGGCTGCCTGTCTATGATATAGATCTTCGACGATGGGCCTTACGTGCACCAGAAATTGTAGAAATACGAGCCGTAAATTTCCAAGCATCCGCTTCTTGGCTAAGGACATTCAAAAACCCACATGGAATTGTGTCACGGAAGATTACTAAATATGTAACAAAACAACAATTATTAAACGCTGATACACTTCAAAACAAAGCTATCAAATTTATAGAAATGGTGAAAGTAACCATAGCCGACGTTGGGGCTGAAAACACATTTAATTCTGATCAGAGTGGATTCAATTTAGAGCTACATACAGGCCGCACATTGGCGAACGAAGGGCAGAAATCCGTTGAGACAGTCGTGCAATCGAAAACATCAATAACACACAGTTATACTATACAGCCTTTGGTTTCTGCGAGTGGCAAGCTTTGGACACCTATGTTGATCGTTTTAAATGAACCTACTGGCAAATTTGGTCCTCGAGTGGAACAAACCATGTTCAGAGCCGAAAATATATTTCTATTGGCTTCGAAATCTATAAAATTGACGACTAATCATTTCAAGCGATGGTTCCAAGAAGTATATATTCCCAATACGGGTCCAAAATCGGTAATACTTCTGGATTCTTGGAGCGGTCAATGTCCAACTGCATTTAAAGAAATGGATATGCAAGGGAAAGATATTAAAGTTTTAACCATTCCAGCAGGTAAATATATTGTACCAGTTTCATTAGTTCTGTAGACAATTAGCCCATATGATAATTAGTAATTCCTGCAGGTACGACTGGAATAATACAGCCCCTTGATGTTTATGGCTTCCGTGTATGGAAAAACTTCGTCAAACGCTTTTCTGACACAGTAATATTATACAATTATGACGTCAATCTGCATTTGAGAGACAATATTGTTAAATTACAATCTCTTACACACAACCAGTTTTCTTCTCCACGGTTTACAAACCTTTTCAAATATACGTGGTACAAAAGCGGGTACGAAGAAGAAAGACCACCAAACTTCGAAAATCCGGTAGAGTTTTGCTTTTCACAAAATGTACCGACATGCGATATGTGCGGCGAAGCAGCTATTATCACTTGTGCGTGGTGTAAGAAATCTCTTTGTTTCAAACACTTTTATTATAACTATCATTATTGTAATAAGTATAATCCATAAAAAACATAGAGTTGAAACGTTTCCTAAATGAGTAAGCGTGAGAACACTTTTCCGATTGTGTTGTAATCTTCAAAGGTAGTGGCGGGGGAGAATTTCTTCGTAAATATACAATTGTAATCCAGTTGTTTCCCGAAGCACGAAGTCAGTCCGTGATTGCGATCCTTGCCTATGCCCATATTAGTGAAAAACTGAAGAGTGATTTTTCACAAGTAATTCACGAATTATTGCAATAAACAACACGCCATTTATTGCTGCACTCATCATTATCATCATGAACGTCCAGTAGTCGAAGAATACAACATTTTTTCCTTTCGAACTTTATTTTTATTTCGGCCCGTTCACGAGCTATAGAAAGAACGAAATTTTTAAGGGTGCGTTGACCCCTTAAGAGTGTCGTTCCGCCAAAACGAGAAAATGTGTATCGACTATTTTGACTGATTGTACTTTCTTTGTAAACCATTTTTATTTCTACAAATTTTCGTCCATGCCGCACGGTAAGAACTTTGAACGTTTGCCTTTCGAGAGGGGGACCGTTGGGGGGAGGGGCTGGAATGTTACAAATATGCAATTGCGTCATAACACGAACATATATTGACATGAATTTAGACCGAACTGCCAAAAGGCTAGCTGATAATACGATGCTCTCGGAAAAAAAACGACGAGCAGTTTCAACCCCTTAATTGTGGGATATCGGAAAAAGAAAAAATCCGTATCCACACTTTTCCATTCTCTACATGTATGCAAATTTATATCCAAATCGATTAAAAATTCTCGGAGATAGGGTTGAAAAAATTGCATTTTTGCAATAAACAATATGAAATTTGTTGCTATCTGCATCGTTCTTATCTCCAATGTATAGTACACCACACCAAAAAAATTGTTGCAATTTGAAGTTTTTTCATATCTCGTACCATTAAAACGTTATCGACGAAAAACGAAAAACACCCCAATTTTTGAGGGTGCTTTTCAACCCTTAAAAATCGGGTTCCGCCGATATAAAAAAATACGTCACGCCTATTTTTACCCATTCTACAAGCATGCCAAATTTCATCGAAATCGAAGACATCGACCTCGCAACGTTTCCTTGTGAGTGGGAAAAAAGATTCTTTATTTATTGCCCAACCAAACTACCCAAGAAAAAATTGTTTTACAATATCATTAAGCGTGAAGAAAACAAACGAGATATCGTCCTCGTATTCAGCTATTCAATATTGATCTCGCAAACGGACTATTATCTTGGGAGATTGGACAATCGTAACATTTTGCGAAGGTTGCGGAGCCTTCCGTCCAAACTGCGGTTTTACGAAGTAAAATGACGTTTATGCCGTTTCGTTTAGCGGCCAATGGTGATGCATGTCGTGTACTATGGACTGAGAATTGCTCTGTATGTATGCCGCTATTATGCAGTACCTTTTTTATTCCATCGACTTAAGGTCTGACTGGACACGGCCTTGTGCGGTTTTTGAAAAGAAAAAAACAAAGTCTTGATGGCTTGGCGCAAACATTTGGTTCTTAAAATATACGATTCGAGTGTAGTTGCGGCACAAATCGAAGTATCTCTATGATAATGAAGCAATAATAATATTGGCTGATTTCTTCCCAGCACTGTCGTCTTGATTCTATCGGGAATCTTTATCTCGATATTTGTATCCGTCGTACGTATGTGCGTAATGTTTATAAGACTTAACCTCTATATCCTATGACCCGTAATAAGGGCTAACAACGTAACCAGCTTGTGGGAGAGCTTTTCTAAAGATATCTCCTCATTTGGAACCCATCGATATAGGAAACTTAGAAGTAACTTCGGGTTAAACGTACAGTCGAATTTTGGTTGCGGAGGCCTTGATTTGACAACGGCCTTAAAGAATCTTGTAATTCGATCCTCTTGACCGATTTCCGGCTCGAGCAGGAGAGATATTGCTGACCTCCGAGAATTTAGGGAACCGTGAGATGCTCCTTGCGAATGTTCTTCCGTGAGAAGCTCAATAATCATTTTTACCGACGCAGTGAAAGGGTCGCACCCCTGATATGGCAAAATCTCCACCATTTCTTGAACGAACCCTCGTACTGTTTCTTTGAAGAATCGGTAATAGAAGAGATCATTATTTTGGCCGATTCTTTGGGGGTTGACCCAAAAGTTCTCCGCATAACATCGCATAACTTTTTGACTCAAAAGCTCTCCGCATAACGTCGCAGCCACCAGGGTAGTCTTCCGCCACAAGGGGTGCGGATCTCGGTCGCTGGATCGAATCAGATAAATATGAAGTTTAAAATAAGTCGGCTGAGTTTCAAACATTGATTCAAACAACGGGAACCATGCTTGCGATGGCCAGTGAGGCACAACCACCCGAGTAGTAATCCTGCTTCGGCTACAAAAAAGACCTGATCAGGCATCCTGATTTTTTTTCATGCCTTGATCAGAATTTTTTATCAAGCCCTGAACAAGGTAAAAAATCGAGGCCTGATCAGGGTAAAAAGTGAAGGCCTGACACGCAGTCCGAAGAGAGAAATTCGCTGTTGCTTCGGAAACCACCATCTCATCACATTCTTCATTGCACTGTCAAAAAAATATTTAATTTAAATAGGGTCTATTTAAATCAAATAGGTTTTTTACTACGATGCTATTTGTTTCAAAAATATTTTTTAGAACATTCAATAGAATATTTCAGAAATTCAAAATAAATTGAAAGACTTTATTTAGAGTTCTACCACAATGATTTTGTATCATAATCCGTCATACCCTGGCCTTCTGAATGAATTTTTTCGAAGAAAATATTTCTGCATCCACATGGGATCGAACCTAGAACCTACCTACCCATAGCTACGCACGCTGCCCCTATGCTACCGAGTGATGGTAGCATTTCGGTGGTATAAGAGACCACATCAATTCCTATAATTATTTGTTGTATTGCATAAACTATATCAATTAGTTAATATCATTGTGATAATTAGCGAGCACGATAATTAGCGAGCATGATATTCGATGAAACTCGCTAATTATCACAATGATATTAACTAATTGATATAGTTTATGTGATACAACAAATAATTATAGAAATTGATGTGGTCTCTTATGCCACCGAAATGCTACAATAATTCGGTAGCATACCGGCAGCGTGCGTAGCTATGGGTAGGTAGGTTCTAGGTTCGATCCCATATGGATGCAGAAATATTTTCTTCGAAAAAATGATATATATATATATATATATATAATAAGACGGAAAAAATAAGCAATATTGACGGATTATTTAAACTAAAAAATAATTATTCTACAATTATCAAACTTTAGGTATACTTTAATAGTATATTTAAGTATACAAAATAATTTTTTAAATTTATTCATAATCGAACTGATTATGAATCAGTTCGACGACCTTGCTCTAACACTCTGCTGTGGCAGAGTGTTAGAGCAAGGTCGCCGCGGGAATTGCGAATCGACGTGCCGTCTAGCTTCCCGTTGACTTTGATTTGTAAAAAAGTTCAAACATTTTTTCAGTTAGAACATGTATAGTTTCTATTTGACGGTAATTAAAATGAAGAAAATGCAAATTTAAGACAATGGCACGCATTTACACAAAAAATCAACATTTCGCGCAACAATTCTGTAAAATGTGGATTAAAAAAGGAGTTTTTTCCAATTTTTCAACAACAATCTTCGTCAAGTAGAAGGTACCAATATTCTCAATATTTCTACCAAGTTTCAACTCAATCAGCTTGATAGTTTTTGAGTAATCCTGCACGCCAATTTCGATAATGCAGTTTTGAGAAAAACGCTTTTGAAGTTCACGCCCGCTCCGAATCCGAGTGGTGAGGCACAGCGTTGACGGGCTGTAACGTTTGTAGTTTTTCGAATTTTGCTTTGAAACTTTAGAAAAAAAATCTACATATATAGTTCTATGGTTTAAAGAAAAAAAAGAAATCGATTCTTTTATCGTTGTAAATGTATATCACGCCTTAACCCTTTAACGGCCACGCCTATTCTGGATGGCTCAAAATCATTTCCTCTGGTAGTATAGGTAAAAAAGAGTTAAATATGAATGTCTAACCATAATTTGTCGATAAGGGCCTGGGAAGTCGTATTTTCGAACTGTAGCAAATTTGCTACTAACATTTTCACCCGCTCGGTTTCTAATTCAATAAAAAAATTTCAAAGCCCAGTTCGTCCAGTTAAGGTAGTTCCTCCGCGAAAATCTCAACCAAAAGTTTACATACCATGTTCATGTTTAAAAGATTGATAATTGGTTTAATTAGTAATAAATAAAATTAAAAACTACGCAATATTGACTCGGTATTAGTAGATAATACGATGGATATCATTTATTGCCGTAAAATATATTTTATATTGTGTTTTTGATCTACCATTGCCAGTAAACTTTTTGCCGGGACTGTCCAGGCTTTGCCCCAATTGTTTTTTTTTCCAGGCTTTGCCAGGCTTTGCCAGGCTTTGCACCAAAATTGTGAGGGCTTTTCATGGTTATATCTTGGAAACTAGATGGTGAATCATTCTCATTTTTTTCACATTATTCGTGATATCTTACTCTAGCTTATCCTCGTTTTTTATCAATTTCTTAATTTTAGTTTTGACGGTAAAATTAATGATGCTCTGTTTGGCCATCATAACGCATTTGTTGCGTGTAAACCAAGCCAACTTTAAGTGTAAATATCTCAGGTTTGGGGTGGTCAAACTTATTCAAATTGCACAGATGTTTGGATAATGTATTGAATAACATATATGTCAAATTTTAACCATTTCTTAATTCGACTCTTCTGTGGAGGTACTACCTTAAGCTTAATTTACACAATTCTATCAAAAAATATTTCAAGAATGTCCATTTACTTACTTTTTTGGACAAAAAACGGGCAGCAGGTCGAGTGCTGGGGCAAGCGTCGTAAATTTTCACGAGACCATTGTTGCCATATTAACGTAATTCATATGTTTACGTTTGAGTTTCAAGCTGTCCCGGCATATATAGCTGCATCTAGCATAGATTGATGGAACTGTGAAGTAACTTGTCCGCTATAGCTAGTCCTTACGCTTTTACCGACGGGTCAAAGTGAACGTAGCAAATTTCCTACAATCGCAGTTAAAGGGTTAAGTATGACGACCAGGTTTAGAATAAGAGAGTTCGCAGCTTTTATAGGGATATTAGGCTTTGGTTGCCAGGCCATTAGGTATGGTTGGGTGTACGTAAAAGATTTTGAGAGACAAAAATATCTAGCCCTCTCCCAAAATGGGGACAATTATGATGCTTTGATGAACGTCTCTGCCAGTCTCCGGAGTGACTTTGATTGGTGGAGATTGAACATTTCTTCAACGAATATGTCCATTAACGAAAAGCAATTAAAATTTACGATTTCATCATATGCATCGCGCTCGGGCTGGGGAGCCTGTCGCAGAGGTAAGACAGTTAATGCTCATTGGAAACAGGATGAGCACGAATATCATATGAATTATTTAGAACTGCAAGTTGCTTTTTTCGGGCTAAAATGTTTCGCTGAAGGACCCGCGTAGAAATTTCGATGGGGCCCAGATCAGGGCCCGATCAGGTTGCCTGACTGCCCTGGTAGGGCACTAATAAGGCAGCCTGAAAGGGCCCTACTAGGAAATGTAACGTAGTGTCACATATGGGCCTGATCTGGTTGCCTGATCAGGAAGAAATGCATATAATATTTCAAAAAACCAAAATGGAATGAACCACTTAATTTAGAGTTCCACTACAATTGATTTTGTATCATAATTCGTCATTCCCTGGCCTGCTGAAACGTGTTTATTCGAAGAAAATATTTCGCCTATATGGAAATCGAACCTCGTACCTTCCTACCCAAAGCTAGGCACGCTGCCCCTATACTACCGAGTGCTTGTAACATCTTGGTCCCAGATATGGCATAACAGACCAAATGAATTCCTATAATTATTTGTTGTATCACATAAGGTATATCAATTAGTTAATATCATTGTGACAATTAAAGAGGGTTATCGAATAACATGCTATAGATCTTTGAAACTTAACCTTATATATATATATTGTATTTCGCGCCTCTTCCTCGAGATCACAATTGTAGTACCTCCCTTTCTGCCAGTGTCCTCACAAGTTTTTTAAAGCCAAGGCAACGAAACAAAAAATTGTTTCCTATAGCAACTGGTCTATCGCGTGAAATGCGATCCTGATTCTTTCGCTTTGTGTCAGTGTCTTCACATCTATACATCGCAGAAGAGAAATAAATAAATAAATATATCATTCAGAATGGATAATAAGAAGAGGAAGTCGTCAACAAATGATGACAGAGAGAATAGAATGGATCGAAAAATTCGACGATTGGAGAGAAAATTAGAACGAAAAAAGGAAAAGCGTCGTAAGTACAGACATCAGCTCAATTTTACAGAGGAGGGACAACCTTCGTTTTGCCAAAAAATTACGCTCAGGTACTTGAGGTTTTGAAACTTCAAGTACCGCATACTGGACTACCTTAGTTCAATGTGCGGACGATTTTATCGTGGTGCACTGAACGTTCGGCTCTTACCGAAACGTTCGCCTCTGTTTGACAGAGGAAAATATGGCACAAATTTTTGAGAGTTTTGGCTTGGCCCTCACAACTCGATTCAATTATTGACGATAAATGTCAGTCAACCATTTTATGGTTAAGGTGCACGTCGATCATTGGTGAGAGAAAACTCCAACTCGAGCCAACGTTCAAACCGATCCCTGTCGAGGGAATCCATGACGTCATTCCGAGAATTGTCTCAGGATTCAAGACGGGAAGTAATTTCAATAAATCCGGACAGAACACTGAATGTCCTGGCGAATACGACGCAAGACCCTCCCGAACCGAAGGACGAGGTAAATACCCGTCAAGAAATTGAAAATCCTAACGAAAACATCCCTGTCGTTCTGGAACATGAAGCTGAACTCCAAGAAGAGGTATTAAGCGTGATCGGAGCTCGTCTCGAGTCGGACAAAAAATTTGCCGCTGCCGTACATAAAGATGTCGCTCTCCGCTGGGCGGAGATTTTACGGAACGGGTTGCCTTCAGAGGAAGTTAAAAATTTATTGGAGAAATACCCGGCTCCTGAAAATTGCATCTTTATCTGCGTTCCAAAGTTAAACGCCGAGATTATCGCGGCCGTACAGGAGTCAGTGATAAAACGAGACAAGCGCATTGTGGAAAAACAAGAGCGTATTGCCGCTGGTCTCGCGGCTGTGGGAAAATCGATTTCGATTGTGCTAAAAATGGAGGGATCACAAAAGCTCAAGTTACTCCAAAATTTAAGCGAAGGAGGTCGACTCCTCGCTTCGGTCCATCGTGAAGAGTCTTTGGCAAGAAAGAGTCTGATCTTGGCAAATTTAAATTCATCCTTGAAAACCGCACTCACAAACACGGCAGTTGACGAATGGCTGTTTGGAGTTAATCTAGAGGAAAAAATAAAGTCAGCAAAAATCCTTGAACGAGCATCAAAGGAATTAAAACCCCCGATGAAACCTCAACAACCGAAGACGCCAAAAAACTCGAGGGGCCCGTCCCGGCAGCCACCGTACAAGAACCAACGGATGTTGGGCGGGCATCGACGACCACTGCACAACACACCGGAAAAGAAACTGCCGTTTCACAAGGAGCCTGCTCATCGATACAACAAACGTCGATAAACATGCCATCAGAAGTAGGTATACCAGCGGGTAGACTGAAATTTTTCGATAGCGCATGGGCTGAACTGACCAACGATCCCATTATTCGACAATGGGTTAAAGGTTACAAAATTCATTTTACTTCACCGCCGAAACAAGATAGCTTACCGAGAGACACCGTTTGGTCCAAAAAGGAGCAATCCTTAATTGAAGCCCAGCTTAACAAACTGATTGAAAAAGGTGCGATAGAGAAAATCGCGGCGTCAGAAAATCAAATTCTATCAAAAATATTTTTGGCTCCAAAACCAGATGGAACATACAGATTGATATTGAATCTGAAAAAACTCAACGAGTTTATCAATGCAGAGCATTTTAAAATCGAAGACTGGAAAGTCGCAAGGAGGTTAATTGGCAGCAACGACTTCATGGCTACTTTAGACTTGAAGGACGCGTACTATCTCGTACCCATTGCAAAGGAATCAAAAAAATATTTACGATTCATGTATAAAGACCAATGCTATCAATTCACATGCCTACCATTTGGGTTGAACGTCGCACCATATGTTTTCACGAAAATCCTGAAACCAGTCGCAGCATATTTGAGAAAACAGGGCTTTACTTCGGTCTTTTATCTTGACGATATATTATTAATCGGGAGATCGTACAAAGAATGCAGAAATAATATTCATAAAACGACTGCTGTTTTAGAAAAGCTGGGGTTTATCATAAACAAAGAGAAAAGTCTCACTATCCCCACTCAACGTTGCAAATATTTGGGACTTATATTTGATTCGCGGAAAATGTCTATAGAGCTACCGGCGGACAAAGTTCAACGTACTGTCGAACTATTAGATACATTTAGTAATATCACGACTTGTACGATACGAGAATTCGCAGTTTTCGTGGGCACACTTGTTTCTCGTTGTCCAGCTCTGAAATATGGAATGATATATATCCGTCGATTTGAAAAAGTACGTTCCCGAGCATTGAGTGCGAACAATAATGATTTCGATGCAAAAATGAATTGTCCAAAAAATTTAAGGGAAGATTTCTCATGGTGGAAAATGCATATTCGTTCCGCTAGTGCGCCCATAAATGATCCTGTATACGATATAAGCATTTTTTCCGATGCATCACGCACCGGGTGGGGCGTTTTTTGCGAGGGTCGTCGAACTCATGGTTACTGGAACGTAGAAGACTCCAAGCAGCATATTAATTTATTAGAGCTGAAGGCAGCCTTTTTCGGGTTGAAATGCTTTGCAAGCAACAAACACCAAAGTAATATATTACTCCGAATCGACAATACGACAGCAATCGCGTATATTAACCGCATGAGAGATAGTCATTTCAAGGGCTTAAGTTCTCTTGCAAAAGAAATTTGGAAGTGGTGTGAGCAAAGGGGAATATGGATTTCGGCCTCGTATGTTCGCTCTAGCGATAACGTCGAGGCTGATCGCGAATCCCGAAGATTGCAACCCGAAACGGAATTCGAACTTGCCGATAATGCCTTTAGAAAAATCATACGATTTTTTGGCCGACCAGAAATTGATTTATTTGCCTCAAGGACAAATGCAAAATGCGAACAATACGTAGCGTGGTTACGAGATCCCGACTCCATGGCGATTGACGCATTTACACTAAAATGGAAACAGTGGTTTTTCTACGCGTTCCCTCCTTTTTCGCTTATTTTGAGAGTCTTACGAAAAATCGAACGCGAAGGTTCAAAAGGCATAGTTATTGTCCCGTATTGGGCAGCTCAACCATGGTTTCCTTTATTCTTATCCTTAATGGATGAGGAACCCATCATTTTCCGGCTGAGCATTAAATTGATACGCTCTTCCCACAGGGAGGCACACCCATTGTGGCATCAACTTACGTTGGTTGCCGGGAAGCTATGCGGGAAGCGTTTATCCGAAGAAAGATTCCGTTGGAATCCACCGACATTTTAATTGCATCGTTATCAGAGTCATCGCTTCGTCAGTACAATTCCGGTCTCAAGAAATGGTGGCGGTTTTGTGAAAATCAAAATATTAACCCATTTACGGGGGCGATAAATGACGTGGTAACATTTCTCACAAAGGAATTTGAACAAAAAGCATCTTACAGTTCACTAAATTGCTACAGGTCAGCTATATCTTTACTCATCGGACCAGAGATTGGAAAAAACGAAACTATCCTACGTTTCTTCAAAGGAGTAGCAAAATTGCGACCGATGGCGGCGAGATACGATTCAACTTGGGACCCTCAAATAGTGTTAAAATATCTATCAACTTCGTACCCTAACGAAGATATCAATTTAGAACGCCTATCGAAAAAAGTAGTGACCTTGTTAGCTCTGGCTACAGGACATCGCATGCAAACGTTGTCTCTAATTGATATTAGAAATATTTATCGAACAAAAGCGAACTCTTTGGAGATAAAAATTCCAGATAGGTTAAAGACATCCGGTCCGAATAAAAAGCAGCCGATTTTACGGCTACCATTTTTTGATCATGACAAATCGATCTGTGTAGCAACAGCGTTGTCTTCGTACTTAGAGAAAACGAAAGAAGTGCGTGGATCCGTTCTTAAATTATTTATATCATTCAGGAAGCCGTTTAAAGCCGTGTCTACTCAGACACTTTGCCGTTGGATTAAAATAATTATGACTGAAAGCGGTATAAATGTCGAGTTATTCACAGCGTATAGTACACGTCATGCCGCTACGTCGGCGGCCAGACGACAGGGAGTCAACATCGATGTCATAAGGAGAACGGCAGGTTGGACAAAGGACTCAGAAACCTTTGCGCGTTTTTATGACCGAGACCTCTGCTCAGAAACAGCCTCATTTGCTGAAGCCGTGTTAAAAATCTAAATGCTAACTGTAAAATGCTAACTGTACAACAAGTGCGCATTAAATTTGAGTTGTCAAATGTTCTTCCAGATTAAACAAAAGTTTAACTGAAATAAAAAGTATGATGATATTTCTGCCGTAACTGACTTTAAACAACTACAATTGTGATCTCGAGGAAGAGGCGCGAAATACAATTAATGATTAAACGAACTTACCTAAGTGAAGTTCAATCATGATTGTATGAGCGCCTCTTCCGAAGAGATCAGTCCCTCCCTCCCATTTATCTCGAAAAAGATACCCATGCATTTTAGTTACGGCAGCGCTTTAAAAGAATGAGGATCGCATTTCACGCGATAGACCAGTTGCTATAGGAAACAATTTTTTGTTTCGTTGCCTTGGCTTTAAAAAACTTGTGAGGACACTGGCAGAAAGGGGGGTACTACAATTGTGATCTCTTCGGAAGAGGCGCTCATAGAATCATGATTGAACTTCACTTAGGTAAGTTCGTTTAATCATTAATTTTATATATATAATAAAAATAATTATATATATATATATATATATATATATATATATATATATATATATATATATATATATATATATAGTTCCTCTCTCTCTCTTTGCCTTACAAAGCTGCCGAAATCTTCTAACACGCATCCGAGTTGCATAACGTTTTTTGTCGTGACAGTCTATAGCACCTTTTTTAAAATAGAATTCAGGAATGCATAAAAACTCCGAACCTACGCTGCTGTGAAATCGAAGTTTCCATGTGAAAAATGAGAGGTTATGTGCATCCAGCGACTGCTGAGGCAGGCATAGGGCAAGCCTATTTATGGCCTCATCAGAGAAAGCCATAGTAGGGCCTATCAGGGCAAGCCTTGGTAGGGGCCTATCGGGGAAAGCCTTAGTAGGGCCACATTAGGGACAGCCTTAGTAAGGCCCTATCATGGAAAGCCTTAGTAGGGCCTATCAGGGCAAGCTTTGGTAGGGCCCAATCGGGGAAAGCCTTAGTAGGATCTTATCAGGGACGGCCTTAGTAGGGCCATTTTAGTATAGCCTGATGTAGGGCCTAAATACTTCCGGCCCGATCGGGCCGGATCAGGATGTCCGTAATAGGTGTTACCCCTATCACACCCCGATCGGGGCCTGATCCTGGCCAGGCTAACCCTAAGAAATTTCTACTCGGGAGGATCTCATCAGGGACGGCCTTAGTAGGGCCATTTTAGTATAGCCTGATGTAGGGCCTTAAATACTTCCGGCCCGATCGGGGCCGGATCAGGATGTCCGTAATAGGTGTTACCCCTATCACACCCCAATCGGGGCCTGATCCTGGTCAGGCTAACCCTAAGAAATTTTGACTCGGGGAACTAGGAACTGTGACATCCTTCTTAGAATCGACAACACAACAGCTATAAGCTTACATCAATCCGATGGGTTGCATTCGCTTTGCAAATTTAAGTTAGCTAAAGAAATGTGGTTGCGGTGCGAGTATAGCAATATATGGATTTTTGCATCATATATTTCGTGAGCCGACGATACTGTTGCAGATTTAGAATCACGTAAATTAGAATCAGAGACGAAATTTGAGCTAACATATGAATCTTTAAAAAAAATCGTACAGGGCTTTGGACTTCCAGAAATTGATCTTCCTGCTACCAGGAAGAAAGCAAAATGTGAGAAATACGTTTCTTCGCAGCGCGATTCTGAATCTATCGCGATCGATGCTTTTGCGATTAATTGGAGATCATATTTTTATTATGCATTTCCACCATTCGCAATTATTTTAGGTATCTTAAAGAAAATTAGATCTGAAGGCTCTACGGGAATAATATAAGCTATCTGCTCACCCACAAGGACCAGGTTACGTTGCGGAATCAAACCAAACAATGATTTTTTGCGGAAGCAGCAGGCCAGTGTTATTATACTAATGCGGTATAAACACAATTCAATAATTCAAGCATTTACTTGTGGCCGGAAATCGTCATACAATCATAGCTCGCTGTCATCGGAGAGCGTTGATATCCTAGCCTGAAAAAGCTAATGTACTTACTGCGCCTTTGCGCTCGCCGCCAACGTTTTTCTTGCTTCCAAAACCTCTTCTCGGCTTACTTAAAATGTTTGAAACGATGATTTTCCTTTTCTTCCTCCTTGGATTCCTTATTGCGTACGCGTTCCTTGTTCCATTTTTACGGTGACACTTGTGGTTTACTCGACACAAAACAGAAACATGTGAATAACTAGTAGCATAGGCAACGAGAAAAAGTTGTTTTCTTTAGCTTTGAAATTGTGGTGACATCGGTGTAAAGTGGAGGGACTACGATTGATCTTGAGGAAAGATGCGCGCAATAAAATTGAATATCTATATAGTTTATATTCTAAATGTTTACAAAGCTTTAGTTTGTGTCAATCCATAAAGTTAATGATTTCTCAGCGACGAAGGAAGAACAACGATCAACTCCGGCTATTTTTCTTGGTATTCCAAAAATGATTGTCCAATATTTCACTTCTTTCTGGTCTTTTTTTTAATCTGAAAAAAATAAAAGCGGCACACTTGAATGAAACATTGGCGCGACGATTGGCGATGAACATAATCACGAGCGAAACGGCGAGCGAAACAAATTTTTCCGAATCCCGAGTGAAAATTCGAACGTTGACTAGCATGAAAGGGAGGCATTGCTGACGATCGTCAGGTTTGACCGTGGTCATAAGCCGCGACGATCTCGTATCTCGACGTATAGAGATGAAACGAGGGACCGAGAGGAAGAGAGGAGAGCAAACGAAAGAAGGCAGCGGACAGGTACGAGGGTATTCGATCATTATCCTTTCTCCCCCTCTCTGGCCTGATGTTCGAGACGACGAGGATACAGAGTGCTATGCCCTGTGCACGGACGAGAGACAAAGAGCAAGAGAGAGGGACACAGAGGAGAAGTTAAAAGAATGAGAGAACTAGACAAAGACAGGGAGAATGCAAAGCCCCTGCGACTGAAACATGTCTGTCCGATCGGTGGGCCCGCGAGCTCCAATGAAACGCCCGTCTAGATGCTTAAAAAAATACCGATACGATCGGTTATTCCGGCGAGAGAAGCGTATTCACGTTGCCACTCTACACATTATGGAGATATACGCATGAATACACGTGCATCTGGTTGAACACATATACAGGGTGACGTGTATAAAAAATAACATTAACTTTTTTCAGGGTCTTGCGCAGAGATTATGCTACTGAGAAAAATATGATTTTTAGTGGTCCTGCAAATTCTCTTCGAGAATTAATATAGCGTATTCTTGTGATGAGTAGTAATTGCCAGAAAAGTTTGAGCATTCTGTAACAAAAGCGAGATTCCATTTTAAGTACAGCAGAATAAAGATAATTAAATTCCGATAACGAAAAAGTCCTGAAAAAACTTCCGCACATCCCGTCGCCAAGATAAAAATTATGGAAAGATGCATTGCAAAGTGGAAAAATTGAATTTAATTCCATCAAAAACAAGTTTTTCTAGAGGTGTTTCCTATTCGGAATTTTATTATCTTGATGATGATGAACTCGAAATGCCGTTTTAATTTTCTTCAAAAATGGTAAGTTTTTTATGGCGAATACTGCGCATTACAAAAATATGCTTGATTGTTTTAGAAGAGGACAAGCAAAACCATTAAATATGATACGTTTCTCAACCACGAAATCGCCGCCCCATACTTTTTGAAAACACCTGGCTACCTTATAATTGTCACACTGTATATAACGATAAATTCAATATATCTATGTCCAATAAATCGTTTATTGATGTGAGCACACACACACAAGCACACGCGCGCGCGCGCGCGCGCGCCCGCACACGCACACGCACACGCACACACACACACACACCCAAATACGCTATTCCCATCGCAGAGTGCGTAAAATATCACGAAAGAAATTTCTACTGCTACCACGTACTACAGAAAAAAAATAAGCGCATTCGACAAAGAAGCAAAGTCAAATCTCTCACACTTTCATCGATGTTCCCAATTGTTTCTTCACGTGGCATCGATTCATCGACGTATGGTTAATTGTGCAGCGATCACACAAAAAGGTTTTTCGTTTCTCACCTATATTGATAGGACTTTGAAACTGTCCATAAAGCCTGATGAAAAATCGGTCAAAATTCCATCAGAATTCGACAACCACGGGGTAAAGAATCTTTTTTTCTCCGAATTTCATCCCAAAGTTCGCTCGCGTAAGGAAACGAAGACATCTCGCCAAACGAAACGTTGTTCTCTGGGTCTAGCTGCAGCATGTGTTGAATGTACAGACAATAGAAGAAGAAAAAAAACGAAAATTTCAATTCTGTACACAGTTTCCATATACTGCACGGGACGAAATTGATCGAAATTAGTATTCGCACAGCTGAAATGACATTTCATCCATTGGCTGACGAACGTTGATACACCGATCGAGAGCATCGATTGCCTCACGATTAACTTTGTAGCTCGTCACAAAATTCGTATACCAACACTACATGTCATACATATGCTCATAAACATTGGCATATACACATGCCTATATATGTAAATATAAATATAAATATATCTACACCCACTCATATGCACCCTCAATACCAAACACGTAAATACCAGCTCCATGTTGGAGTAAAACGTGCATGAGTGCAAAATTTCATCGGATGATCCGATGCTGCGTGTACCCACTGTGAAATATCTTGAATATAAAAGGCGTGTAGAGTCTGCGATCTTTGATGCAAGTTTTGCTCGTGCCACGCGCGTTTCACGATACGTGTGCGCACGTATATGCATCTATATATATTCTTACAGAATATGTTTATATATATGTGCGTACATGTGGAAGAAATAATACACGCTCGCTCACACACTGTCATTGGCGTAGCCAGGAGGGGGCACGGGTGGGCACGGCCTTGCTAGAAATCCAGGTGCCCCTCCAAAAGAAAATCGGTCGATAATAATTACATTCAAATAATCGTTTTAATTTATTTAAGTTCCACCCAAGCAAGCATAAAGAAATCTAATAAAACTTCAACTACTTGCTTCGTCGTAATTTCGCAACTTGTATAAAAAGTAGCTATTTTATTAGGTAAATTAAATAGATGTTCAAATAGATCATGTCATTGCAAATCTAAAACGCCGATTTGAGAATCTACCGTTAGCTCATGCTCTTGATGCATTTTTGAAATTTAATATGAAGAACGGAGAGGATGTCATCAATAATTATGAAAACACTTAATAATTAATACGCCAGGCTTACAAGCTGGGGCGATGGCCATGAAAAACATACATGCACTTAAATATGATGAAATAAATGCCGTAATTTTAAGAAAGCATATTAAAAAGGAGTGCCCTCTAACTCATACACTGACAGAAAAATTCTATTGATATTATCTAACCGCGTCTATTTGATTTTTTTATTTAAATTAACTAGAATTTTCGTGAAATTAAATTTTTTATATTGCATTCCATTATTGGAATTATTTATTTTAAATATATTTATTTATTCAAATCAAAATCGATATAATATCGGCCAATAACTAAATATTATATTTAACCCTAATAAATCTGTGATTCGGTTTCATCTGTTCGAAAAACAATTTAGTTGAATTCACTAAATGGATCTATTTGACTTTTTTTCAATTTAAATTAAATGGAATTGTCGTAGAGTCAACCATTTTTCTATTTGATTGAACTAATGGTCTGTTTTTATTACTAGGGCTAGGGAGGGTGGAGAGAGAGGGATTATATTTACACAGGGTGGACCATTTAACGTGACCACACCAAATATTTCCGTTGCCTTTAGAGTCACGAAAAAAATGTCAAGAGGTATTTTGATTGATTTCGAAGGGCTGATACAGCGGTGAAAAAATCATTTTTGAAAAGGTCATAGTTTTTGCGTTCTCGAGGTCATCAATGGTTTTTCAAATAGGAACATATTTTTTTTATATTAAGACGTTGTCGCTGATATTCAGACGAAACCAACGACCTATGATATCATGACCTTGAAATGATTTTTCACCAAAATACACGTGTAAAAACGGGAAATCGTGATGGCATTGGCAATAAGAATATTCGAATAATGCAATTGAATTTTTTGTGCAGAAAATTTATTGTAACAAATGTTTAAAGTGATGGCCATTAACCTTGACACATTTTTTATGACGTCGGATGAATGATTCTCTTGGCCTTCGAATAGTTTCTGGTCTGATAGCGGCGCAGGCTCTTGTAATTCGTTCTCGCATGTTCGCCGGCGTCGTCGGAACATCATGGTAAATAGATCCTTTATAGCCCCCCATAGGAAGAAATCAAGTAGCGTTAAATCCGGCAAACGAGCAGCCCAAGGGATTACTGCACCTCTCCCAATCCAGCGTCCTGGAAATTTTCGGTTTAAGGGGCTATACCAGTGTGATACTTTCAAAAAATCGATTTTTTTGCCTTTTTCGCCAGTTTATACTGTCGAGAATATCCTGTAAAAAATTCGAGGCTGTATCTCGAGGCTCATTTTATCTTGCAAAAATCGATAGCTAAATCTTTAAACGCGTTTTTCTCGTAATGAGATTTTTCAAATTTGCTGACATTGTAACTCAAAGGGCAATTATCCGATTGACTTGAAATTTGAACTGAGTACTCTTGAATATATTTACTCTACAATGACGTAGGTTATTTTTGATTGGATGGAAATTGACGATTTGGCATTGAAAAAAACGACCATTTTACAGGCAAGAAAACAAACTTTTTTTTCATAACTACGCTATTTTGTTAGATTTTGATATTTTTCGAAAATCCTACGTCATTGTACAGGAAATAGCTTCCAGTTTAACGACATTTTTTCCTTTTTCGGTTTCAGCTACTCAATCGAACTTTTTTTTGAGCGCCTCCTAAGGCAGCGCATAAGTTGCTTGGATCTCAATATTTTTCTATGAAAAAATGATGTAATATCGGTCAAATATAGCCAAATATACTCTTAATTTTCGAAAACATTTAATCGAGTACTTTTCTTCCAAAAAAATCCCGAAAACCACCCAAAATCTGCCCAATGAACTTGACAGTCATCATGTAGATACCACATTCGGCATCGCTGTGCTAGCGGGGCATCTTGTACCAATTCCCCCAAAGTGTTGTTCAACAAATTTTTTGACCAACACATTTCAAGATTTTGAAAAAACACATTTTTGAAGCGTCGTTGAATTTTTTTTAACAACACTTTGGGGGAATCGCTACGAGATGTTCCGTTAGCACAGCGCTGCCGAATGTAGTATCAACATGATGGTTGTCCAACTCATTGGGCAGTTATAGCTCGCGAAGTGTTAAACCGAAAAATTCTCGGACGCTGGATTGGGAGAGATGCAGTAATCCCTTGGCCTGCTCGTTCGCCGAATTTAAGGCCTTAGGCCACATTAACGGGTATAATATCATGTGCGAATTTAACAATTTTTTTTCGTATGAAAAAGTGATTCACTCATAAAGTTAATTACACATCTATTTAGTATGAATATCAAGCTGTTAGAATTTTTTTTCTATGTACAAAATGGCCGACCACTCAAAAATTCTCGAAACAGCTTTTTTCCAATTGGCGTGACAAATAACTTCAACAATTTTCACTCGATTTACTTCAAATTTTAAAGTTATGTTCTTAATTGCATTTCCCAGAGAAATATGTACGGAATTTCTGATTAATTGAAAACTTTTCATTTTATGAGCTGTTATAACGAAATTTTTCACTGAAAATTCATTTCTTAATTTCAAATACCTACAACTTTCGAATAAAACAATATTTTCTAAATTCCTTACGTACTTCTCTAGGTATTCTAATGTAGATTAACGAGAATTTTTGTTTTTTGTTCTAGGTGAAAAGTTGTGGATGCTAAACGTCACGCCGCGGAACGACTAAAAAGATAACAAAAGAAAATATTCGTAGTCGGCCATTTTGTACATCGAAAAAAATATATATATATATTTTTTCTAACAGCTTGATATTCATACTAAATAGATGTGTAATCAATTTTATGAGTAAATCACTTTTTCATACGAAAAAAAATTGTTAAATTCGCACCTGATTTTATACCCGTTACTGTGGCCTAAGGCCTTAACGCCACTTCATTTCTGCCTATGGGGAGCTATAAAGGAGGTGTTTACCATGATGTTCCGACAAAGCTGCCGAACACGCGAGAACGAATTACAAGTGCCTGCGTCGCTATCACACCAGAAACTATTCCAACGTCAAGAGAATCATTCATCCGACGTCTTCAAAAATGTGTCGAGGTTAATGGCCAACGTCTTAATAATAAAAAACATGTTCCCATTTGAAAAACCATTGATGACCTTGAGAACGCAAAAACTATGACTTTGACAAAAATGATTTTTTCACCACTGTATCAGCCCTTTGAAACCAATCAAATTACCTTATGCCATTTTTTTCGTCACTCTAAAGGTAATGGAGATATTTGGGGCGGTCACGTTAAATGGTCGACTCTGTATATCTATGTATATATATATATATGTTATGTTTGAAAAATCTACAACGTGTTATTCAATAAAACTCTCTAATCATCATACAACGAATAATTATAGGAATTCATTTGGTCTCTTATGCCATATCTGCGACCAAGGTGTTACAAGCACTCGGTAGCATAGAGGCAGCGTGCGTAGCTATGAGTAGGTAGGCTCTAGGTTCGTTTCCATATAGGTGAAATATTTTTTTCGAAAAAGATCATTTCGGACAGTGTACATTGTGAGCAAATAAAGATTTATTTGAATAGAATTTTTATTTATTCACTTTGAATGTACTTAATATTTGAAAAGAATAGCTGAAACAAATACAAAAATATCTTTGTAACAAATAAGATCGCAGTAGGCTGTGAGACAAGAAAAAAACTATTTGATTTAAATAGATCTTATTTGAATAAAACATTTTTTTGGCAGTGTATATACTTTTTTAAGCCGCAATAGTATTAGTTTTCCTGCCATGAGGCGACTAAAAACCTGCCTACGAAGTGCTATAGCAACGATTCTCTCATATGTCACTGCTCAACACAGAGAATGGTATTATAAACAAAAAAAATTGCAACTAAAAAAATGTTTGACCGATTTGCGAAAAAAGTTAGAAATCTAAGACTTGTTCAATTGAGTAACTACTGAAAGTAAAGTTTAATGGCTGGTATCTGGAATGAAGAATGATGAAAAATTAGTTGATGATTTTTTAAGCTATTGTTTACAAAAAAGATTATTGTAAACAAAACCACTCCCCCTCGCCCCCCAGAAAAAAGGCCAGCTACGCCAATGCACACTATTATATATGTGTGTAGACATATGTGTGCGCATGTGTAGTATTTTTAGTACATACATTAATATGTATTTACCGATATGCAATACAAAAATCGGGTATAGTACGGATGACTGAGTGCGTGTGCGTCGACCGCAGCAGGAGCAGGAGCAGCATTAAAACCTCGATATCTGATCGTGCGCGTAGTCGGTGCAACATCGTAGCACGCCTCATCCAGTAAGAAGAAGGAGGGAGAAGGGGAGGAAGTGGATGAAAAGAGGCAAGGCTGGCTATACCAGCCTCTCATTTTTAGCTCCCTCTTTCGCTCGTTCGCAATATCTCAGGTTAAGGATAAATCTGAGGCTCGTCCGGCGACGTCCGACATCCCGACGCCTGTTGATCCCCGCGTGTATACCATGCAAATACGTATCCTCGGCGTAAAATGAACGTTATCAAGCTCTACTCTTCGGCGGTAGATTCATAATACGAAGGAAAAAGAAACAGATTTTTAAAAATTACGTCGCGCGCGAAGCGCAATAAGGAACTTTGCTGTAGAAATAAATGTTGGCTTGCACGAATAATTGGCAAGAATAATTTTTATGCTGAGAGTAAAGTAGGGCTTGTTTTGGAATCAGTTGAGGACGCAGCGCAGAGCAGTCTTGGACGGGGGGTGGGTTGGCTATTAATTTAACGTCGCTTGAAGACTTTTCCCCACGGGTGATGCATCTTTAAATACTTTTTTGAGACTACTCTCTATAATTACACTGCCAAAAAAATATTTAATTTAAATAAAATCTATTTAAATCAACTAAGTACTTTCCTTTTCTCACGGCCTAATTAATTTTATCCTATTTATTTCAAACGGATATTTTTATTTGTTCCAGCTATTCTTGCTAAATATTAAATATATACAAATTAAATAAATAAAGATTAGATTCAAGCACATTCGTTTTTTGAACGCATCGGAGATATTTTCGAATAAAAAAATATCTTTATTAGCTCGAATAAACGTCTATTTAATTCAAATATATAATTCTGTTAAATTCTGCAAACATGTTTTTGAATGAAATGAATCTTTATTTACTTACAGTATATATGTGTGTGTGTGTGTCTTTCATTCAAATATAGTTTCACTTCAAACATATGAAAAATATATTTGAATCGTCGATATTTCGATTTGTACGTAGCAGATGTATATTTACCGCAAATCGATTTTTGCGGCCACCATATGAAAGGTGTATGTGAAACAACAGAATTTGGATTTGATATTTTTGTATAGCATGTATACATGTACAATCTAATGCGCGTGGTAACAGGACGGAAACAAATAAATAAATTTGCAGGAATAAATAACAAATGTCATGACCAAATGTTGGTTAATGGCTCAGTGGCGGACTAAGCCCATCAGAGGCCCGGGGTGATATATGAATGGTGCCCCCGGTCTGCTAAAAAATGAATGTATTTTTCATGATATTTAATTTTACTATACACCCAACTTATAATATGAGTAAAAAAGTTAGAATACGGATCAGCATTCAGCACAGTACCTAGCAGGTAGAGTGCAAAGAAATAATGAAGACAATAATAAGAAAGTAACTTTTATTGTACTTAAATGTATAAAAACAAAGCTTTTGCTGTATAACTATTTTACATGTTTTCGTGCTTCCATTTAACTGAACTTCTCAATAACGTCGTTGAAATCTATTTCCCTTGAAACTTTCCTTTCAATTGATAGAATGGACAGATTGACTAGGCGTTCTTGGTTCGCCGTAGATCGGTGATATTTTTTTAATCAATTTTAGTTTAGAAAAACTTCTCTCGCACGATGCGACCGAGACACAAATGGTCAAGAAGTATTGGATTTAAAGTGATAAACAGGGTAAAGATTCACTGAAGTTCCATTTAATAATAATACAGGTTTGGAAACGACCACGATATGTTAGGCGCGCTAAGCCTATCTACTTTTCTTCACATTTTTCGCCCCTACGTGGCATTGCTGTTGACGGGTACGTGTGTGATATGGACAGAATATCTGTGTCTGTCTCTCCCACTTTCCAGATCGAGGCGCATGCGCCGTCGACCTTGCCGCCGAATATTTGATGAGGATACGAATAAAAAACCAAATGCACAAATAATACGCTCACTGAAGACTAAGTAGTAAACTGATTGATATACCCATTCTCTGAAAAGTCGCAGCTACGAAAACTCGTCTGCTAGACACATTTTTCTAAGTTTAATCCTGAATATTTTCTCTGAACATTCGGTGACCGGCTGTTTTTATTGTCGTTACGAAATCTTTACAATATTTTACTCGTGTGAGCAGTTTATATCTGGCATCTAGAGTTATTTAGTGTTTAAATTATTACATAGAAATGTGGCCAGCGCGTTATCTCCATAAAGCGCCGTATAAATCAGACTTTTTTAGAGTCGTCATTTTTCGTTAAAAGTTCGGTAAATTGGGTTGCAATTTTACCAGTATACGGGGATGTATTTTTACTTGATTATAGACGAAAAATCAATGAATTGTTAAATATTCGAGTCGTGAAAGAAATGCCTTAAGAGCATGAGATGACACACGGACCGAGATTATCGTTCACATGACAACACGGAAATCATAAGTGGGGTTGGGTGAGATCACAGAAGACCGTGGGTGGGGGATATCCTCCGATAGGAGCGACGCATGTGGCGGCAAGCAGAATAAAAAGTGGATCTTGTAACGGTGCCTCACGGCATCATTGAAATGTGGCTTCATTTCCAGACCTGTATGTAAGACCGTGGGTCAGGAAAGTCTCGCAGCGGCTAACAGTGTTGCCAACTTAGTGGATTTTCCACGTAAACTGGTGGATTAGACTTCCCTTTTAGTGGTTAAAATTTGTTTTTAGTGGCTGGGAGTTTTTGTTAGTGGTGAGCAAGATTTTCAACCACTACCGTGTAAACAAATTTATAATACAGGGTGCGGCAACATAACTTCCTTTTTTAAAATGCGCGTCATTCAGTCGGTCGATGTCGTAACTGACCGCTAGTGGTCTCGTTCGAAAGGGGGGACTCTAAAGTTTTATCCCGACACAGTTCAATCGCCATCATGCGTTGGAACAGTGCGAAGCGTGCTGTTGCCTTTGAGGCCTACTTTTCGAGTGGATGTTCTGTGATCGCAACCCAGCGTGCTTTTCGGAATCGCTTTAATTTAGCCCCGTTTGTCCCTGTCCCGGACTGGAATTTTATGACAGTAAGGTTCAGATTGGTTGATTTCCCCTGTTCTTATTCTTTAGTACGTATGGATGTAATTTTTTTTACGGAATTTCTCTATTGTTCGGATCGAGTATTTATGTTTCGCGCCAAAGCCACCATAGAGTGAGCGGGGCCCACCGCGCGGGGCGCACCATTTTTATGGCGCTCGCTATAAGTAGGTAGAGCTTTATGCTATATTGACAATTGCTATCATGACCTGATAACAGGTGAATTAGTACCTACCTACCTATGTTTATATTTTGCATACGTACGGGCCTTCCAACCCCAAACTGCCCCTTACTGAACATATTTCGGCCTTGGTTGGAATTTGTCAAAAAATGACTTCTCGAGATTTGGAGGCCCCCCAGGACCAGAGGCCCGGGGCGGACCGCCCCCTCCACCCCCCCCCCTTAATCCGCCACTGCAATCGCTTGATTCAAATAAGTATTTGTTGCAATAAAGGCAGACCATTAATTCAAACAAATAGAAAAATATTTGACTCTACGAAAATTGTATACAAAATAATTTGTTTAAATTAAGTAGATACATTCAGTGGGTGCAGCTAAATTTTTCTTGTTAACAGATAAAACCGAATCACAGATTTATTAGGAATAAATAAAATGTTTAGTTATTAGATGATATTAAATAGATCTCGATTTGAATCAATAAACATATTCGAAATAAATGCTTCCAATAATCGAATGCAGTAGGACAAATTTGATTTCACGAAAAAGCTAGTTAATCCGAAAAAAAAATCCAATAGACGCATCTAGTTAATATCAATAGAATTTTCCTGTCAGAGTAGTTATCAGACTAACCGTTGGCTTTTTCCAATTTTTAGACAACAATTAGCACGCCTCATCCCTGGCTTAACCCTTCCTTGATACACTGGGTCATTTTGACCCGGTCGAATTTGAAATAAAATGCTCAGTTGCCCAAAATTGAAAGTGTTCGGTAGAATACCTTTGCTCGATAATGTAGCGCGATCTTTTTGAGAACAGCGACGTTCAACGTCGGCGGACAGAGCGAGTATTAAGCAAGATGGCGAGCAAGCCACGAGACGCGCGAACAAAGAGGGATGTGCTGTCCAAGATAGCTCAAATCTACGATCCTCTTGGATTAGTAGCCCCGATACTCATCACCGGCAAGCTCATAATGCAACAGTTATGGAGACAGGACATTGAATGGGATCAAGAACTCCCGGTACCTCTCGCGGCTGCATGGGACAGTTATACGTCTCTGACACGTATCAACGAGTTAAAAGTATTCAGAAACGTAAATCCAGACAATTGCAAAGACACGTTTGACCTGTACGGTTTCGGGGACGCTTTCGAACGCACGTTCGGGGCATCCTTCTATGCAGTCAGTACCAACCGTCAGGGCAACGCTCAGGCGTATTTAATATGTGCCAAGACCAAGGTCGCCCCTCTCAAGACCTTATCACTACCACGGTTGGAGCTGGAAGCAGCGCTTCTTGTTTCACAATTATACGACACTATCAAGACAGCCTGCGGACGTAAGATTGGCCAGGTCCGATTATGGAGCGACAGCACAATCACCCTTGGATGGATCTGCACGGAGCCTTGCATCCTCAAGACATTTGTCGCAAACAAAGTAGCGAAAATCCAAAACCTTACCGAAAATGCTGTATGGCAGCATGTACTATTAGAAGAAAACCCGACGGACCTTTTATCAAGAGGTGTACCCGTCGACAATTTCAAAGAAAACGATCTTTGGTGGCACGGGCCTCAGTGGTTGAGAAGCAAAGATCCACAGCCAGCATCGAGGCGCGAGCCTGCCCAAGACTTACCTGAACTTAAAGCTGCAAACATCACCTTAACTGTGACTGCCACCTCGGACATCGTGACGAGATATTCTTCTTACAGTAAGCTGTGCCGAATAATACCGTACTGTCACCGATATCGACGGAATCGGACAAATCAGAACAAAACGGGTCCAATCGATCCAGAGGAACTCAAGAGGGCCGAAAAGACCATCGCTAAGCTGGTACAACGCCAGATCTTTTCAGACGAGATCCGGTGCCTAAACGAGGGAAAAGTCCACTGACTGCCCTAAACCCGTTTTTAGATGACGAAGGCTTAATCCGCGTAGGCAGCAGGCTTCGACATCCTGAAATTGCCGAACCTCAGAAGCATCCTATCGTTTTACCGGCTAAACACCACGTAACGACTTTGATAATGAAGGAACGACATCGGAAGCTCCTTCACTGTCCGCCAGAGCAATTACTTCACGACGTACGACTCCGTTTTTGGCCTATCAGCGGTCGCAGAGAAACTCGGAAAGTCGTCAAGCGATGCCTGGAATGTTTTCGCTTCAAACCCACAACGCCTGACGTTATCATGGGAGACATGCCTTCTGAACGGGTCAGAGGCTTTTCATGCCCTTTCACGGTTACTGGCGTAGATTATGCTGGTCCTATTCAGATTCGCGAAAGCAAACGTCGGGGAAGAATTCACGTGAGCAAGTACATAGCTGTTTTCACGTGTTTTAGCACAAAAGCAGTACACCTCGAAATCGTGACCGATTTAACCACTGAAACCTTTCTGGCGTCTTTGAATCGCTTCACGGCGCGAAGAGGTATTTGTGCGAAGATTTTTTCTGATAACGGAACCAATTTTGTAGGAGCCGCACGGGAACTTAATGAGAGCTACAAGTTCCTGATAAGACAGAAAACGGAAATTGAAACTCATTTAGCCGAGCGACGAATCGACTGGAGATTAATCCCACCTCGCTAACCTCATTTTGGAGGTTTGTGGGAGGCGGCCGTAAAAATGACGAAACGACACCTTCACACTGTCACTCAAGGACGGGTCCTGACATATGAGGAGTGTAATGCCCTACTTACAACGATAGAGGCAGTTCTTAATTCGAGACCTCTAACTACCTTATCCAGCGATCCCACTGACCTCACTGTCCTCACACCCGCCCACTTCCTGATCGGCGACTCACTGCTGCAACCTGTGCAATCCGATTTTCTCGAGGTTTCAGACAACCGTCTTTCCCGATGGCAATACGTGCAAAAGCTTTGTCAGCTCTTCTGGAAGCGGTGGCAATCCGAGTACATTCTCGAACGGCAGAGACGAAATAAGTGGACGAAAACTGGAGCTAAAATTCAGCTTAATGACCTAATCCTTCTCAAGGAAGGCCATGGGCCCCCTCTCCAATGGGTACGAGGACGAGTGACGGAAGTACACTCAGGACGAGACAACGAGATACGGGTCGTCACCGTTAAGACGGAATGACACTTCATCGCGGTCGGTATGGTAGAACAATTATAGATTCCCAAAAATCTCTGAAACGGCTCTTCAGATCCCATCGAAACTTTGCCAAACGACGTCAAATAGATAGACGAATAGCTTCTAGCCCCTCAAATTTTCTGAATTTGAGAAAAAAAATGTAGATTGGCTTATCATAAGCCAATCTAGTTTTTTTTTCTCAAATTTAGAAAATTTGAGGGGCTAGAAGCTATTCGTCTATCTATTTGACGTCGTTTGGCAAAGTTTCGATGGGATCTGAAGAGCCGTTTCAGAGATTTTTGGGAATCTATAATTGTTCTACCATACCGACCGCGATGAGGTGTCATTCCGTCTTAAAACTCAAAACGGAAGCTTCAAGCGTTCCGCCAAAAAGTTCTGTCTTCTTCCCACGGAAGACTCGTCGAACGATTGAAGACTCGATTATCTATAGATCCATTTTTTATTTCATACATGTTTCTTTTATTGAAATTACTTTTTTTAAGCAAATAGTATTAATGTTTGTTCATTCCTATGCTCGAGGAAAAATAATTGGTATATTTTTGTTTTTTTATTATTTCAATCTTTTGTTGAGTTATGTTGCGCCGAAAGAAGGCCATATTATAGTGGTTGCCTTGTTATTGAAAGCCAACCTTGCAAGGGGGCCGGGATGTTCGGTAGAATATCTTTGCTCGATAATGTAGCGCGATCTTCTTGAGAACAGCGACGTTCAACGTCGGCGGACAGAGAGAGTATCAAGCAAGATGGCGAGCATGCCACGAGACGCGTTTGTCACGGTCCGCGGAATAGACAATAAAAGCAAATTTAAACGTGTTTCCGACTAATTTTTACCCTATCCAAAACAGAAAGTTTTCATTCATTGTTTACAACAATTCAATTTTATATTTTCCGAATTTTAATTATGAAGACATATTAATAAAGGTTTTAAGTGCATCCCGGATTTTTTTCAATAAAAACAAACCGAAGGGTTGTTAAGGGGAAGTGGATAAAGTACTATCCAGGTGAAATTGAGCCAGTGTGTCAAAGCCGTGGTCAAATATAAGTGTGTCAAGGAAGGGTTAAGAACGTCACCGTCGACGTTTCCATGGTTCGATCTGTAAAACAGCTACACTGAATGCTTCTTCCTCTCTCCCTCTCCCTCTCTCTCTCTCTCTCTCTCTCTCTCTCTCTCTCTCACACACACACACACACACACGCGCGCGCGCGGATTACCTATCTATAAGAGGCTCCTAAGCTCTGCATCGAATTCTGAAATAGATACTAATTGCCACGATTAACTGTACCGTGTAGTTGCAAAAAACGTTGTTCATCTCGAACGGACAAAGCCAGCGGACGTCAGGCGCAAAACAAAAAGAGAATTAAAGCGAAGCAAAGAGAGGACCACGGTATCGGTCAAACCCGAAGAATACGGTGTAACCGGAGGGCGAGATCGAAAAAAAGGAAGAATGACAAAAACGTTGATGTCCGGCAGCAAAGAAAATTAATTGACTCGCAAGTCGAAGCTTTTTTGTCGTTTCGTAATTGACCAGAGAAGCTATGCTCGATAATACAGTGTTTGTAGGTTGAACTAGCGCGAATAGCCCTATATAGTTATGAGTACAATTGTCTTGGCCATCGCTCTCATAATAACAAACATCTCATGGAAACAATGATCACGAAGTCGAAACTCCGTTAAAATTTGACCAGAAAATGGAAGAGCATCATCAAAGCCAATCTTTATCGAAGGAAAAAGCATGACGGTTTTTTTGCGATTTCCGCTTCGTGTCTAAATAGCACATGCATTTTGTTCAGCCTCCAACACGTGTAAATTTCCTTCAAGGTGGACATTTGTTTCGAATCGACGAATGCGTTATTCTTTCAGACAAATACAACATATGTACCCCTCCAGTGAAACGAGCTTGTCTCTTATTAATTATGTTTCGATTCTATTGCATTTTCTGACTCAAACGATCCGCAGCAACACGCGCGGCTTCCAACTCACTTGTGTTTATAGACAATTTATTATTCTTTTCGCCAACACTAGAAGTCGGTTTCATCCCATGAGCACTACAAGATTCGCTACGGAGGTGTGCACTTGAAGAGCAAATGTACACATATATTTATTAAAATCTTATTACAATCGATAGAGCGTAAAAAGTGCGCGAGCTAACAAAATGCGTAAGAGAATTTCGCCTCGGCATTCACTTTTTTTACAGCCATGCACATATATATACATCCACACACACACACACACACACACGCGCGCGCGCGCGCGCGTGCGCGCACACACGCACTGACAAACACCCGTCAATGTGTATGCATGTATTGTCTGACGCACAGAACGTGAGAAAATCAGGATATACTTTCGTGCTAAATTATACACCACTTCGACCTGTTAGTACAAGTATAATTGCACCGAGGTACGAAATAGAGGAAAAAGCCGGATAACGCATGCGTGTATCGCATAGGTGTTCAGAAGGGGGAGAATATCGTGGCAAGTTTTATCACCTGTGAATTACGATCTTTATGTTAAATTGTACAAGCCCAGGATTGCCGTAGTTACGCTACATACGGATACATTTGCCAAAAGCTAGCGACGTCCACCTTAGTTTATTAGCCCTCATCTATTCAATCGAGATACCTAAAAGAAAAAGCGATAAGGGGCGTATCGGGCCGCTAAGGAGTTTCAAGGCAATTAACGATTTACCATTTGATTCCAATTTATACAGTAAATTCGTTGTCAAATACTGAATGCACCCTCTGAATTTTAAATCGAGCGACTACACCGATTCTATCAAATTTATAATTGAAAAAACACTTTTTAACATAGGGAGATGCCTGATTATCGTAAGGTAAAGGGATTCTGCCAAATCGAGAAAATTTGCCTCGACTATTTTTACTGATTGAATTTTCTTGTAACCCATTTTTATTTCTACGAATCTTCGTCTATACCGCACCGTAAGAAATTTTGAACATTTACCTTTCGAGAGGGGGACGGATGGGAGCAGGGGGCGGGGAGTGGAATTTACGAATATCCAATCGCATCATAGAACAAACTTATATTGACGTGGATTTAACCCGGAATGGCAAAAGGGTAGCTGATTATTCGATGCTTTTGTCTAAAAAAATTAAAGAGCAGTTTCAACCCCTTAATTAAGGGATATCGGAAAACCAAAAAATCCGTAGCCCCTCCTTGTTCAGCCATATATGTATGTAAATTTACATGCCAATCGGTTAAAAATTCCCGGAAATAGGTATGAAAAAATTGCATTTTTGCAATAAACAATATGAAATTTGTTGTTATCTGCATCGTTTTCATTTCCAATGTATAGTATACGGAAAAAGAAATGTTGTTGAAATTTGAAACTTTTTCATATCTCGTATCGTTAAAGAGTTATTGAAGAAAAACGAAAATCATCCCTATTCTCAAGGGTGCGTTTCACCCCTTAAATATTGGGTTCCGCAAATATAAAAAAAATACGTATCGCCTATTTTTATCTGCTCTACAACCATGCCAAATTTCATCGAAATCGGAGGGGGACACCTCGCGACCTTTCCTTATCAGTACATTATGACAATTTCGTCATCAGCGTCATAGTGTACTGAGTGATTTTACAGCTTTTCATGAAATTTTAAATATTTTTTCACACTATGTCGTGCGTAAAACTGCCATTTAGCGATGACCGTATGCATCTTGATGAAAAGTGTTTCATCAATTGTAAATTTTATAGTAACGGTATAGACGATTCATTTAAAATTTTGAGGGTGCATTCAGTATATGACAAAGAATATACTGTATAAATTAAAATCAAATGGTAACATATCGTGAATTGTCCCAAAAGTCCTTACGGGCATACCCAAGATCAACATCCCCTCACAAATTACTGAGTTTTCTCATAGATGGTTAAATTTCGTCAGGAAAAAACAAAGCATCAGGCTCTTGAGAATTCCCTGACACAGAGCTTGAAGATATTCTTTTGCCCTAAATATTAGCTATGTCTCTTGCACTCATGTGTTACTTGGTACACCTTCAACCTAGCCTTAAAGCAGGCTTTTTGTGGAGATGCACACATAATTGTTATATTAAATTGATGCTGAATTACTTTAAACCAGCGAATTAGTCTGTCAACATTTTCTGTTTAACTATTGAAGTAACGTCTTTTCGTAACGCCAATAATTGTCAATATTCACGTATAACATTTTTCCAACAGCGTCCAAACTCAAATAAACGCTTGTCAATATAGAGATTATTATTCTAATTTGTTCCTGAACGTAATTATTGAATATCAATCACCATTGCATTCATTGAAAGTACCTACGAAATGCTAAATTGACAAATGACTTTAAATCTCTAAAGTAAAGCGCTATAAGAATAGAGAGGTAGACTATTACAACTCGTGTACGAAAGATATTTCGTCATTCCAAACTGGAAATTGTTGGATGGACACAACGAACAAAAAAACGTATTCCCTCGTTGTTCTCCGTTTGGGAATCGCCATCACAAATCAACTTATTTTCGCCTCAAAACTGAAATACTCATTCCCAAAAAGTTAACTTTCTAACTTCCCTCATCGCAAATCGACCGGTAACAACCCGACGTGACTTGCTCACCCGATTTATTTACGTTTTCATTTTTCACGCCGAACCAAAAAATCAGCAGTCCCGTAGAATGAAGAATTGTAGTATACGCAGCGTTCGACTTTATTACGTGTGGATGAAAACATGAACAGGATTTCCAGTGGCTTTGCGCTCTAGCAAAAAAAGCTTTGCACGCGTAGTATATACGTGTGTTAGTGAGCGTGCTTCAATGCTTTCTAGTCGCTCCACGCGGTATTTGTCGGACATTAGCACGGAGGCAGCTGCCTCCAACGGACAAAGTATAGCCTACCTTGTAACTAGGGAGATCACATCTGCACATATATGTTCCTGTGTATTACAAGCTTGAAATGAAAAGGTCATAACGTCGATGACACGATGCCCAGAGTGGTGGAGAATACGTCCTTTTTCTTGAAATAAGTCTACATCGAAGTATATATATACGTGCAAGTAGTACTTGCTGTGCGGGTTAGTCGGTGCAAGAGCGATCGCGAATAGGAAAAAATCTATGCAGGTGTGGTGGTTGGCTGCTTTGGCTGCGGTGCAGACAAGGGAGGCCTCACTGATGAGAGAATGCATTTGCCAGAGAAAGAGGAGAAGGAATATGAGGATCGAGGCAAATGATGAGAGGGCGGTTGTACAGAAATGGGCTGCGTGAAAAAACGACAACCAATCCAGTCACGAACGATGGGGACGCTTTTGTACTTACAATGATATATATATATATATATATATATATATATATATATATATATATATATATATATATTTGTGGGTGTGTGTGAGCATGAAGACGAAGCGAAATATCCACTTATGCAATATTATTCCTTTTCCGAATCTACGATTCTCTACGGGATAAGATTTCGAAGGATGTGGAATAATTGATGGACGCACCTCATGAGGCTCGGGGCTTACGGTACAAAACCGAAACACCTGCATAATAACTGGATTTTTCCTCACTGACAGCTCGCGTTGAAACGCGTTCCTAGACACGAACTCCCGAGTAGAAATCTTGCTCCGACTGCAAGCAAAACCGATTTTTAATCAAGCCCTGATAATTTCTGAAACGCAATGAAAAATCAAGGCCTGATCAGGGTGAAAAATCAAGGCTTGACATGTAGTTCGAGGAGAGAAGTTCTCGGTTGCCTCGGAATGCACCATCTCTACACATTCTTCATTGCACTGCCAAAAAAATATTCAATTCAAATAGGATCTATTTGTATATTTGTAGCATCTCAGTCACAGATATAGCAGAAGAAGCGACATGAATACCTATAATTATTTTTTGTATCCTATAAACTCTATCAATTAGTTAATATTATTGTGTTAATTAGAGGGTTTGGCTGTTCTTCCGAAAATGACCTGCTGAATTGGAACTAGTGCTTTTGGGTACGCAAAGGAGATGTTAAAATAAGTATGTAATAAAAGTTTCAGCCACAGCAATGGTTTTTCAACTGTATTTATTTATTTTTTAGGGTAAGGTTCCGAACTCCCCACCGATCGAGCTGAAATTTGTACAGACCTCCCTTTTAATATTTTAGAACAATCCCTTAAGGGGATTTTTGGAGATTTTTGGGAATAGTTTTTGAGATATTGAATTTTTATGTTAATTATTTTACCAACCATATTTATATCTACTACGTCTCAGTTCTGGCTATACCTAAGGTAAACGGCACAGTTACTGACACTTTAAGAGCAGCGGTGTCGGATTTTTACTATTGATTGACGCGTGATATAGCTAAAATGAAAAGTAAAGGTTTTAACACGTGCGTTAAGGCCTTTGAGATGAGATTCACCTATTAAACAAGTGAAATAATTAATATTTATTGATATAATAATAGTTTTAATATCGCTTCTCTGCTGCCGGGGTTCTAACACTAGAGAAAGATCCATGTCGTAGTTTGTGACCCCTACGTATACCCGATTCATGACCCCCTTGACGCAGTTTGTGACCTCTACGTCTACCCGATTTATGACCCCCTTGGCACACTTCATGACCCTTCCTAATATCCCCATGAAAACGGGTTAAATGGAAATATATGTAATTTCACACACACACACACACACACACACACACACACACACACACACACACACACACGCACGCACGCACGCACGCACGCACGCACGCACGCACGCACGCACGCACGCACGCACGCACGCACGCACGCACGCACGCACGCACGCACGCACGCACGCACGCACGCACGCACGCACGCACGCACGCACGCACGCACGCACGCATGCACGCACGCACGCACGCACGCACGCACGCACGCGAGCACGCACGCACGCGCACACACACACACACACACACACACACACACGCATATATATATATATAAACAAGTATAAACAGTAAAAAACATTCAATTAGTGCACAACTATTTTATTTTCTGTACATATGTATTTCATAAAGTATTTTATTCCCTTCCGCTGGAGATAGAATCAAGAAATCAGCTGCCTCCGCAGTCTCCATTCTCTCTTCGACGCAGTCTTGAGGGATAAACTTTTTTTTCTCCCTATAAACATTCACAATTATTAACATATATATTATAAACATTGAACAATGCAAAAAAATATCAGCAGCATTAAGTAAAAAAATATTTTGAAAACCAAATTTCCAGAAATTTTAATAATTTGTTAACAATTTAATAATAATTAATAATTAAATCATTGTTGATAATTTAATTAATTTGTTATGTCACGGCAAATTAGAATAAATAAACAAAAAATGGTTCGACACAGCAGGTGACAGTCGAGGGTCAACAACTGCAACATAACCTCAATTATGTGACGTAGTATTGACACCACGGATTTAACCAAATATCTAACCAAAAGTTAAATTATTTTTTATCTCATCGGCAGTCTGGTTGCTGCTGAATATGTCGATAGCATTTTTATGTCGTTTTATACTTACAGGACGAACAAATTTCCGATTTACGTAGATCGTCGCACTTGCTATCAGCGTCTAGCACAGCCGCTGCGGAGCCACTGAGACGCGTGTTACACTGTTCACTGGTCAATTTCTATTATAAAATATTTCATTTAAAAAAGTGTGTTTGCCTAATAATTAAAATTGAAAAACGCTCTTTAATTAGCCGATAATTTAATTATTATTCGAAAAAAAAACTATATTTATGGCAGTCGGGGTCAGAAACTGGGCCGTTTACCTTATATATGTTATCACGCTCTCAGCTTTGTCCGGGTCTTTGCCTGGCCTACGCGGATGCTCTCCCCCACCATACCCTATAAGGCCGGCTCGAAGGCTTGCTAGGAGGTTCGCTGTTCGACCCAGCGCTTACTTTTTATTTGTAACACCTTTGATTTTGGTTCGTCTTTCGTTCTTCACGATAAATGTAACGTACAAATTGTCGTCTCTTTTAAGTGAGCATGCTAGGACCCTCCAATGGCGTCGGGCCATAAGGTTGATACCAGCAACGCGGTTTTGCTCGAAGCACACACCAGTGTTCCACGCACCCCCTATTCCACACGCACATCCAAGATGCCCTGCGCCCACACCAGTGTTCCACGCACCCTCACTATTCCACACGCACATCTGAGGTGCCCCGCACCCATACCAGTGTTCCGGGCACCCCACCATTCCGCGCGCACACCCGTGGTGCCCAGTGCCCACCTGAGATTGCACGCGCCGCACAGTTCTATAACATGAACACACTCTCCATAAATGCCAAAAACGCCAAAAAATAGCAGATATAGATATAGTCGGCGCTCGGTAAAATAATTAACTTTAAAATTCAATATCTTGAAAACTATTGCGAGTCACCAACAATCCCTTTAGGGGTTGTCTTAAAATATTAAAGGAAGGTCTGTGCACAATTTCAGCTCGATCGAGGGGGTTCGAAACCTTATCCATTTCTTACGTTTTATACTGTAACTATATCTATATCTGCCGCGTTATGTTCTTATTATATTTTTAAATCTATGTGCTAGCGGTCCGAAGGGCCGTTTTAAGGGAAACTTTAAGGTGGTATTAGGTATTACAGTATGAAATACCGGATGAAAAAAAAATCGAATTCCATACTTGTATTATTTTGAAGAACTTGCATCTTTTTGTAAAACTTCTTGTTAGATACAGATTTGAATGTTTTTTTTTCGGTATTTTGATAACATTTTTACATTGTGCATGGAGTGGCACAGTGTCAGTTTTAAGGTGGTATTACGCGGAACGTGTATCACAGGTGAACGGCGTTTACAACCGGAACGCGGGGGATCGGGGGGATGCAACCCCCGGCGGAGTCAAGGGGCGGAGGGGGCGGAGCCTCCCCAGGGACACTAAATGTAGTTTTTAAAAGATTCACCGTCTTTTATCTATGCTAATATGAACGATTCTAAATCGTAATGTGTAGAAAAATCTACTAGGTGCGCAACTAAATTCCCGGGTTTCACACATGGATGGCGCTAGTAACACACATAGTCGTCATACAGGTCTGAAATTGGGTGTCTTTATAGCTTGGACATCTGTTAAGAATACCCAGTCGTAATATAAACAAATATCGCAACACAACGACCTTTTTTATAACCTCGAAAATATCATAGTTTGTGCCAAATAAACAGCATTTGCGGGAAGCATTGCTTTTCTGCTACAACCTAAAAAAAAGCAGCTGAAGCACGTCGGATACTTGAGGAGGCCTACGGCGAACATATACCATCAAAAACAACGTGTGAAGATTGGTTCAAGCGGTTCAGAAGTGGCGATTTTGAGACTGGGGACAAGGAGCGCGCGGGAAGACCGCAAACATTTGCGGACGCCGATCTGCAAGCGTTATTGGATGAAGATGACACTCAAACAGAAGATCAACTTGCCGAAGCATTAAATTTGACTTGGCAATGTATTTCGAAACGTTTGTACGCCATGGGAAAAATTCATATATAAGGAAGGAAAGTGGGTGCCGCATGAGTTGACTGAGAGACAAACGGAAAATCAAAGAGCCACTTCCGAAATTTTGCTTTTGCAGCAGAACAGAAAGAGTTTTCTGCATCGAATTGTTACTGGCGATGAAAAATGGATATATTTCGAGAATCCCAAACGCAGAAAATCGGGGCTTTCACTTGGCGAAGCGTCAACATCGACGGCACGGCCAAATCGCTTCGGAAAAAAGATAATGCTCTGCGTTTGATGGGACCAGAAAAGAATCGTGTACTATGAGCTACTGAAACCGGGCGAAACTGTCAATGGGCATCGCTACCGACAACAACATCAATTTGATCCACGCATTGCTCGAAAAACGGCCAGAATGGGACAACGAACGTGTGATATTGCAGCAGGACAACCCTCCGTGCCATCGCAGTTCCATCGTCCAGGACATCATAAAAACACTGAAATGGGATCTGCTACCGCACCCGCCGTATTCGGCAGACCTGGCCCCGTCAGACTATCACTTGTTCCGGACGATGGCGCATGGCTTAGGTGGGCTACACTTGGCCAATTACGACGCAGTACAAAATTGGTTGGTTTCAGTCCACAGACGCGTCTTTTTACTGACGCGGTATTTATGTATTGCCAGAGAGATGACAAAAATGTGTAAATAGCGGGGGACAGTACTTCGAATGAACCATTTTTTGTATTGGTCTTGAAATTTTCGATTTTTTATTGGTAAAAAAAAACCCGGAAACTTAGTTGTGGACCTAGTATGATCCCTACTCTTAGCTGACCCCAGAACCAACGACGAGGACGTGTCAGTCATATGGTTCCACTGTTTTAAAATGTTTTTTTTTTCCATTTCTATAGTTTTTTAAATTTATTTTTTAGTGTTTTCATATTCTTATAATATTGGTGTATTCGTTATCCATACTCTTTTTTTTCAAATGTTCCACTTGAATTTTTTTTAAAGTAAAAAAAAAATCTTGATTTTTTCTATTTCTATCGTTTTTTTTTGTTGAATTCAGTGTTTTCATATTCTGACTATTGTCAATTATATTTAATATTAGTGTATTCGTTACCCATACTCTTTTTTTTCGAAAGCACTTGGCTTTTTCTATCTTTTGTCTATGTTCCAATTCCCGGATAGACTTTGCGTATGCAACGAATTAGTTCTGCAAAAGTATCCAATCCCTTTTGTTTCACTTCTCGACTCCACAAATACTCGCATAAATGATAGTCGACATCTGCATGCCGAATACCGACCCGTTCAAGTCGCGCCCGAAGGGGTCGCCATTACGATTCCATTTTTTGTGTGCCAGCACCGGTTTCTGGATCAATTAAATTAATAGAATGTTTGACCGATAGATGCTCATAACCTTCTGGGCCCAAAACATCATAAACCCGCCAACAATCAGAGTATATCTTTGTACCCGGCGCGATATGCTTTTTTATTATTGGAATAAGAGAATTTTTATCATGCTTGTTATCTGGACAAATTTCCAATCTTAATTCACCCGTTCGACAATCAATTACTCCATAGTCCATTGCCGATCAACAACTCGACCGCTCTCATATTTCCGTACACTAAATTTCATTTTGTCTATTTCAACAGTTTGGCCAGGTCCTCCTATGTGTTAACACACATACCCAAGTGTTAACATACACACATCGTGACAGTACGAGTAAACATCAACCACACTTTCATTGGAGATTAATGTTTCTCGATCCCCTCTGATTTCGTTGATCACCGTTTCATAAGCACATTTCTTTGCAAACATGTACGTCATCAAAAGGATATCCTCCATCGACAATTTATGAAACTGAAACCAGGTTTTTCTAGCCATACTACGATCTATCCGATGTTTTTCACACCGAAAACGTAGGCCTACTGCTGTTTTTGACCCAATATACTGGAAGGAAAATCGGGCCACTTTCATAACTTCTTTTCTATTTTTGGGGCATTTACGTTGTGAAGGCAAAAGTCCAACACTTTGTGCCTATTATACATAGGAATCTCGATCACACATAACATCACGAAAAATTCGACGTAAATTCCAAGCTCCTGCCAAAGGATCTGCCAATAATACATTAGCCGTGGTGGACCGCAGTAATCAATTTGTAATAACGTCTTATGTGATAACTTTTTATATTATATTAACGTCTAAAATTATAGCTATCCCAATAAAAGTTTACAAGGGTTAAAAAAGCCAATAAACGTTTTCACTATTTGCTGTATTAAAATTAAACTTTATTAAACGTTATTCATATTTACAAGATTAAGCATGTAAGCATACACAGGTCAAGGGATAATTATAATTTTTAGTTGAGGAATTTATAGGCATTTATAAATTGTAAATCAACCCATCAAAAATCATTGATTTAGTAACCCTGAAAATACTTACAACTAATGGCGAGAATCTGCGAAAACAAACATTCTCAGCAGTTCGAAATATAAATTATATTAAGGGGTTACCCCCACTTGCGATTTTGAAAAAATCGATTTTTTTTATTACATTTTTTTGAAGTATAAGTATCCGGGCCCATACTTCTGTATGGGCCCGGAATAGATGACTCTATGTAAGTTTACAAAAAAAAAAATTTTCTTCGTGTAAACTGAAATTGAAACTTTAAACGCGTTTTCCTCAAAATGGCATTTCTGAAGTCGGTGACCAAGATTACTCGAACACTAATGAACCGATCTTCTTGAAATTTTGCAGGCTTATTTAATACATAAAAATGTAGTCTTTAATCGTTCGATTTTTTTCGTTAAAATCGAACCATTAACTTTGACTGTCCGCCATTTTGTGGAAAATAAATATTTTTTAAAATCCTTCAATTAAAGACTAGTTTATACTTATATTTGACTAAATCCATCCGCATTTTTTTTTTTCAGATGATCCACTTCGCCGCAATGTTGGTCACCGCAAACCGTGTATATAAAAGCATTATTTCATTGACGGCCATTTGCCACTAAACAATGTAATATTTTTCAATACAAAAATTACTGAAAGTTCTTCAAGATGTGTTCTTTAAGATGGTATATTGATCGATTAAAAAAGTTTTGTAGTTTTCTTTTAAAAAATTCATGAAAAAGGCCTTTTTTGCACTACAAGTGGGGGTAACGCCTTAAATAATGTTTAAAAATGGATAAGTAGATGGAAGTTATGTTATATACGAAACGTGAATAAATGGACAAGTTGACGGAAAGATTTTCGAAAAACTCACAAGTGAAATACAAGAAAATGTTTTGAGTAAATGTTTTTAAATCGATTAAAATATAACCATTTGAGGCAATAGAATCTTACAGCGGGAATATGATATTTGTTTGATTTTTTGAATCCACCAAAGATCAGCATTAAACGGCATGGTATATATGTATAGATATAGCGAACATATAACGTGGCAGCGGCTAATGCGTCAGCGAAGAACCGCACAAAACGGAGAGCGCGATAGGATATATAGATATAATAAGAACATGACGCGGCAGATATAGATATAGTAACAGGATATAAAGTAAAAAAATGAATAAATACAGTTGAAAAAACCATTTGCCGTGGCTAAAACTTTGATTACATACTTATTCTAACATCTACTTTGCGTACCCTAAAGCACTACTTCCAATTCAGCAGGTAATTTTCGGAAGAACACCCGAGAGTTTTATCGAATATCATGCTATATATTTTTCGAACATAATCTATATATAGACATAATTCCTCTCTTTCCCCCGCTTTACCGCCCTCCCCGTCGATATGTGTATTGCAATAAAGGCAAACCATTAATTCTATCAAATAGTTGTCTCTGTTTGTCTCTGCGAAATTCTATTTAATTTTAATTTAAAAAGATTAAATAGATACATTTAGTGGATTCAACGAATTTATTTTTGAAACAGATGAAACCGAATCACAGATTTATTAGGAATGAATCAAATATTAGGAATAATAAAAAATGTATGCATAGAGTGGACAATATGTCCCGACGTTTTGACGATATACACCCTTGGCCAAAAGTATAAAGTACCCGGTAATTTTTCTATCCAGACAAAAAATCGAACATCTCGTCGAAAAAAATCGCAAACCAATTTACTAATCGGCGTTTTCAGGGGAGGGTAGGGGTTTGCACTTTTGAAAAATCGATTTTTTTGTCTTTTCTTATAGTTAAACGTTTCAAAAATATAATCCCAAAATTTCAAGTCAATTAGAGCAAAACTCTCTAAGTTATTGACTATTTAGTCCCGCTCCTCTAACACTTCTCTAAACTTCAAACGCGTTTTTCTCGAAGCCACTTTTTCAAAGTCCGTGTTCACTGCCATTTGAAAACTACATGACCGATTTATTTCAAACTTGGTACACACTTTCTACATATAAAATACCTCCCCCCCAACGGTTAGTTTGAGATTTTTTTTACATTCAGGGGGTTTTGCACCCCTAAGATGGCGGAATTTTTTGTAAAAAATAGCACTTTTCACTTTACATGACCACCAAATATTTAGAAATGAAAAAAAAATTATCAACGACCGTTGGGGGGAGGATTTGATGATACTTTGACTAAATTTTAATGGTACTTGATTTCAGATCATTTCTAGCTGAGATACAGTGAACACCGCAAATCGTGTTTTTCCAAAGGCGTTCTTGGAAAAGCTTTGTCACCGGCTTGTTTGTGGATATTTTCGCGTACAAATTTCATGGAATGTTCTTGAAATGACACTTAACAATGTACAAAAGGTTTCAATAAATTTACTCTATCCATATAGATGAAAAAATTCGCAAAAAAGGGTTGTTTTTCAGGCTGAAACCCCTACCCTCCCCTTAAAGAGGATAAAACCAGCTTCATTGTGCTCTTTTATTTTTGGGATTTTTGTCATACCCAGTACGTCATTTTGAAAACGCCAGTTTTTCACGATTTTCGCACTTTGCGGAATCGCGTGCTGGAATTAGAAGAAATAGTAATCTCACCATTCAGTGTTCATATATTTGAAAAGTAAATCGTTAGCATTAATTTCGTAAAAAAAATGCGACTTTTTTTTCGCAGAGTAATTTAGTTTTTTTCGTGAACAAGTTTAATGTAACTTGCGCCTTTAAGGAGCCGACAATAGAGGGTGGGAACGAGAAAAAATCCAGCCACAAACAGGTACAAACAATATACTCGTACGTAGAACGAGTACAACAGTTGCTCAGCGGTGCAAACGAACGCTCAGTGGTACAAACAATGTACTCGTCGATACGAACGGGTACAAATGATTGCACGGTAGTACAAACGATGTACTCGTCGATACGAACGGGTACAAAAGATTGCACGGTGGTACAAACGATATACTCCTTGGTACAAACGGGTACAAAGGATTGCTTGGTGGTACAAACCATGTACTCGTCGATACGGACGGGAACAAACGATTGCTCGGTGGTACAAACGGTATACTCGTAAGTACGAACGGGTATACGCGCCAGTACGAATGGGTACAAACGATTAATCACGGTTACAAACGATTTCCGCGTAAGTACGAACGGGTACAAACGATTAAACGCCGGTACGCACGATTTATCCATTGGTATGGACGGGTACAAACGATTGCTCGGTGGTGAAACGATATACTCGTCAGTACGAATGGGTACAAACGATTTCTCGGTGGTACAAACGATATAATCGTCAGTACGAACGGGTACAAACGATATACTTGTCGTTACGAACGGATACAAACGATTACTCGCCAGTACAAACGATATACTCGTCAATACGAATGGGTCCGAACGATTAATCGCCGGTACAAACGATTGACGCGTTTGTACGGATGGGTACAAACGATTACTCGGTAGTACAAACAATATACTTGTCGATACGAAAGGGTACATACGATTGCTCGCCGGTACAAACGATTAACTCGTTGGTACTAACGGCTACAAACAATTGCTCGGTGACACGAACGGGTACAAACGATTGCTCGGTGGTAAAAACGATATACTCGTCGATACGAACGGGTACAAACGATAGCTCGGTGGTACAAACGATATACTTGTCGATACGAACGGGTACAAACGATTTATCGCTGGTTCACACGATATATTCGTCCGTATTGAGCGATCGGTTGTACTTGTTTGTACCGGCGAGTAGCCGTTTGTATCCGTTCGTACCGACGAGTATATTGTTTGTACCGGCGATTAAGAGGTTGTACCCGTCCGTACTGACGATTATATCGTCTGTAGCACCGTGTGATCGTTTGTACTTTCGTGTCATCGTTTGCACCCGTGCGTACCAAGGAGTAAATCGTTTGTACTGGCGATTAATCGTTTGCAACCTTTCTAACTGACGAGTATATCGTTTGTCCCGGCGAGTAATCGTTTGTACCCGTTCGTATCGGCAAGTATATCGTTTGTACTACCGAGTAATCGTTTGTACCACCGAGCGATTGTTTGTATCGCTAATTCAACTGTTGTACTTGTTCTACGTAGACGAGTATATTGTTTGTACCGGTTTTTTTCTCATTCCCACCTTCTTTTGTAGGCTCCTTAAAGGCGCAATCTACATTAATCTTGTTACCATCAATTACGCCTATTTGCAACGAAAAGAAAACGAAAAATGTTTTTTTTTAATTAAAAGTACAAACGGGTACAAACAATTCTCTTTGCAATCGCGTTTATTAAAATGATTTAGCTCTTAATGGGTTGCGTCCCATTTTTCCATTTCCCTGTACATTTTTCCCCCTTAAGGTACAAACGAAATTAAAGGTGGTACAATCGAGTACAAAACGAGTATAAACGAATGCAAAAAAAAAATTACTCTCTGTAAAGTCGGTTGCCAATTTCACATAGGTCGATTTACCCTTTTTTCTTTTGCGTTTCCCTCGAAACTATGTTGTGTGACACGGTGTTAGTCGTATTTTAAAATTATTTGAAACTACTGAAATGAACATTTAAAGACTGGTGACTGAATTAAAGAGTGATGAAATGTTAGTTGATTATTTTTGAAGGTATTGCAAGATTTTGATATTAATTTTAGCACGAACGTATGATTATGTGATGACCGACTATTATGTAAATTTTATTTTTTTAAACATGATTGTGAGGTTTACCGTTGTTTTAGTTTCCCTGCTCGAAATCTGTGCATCCACGATCTGTATGTATGTCTGTTCATATGAAAGTGGAAACATGGGAAACGAAGTACCAGCGAAGAAAGGGGCGAATGACGAGCGGTAAAGGGGACGTGGAAGCAGGGCGTCGGCCGCGGCCTCGGAACGCGCCACTTGGTCAAGCTCACTGTCATCGTTTGTGGCGAAGCTTCAGACTGCCTGTACATATAGCCGCCCACATTTAGCTGGATCTCGTATCTTGATGGATTGCTATTAAAATTTGACTCACATCGAAATATCTAAAAATTACAATCCAAAGACGAAAATCCATTAAGAAGAAGAATAAAAATCACTTTAACCATATTTAAAATATAGACATTTGAAAAGCATCACGAAAATCCATTATCAAAAAACGCGTCGAATTTGGGATAACTTTTTTCGAACAAAGCAATTTTCCCTACCGAGTTTCAAAGGTACAAAACGAAGCCTCTCGTCTACATTTCAATGTCCATACGACAAGAAAAAATAGCTCGGTTGCTGCAAAAGTTGTTTTGTGGTAAAAAAATACTAGAAGAAACTTACACAGCGTAAAAGCGCAAAAGGAAGGGTGAAGAAAGGTAAGGAGAGTATGGACTAAATTTGGAGAACATTCACCCTCGAAGGTAAACCCAGCTGTTACAAGGGGCTGTACATGAAACGCATGTATCGCGTATACGCACTTTCTCGTTTTCTACGAGGTATTAATTATAAACTCTCTCTCAAGATCGCCTGTGAAACGTAGCGTACGATTATACAGGATACGTGTGTGCGCGCGCGCGTTTGTGTGTGTGTGTGTGTGTGTGTGTGTGTGTGTGTGTGTGTGTGTGTGTGTGCATTCATGTAACACTGATGTAGTACATTCATGTGTGTACATTCATGTAGCAACTATATGTATGTTGTACTCGGTGCCGCCTAGATTCGTATCTGTAATAGTTTGTAAAAGACGACGAAATGGTGTACCGAACTAACTTAGCTCGAGGCCACAATTATACGAAAGTATTACGCTTGGTATTAAAGTGAGATCGCGGGCGAGTCTTCTCGTTTATTTATTTCTGCGTGTTCGATATATCCGTTTCTTTTTTTCCTTTCAATTGATTCGGTATCTTGAATTCTTTCTATATCGCGCGCTCAAAGGAAATGCTCGACCCTCGCTTCGTAATGAGCAGCATTTTTTTTTCACGCCGAATCGTTTGTTATTTCGGTAGGTTAGAAAAGACAGGGATATTAGAAGAAATGGAAAATCGATGTTGCAATGGAAAATTAAAAGATAAAAGCGACTGTTAAATTTTTGGAGGAAGAGATGATCGGGGCATAGATCACGCATATGGACCAGAAGTTTTTGCACCATTGTCTCTCGTTCTATTTATATCTCTGCCCTTTTTCCCAACGACATCTTATGACCACACTGAGGCACCCTACTGCACAGCAACCACTAAGCGATCGCTACAAAAAGGGAGAAAGAGAGAGGGAGAGATGTTAATCGGAAATTTCAACGAAAACATAAAATATTCGATTTAGTGATACCAAGGCGAGGCCGCTCGCCACCGAAGCGTATACCCACAGGACTTCGACTACGAGGAAACATTAATAAAAGTAAATTACATTTCAACTTCTTGCTACATCTCAACAGGGAGGAGATATCTCGGACTTGTCGGGATTCTTCATATAACGGTTGAAAGGCGCGGTACTTAACACTTCTGCTCTGCTATTTCACTGAGTCGTAAAAATACGTAAAAAAAACATATCAATGGCAAAATTGCAACTGCTGTATGCATACATATGTACAAGACATTCGATGCGAAGTCGATAAAATTGCTAAGTCAAAATTGGACAAAAGGAACTAGAGAGTAAATAGGGAATCAAGCGAGCGAGAATAGGCGTAAAAGAAGTTGTTGATTAGAGATAAATAAAGAAAAGCATCAAGAATAAACGGGAGGCTGAACACACTATATGTACTGAACAAAACGATGATTTCTCTCGTGACAACCGCGAGTTCTTTGCAATTCGTATTTTTTCATCACCTTTCATATTCAACATATGTACACAATGCACTCTATTTTTTTTATCTCATGTATATGGTTGAATTAAATGTTCTATCCAATTTTTTTCCTAAGGAAGAAAGGTTTTTTTGCAATTGAAATTATTTTTCGGCTACATCCTTCATCATTTTGAGAAAAAAAAATAATAATTCGATAGACCGAAACCGGTGTAGGTCGGGGTTCGACTCTGGCTGTTATTCGCGTTTTGCAACGTTGCGCATGACCGGTATTCAGAGTGATATCCGCTTAGCCGTACACCGTACACATTGGCTTCTGCCGGTAAGCGGAAGGCCAATACTTCTGAGACCATGGGGTAGATACTTGAGTAGGTCTCTGCATCAGAGAATCAGAATATGGACCTGCTTACACCGGTACGGGTTTTTCACAATTTCCCCGTACCCATAGCGAATGCGGTATAGTGTAGCTTAAGACGGCTGTAGACGCAACGGAAGTTAGGCTAGATTAGCGAAGTGCAGGTAGGGAGTTATAGGAAAGGGTTTTCGACTATTCGCGCTATACGAGTAACGATGACGTTCTATGGTCGTTCGATAAGTGTTGCTAGTAGCGAAATCTAGTATAGCCGTCGGTGAACGCGAGCTGTTACGTAGTAAATATTTTCGTGATTTTGAAATGCACTAAAAACGGACCCTGTTATTATGTGGTACTAGTACACCCGTCGGGTAAGATTTTTTCCTAGTTGAACTAATTTATTCAAAAGCTAGTCATTGTACGTCACAAATACTCCACAACGGATATTCGAACTCTAAAGTTTTTGCCACAACAAATAATCAAAATCTGCATTCATTTATGGGTAAGTTGACATACCAGACATCGGTGTAAGATGGCATACTATGTCATATTATCCTGCTGCGCGAAAAAAGGGATACAAAAGCAAACTTTTAGGTTTATCGTTATAAGATGCCTGGCCATTATAAACGAACCTCGACACGTAAGAACTAGTCCCAAGAACATATGGCCAAGACCATTGAAACTTTAAAGGAGAATAGAATGGGTTGGCTTTTAGCACCCAAACAACGTACCACAGGCAACACTTCATCGTTACTATAATAATGTTTCAGTAAATATTGGTTGCCATGAACTAACCTTCAACCCAGAAATTGATGTATCTGAGCATTATTACGGTCGACGCGGGTGCGATGACATACTCATGTCATCTTAGACTAAAGTATGTCGTTTTACACACGACGACCTACAAGTAGTTTTTTATTTTTATGTTTCTTATTCAAGTAACCGATTTCCTGAAACTGATTCTATTTCATTATAATAATAAACCTTTATGGATGTACGCTTGGCTTTGAATTCATACGACGTCATTTATTTAAATATTTATCCTGAAAGAAAGAGTATGTCATATTAAGCACAACTCCCCTATAGATTGAAGTTCCGAGAAAACCATTAATAATCCGGTGGAAGCACGGTTAAAAAAATGCTGCTCTTCGTGTTTTTGCCCCAAAAAAATATCTACGTTCGTGATGTAGATATATGTCGCTATAAAAATGTCTCGGAAGCAGTCCAATTCTAGCACTTCATGGGTCAATTTGTATATGTTTTTCTCTTGCATTCGCTACCGATAAAATTAATATAATATCGACGGGATATTTTTCCATGTGTTGCATGTCACATTCACAAGTTGTTCACTTGATGAGAAAATGCAAAAATCGAAAAAGGAGTACAAGGAGGAAACTCGATTTTCGCATGAAACAACCGGTGTATACAAATAGCTGTCAGAGGCGTTTGCCTACGCGAGAATCCGAAGGAATAGTTTTAAAGCGTTTGCTGAGCTCTCGGAATTTGCTCTCTTCAAGAGCTCGGCGTCTCTCGCGGAATATGTGGGACAAGCGTCGTTAGAAGTTCTCGCACTCTCATCCCGAACGCGTTTTACCACTCCGTATATTTTTATCGTGTACACCGAGAAACGCCGATTCGAGACGTGATACGTGGTCAGAAAAATAAGGTAAAAAACACACACACAAAAAACAAAAGCAAAATAGAGGAGAAAAAAGGAACGCAGAAAAAAAACTCGATCCAAGTTTAAGGTTCGAGCGAGTGGCAAAGACGCGCGAAGTTTTACGACCACGGTCGCGTACCTGAGTGTCGTCTCACGTGTCTTTCAGCTTAGATCTCTAGAGCGAGCTTTCGCGAACCCTTGAACCGCAAAGTCGTGTTTTATATAGAACGAATTGGCCCGTGAATGATAAAAAAAAGTATTTAAAAACAGTTGGAAATGTTTGTCACCTGTTTTTTTAGTCCTTTTTTTTATAAACAAGACTTTTATAGTAGAACCAGTTTGTGAAAAATAAACAATAAATCGTAAGGAGCATTTTATAATTAAATATTGTATTGTGTTCGTATTATAAAAACATTGTAAACATTGGCATCATTTGAAATATGCGTATCTATTTTTTTAAAAATATCGTTTCACCATAGTTTTTTTTACAAACAAAAAAGTAAGGGCCCCTAAGCAATTAAAAAAATATCGTTTAAAAAAACAGTTGGCAATGTTGTACCGCAAACTTTTTGTAGTAGGTCATAAGTACGGTATATAGTCTAGATCATCGAGTCGCTTGTGAACGATCGTGAAAAAGTAACAGCTTTATCGCACGAATGCAGAATTATTCTCATATGCACAATTTTCGAATGCGGGGAGAATCGTTGAATTATAGCTTTCTACTGAGTTATTTTTGACAAAAACTTATGAAAGTTCATAGTGGGTGAAAATAAATGTAACGCGTAACTGTTTATGAAATTGCAAGGAGCTTTACCGTTCGAAAATCGAGATATTGGATATCGGAGCTAGCAGCTTTTCACATATCGCCGATAGCAACTGTGTATCGAATGCTGACGCAACAAAAAAAGATTACATGGATTCACTAAGTATGTCATTGAGCTGGTCTGATGTTAATTTATTTCAAAATACCTATGTCATTCGTTTGAACCGTTAAAGTGTACTGCGAGTAAACCCTAAAATATACTGTGTTTCAACGTTAAAATGAAAACCACACTGACAAAAAAATTCAAGTGATGTTAAGGAATTATCACAGAGTAACGGGTCGAAAAATAGCTGATTTTCGCGATTTTTTTCGAATGCTTAAAATACGCTAACCAGTCTGATTTTTTTTAATGCCAAATCAAAGCACTCATGAAGACCAAAAAATCATTTTTTAAACGTTTATTTTTATTTTTTTCCATTTTTTTAAACGGTTGAACATGTCTTCAAAAAAAAAGAAGTTCTCACGGTGCACACGGTTGTGGCCGTAAATATTATCTGAAACAAAATTTCATCAAAAGATTATTAATCAGTATGAAAGCCGCTATCTTGCTATGGAGGTTTTTGTTTAAATGAAAAATGACAAAATGCCGGCATTTTGAAAAAAATATCGAATTTAGTATATATTACGAGTTTTTGGTTAAAAAAATATTAAGATTTGAAAAAAAGCTTCCATAGCAAGATAAAAAATGGCATTAAGAATGTTATGTCAAAATTTAAGACGGATAGCTTGAAAACTCTTCCTTTGACAGTGTACACAGTTTTTAAAAATGACTTTTCAAGAAAAACGCGTCCGTCCGCGCCATGTCTCACGCCGCTGGTCGAAACCCTCTTTCTGAGAAAGGCTGTAGCAACCGAAATAATTCGGATTTCGCCCTAAAAATTGAACAGCATGTTTATATACGTCTATACTATCGGATAATGCCAAAAAAATCGATTTTTTGAAAATTTTACACTGTGATGATCTCTTAAGTAGATGCGTCTATTTTATTTTTTCTTATCTGAATTACCTAGTCCTCGTGAAATAAACATTTTCGAATCCAAAAAATATTCCGATTCTAAAGATAAAATATGTAACTTTAACACGTTTGGTTACTCGAGGAATGTTTCGTTTCTCTGAAAGATGAACAAAAATTAACCAAAAATGTATGACGTTGAAGTTTGCATCGTTGGAATGCAACGAAAATTATGTTCCGTTCATTTTCCACATTTCCTTGGACAGATTTGAGCTACAAAAATCACACAAATAATTTTAGGATTCCTATTTAGCGATCTACAACAAATTTATAAAATATGATTTTGGATAATAATGAAAATTAGAAATGGAAAAGAATTTTCGTTGCATTCCGATGCAAACTTCAACCCCATAAAAATGTTCAGTTTTAAACTAAGTATATTCCATTGGCATCACACGGGGACAAATTTCGTTACTTCAACTAATATGTTTTCTCGAGGGAGCTGCGTGTTTCCTATCGAATCCATGCACTTGAACGCAATGCATGTTTGTTTTTCTCGAGGTTTGGCAAAGGCTCAGGACCAACCGAGAGATCACCAAATAGGTGAAAACGCAGAAAGGGAAAGAATTCTCTTTCTAAGCTAAAAATAAAATCGGGAAATATCTATTGAGTTTTGGAGTTGAAAATAAAAAAAAGCAGAAAGTCAGTAGAAAAGGCTTCACTTGTACATGAACGACGGCGAGGAAAAAGGAGCAGATCGACCGATGGAACAACGCAGAAAGAACGACTCTCGGGCGCCGGGCCAAACTATCTTCACTCGGACAAAGTTTTAATTATCCACGAGTAAGAGAGAGAAGGAGAAAACCCTTCGCGTACTCGCGAGTTTTTTGCCCACTGTGTCACTCGTCTGTAGCATTGTTCCTTTATTCTGTACAATGTTCTGTGTACTCTCGTGGCTTACCAATGCCTCCCTTTATTAATCGTATCGAACTTCGCTTTATCCCACTTGACACAAACATTATGGGGAGAGAAACCTTTAGGCGTGGGAAAAATTGCTGGTTTTCATTATTTATTTTTTGGAGGAAAGATTTCTTCACCATTTTTTGGCCTTGGGGTATGTTTTATTACTACTTTTGGCTGTTACATGGTATTTTTTTGATAATTTTTTTAAATGGCGGTGGGATGGCACGGTCTTCTAAGCTGCATTTTTGAAACTGGCGTGAAGCATAGCTAAAAAATTCATTGAGCGATTCTGATGAAATTTGGTAGAAATCTTTTTAACTTTATTGTCTAAAATATAATCGTAAATGTTTTTAAAAGTAAAAGTATGTTTTCGTTACAAAATATAGCCATTTTGTTCGGAAAATTCAATCTTTTTGTTTCTTAGCGTACCATTCAATCGATTTTTTACATTTCTCACTTTTTCTTGTTTCATATTCTGCGTATGAGTGTTAATGAAAAAAAAAATCTTCGTTGGTTTTTTTTGCAGATCGATGCCGCCGACGCTACGTGTCACGCCGTTTGACAACATCCGCCGCAACCCGTTTAGAAGACCGTGCCATACCTCCGCTATTTTTAAAGATACATTTAAAAAAATACCATGTGATGGCCAAAAGTAGAAATAAAATATAGCCTAAGTCTAAAAAATGGTGAAGAAATAGTTGCTTTTACAACAAAAATCATGAAAATAAGCAATTTTTTCCTCGCCTAAAGGAATCTACCCCCTTAACAATGCACTCGTATTGATGAAAAAGCTATTTCGAAGAGTCTTTAATTTTTCATTAATCAGATATTCTGTACTTTTTGTATCTTTCACTTGCCACACCCCACATTACACATCGAGAAGTTTTGGGTACCGCCTCTTCCCACTTATATAGGTACAACTTTCCAAAGAGTTTCAAGAGCCCTTCTTTTGATTTGTTTTTGCTCTCCTTATTCAACGAAACTTGATTTTTTCGATTTTGTCTATTCGCACAACATTCGAAGCGAAAAAAATTGTATTTTTTACACTTCAAGTTCTTTCGATGAAAAAAAGAAAAAACGTTGTTGCTGACCCTCTGGATAACCATTGGCGTAGCCAGGTGGGGGCAGGGCTGGGCACGGCCCTCCCCAAAAAAAAATCGATCCAAAATATTTAAATTCAAACAATAGATTAAGGCGTATGCATAACCTGGGAATTAAAAAAAATCGATTCTTGTTTTATTTTATTTTCTTATTGCGTAGAGCCTCGACTTTGATTTGGTTTAAAGATTTTGTAAAAATTCCAAAAATTGACCGATTTATGGCGAATTTAATGGAGCAGGTCAGAACGTCCCGTTGCGTTACGGCTCTAGCGCTGCGCGGTGCATTGTATGGTTTCTAAGGGCATTTATGTGACTTAGTCCAACCAGGCTGTTTGATTGTTATACGGTGCAGGAATCGCGGATTGGAGGTATGAAAAATAATTGTAATTTTATCTCAAACAAATGGTCGCCCGATTTACTTCAAATGTCGACTAAACATATTTTATAACATATTCAATTCACAGACCCGATGATTTTTTCATATGGTCTTCCGTTTGTTAATAACAAACGTTCGAAGTCGTTATTTTTGTCGACAATCGATCATTTTTTCCAAAACAATGCAATTACGGAAGTTTTAAGATTTCGAAAAATTATCCGGTATTTTAATAGCTTCACCGTTGTACTAAAAGAATATTTTTCCATTTTTTACTTTAGATGAATCTAGTTACCGGAATCATGTACGTGACCGAGCCGTGCGGAGGCTACAGTCCTAAGATTAAATGACAATTATTACGTTGTTTATATATATTTTGCAATAAAAAAACGGTGATGTGTCAAGACTATATACTATCTGTGTGCGAAAGATCGACCTTATCATCCCAATACCTGAGAGGACACCTACATACCGCCTAATTTTATTTGAGTTTGACCCAAATAAGCATAAAGAAATCATTTGATAAACCTATTTCGTTCGTCATAATTTCGTAATTTGTCTACAAATTAAGCATTTCATTGCGCAAATTGAATAGATGTACAAATTTCACAATTAAGTTAACTGTCGGCAAAAGCAATACGTTCGATTTACCGGCCGATACACAACCAGGAGAATACTGGAAATCTAAAACTAAATCGTAAAGAAGGAAAAAATAAATCTAAAACGCCGCTTCAAGAATATGCTGTTAGCTCATGCGGTTGACGCATCTTTGAAATTGGACATAAAGAACGGAGAGGATGTCATCAACAATTATTCTTTAAATCTTGATAATTGATAAGTCATTCTTAGAAGCTGACGTGATAGTCATGAAATACATACTTTTATTTAAAAATGATGAAATACATTATGGACATTTACGAAAGCGAATTAAAAAGGAGTACTGCGCTAACTTATATAAACTTTTCCAAGCAACAATAGTTCTCCCAGTGAGGTCCGCCGGCTGTGGGAGGAATTTTTCTGCCACGAGGCTGACAAAACGTGGTTTACAAGCACAATGCTTCAGGAAAGATTCTCTCATGTGTCACTTTTGAACATAGAGAACCCGACTGGAAATGTTGTTCCGGCAGCCAGGCCGCTGATCAGGCAGATTTGAAGATACCGTCCGGAATACCGTAGAAGCGCCCGCCTGATTTGTGCTGGATATTTACTGGATCAGTAAATCCGGAGAACGGGTGTAATAAAGACAAACTGATCAATCCTAAATCAGGTAATCTTGCGAGGACCTTGTTAGGGCGCCGAAGTCCGTGCTTGATCGGCGCCGTATGTCTGCCAGATCAGTAGTACCCAGATACACAGATAGATACACTGTAAAAAATGATATGAAATTTACAATACATTTAAGATACAAAGGTATTGAATTTTACGAACTCAGTAGATGAAATTAAGTTTGAAACACTTGTACCGTAAATTTAAAACAGGAACATGAAATTCTAACCTGGATATAGAATTTAATAGATGCAACATGGAATTTCAAAGACAAGTTTGTAAATTTAGGGAAAATGTATTGCATTAACCCGTGTCTTCAATTAAAGATTACAACAGTTGTATATTAATTCAACTATAAAAAACAGAGTATTCCAAATACAAAACAAGTTTGAAATTTATTTACGGCTGCCTGAAAAATATAATAGATGTGGAACTGAATTGGAATTGGAAAGCATAGTGATTGTACCCCTATCTGATATTATTTCTCATCGACGCTGAGTTAAATGTAAGACAAATCTTTAGGAATATCGATGATATACTTCTCGGAATAATACCATCCAGTACATGAATACTGTGATTCGATTCAGAAATTTCCAAGACAAAAGCCACTGAGAATAACAATTGTTTGTCAAAAACAAATCACAGGTAAGTTGAATTTAATGTGTTCGTATATTAATATTGAAGAAACATTTTATGATTTTCATAATGATTGACCCGGACGATATCTCAAAATCACATGAGTAGAGAGTTCAAATACCCGAGCAGAAATTTGTTCAGGGTGAAATCCGGACCGGATCAGGCTGCCACAATAGCAAATCCGAGCCGGGTCAGGCAAATTTAGTCCGGCCCTGATCAGGGATGTAACGCTTTTGCAAATTCAGGTCCGGATCAGGCACCTTATCAGGCTCTGATCAGGCGCTTCATCAGGCCCGCATCAAGCAACTTATCTTGTTGCGGATTACGAAATCTATGTATACTTATCCATGCGAGTCGGCAACGTTCAACATGTGGCGAGTAAAAAAACGGAAACAATTAAAACATGCTCATTGGTATCTGTCGATCGGAAAATGGTGTGTTTGGATACGAGCAACAACGACACGGAAGAAAAGATCTGGGTGATGTCTCTTCTCCACTGATAACAGAAAAAAAATACGAGCTTCGTTTCGCATTAAATATATTACAAAATATAAAATTTAAGAGAATAAAAATACGTATATATTTAAAAAAATGCATTTCTAGACTGACTGTATGGTTGTGCATTACAATCAATCGTAAAAAATTGATTAAATTGTTCTTCAAACTAATAGTAATCTCTATTTTATCATTTTATTGTCAATATTTTAGCTTGTCCGGCGCAAATCAGGGGTGCCTGATCAGGGCGCCTTATTAATGCCTGATAAGGCTCCTATTCGGCGCAAATCAGGCGTGCTTGATCAGGGCGCCTTATTAATGGCTGATAAGGCTCCTAACCGGCGCAAATCAGGCGTGCCTGATCAGGGCGTTTTATTGATCCCTGCTCAGGCCCCTGTCTGGCTCAAAGAAGGCGTGCCTGATCAGGGCGCCTTATTGATCCCTGATCCGGCCCTGATGGATCCTCAGGCAGCCTGATTAGATTTCTGCTCGGGTACATGCGTGCAGTGGACAGAGATGGGCGCGCGGTCACTGAAGTTAAGCAGCATTGGAGGCTGCCAATACTTGGAGCGGGGACCGCTTGCCCGTGCACTGGTTTGCGCGTCAACCTCTGAGTGGGAGGCAGTTTGTCTGAGTTTCTGATAGTAATACAACTGAAACTCAGCCAAATATAGCCGCCTGTATCGGCCCAGGTTTTCCGCAGTTTCCCTGGGCCCTCGTGCAAATGCGATACAGTAGTGCATTAGGAAAGAGTGGATGCGGTCAACACTCTGGGGGGGGGGGGGACTCTGGAAGGAATGTAAGGAACTCTGGAAGGATGGTGAATGATGAAAGGAATAAAGGAGGGGATGGTAAAAGGGGAAGGCCCCGTGCCTCTGAGGAATACATATATAAAGAAAAAAAAATACATACCTGCAGTGATTTCACTGCATTTAAATTTTATTATTGAAGTATTCAATATTAATTATGGGATAAAGCTGCGAAAAAATCATATACACAAGTATCACGAAAGCATCATACAGTATATGAATTGAGTGGTCTTAATTTGATAATTTTTACATAAAAACGTATTGCAATTATCAATTTCTAAAATAAACTTAATACTTAGGATCAGTAATTTTAATAAACACCCGTATATTGATATTAGCAAATGGTTCTTGATTTCAATATACATGGATGTGAACATTTTTTTACACGTGCATTATTTTTTAAACACACAAGTATATTAATACTACGGAGCTACACTTTTATTTTTAAAATAACCTGCTTTGGATTTTCAAAATATTATCTGAAATTTCATAAACGGCGTCCGCATAAAAACATTATACGCTTGTGTATTAATTTTTACACAGAAGCTTTTTACAGTGTTCATTAAAGGTAATACTTTGGTTCCGTGAAATTAATACACACCCGTATGCTGATATTACCAAATGGTTCGTGAATTTAATATACACTCGTATTTTGATATCAGCAAATGGTTCTTGATATCAATATACTTGGATGTGATTATTTCTTTACACGTGCATTATTTTTCAAACGCACAAGTATATTAATATTACGTAGCTACACTTTCATTTTTAAAATAATCTATTTTGGATTTTCAAAATCGTATCTGAAATTTCATAAGCGGTATCCGCATAAAAACTTCCTACACTTGTATATTAATTTTTATACAGAAATTTGTTACAGTGTAGATGTAAGAAGGCAGCATTAATCAGGCCCACATCAGACGACCCGCAACGCGTCCCTCACATGGCTCTGTTCAGGTTACCTGTTCAAGGCCTGATCGATTTTCCTTTTCCCAGTCGTGCTCCAAGGGTGGCTAATCCACTAGACATCCGGTGCCAATCCGCCATGCACTTCGAAGTGTACGTCTGACTTGCGCCGCATGTCTACCTGACAACCTTATTCGGGGTCATCAAAGTAAAAAAACTGAGTTGCTGTGTGCATATAATTTCGGCAAGATTCTAATAAAAGTAATATGGTATCCATGCGGACGACGTCATCATCAAATCAAGATACAAAGAACGAATAAAAACAAATTTGATTCGTTTGATCCTTTTCATTCGTTTATTTTTATGATCATCAAAAGGCAATCAATCAAATCAATCAAATTGAATCTCATTGGCACAACTAAAATTTTTTTCTTACACGGTCATCATGAGGAGCCTTTTTTGCAAATTACGGTCGTAACACTCTAATGAGATAATAAAAAACGTGTGAGTCATTTTCACAGCCTAAATAGGTAGAAAAAATTCGGTAAAAAAGAATTATTGTTGCATTGCAGCGATGCAATCTTCCACCCCATGAATATAATTATTGACATTCTTTAGAATAGAATTAGAATGATAAAAATATGCAAAGAAAAAAAGAAGCTTTACACAAGTGTTGGAATGGCTAAATAGGTAGTGCGCTCAGCTCTAGAATTAGAAGACGTAGGTTCAATTCAAAGGGGAGGTAAAAAACTTCAACGAGGAAGGATACGTTTTATTCCAATTATCATATAGACAGGACCATAAATAAAGCATATGGAAACAAAAAATACTACCAGAATTTTTTTATTCGTTATTTTTGGATCTTTTTCCGCGTCATGGCCGGATTCAAAAAAGCGTTTCACGCCCGGTAAAGCTCTGATTCGGCGGCCTGTACCGTGCCGTGGTACGGAATACGATATACCGGATGCAGCTCTAGTCTGCCCCCAGCAACATTTCTAGTCGGGAATGACAGAAATAAAACAATTCCAACTAATAAAGTGTTGGGCCGATTTGCACAAAAAAAAGAAAACTAAGACCTATTTAATTGAGTACCTTACTATATTTTACTGGTAACTGGATAAAAGAATGATGAAAAATGAGTTGATTCCTTTTGGAGGTATTGCAAGAGATAGATATTGATGTTATAAGCACTCTGCAGAATAGGGGCAGCGTGCGCAGTTATGAGTAGGTAGGTTCTAGGTTCGATTCGCATATAGGTCAAATATTTTCTTCGACACAAATCATTTCAAAAGGCCAGGGAATGACGAATTACGATAAAAAATCGTTGTGGTAAAACGCTCAATTAAGTGCTTTATTTTATTTTAGATTTATGAAATATTTTATGTATATAGTACACTTAGATTTACAGTGTACATGGTAAGCAAATACAGATTTATTTGAATCGAATCTTTATTTATATATTAAAATATCTTTGAAACAAATATGTTCGTAGTAGGCTGTGTGACAAGGAAAAAACCTATTTCATTCAAATAGATCCTATTTAAATGACATTTTTTTTTTCAGTGTACAGTAGGTTCTGCGGGAACGCTCGAAGTAGGCCCACCTGAGGTTCCCTAGGTTCAGTTGTGGTCCCTATTTTCTTCCTTTTAGTGACAATGTCCAGTTTCTGCCATTCCGGAGGTTCATCGGAGGCCCTAACGCATGGTATTTCCAAAGACTGTACCCTCCTTTAGATACCCGATAATCCGCTATCGCCGATTTCTGCTCGGAGAGGAAGCCTTTATTTTACGGGTTGAACACGGGTCTAAAATTTTGACTCGGGTAAATCCGGTTATTACATATTACTTTTGGTGGATACACTTGTCTACTGATTCTAATATTGGTAGATAGTAAACATTCTTCACTCAACTACAATCTTACTACGTTACAATACCAGTATTTACAAACATCGGAAACATCTCCGACTATTGACATTGTTGTATCAGTTGGATAACCTGCGCCGCTATAACACCGGAAACTATTCGAAGGTCAAGAGAATCATTCATCCGACGTCTTCAAAAATTACACGTGTACTTTGGTGAAAAATAATTTCAAGGCTATGATATCATAGGTCGTTGGATTTGTCTAAATATCAGATACAACGTCTTATTAAAAAAACAACATGTTCCCATTTGAAAAACCAATGATGAACTTAAGAACGCAAAAACTATGACCTTGACGAAAGTGAATTTTTTCACCACTGTATCAGCCTTTCAAAATCAATCAAATTACCTCGTGACATTTTTTTCGTCACTCTAAAGGCAACGGAGATATTTGGGGTGGTCGCGTTAAAACCCTGTATACACACATACATACGCATATATTCTACCGTTTAAAAGTTGGACACGTGTGAGCGAAGAGCAGTAGCAGCAGGGATAAATGGGGGGGGGGGGGAGAAAAAGCGTACGGAGGGCAAGGAGAGAGGTTGCATAATGCATGCGTATATTGTGTACACCTGTTGCCCCAAATCACGGAAGAATTCGAGTTATACTGCAGTGGCGCACGCGGTGCATACCCAACCCCTGCACTTTTATATTACGCCTACTTATATATATATATATATATATATATTTACACATACACACGCGCGCGCGCGCGCGCATACACACATATTTATACATATATATTTGGAGAGAACCCTTGTGCACAAGATATAGGAGCTTTCGTCCTCGCATTCCCTTCGACAATTTTCCACAATGCTTGAGCCCTTCTGAAGCGTGTATTTGCCGAGGGAGATGTGGGCCTGTAGGGGAAACGTATATGGCGTCACTTAACGGAGGGAAAAAGACAAAAAGGGATTGTTGTTTTATATACATCGCAAAGCGCCTTCTGATTGGAGGCATTTCTCGCATCACTGGGTCAACAGTTCATCGGTTAAATGATGACACGATTCTAAAAGGCAAGCGATCTCTTTCGCATGTAGAATAATATATGTTTGCGTAAAGTAGATTTTACCTGAGCAAGGTGCGTTACGAATAACCTTTATTATGTACATCTTCGTTTCACCGTAATTAGAGCGGACGTATTTAGGCACAAAATCAGAGAACACTAAAATGGCCCTACTAAAAGGAACATCACTTAAGAGTCCGCCTCCGATTTTGTTGAAACTCATATATATGACAAAGAATTAAAAACCATTAGACACGTCTTTTTATCTGCGGAAAAACGGCTTTAAGGGGAGAAACTATCCCTCGAAAAAAGCGTGTGGAGGAGTGCTTTTGCAGTTTCACCCACAACCAGTACACCGATCTGAATGAAACAAAAAAGAAAATTCTTTTAATGTAAAGCGATGGAAAATCCACGATAGAAGTATTGAGAAAAAAATTAAAATAAAGGGTGAACCACCCCTCCGTTTGCGTTTCTCTCACCCCACACATCCCATGTAGGTTTCGCCAATCGAACCGTAACGGCCAATACTTGGACCAATGTTGGCGGGGCGATGATCGATTACCCAATTGTACCCCAATGCTCGGCTGAGTATTGACTAGCCAACATTAGTTTGCCGATACGAGGCCAATGTTCGGCCATATATAGACTCGCTAATCATTGGCTTGTCGATACGAGGCCGATGTTTGGCGAAGTATAGACTCGCCAAACATTGGTTTGCTGATACGCGGCCAATGTTCGGCCAAACATAGACTCGCTAATAATTGGCTTGTCGATACGAGGCCGATGTTTGCCGAAGTATAGACTGGCCAATCATTGGTTTGCCAATACGAGGCCAATGTTCGGCCAAGTATAGACTCGTTCATTATTGGTTTATCGATATGAGCCCGATGTTTAACGAAGTATAGACTCGCCAATCATTGGTTTGCCGATACGAGGCCAATGTTCGGCCAAATATAGGCTCTCTAATCATTGGCTTATCGATACGAGGTCGATGTTTGGCGAAGTATAGACTCGCCAATCATGTTTTTTGCCCATACGAGGCTAATGTTCGGCCGAGTAACGCATGATCGAACCGCAATTCGTATATTCACGATTCATTGTTTCGCGTCGAAGTCATTGAGAGATGAGATAAATACTTTTTACGAGTCCATTGGACATTATACTTAACAAATATACTACCAAATCAATGCACTCAGTGTTGGCCGATTCTCGAACGAGCTCATACGCGATACTCTGCCGATTTTTATGAACCATCCTACACTGACAGAAAAATTCTATTAATATTAACTAACCGCGTCTATTTATTTATTTTTTATTTGAATTGACTAGATTTTTCGTGAAATGAAATTTTTCCTAGTGCATTCCATTGTTGGAATTATTCATTTTAAATATTTTTATTTATTCTAATTAAACTTGAACTAATGAACTAATGGTCTGTCTTTATTGCAACACACATATTAAAGGGTTGTGGGGGTAGAGAGGGTGGAGAGAGAGTAATTATATATATATATATATATATGTATGTATGTATGTATGTATGCATGTATATATATATATATATATATATATATATATATATATATATATATAGGTTAGGTTTAGAAATTCTATAACATGTCATTCGATAACACTCTCTAATTATCACAATGATATTAACTAATTGATATAGTATATGTGATACAAATAATGATGAGAATTCATTTGGTCTCTTAGGGCATATCTGCGATTCAAATGTTACGAGCACTCGGTAGCATAGGGGCAGCGTGCTTGACTATGAGTAGGTAGGTTCAAGGTTCGAGTCCCATATAGGTGAAATATTTTCTTCGAACTAATCGTTTCGAAAGACCAGGTAATGACGAATTACAATACAAAAATAATTAGTTTTTTTCTTGGCAGTGCAGGACCAATCTTGGTGATCTATATCGGGTCACAATTATCCGCCAAGACTCGGTCGATAATCGGGCCAAGCTCGAGTGCCAATGATGGCAATCTTGACGGGGACTTGTTGTTGGCCGATTCTCGAATGAACTCCTACGCGATGCTCGGCCGATTCTCATATGCCGTTCTAGGGCCAATATTGATTGCGAATATCGGGCCGCTCTTATCATCCGAAGCTCGGTCGATGATCGGGCCAAGCTCGAGTGCCAATGTTGGCAAGCTCGGCGTCGAGCATCGGCCAATCGTTGGCCACTACCGATCACCCTACATGGGATAGGAGGGTTGCATAAAAATGAATAAAACAGGTATCATTTTGAAGAGGGATCAAAATTCAAGTTCACGTGTGTTTTGCGTTTTTGCCGGACAACAAACTTAAGGGGGTAAACCACCCCTTACAAGGATTTATTTATCACAGTCGAAATAAAACCGGCACGTTGGTCTAGTCGTTAGTGTGCTGGCCAGGGGATCGGGAGGTCGCGGGTTCGAATCCCAGTCGCGTACTTTCATCGGGAAATGTTTTTCTGCGACATTTTCTCGGCAAAAGGTGATTAGTTCCGTGACTGGGAGGCGAACTTGGGACCGGCTGTATCGGTATAGGTTTTCCGCAATTTCCCTATACCCATAATTGGTGAATACATGAGATATGCATGGTGAATCCAATACAGAGGAGGAAATCAGCTGTGGCCGCAAGGTGGGAGGGAATGAGAACGGTGGACATACACTACCGCCCGAAAGTTTGGAAACACTCGCCCCGGTTCCGAGCCGCACAAGAAGTTTCATCGTTCTTTTAAAAATGATGATATCTTAATTTACCAAGCGGTGTTTCAAAAGGGACATATTTAGCTTCATTTAGCGTTTTCAAAAAAAAAAAATACGATTTTTTTTCAACACGGTACACACTTTGAAAGATGGTCGTTTTTTTGCATCTTTTTGAGGGTTGAAATTTTAGCGCACGACTTGTGAAAAAAAATGTTAACCGTTTTCCCCATGAAAAACTTAAAAAGGAGAGGACAAGCTTCAATTTCGTTTTTTAAGCTTCGTACGATTTTTTTCGCATAAATATTCAACTTTTTGCAAAAAACGACCATGTTTATAAAATGTAGCCTAATTCTGAAACTACCGGGTTTTCGTAAAACTACTAAAAGGGTAAAAAGTTACATACAATCATTTTGGATTTAACAAATTTTTTTCAAAATAAAAAAATCCAAAATTTTAAGAAAAAAAATTTTAAATGTTTTCTTAATTCAACGAAATATTTCTTTATCTTCAAAAATCGGGTCTCTTATGTGGCATCCGCTCGATCAATTTGTCGATTTGACCCCGCTCCAGACTGGCCCAAACTCCTTGCAACTTTTTGCAAAAATGCAAAATTTTGTTCAAATTCTTGAATTTTTTTTATTCTGATTTTTTTTTGGTAAATCCAAAATGATTGTATGTAACTTTTTACCCTCTTAGTAGTTTTACGAAAACCCAGTAGTTTCAGAGTTAGGCTACATTTTATAAATATGGTCGTATTTTGCAAAAAGTTGAATATTTATGCGAAAAAAATCGGACGAAACTTAAAAAAAAACAAAGCTTGTGCTCCCCGCTATAAGTTTTCATGGGCAAAACGGGTAAAATTTTTTTTTACGAGTCGTGCCCCAAAATTCCATCCCCCGAAAAAAAGCCAAAAAACGACCATCTTTCGAAGTGTGTACCGGGTTTTGAAAAATCGTAAATTTTTTTTTTTTTATCTAAATGAAGCTAAATATGTCCCTTTGAAACGCCGCTTGGTAAATTAAGATATCTCCATTTTTAAAAGAACGATGAAACTTCTTGTGTGGCTCGGAGCCGGGGCGAGTGTTTCCAAACTTTTGGACCGTAGTGTATAGGCAGTGGAGCCTTGTAAGAAGCCGAAAAGGCTGTGCAAGTAAAACTTGGAAAAAAAATGTTTCGAAATTATCACGTTGGTCCTAAGGGTAAACTCCTCCCTATAAATTTATTTTCGATGGGAGTTTTTTTAAAAATCCCACTCATTATGTTGAAACTGCTATCACTACTATACTATTCCATCGGTGATATTAATTTTATTTTTGTATATACATGCATATTTGTATTAAACTTCAGGTGTGGTGCGGGGGGAGGGGGAGGTAGCTACCCCTTACTCATAATATTCATATTTGCGTATCGAAATGCTTCTTTCTCTAGTTCGTACGTTTATATGAAAGCATATTTTAAATACAAGAACAAAAATATACTAAAAATACCATTCATAGAATACAAATGGTATATATTAATAAGTTTGTTGTGTTCATACAAACACATGTACATTTTCATATACAGATTAATGTCTATGCTTCAATTCTTAAGTGAGCTATTATCAGAAATGCTCACGTTTGGGAAATTTCCATTCGCGCATATACGAAACAATAACGCACAGACCTATCTTTATTTATCTGCATATTACACTTTCTCAGATCATTGCATTAATTCATTCATTCAGCGTAAATATTCTCTTCGGGTCTTTACGCGATAATGATATTTGCGCAGAATATATACATTATCAGGTAATGTGTAATTAACCTCTTGCAGATCAAGTCGACAATAGCTTGCAGTTTCATCGCTCGCTTTATAAGACGGTTACCATTCTTATTCTTCCATTCCACGTTGAAGTGAGCCGCAAACAGTACTCTGTGTAGTGTGAATAACTTTTTCATCAGCAATGATAGTAAACCCAATCGACGTTATCAAACTTCTACTCGTTACATTTAAAACTATGAATACTGCACAAATTACGGTTAACAACGCGGAAATTGAACTTGGGGACAATGTCGATTTTTTTTAAATACATCCATGCAAGACTGTAATGGAGTTGAAATGATAGAGGAAGAAAGGCTCGATTTTTCAGAACCATTTAAACAGTACGCACCAAATGCTGTTGAAGATAGTATGTGGCAAAAAGAAACCAGTGATGGCAATTCTGACGCCTGTTCTAGTGATGATGAGGAGAACTATGATTACAAAAGAAGCAGTTGGATACTGGAGGTCTGGGAAGACAAGAAATTATAGCCTCAAAACCGTCCAACAGTGAGCTGAATAAAAGTGGTGCTTTTAGAGAAAAGCTAGGGCAAGTGACAATGTTAACAAATAGTATTAATATAGTGGTTCGATATTAATACCAAATGAACCATGTTAAAATACATTTTTTAAATGTTTATTCACCAACTATAAAACTGTCAGTTTCATTAATGTGTTTAATTGAATAAACGTTAAATGATAAAATATACATTACTCGAAGAAAAAAAGCAATAACAGCTACGCAAGTTATCGCTTCATCCAGGCAAATCATCGGCGTATCAGCCGGCCTTAAAACTCGTTCTGTAAAGTATGATAATTAAAGTTATAATAAAAGTGTATAGTTCTTTCTGTAGAAATGCTTAATAGACCGTCGAACTTTGCGGATAACTATAGCGACTATTATGTTTAAACATTTTTTTCAAGTTGATAGTATCCACAAAAAGTATGCTCAGCGTGAAGTTGCTCCTGAATTTTCGTAAGGCCCGAATTATGAATGTTTAGGTATTCCATTCTCTGACGAAAGGAGTACAACTTAAATTTTCCTTTCAATATAAAGCCTCTCCGAAAAAAACGAGCAGCCGGAGTTTTACTGACCGGGCAACTGATTGATCACCTTAAATGCAAAATAGAAAAATGAAGTTTGACCAATTTCTCAGCATTGTTCGGTCCAAAAAATGCATTCGCATGTATAACTTCGAATTTTTCCCATTATAATCTTTTGGAATTCGTTTGTCCGTGATTATTTGATTAAGGGGTCTTCTCACTTCAGACGCTAAAAAATACTATTTTCATTAATTTTTTCATAGGTTTATATTATAGTTATTGATATAAAAGTTGTTACACTCAATAAATACACTTTCGAAATAAATTTAAAAAAATTTGTTATGTATTTATGTAACCCAAACTTTAACAGCGTTTTTCTCGAAACGATGGTTTCCGACGGCTTGTTGATAAAATCTTCGAAACTACTGAACCGCTCCTTATGAAATTTTAACCACATATTCTTTACAACTAAAACTATAGCGCATATGAAGGATTTTTTAAATTTTGATATTTACTATTTTTTTTTTGCCAAAAACGGTGAGAAAAACTAGTTTTTTTTTTTCTTTTTTCGGAAAACGTCCGCCATTTTGTTATTTTGCATATCTCAAAAATCTTTTGATATGCGCTGTAGCCATTAACATACTGAATCTAAAACCGTTTGATTCTTTTGTTTCGGATGATCCATCTCCAAGATTTCATCAACAGCACAGACCTACATATTTTTAGGAAATTTTTTTAATTACCATTTTCGTCTATACGTAGACTTAAGTAAATATATATTTTTTAAATGTATTTCGACAGTGTATTTACTCAGTGTAACAACTTTTATATCAATATCTGTAATATAAACCTATTTTAAAAAATCAAGAATGTAGCCTTTTTTAAGCGTCTAAAGTGAGAAAACCCCTTAAATATACTTTTAACATGAGTGTAACGAAAAAAATTATCAATTGAAAAGCACCGCTAAGGTAGCTCCAAAATTTTGATTTTCGATCACAGCGAAGTTTAACCGTAATGTAATTTAAAGTTTGACGGCAAAAAAATCAAGGAAAGTATTAAATCATTTCTGGTTTTTGTTCTTTCCTTTCATTTTTCTCGAGCATGCTGATAAAAGTAGATCTTTTTCTTCCTCTTTACGTTTATGTACCACATTGCGGCAAAAGTCGGGAATTTGAGCTATCCGCAGATGACATTCTCCCTCTCTCTCTCTCAAACGAATTCCAAAAGATTATAATGGAAAAAACTCGAAGTTATACATGCAAATGAATTTTTTTGACCGAACAATGCTGAGAAATTGGTCAAACTTCATTTTTTAATTTTTCATCTAAGGTGATCAATCAGTTGCCCGGTCAGTTAAACGCCGGCTGCACGTTTTGTTCGGAGAGGCTTTATATTCAAAGGAAAATTTAAGTTGTACTGCTTTCGTCAGAGAATGAGGTGAAACTCTTTTTTTCCTCGAAATATCAAGGATGTCCAAGAAAAACGTGTATCTGCTTTTTGGTTATTTCCAAACCAATATTTGATTATATTAAATGAACATTTTCATCGATGTGTTTGTTAACTACAAATGATTCCGCATCCATCTATCCAGCCATCCATCCGTCCATTTATCCATCCATCCATTCATCTATATACTACATACATCATGTATCCACCCATCTATACATACATCATCTATCCATCCATCTATACATACATCATCTACCCATCCATCCATCCATCCGTCTATTCATCCATCCATCCATCTATTCATCTATCCATCCTATCTATCTATTCATCCATCCATCCATCCATACATCCATCCATCCGTCCGTCCGTCCGTCCGTCCGTCCGTCCGTCCATCCATCCATCCATCCATCCATCCATCCATCCATCCTCCATCCATCCATCCACCCTCCCCCCCCCTCTCTCTCTCTCTCTCTCTCTCTCTCCCTCTCCCTGTCAACGCAAAAAAGTAATGTAAAAATTCCATTACTCATTACTTTTTATTTTGTAATGTAAAAAAATTCCATTATCCACTACATTGTAATGGGCAATGAAAATGTTTCACATTACAAAATATAATGTAATGAGGAATGGATTTTTTTTACATTACAAAATCCAATGTAATGAGTAATGGAAATTTTTCCATTACAAAATCCATTGTAATGGGTACTGGAAATTTTTTACATTACAAAATCCAATGTAATGAGTAATGGAAATGTTTTACATTACAAAATGCAATGTAATGAGTAATGGAAATTTTTTACATTACAAAATGTAAAGTAATGGATAATGAAAACGGTAATGCATTACAAAAAGTAATGCATTATTTGCAACCCTGGTTCGGAGTGAAGAAAAGTGCTTGTACGGGGCAAAGGAATTTTTTTTTCTGTGCGGACAAATTTTTCTGTTAAGCGCAAAGAAAATTGTCTGTTCAAAGTGAGAGAAATATCTTGTTCGGGGCAAAGAAAATTCTTTATTCTTTGCGGACGAATTTTTCTGTCCAGTGCAAAGAACATTGCCTGTTCGGAGTGAAGGAAATTTCTGTTCACATTTCACATTTTATGTGTGTTGAGTGTAGACACACACACACATATATATATATACATAAAATGTGAAATGTCTTCATTACTCTTCTCTTCTTGTATTATTTTAAAAGCGAAACACATAAGTTTTTGATCGTCGTGCACACCTACATGAATTAAGAAAATAATGTGCTCGGTGAAACCATGGTAAGTGCAACACTCAGTTCATTGACGTATATATAAAATAATTTTTTGGTAGTCACTGCGAAGAAAATTTTTTATTTTGTGCGGATCAATATTTTGTTCGATGTTGAGAAAAGTTTCTGTCCAGAGTGAAGAAAGATGCTTTTTAGGGGCAAATTTAATTCTATGCGTACCAAGTTTTCCGTGTCAGTGGGAAGAAAACTTTCTGTGCGGAGTGGAGGAAATTCGTTGTTCCGGGCAAAGGAAATTTTTTATTCTATGCGGACCAACTTTTCTGTCCGGAGTGGAGTAAATTTCTTGTTTGGGGCAAACGAAATTCTTTATTTTGTGCAGACCAATTCTTCTGTCCGGGGCAAAGAAAATTGTCTGTCCAGAGTGAAAGAAATTCCTTGTTCTGAGCAATCGAACTTTTTTATTCTTTGCGGACCAACTTTTCTGTCCGGCGTGGAGTAAATTTCTTGTTCGGGGCAAAGAAAGTTCTTTATTTTGTGCGGACCAATTTTTCTGTCTAGGTCAAGGAAAATTGTCTATCCGGAGAGAAAGAAATTCCTTGTTCGGGGCAAACGAAATTTTTTATTCTGTGCGGACCAGTTTATCTATCTAGTGCAAAGAAAGTTTTCTGTCCAGAGTGGAGGAAATTAATTACTTTAACCTCTGGATTTAATTTTAGCGGGTTAATACACTACACGTCCCATTTTCAGGCGTAGTGTACTTCTTTAGTAACGAGCATATTTCGTCCTTTGGAAGTCCGGTTCTAAAGAGATCAATCCATCTCAAAACAATCGTGTCCGCCAATGGTTCTCCAAGGGGTCTTTCGTCTGTGACTCGCTGTGCGAAAACCTCGAGAATCTTTCCATCGAATTTTCTTGCCGGTGATGGACTTGTCAAGTTTAATTCATTTAAAACGTTCTCCACTGACCCGTGATCAGAGTGAACTTTGGCGAGAAGTGGCCTTTCGGCGATGGGTCTCGTCACCGAAGGAGTCCTTTCACGTATAACCAGGGAATCTCTCTATCGGTGATCTCTTACTTCATCCTGTAACGGAGGCGACGATTCTCTAGAACTTGGGCCCACGAATCGATTTCGATGGACATACGCCCGTCAACAAAACAGATCGCGATCGTTCACGAAATTCATTGTACGTACTCGGGCGAACTCTTGTTTGCCGTTTTCTGTATCCCATTGCCGCAGACCTGGTCCGGTACGTGCATGCGTGGTCCGCGCGTACGGTATATTACTCGCATATTTATACAAGACGCAAATTGATGTAGAGGAGCATGAGGACACTTGATCCTTATGGGAGACTTGATACACGACATTTACAAAACTTTTATAAACATTGCATTACATTTAATTGGCAAGACCAGGTGTCTATGTTACCCGTAAACTTTCTCAAGTAGTGCCGTCTGTCAGACCTTGCAAATGGCAAAGCTGTCAATCAAATGGTCTGTGAAATAATCCTTTGCACTTGAGACCTTTTTCGCTCGGAAAGTAAGTGGTGAGCGAGAGTCACCTCTCGAGTGCAAATATTAAGTACCAGTATACCACCTAATACTATCTATTTTACTCGGGTAGATCGCGAAAAGCTCTTCCAGTACTTGATCTTATTCCTGACCATTTCCTAATCCGTTCCCGAAAAAGAGAACGGCGGATCGGGTCCGGCCTAACAAGAGGACCTTACAGGCTATCACTCACGGATTTTGATAAGTCTCAGATATGTTGTAGAGGACCTACCCTGAGTACCTGAGTAAAGGGATTTTATACAACGCTCTTTAGTTTTCGAGAAAAAACGTTCGAAAGTTTAGCTCGTAGCTACTATACCAGTACGGTTGCACCTTTGTCGAACCAGCGGGCGTGGCCCAGTGAGCAAGGTTTCCGTCTCTGACGCTCGAGGTCCAGGGTTCGCGTCCCGTGATGGCGTTTTTTTTCACAAAATATAAATAAATTCGATGGATGATGCAAAACCGTCTAATTATTTATTAGTATTTTATTTATTAAAAAAAAATTTATTCATTTTAAAAATTTTTTACTTTCCATTTTTTTTAAATTATTTATTATTATTTTATTTTTAACACAGAAAAAAAAAGAGAGGAAGAAATTATAATATCTTTCACAAGAAACGGCAGTTTATTATTTTTCAATACAATATGAATTTTAAAATGGTCGGGCCGTTATTTCAAATACTCCAGCCGGGTTCGCTACCTGCGTTCCTTATCCCCACTTGTACTCTATCCCTTTATTATACAAAGCCTAACGGTTTTTCGGACGTTGAGGTGACGTTGGAGAACTGGCATCGTCTGACTAGACGACGCCAGTCTTTCGCAGTGTTTCGCAGGCGTCAGTTGTGCAGATACATACGTTGGGTATAACGTCGCTCCGAAATGAGGTTTATCGAAAATGAAAAACCGTAAAATGGAAGAAATAAGTGCTGCTACGGCAGAAAGTCAGTCGGAAAAGAAGGATTATAAAATGGCAGAAACAAGTGATGGATCAGAAGAAAATCTATCGGAAAGAGAAGAGGATGATGAACAAACGAAGGCTGTTCTCAAAAACGCCATCACATATACTCGAAGCTTGCTTCAGGATTTAAATCTGCTTACAGACGCACCTCCGAGTGCAATTTCCGAGGAATCTATGGCGATGGGAGAGGTTTTTGCAAGCGAAATACTTGAAATGCTCGCAGATAGGCATATAATTCATGTGGATGAGTTTATCGGCGCCGACGAGGTGGCTGAACTGCAGAGATATGTAATGGTAAGTTTTATTTCTGTTCGGGGAATTATTTTGGTTTCCTGTATAACGTGGAGAAAGGTTAATAATGATCTTCTATGTAGTGTGAAACCGTACCAGAAGATGATGAGGACATTGTGGCCGAGGAATTCAAACCTGCACGTGCGGATTATGTGCCATTATCATACAAACAAAAAGCAGTCGCTATAGGAGCAGCTCATCCGAAATAGAGTGTGAAGACCTTAAAAGCGCGCGGACTCTCTCGGTTGAAAAGCAAACGAAATCTCTATCGATGGAGACAAGACGTCAAAGAAAGTGGAAATATATTTGACAAATGGTACGCAATCAACCATGAAACACATGAACAATTCTTGGAAGCTCGGCAGAATTTGGAGCAGGTAAAACATATCAAAATATATATTGATTTATCTCTTATCTATTCACAAAAAAATCAATATCGTTTTGAATTTTTTTTTGTTAATAAATAAGAAATAAATAAATCCACATGCCAAATTTTGCATTGATGCGTTCTATAGTTTCTTCGCCAGGAAATTAGAAAAAAGCAATAAATTTAGCGATAAAAAAATAATCCCCTCTGAAAAATGTCAACATAAATATAAAATATATTATAGAATTGAAGAACACAAAATTGAATGAGACGAATATATAACAAATGATCAACTTTGTCCCTGTTCAGGTTACGACGAGAGCGCTGCAGCAGTGGGCGATGAATGCTGCTATTCCTTTTTTATCGGAAGATTTACATTTCAACGCCAGCCTGTCTTGGGTCGAACAATTCAAAAGAAATCACAGGATCAGACAGCGTAAAATCACGAAGTTTGTCAGCTCCAAGGAATTCGCCACGATGGAGGAAGTGATGGCTGCTGCCGAAGAATTTCAAATCCAGACAAGAATAGCAAACCCTGACTTTGACCTTGATTATGTCATTAATACCGATCAAACCGGCTGCCAATATCAGTCAACTTACAACAGGTCGCTTGCGGAACAAGGAGCAAAAACCGTTCTTGTTAAGAAAAAAGATTTAAACAAAATTAGTCATTCCTTCACGGCACAGTAGGCATTAACTGCGTCAGGAAAGATACTTCCTTTCGTATTTTTATGCATGCAGGAGCCATCAGGAAGATTTCGTCCGATTGTGAAAAAAAGGTCGACGCGTTGACTGATAAATCAAAAATGTTATTGTGACCTACACAAAATCAGGAAAGTTTACAAAACAATTGTATGAAGAGTTCTTGAAATCTTTCATTCTTCCCTACGTGAAACAAAAAAAAATTCTATTCATTATCGATTCGTGGGGAGGGCAAACTGATCAAATGCTTTACGATCACATCTTTGTAGACGAGAAGAAGGCATGTACATGCAGTATTAAAGTTATACCGCCCAAGTGCACGCCGATTTGCCAACCGTGCGATGTATATTTTTACCGCCAAGTCAAAATTTTCACAAAAAAAATACAAGATGCTCCCGATTGTTAAAAAATAACAGAGAAATTGCGTTAAGGGAAGATTCCATACAAATTCATTCTTTGATTCTTCATCAATTAAGCACACCTGCTTTCGCGCCGATGAATAAATATGCGTGGTTTGCATCGAAGTTAATTGAGGAAAGACCGCTGTTTTTAAATGTCAATCAAGTATGCTTTCCAATAACGCTGCTCAAAACTCCGTGCGCCTGCAAGGCCATAGCTTTTATACAATGAGCGCGTTGCTCTTTGGTCTTGTGTTTTGCTTGCTTTTACGACAAATACCACCCGCAATATTGTTCTGATGTTATAATTTCTTCCTCTCTTTTTTTCTGCGTGAAAAATAAAATAATAATAAATAATTTAAAAAAAATGGAAAGTAAAAAATTTTTTAAATGAATAACAAAATTAAAATAAATAACTAAAAAAATAATAATAAATAATTAGACGGTTTTGCATCATCCATCAAATTTATTTATATTTTGTGAAAAAAACGCCATCACGGGACTCGAACCCTGGACCTCGAACGTCAGAGCCGGGAACCTTGCCCACTGGGCCACGCCCGCTGGTTCGACAAAGGTGCAACCGTACCGGTATAGTAGCTACGAGCTAAACTTTCGAACGTTTTTTCTCGAAAACTAAAGAGCGTTGTATAAAATCCCTGTACTCAGGTACTCAGGGTAGGTCCCTCTACAACATATCTGAGACTTATCAAAATCCGTCAGTGACAGCCTGTAAGGTCCCCTTGTAAGACCTGTTACATGGCGAACCTGATCCACGCTGGACGGCCTGGCCATGCCCTGATATTATTTAGGGAAGGCAGATGAGGGGCAGGACTGTTTCCCGATTCAAATTTCTACACGGGTGTAAATGAGTTCGTCGCGACAACGCGGATCTACGGTCCCCTCGTTTGTACACACATGCCTTTGGCTCATTATCTATCTATCGAAAGGTAGCGCCGAAACAAATGATATAATATGGAATGATAAAGCAGAGTGTCTCGCTTCTTTGCTCACCACTGCAATTACTTAATGATTTAAACCGATGTGCTGATCTAGTGGTTAGCGTGCTTGGCTCTGAAATCAGCAAATTTGGAGGTCGCGGGTTTGAATCGCCGTCTCGTAGTTTCGGAGAAAAATAAAAACACGGCGTGACGTAGCTCCAATTCTACACGGATGTCGCGCACACGGACCGGTACGTGTGTGTGTCGTATGTGTATGGCTGTAGCCTGTGAGCTATTTCTCGACGAAACGCGACTAAGTCCGAGGCTGGGAAGCGAACTCGTGACCGGGTGTATTGGTATCGGTTTTCCGCGGTTATTCCCTATACCCATGACAGAAAAAGGCATGGTGAATGCGATACAGAGGGGGAAGTCGGCTGCGGCCGCAAGGTGGGGACCGATTAGGGATGTGGAGTGGAGAAAATGGTAGGAAATGTAATAAGGGGAAATACCCCGTACATAGAAGCTACAATAAGCAAAGCGTTCGCCGTAGCAGACATTAAAAAAAATATACTTAACGATTTCCTAATTTCCATTCTTGCGCATTCATACCCTCGGGAAGATTACAATAGCATTTTCAACCCTCGTTAAACACCCTTCGTTTCTCTCTCGCATTAACGTGCGGAATCTCGAAGGGTGTACGTCGTACAATGCGAATGCAGTGATCGTAACACCTTTGTATCTACATATATACACATGTAGAGGTGCATGTCGATACGCGTACATATCTTTGTGCTGAACTTCATACAAATAGTATACTTGTTACGTAGAAGCGTGGAGCCTCGTAGCGGGCACTTCAAGGGAACTTTACGGTTTCGTTGACTCGGTCGTACGAAAATTATTGCATTTCGCCACGAACGCGACCGATATTGGCTTCTATGTATAGAAAGGGCCGGTGTTATTCGGTATGCGCGTGGAATGGACCAACCCGGAAACGATAAACGTGAAAGGACAAAGTAGAGAAGGGCGAGTGAATAAGGGCGCGCATGTGCGTCTGCGTGTACACGTGCACGTTCTCTACAAGAACGTACTGCAGGAAACGGGGGCGCGTCATTGAAGGGACGCGCGAGTCAGGTAGTGAATCAGTGTACTTAAATGAATAAAGCGCAACAGGTCGACGAGGCAATAGTTACCTCGCGAGAGAGAGAGAGGGGGGGAGAGGGAGAGAGAGGGCTAAACTGTTGGTACTTTATACGAGGAGTCATATGAAGAGAGACAGCGATGGAAAAAGGGAGAAAGGGATGGGTTTATGGTATGAACGATTAAGAGACAGAGGGAGGGAGAGGGAGCCGGTGAAGGGAATTTCGGGTCACACCGTTTCAAACAGAATGGGTAAAACAAGAGGTGTAAACCTATTTGAAAGTTAGCGTTAAGGAAGAGGGAATGGGAGAGAAGGATGAAAAGAGTTACCTTATGTACGAATACGTACCCTCGACTAAAAATGTTGTTACGGGGAAAACTAGGGTTGGATCCGGCATACCGTTTTCCGTCCCACGGCAGGCTACAGGCCGCCGAACCAGGGCTCTATCGGGCGTGAAACGCATTTTTAGACCGGCCATGACGCGGATGCCGGTAACGTAACTGATCAGTATACCTTTTCGGGCCCCCACCCGGTTGCCGTATCTATGCTACAGATGAAAAATTAAAAAAAAAGACGAAAAAACAAATTCTGCTAGTATTTTTTGTTCCTATATCCTTTATTTATGATCCCGCCTATACGATAATTGGAATAAAACGTATCTCGCCTCGTTAAAATTTTAAACTACCATCGGGATTGAAACTACGTCTTCTAATTCTAGAGCTGAGCGCGCCACCTATTTAGTCAATCTGACACTTGTGCAAACTTGCTTTTTTTTCTTTGCATATTTTTATGATTCTAATTATATTCTAAAGAATGTCAATAATACTAAAGAATGTTGAAAATTTAATTCGTGACGTTGAAGTTTGCATCGTTGCAATGCAACGATAATTATTTTTTTACCGGATCTTTCTTGCCTATTTAGGCTGTGAAAATAACTCACACGTTTTTACATATTCTCCTTAGAGTGTTACGACCGCAATGTAGAAAAAAAAATTCTGATGATTTTATTTAAAAAAAATGTCTAAGGTGTGCCACTAAAACTTAATTTTATTGATTTGATTGATTGCCTTGGAATAATGATAAAAATAAACGAATGAAAAGTGAAGAAAAAAAGCGTTGAATTCCCACGATGCAAACATCAAATTTATTTTCATTCGTTCTTTTTATCTTGATTTGATGAAGACGACGTCCACATGGACGCCATATTACTTTTATTAGAATTTTGCTGAAATTATGCACGCAGCAACTCAGTTGTTTACTTTGATGGCCCCGAATAAGGTTATAGGTGTACACGCGCGTATCTGTGCTCGGGGGTTGGTTCATCCGGTAGACATCCGGCGCAGATGAAGCATACACTTTGAAGTGCCTGGCGGATCTGCGCCGGATGTCTACCGCATTAGCCAACCGCATTAGCCAATCGCATGGAGCACGGATGGGAGAAGGAAAATCGATCGCGTCTTTGACAGGTAACCATAACAGAACCATGTGAGGGTCGCGTCACCGTCGCCTGACGTGAGCCTGATCAATTCTGCCTTCTCATATCGGTATCTGGGAACTACTGATCCGGCAGACATACGGCACCGATCACGCACGGACTTCGGCGCCCTAATCAGCCCTTGCAAGATTGCTTGATTCAGAACTGATCAGTTTGTCTTTATTACACCCGTTCTCCGGATTCACCCATCCTGTGAATATCCGGCACAGATCAGGCGGGTGCTTCTACGGTATTCCGGACCGTATCTTGAAACCTACCGGATCAGTGATCTGGCTGCCGGAAGAATATTTCCAGTCGAGCTTCTACTACCTTTCACACATTGCTGCGTTTACGTGTGCAAACCTATGGACTACTCCATGGTAAGCGGATACAATTTCTGGTCTGCTTTTAAAATCACAATCAGTTTGGAGCTCGTCTCGATTTACCTTGTTTGAATCGCGTCGAACGCCTCCCACTAAAAGCCTCGATTATACTTCACGTGGAAAATGCATCTGTTAGCAAATTAAATACAATTGCAATTCAATCGAATATCGTGGACCCTCATTATTATTGACACGGACGATATCGTTGTACTCGTTTTGCGGACCACAGAATTCGGGGATATGAAAGTTTGTCGAAATTTCTGCGCGCATTTCACGATCCTGGGCAAAATCGGACAGTAGAGGAAAAAACGCTCTGCCATCTGTAGAACATTAAAAATAACGAAAATGTGATATCATAATAATCACATTTTCGGCACTCTACGTAGGAATAGTCCCCCACGTCTCCTCAGCGTAAAACGCTTTTTCAAAAGGGTAATAGGATTTTTAAATTAACCTTTTTATTCAATAAGGAAGAAAATGGTGTATTCAAATGTGTGTAGTGGTTGATGTTCAAAAACTGAAATCGGTAGAAAAGTGTAAAACACGGAACAAAAACTTCACGAAGCAAAAATGACGTTTTCGAACCATAATAATATATTTTTCTTTTTCTTAACGACCAATCTTTGAAAGTCAAAACAGGTTGAAAAGTATCCATGAAAAAAATTACAAAAAGCCCAGCACTCGGCCAGTACAATGCCAACTATACTCAACGCTTGGCCAACGATCATTGCCAGTACTGGGCGACGGTTGGAGAAAATCCGAAATGTTGCATGGGTTCTACAGTTGGCAAACAGCGTCAGCCTAGCGTTGGTGCTGACGCTGGACCAGCATAAGCCCAGTGTCGGTGCCAAGGCTTGCGTACCAAAGGTTCGGTGCAGTTTAAGGCCAATGTTGGCCCAAGGTTGGTTGTCGGTAATGCGCCAATGCTCAATTTAACCATGGGTTACTTATCGGTCAACAAAACCGGCCGAACGGTGGCCTTATGGTTGGGTACCATCGGTTGGGCCCCGATTGCCATCCTGAGCGTTGGTTTTATTGGAATCGTTGGCAATTTTTTCACGGTTAGGAAAAATGCCCTAGTGGAAAGACACATTATCATTGCGGTCTCTTTAAAAAGCATTATTGATCGAGCACATGTGGCTAATTTATGGATGCACGTATGGGGGGAGGGGGGATGAGTTTCGAAGTAAAGAAAGAATCTAAGAAGAATCCGCATAAAAGTCGAACCAAAATTGCGTGTTTATTGATTAAAAAGTCCACCAGAACAATTCAAATTAAAGCGCGCAATCCAGAAGAGATCAATGAAAAGGGCTACACTGTTTTAAATTAATACAATTTCCCTTATATCAAGAACAAAGCTTTCATTCTATACTACCCACGGACTCTCGACAAATAGGATATCCATAGAATTCATACGAATGTTCATGTGTTACCAGGACGGATCTCTATAAATAAATGAACACGGGTACTACGAGTACCCTATTTATCGCTCGCCTTTTCCCCCATAGTTTCCTCCTATACACACGAACGTACGGCAGGTACTATATTAGCTACGAAGCGACGATAGTCACGCTCTCGTTCAATTGTTTCCGTTGTACGTTACGTGACAATGTCGCGCTTCTCGCGTTGCTGAAACTTACCGCGATCGTTATTTTACGACGCAAGAAATTGGAACGTAGGCGTCAAAGTGTACTAATCGATATTTAATTTTTTAAATACGAGAATTAGAGGCTAAAAATTGTATAGATAATACGGGAAATGGCTAAGTACAAAATGCAAAATACCAGTAATAGAAACAAACATATTCCACCATAACGTCCTCAGCGCAGAGTACTTCGCTCACCTGAAATTTGAGATTTAAGGGGTTAGGCCAACCCGAACACGTAGGTTGCATATCACTTGAGCTAGTACCTAAAAGTTGATAAGTTATGATGATCTGAAGGAAAAAATTCCAGTTTCGGTTTGACCAATGACCAGTCAACATACGCCGGAAAAAACGGACATTCACGAAATTACACATCTTTATAGATTCAACTACAACTTTATCACCTGCAAGAAATAAAAACCGGCAGTATTAACACACCCCCTTGGAAATTGATTAATCTCACCCTATACGCTGTTGAAAACGACGATTGTAGATTATCTCACAAAAATTGTGAAAACAGGCAGCAGTGATAAGAATGATCAGATACACCGGTAGAGGTGCTGCAGACGAATTAGAAAAGGACAGTAGTAGTGTTGTAGTTAAAGAGCTGGGAGAAACAGGAGGGTATGTATCAAGAGTAGAGACTAGTTGAAACTGCGGCGGAAGTGTGTCACATGTCAACCATCTTGAGGCGGCGCTTTTTCGGTAATAAGCGCCGTCTACAGCCGTCTGTAGATGGCATCATATCTGCAGGAAGCAACTTATTGCTGTCTGCAGATATGTTGGGGTCTGACGCATCACAAAAAACAATTGAAGTGAAGCTCCAAAAATCGTATCCATGATACAAAACGTGTCAGACTTGCGAACGACAAAAGCAGCCAGAATCCATAAAGTACTTTCAGTATGTCCGTCATGCTGCATCGCCGTAAAATGGTTCAAATTGGGCGCCAGTAAGCGGGCATCTTGAGGCGACAACTTTTTTGACTGGACCGTCTAACTCGCTTAGCATTACACTGCGTCCTCTATTATCCGAACCCTCACAGATGCAATAGCCCCCCATTATGTGCCTTATATTCATCGGTGTAGCGCATGGTGGAAGCAGCGCCAGACCCTAGCATGAGGCTCGAACGCGGTGGTATACACAGGTCTTGGCACTCCCTGCAAAAACCTGTGCCTTTTAGTGAGGCCGATATTTCCAAATTCCGCCACGCCGCTATTGACGGAAATGCCTGTCTGCTTATATCGTGCATGCTTATAGCATGCGCGAAGTTGTAGCGTAGTTGCATCACCCGAGTATAATTACGGTATCGTATAATTTACATAAACTCGTTTTGTTAATTTTATTTCGAAAGTAATTCGTGTAAAGTTTATATTTATTTACGAATAAAACATAAAGAAGTGACTATTATTGCGAGCAATCCATTACTATTTGCGGCTTCGTATGCGCCAATCATCAGCTCAAAAACGCAACACGTCCAAAAAGAAACGATGAAATATGGAAACATGCGATGTACGGATTGTATAATATTAACCCTTTGACCGCACACTCCCATGCAGAAATTTTTTGGGGACTCCCCAGATCCTACCAGATCCCTATGGGGATTTGATAGGGACGCCCCAAGTAAGGAGTCCACACTGGAATCCTAATAGATTTGTTGGGGATTCCCCAGATTCTACCAGATCCTTATGGGGATTTGATAGGGACGGCCCAGGTAGGGAGTCCACATTGGAATCCAAATGTATTTGTTGGGGACTCCCCAGGTTCTACCAGATCCTTATGGGGATTTGATATGGACACCCCAGGTAGGGAGACCATATTGGAATCCAAATGGATCCTGGGCTGTTTCCAGATTAACGTGGTTTGAGAATTTTTTACTTGAAATTATATAAAATAGGATTTCGCGACGCTCTGTAAAAAATTATTCTTTGATGGTCCCGTGCACAGATTTGCTTGGGAGTTTCAAGATGCACCAACGTGTTTCTAGGAATTTGTTAGGGACACCGCACGTTAGGATTTCTCACCGGGATCTGATGTGGGAATGCTAAGGAATTCCTAAAAAAAATTTTAAAAGGGCACAATGTAGGGAGGAATTTTGTTGCAATTTTATGGTTGTCAGATGAAGAGCGTAGCCCTGTGGACTTAAGATTTAGTTCATTAAGAAGTTAGGTAAGTTTATTAAGAAATGAACAAGAAAGAATGTTTATTCGATAACAAAGAAGAGTTTTCAGACTACGAAATTTCCGAGGATGTCTCTCGAAATGCTGCGACTGCGTACTGCCCGGTCGTGCTCTATATACTCTCGCGCCTGCGCGGCAGTAGCGTGCACGGCAATGGTCGGAAGCGCGGCGCGCAACATTTTAAAAAACCATGCCTTAAAATATCGAATACTACAATATATAATTATATTCTTTAGTAACTTCTTTACTTTAGTGCTTACCCATATTGTATATTTATAGTTTGTTATGGGCTAGTATTTTTTATACGAATAAAAAAACTTGTTATAAATTTTAATATGCACACTTTTTGAATTTTTACTACTTGTGCGCATAAAAATTTGCTTTGGATTCAAAGAATATCCCGCCCATAACTGCACAAGTATTTTTGCTTAATAATAGTATAAAAAGTGTATAAAAACTACGTTACAGCATAAAAAGTTCTCGAAGATATAGATATAAGATATAAGTATTCGAAGAATACTATACAAAGCACTATAAATATTCAGTATGGGTAAACAATAAAAAAAAACAAAATAAGTATATTGTGGTATTCGATATGTACTCCTTTGTAAACAATAAATTGATCTCTTTAGTGTATCGATGCTTTTATTTTTTGTAGCATTTTGGGCTTACAGAATGCGATATGATTGATCAAGCATCGTGTCGGATTCCGTTCAATACTGTGGGGAAGCTTTAAGATTCTTACATTGGATTCCGATGGGAAATCCCTATTGGATCCTAATAGGGAATCGTTATGGAATCCCTATGGAATCCCGATAGGAATCCCTACTGGATCCCGATGGGAATCCCTTTTGGATCCCGATGGGAATCCCTTTTGGATCCCGATGGGGAGTCCCTCTTGGAATCCAATGTACGAGCGTGACGTTTCCTGATTGGGATCCAATGGGGTGTCCCGTTGGATCCCTATCAGGGAGTAGGGAGAAGTAAGGGAATCCTATAGGATTCCAAACACAATTTCTACCTGGGCTGGGTCATTTTGACTCCATTTTTTTTTCAACTGTCTGTATCGCAAAAAGGAGTAATCTATTCGGCCGCAGAGCGACGCTCGAATGTTCCCCCACTCCTACTCTATAGGTGGACACTAGTAAATGCTCACAGATATTTTTTTATTTTGCGCTACTAATGTAAAATTATGTATTTAGAATGCCAATCATAAAACTAAAAGCAAGTGTCAGCTATGCAGGAGGCCTAGATGCAATGAGCACCGAATGGATTTATTATCGATTGCAGTAAATGTGAATAATAATAAGTCATTGAAGTAAAAAAATGCGGAAAATATACGTTTTCAACAATTAATCTGCTGAAGGAGTCGATTTTGTCGAACCTTCCTCTTTACAAACCTCAAAGGACTTTTTTTTATATTTTGAAGAAAAAAGTTATGATCTTTTTTGTGCAAGTACGTATTTTTCACCGCATTTCTCACTTTGAGCAAATATTTCGGCACTTAATTTTTGTTTTTCTTAAAAAATACATTTGGGCCGTAAAATGGAGAACAATGACTACAAAAAACGTCTCTACAAAAAAAACGCATATTTACCGAAATACAACGATTTGAAAAACGTCTGGGGTCAGATTGACCCCACACGCAGTTAGAGGTTCGCGGCGGAAGAGTGCAGTCGAAGGGTTAAGAATAAACGAATCATATTGAAAAATGAAATCTAAGTTGTAAACTTTCATAATCCCTCTGACTTTAAGTATGTTTTTTTTTATTTCAGATAATAATTTACGCGTCCATTTCGAAAGCCCGTGGTTACTGTTGTTATCAAAACGTCTTCAACAGCGAACCGGTGTATTTAAGAAGCACCTACCATCTTGAAGACGGCTTCCAAGCTATCAAGCTATCACAAGAAGAGCATTTTTTTAAATCCATTCGTTTCCAGCGGATCTCGAACCCGGGACCTTCGAAATGTCAGCACAGAGCTCATCAGGTTGTACCAACGCGATTGTGCCATTCATAAATAAATCATATGGACCGATTGGATTCCGGGTGAATGGCATTCTGGCAATATGCTATATGTTAAACGTCAACTACACTACTAAATTGGAAACTAAATGCAAATAATATATTTAAAAAAAGCTTACCGCCCAATACCTGTAGCTTGATGTTAATTCCATAGTAATTGAAAATACAAGCAACCCAATAAAAACAAAAAAGATGATAATTTGCACTTTTCTCACTTAAACGCCGCTCATTTGTTTTCCGTTTCGATTTGAAATTCCTTTCTAGGCGCGATCTTTTCGCAATCGTTTGCCCTAAAAAATGCTGCTTGATTCATCGAGGTACGATAATTTTTTATCTTTGGCAGAACTTCAAAATCGGGCCATCGGTTTCCGCGAATTTTTTTATACACACCCCGCCTTGCCGCTTTTTCGGCTATTTTTTAATTGCACTCTAATTGCATCTGGATGAATCAAGCTGTAGTCTCTTAGTCCACCAACATCCTTTTCGGACACCGTCCAATAAGTCTGCGGAGCTCAAACAAACCGCCGCCAGTTGTTCGAAATTTCAGAAGTTAGCAATTTGGAAAAAGTAGCCAAAATGGTCGGATTTTTTTCTTCTTATTTTATACTATTTCGAGGATCTATCCGATCGAATTGTTTGCCGAATACAAATATCATGGAGTTTTTGCTGAAAGCTAGAAACTACGCCACCTAAGCGCGAAAAACGTTTTTCCGTACACTCGACAATTTTCAACAGAAGTTGAGGGTTCGTTTGCAAAATGTTCACAATTTTCTAGCATCTTGGTAAAAAAGGCTCTACTCAAACGCAAGCTCTTTCTCTTCCGTTTCGATTTGAAACTCCGCTCTGCGCGCATTCCCTACGCAATGGTTTGCGCAATGTAAATAAAACGAAGACGACACAGTGTGCTGAGTTCGAATTCGCGCGTTCTTTTCTAAACTCTATACAGATAAATTATTCGAAAACTTCCAATAGTTATAAAATCTGCACTTGTTCACATATTTCCGCTGCATTCGATACCGAGTATTATACTCCAATTGAATTCCATTGGCGATGTAGAGAGAACATTGTTTCTTTTGTAGAATAAAAAATATCCGATAAAATCACAACCGCTTGGGCAATTGTACACAAAGTCAATTTCAATTGTTCTTCACGGCTACCACGTCGACGATACCAAATTTAGTTTAGTACTGCAAAAATTGCGGAAAATAGAGCACTAACAAACAATCCGTACGTGCATCCACACATTCGTTCAGACATATTGCCTAACATCATTTACGTTTCGGAATTCTCTCAAAATGTCAATGGGAATCCGAAAAAAGTGTCATAGAAACAAGCTACCTGAGAAAGACAGGAGCAAAAAAGGAATTTCAGTATTCCCTATTGTTTTTCTCAACTTTTTTTACTTAAGGAGGTTCGAGACAATCGGAGTAGTGTTACTATTTTATTCAAATTTATACAGTAAATTCTTTGTTAAATACTAAATGCACCCTCCACATTTTTAATTGATTGTCTATGTCGTTCTTATAAAATGTACAATTGAAAAAAACTGTTTTTGACATAGGGAGATGCCTGCGCTCATCGCTGAATGGCAGTTTTACGCACGAACTAGTGTGAAAAAATGTTTAAATTATGACAACTTTGTCATCAGTGTCATAAAGTTAACCCTTCGACTGCACACTTCCGCCACGAACCTCTGACTGCATATTGGGCTCATCGGCCTCCAGACATATTTCAGATTGTTATATTTCGATAAATGTGTATTTTTGTTGTTGTAGACACGTTTTTTGTAGTTAATGATCCTCATTTTATGGCCCAAAATTTATTTTTTAACAAAAACTCAAATTAAGTACCCAAACATTCGTTCAAATTAGGAGATGGGTTGAAAAATACGAACTTGCATGAAAAAGAATTTTTTTTTCATGCAAGAGGAATGTTTTCATGCAAAGAGGAAAGCAATTTTTTTCATGCAAAGAGGAAAGTTTGTAGATACGAAAAAAGACAGTGTGGGAAGTCTTTCCAAAATGTATATTTATTCGGAGGTTCGAATTTGAGCATTTTCGGGACAGTAGAAAATGGATAAAATCGACTCTTTCGGCAGATTAATGTTGAAAACGTATATTTTGCCGCTTTTTTTTACCTCAATGACTTATTTTTATTGACATTTACAGCAATCGACGCAGAAATACATTCGGCGCTCGTTGCACATCGTCCTCGTGAATAGCGAACACTTCGTTTTAGTTTTATGACCGGCATTCTAAATACATAATTCAGTATAGTAGCGCAAAATAAAAAAGTAAGTAATAAAACACCAAATGTGACAAAAAAAAAAACAAATTTCACTTTAACCGCACTACTGAATAAACGGGGTCGACTCGACCCCAGGTCCTCTTTCGACAGTTGTCCTCAGTACACGGGCAGGATGTAGGATGGGGGCCGAATGTCGACCTATAGAGTAGGAGTGGGGGAACATTCGAGCGCCGCACTGCAGCTGAATAGATTACCGCGTTTTGCGATAGTCAGTTGAAAAAAAATTGGGTCCAAGACTACCTAGTGTGCAGTCGAAGGGTTAAATGCCCTATGGTAAAAAGTGTTTTTTCAATTGTAAATTTTATGGAAACGGTGTAGACGATCGATTTAAAGTTTGATGGGTGCATTCAGTATATGATAAAGAATTTACTGTATACATTTGAGCCAAGTGGTAACATTTCGTCATTGTCCCGATACTCCTTAACGATTCTTATTGACCACTTGAAAAAGAAAAACATACTATTCGTTCAGTCGGATGAATATTCGCATGGACTCGTGAATCCCCTTATAAGCTCCTATCTCATTTCATTCGAGGCTCTCCTTTTTTGCCACTCCTAACCCGATCTTCGAGCTTCCCTCCCCGGCCCCTCCACGCGGTCTTATGACGCACATCTCTCGATCCGATGGACCAGTTGGACCGGCCGAAAAAGAGCTAAAACCGTGGCGAGAAGGAACCAGACCAGACCGCCGAACGGAGAACTCGGCTTGCCCAAAATTCCCGTCTACCTCGTATCTCCTTGCGCTGGCGGAGCATGTAATAATCCTCGCGCGCGGCAACGATCGCGAGGACAAATACATTTCAATCTTAGACACATGGGGACGTATCATTATTGGAACAAAACTATACAATGTAATTATTGCGAAACTTTTATCGCTGTTTGGCCATTTTTGTTCTTGTACTATTCAAAATATTTCAATTTACTGTGCGGTGCTTCAAAAACTCGCGGAGTTTGCGCGCATAACGTACATTTATCCTTTCGCAAGTACCTTAATTTCGTTTTTACACTCCTACCATTTGTCGAAATTTTCACGACCTTTGCGCAGCATGGAAAAGTGCTCGATGACGATTTTTTTTCCTTTTTCAAAGGCATGTGTTTTGTTGCAACGAGGCAGCGTTTTTGCTCACCCATTTTATGGAGGCTTAATATACATATGTGTGTAGTAGGCAGGCGGAGAGCTCTCATTGCTCCTTGTTCAAGTGTATCTCGGACGATTTTTTGTATCTATTGGACCTTGACCGCACACAGTACGCAACCAACGTTTCTATAAAATTAAAGATACCATGGATTTAAGGGTGGCGATACCTTTCGTCGAGGAAAAACTTTTCTGATTTTCGTGATTTTTTTTTAAGGAAAGATCTCTTCACCGTTTTTTGAGACCTAGGGTATGTTTTATCACTACTTTTCATGGTTACATGGTATTTTTAAAAATAATCTTTAAAAATAGCGGTGGTACGGCACGGTCTTCTAGACTGCATTTGCACAACTGGCGGGAGGTATAGCTAAAAAACTAATCGACCGATTCTTCGATCGATTAGTTTCGATATAGATCGAAAAATTATTTCTTCCCGGGAAAAAAAGTTCATATCTGAATATATCTGAATCATATCTCTAGAATCAGATATGATCAGACAAGAAAAATGGCCATATCTGTTCATGTAGTGTCATGACAGATCATGTATGCTTATATCTGAGCATGTATGATCATATCAGAGCCATTTTGATCATTTTGAGAGCAGACCCCTCCATATCGCAACAGGTCTGACCAGATCCAATCCCCAGGCAAGATCTCATCTTGTTGGACCATATCTGATTTTATTGGGCCAGATCTAATCATGTCAGGTAGATCTGATTGTATTGGGCCAGATCTGATCATGTCAGGCAAATCTAATCTTATTGGACCAGATCTGTCTGTCCGTATAAGAATAAAATACCGTGGATCCCAGTTGACCTGGACATCTATGAACAATAGACCTGCCCATATGATAGAATCATGGTTTATCTGAACTATCAGACCAGGTATGACTCCCACTATATCAGAGCAAATCTTACCCTGTTGAGACAGACCAAATCTTGTTAGTGCAGTCATGAAGATATTAAAATGTTTACATATATAGAGCGGGGTTATTAACGTCATCACTTGACGTGTTAATAACTAATAATATTATAGTAACTCACATGATCACATATAATACGGTCAGGTGAGGTGCCATATCTGATCGGATATCGTTTCATATCCTCATATATCGTTCCATATATTCAGATGTTTTCATGTATGAACAACTGAACTGCATATACGATAAGGCATGAGTGTATAAGACTTCGTATATTTTCCAGGTTTGGTATCGTATCTGATGGGATACAATTTTATATGAAGGTGCCTGCTCATATATCACGTCATTTATGTTCAGATATGGTTTCACGCTGCCAACTCGCCTTGGTACCTGACCAGATAAAAACATATATGAGATCTATATAGCGGAGTCTGGTACCGTATTTGATCGGATATGATCTTATACGAACAGATACGTTCACATATCACATCATGGATGTTCAGATACGAATTTACGGTACTAACTCGCCTTGGTACTTAGCCAGATATAAACAGATATGAGTTCACATATGGTCAGGCCAGATACTGTATTTGATCAGATATGATCTTCTATATGCATATGTGATGTGGAATATGATCAGACCTAATCATATATGATACTGTCAAATGTCAGATATAAATATATCTAATACATATATGACAATATCTGAAACATATGTGAACATATCCACTCAGACATGAACTTTTTTTCCCGGGTTATTGCAAAATGTAGCCATCTTTACAATTCAATCTCTTTGTTTCAGAGCGTACCATTTCATCGATTATCAACATTCACTTTTTCTTGGCTCATATTCTGCATGAGTGTTAAAGAAAGAAAACCTTCATTAATTTTTTTCAGATCGTTCACGCCGTCCGATAACATCCGCCGCAACCCGTTTAAAAAAACGTGCCATACCACCGCCGTTCTTGAAAATTAATTTAAAAAAATACCATGTAACAGCCAGAAGTAGTAATAAAACATGCCCTATATCTAAAAAATGGGGACGAAATCATGATAATCAGCAATTTTTCCCGCATCTAAAGGTATCTACCCCCTTCAAGTACACACACACATACACGCGCGAGAAGCGTTGTTTATTATCCCCCCCCCCCTTACGATCAGATCCAGCAACCACTAAACTCGTTAACACAACTGTGTGTATCGTTTTCTATTCATGACATACATCAACAAAATTTGAGTTGAAAATACGACATTTCCGTGGCCTAAATCATCAATTCAAGAGATACACAAAGAATAACGATTCCAAAAAACATTTCAAAGCATCGGCTGAGTTTTTAACTTTTCGTTAAACACTCTCTGGCCACGATTTTGACACACTGGGTCAATCTGACTCATGGTAACTTCATCCACCTCCCATTAACAATCCTTCGGACGGTTTTTATTTTTAAAAATCAGGAATGAAATTTTAACACTTCTCAAAACGTCAACATAATTTGAATTCGAAGTATGTAAAGTTAAATAATTGTAAAAAAAATATAGAAAATTGTTAATTTTGGTAAAGCGAGAATTTAAAATTCATCCGCGTCATAATGACTCAGTGTGTCAACGGAAAATTTAACCTAATGTGTGTCATTGTCTCTGTATCAGCCTATTATATTAAAAAATAAGAACCAAGCATTAAAACTGAAGTATTTTGATGACAAGATAAAGAGTGTCCGTTCGCGAAGAAATAATTTCGAGCTGAAAGTACAAACAAATTTTTTACGAGATATTATAAGCCACCGGTAGAGAATTGGACTTGACACGTGAATTCGTTAACGGAATTAAAGTGCCAATCATTTTTTGCTCCATAAGTCCTAACTACATATGCGTATATGTGTACGGGCTGAGATCGTCAATTTTTATTGAGTACCTCTTCGATCGTTTTTACGCTTCTCTGTATGCCCGTACATGCGTATGCGTGCGTATATCGCTTGTTTGGTGTCGAGGAGTGGAGGCAGAGGCGTCCCCATATCACTTGTGCATCGATGCAACGATATGTACGTACACTTTTCTATGCATACGCGTATGTACCAGGTAGTGGAAAGGCATAATTCTCGATTGTCTTCGTCTTCCATTTCTGGAATTACGTCCATCTCATTGCCAACAGCATGCATAGTTGCAACCTCGGCCTGGGCTTGTCTAATCCTATGTACACTGAAAAAACAATATATTTCTATATACCAGTATTTGTTAACTATTAACAAATGGTAAAGATGGATATGGCGGCATAAATATCTTCTTACAGTTAATCATTCATTCATTTGAGCCCCTGAAGTGTCACAAACAAAGATTTGGTAATAGTTAAGAAATGGGTACTTTAATGGAACATACCCGTTCTTAACAGCCAATAGATATACCGTTGGTCGAACCCAATGCTTCGTATTAATATACTATAAATACTTTTTTTCCTATAACTGAGGCGTTTGTTTAAGGGGTTACCCCCACTTGCGATTTTGAAAAAATCGATTTTTTTTATTGCATTTTTTTGAAGTATAAGTATCCGGGCCCATACTTCTGTATGGGCCCGGAATAGATGACTCTATGTAAGTTTACAAAAAAAAATATTTTCTTCGTGTAAACTGAAATTGAAACTTTAAACGCGTTTTTTTTCAAAATGGCGTTTCCGAAGTCGGTGACCAAGATTACTCGAACACTAATGAACCGATCTTCTTGAAATTTTGCAGGCTTATTTAATACATAAAAATGTAGTCTTTAATCGTTCGATTTTTTTTTCGAAACAAATGGCCGTTTTATAGCCAAAAAACGGCCGTTTTATAGCCAAAAAACGGCCATTTTTTTTTCGTTAAAATCGAACCATTAACTTTGACTGTCCGCCATTTTGTGAAAAATGAATATTTTTTAAAATCCTTCGATTAAAGACTAGTTTATACTTATATTTGACTAAATCCATCCGCATTTTTTTTCACATGATCCACTTCGCCGCAATGTTGGTCACCGCAAACCGTGTATATAAAAACATTATTTCATTGACGGCCATTTGCCACTAAACAATGTAATATTTTACAATAAAAAAATTACTGAAAGTTCTTCAAGATGTGCTCTTTAAGATGGTATATTGATCGGTTAAAAAAGTTTTGTAGTTTTCTTTAAAAAAATTCATGTTAAAGGCCTTTTTTTGCGCTACAAGTGGGGGTAACGCCTTAATGAGATCAGTGGAAAAATTGTCCCAGGTGTAAAGGATAGTTGAGTGAACGATATTTTATATTCGCACAAATCAAGATTTGTGTATACTTAACAAATGGATATTTGGACGGAGTCATTCATTGATTTTCGGCAGATGAATGTGCAGTTGAATCAATGTAACACTATAGTGCTAGTGGGCAAGTTTACAAGGACCAACTCTCATCGAAAATGCTACTTGTAGAGGGAAAATCTACTTGTAGAGCTACTTGTAGAGGAAAAATCGTTGGACAACGATTTGTCTTCTGCAAGTAGCAAGCCCGTTAATCGGAGGACAACAAAGATGGTAGCATCAATACGTCGTAGAGCAAGGAACAACTCTCAGAAAATATTCAGTCGACCGTTCCCACGGTCAACGTCTTAGCCACCCCTGCTCTAATGCATAATTTAATATTCTCTATGTACATACTTTCGAAAGTTTCCTAAAGATTTGGCAGGTCCCACAAAACAAGCAAATCGTTAATTGCATTGTTTATATGAATTGAACACAGGATAGTCTCGGCAACTATAAGTTAACGGCCCCAAATCTAAATATAGTAATTGTGAATAAATCTCTACTCCTTCGAACTGTATTATCATATCACAATTTCAACTCGTTATTCGATGACCATAAACATCTACTGAGTTTAGAGAAATGAAAGTAATCAAATAAATTGTTATTTTCAAATTAATGCTATGGCTATAACATTTTGTTATCAGAACACGAATATTTTTTAACGACTAACAAATTTTGTGGCAGTTAATGAATATATGAATAAAAGTGCTAACTAAATGTATTTCTTCACTATAAATAAACTGTTTTCTCAGTGTGGCCGTTTTGCTTCACTGGGTTCCTGGAAAAGGTGAGAATTCAATTGAATCGTATCCTGCCTAACTAAAGTTTTCGTCTAAGAACATGGTATGGAACCTGCGCACTATCATTCTAAAGCTAACTATTTGGCTATCCTGACAATTGAATTCGGTTTTAAACTAACTTTACACATATGCCATTATCACTTGCACGCCTCGCGTCTATGAAATAAGAAACGCATGCTGCGCGCAGCAGAGTATTGCACTAAAATGCTTCTATTTCACGTAGCAAAAATATTGTCAGGTGCATCGACCGTGTCCGCACATATCGAGAGGGGTTAATGTACGAGCGTTCATAGAAAATAGCTAATTTCTTATACCGACCCTTCTTGTCTAGCTAGTGTCACGGTGTTGACACTAGTAGAGGAAATCTTTGAGATTAATTATTACGAAAGATACACTGAGAAAAAGAAATCGTTGAATGTGCAAAATGCATTTTGTTGTTTTAACAGTTGCTCAGACATGCTAAATAAACTACAGTTCACACCAATAAAACTATGGGTTAGATTAACAAAACGTTTGTTATGCCAATCAAAAATCAAGTTGAACGTATTTAAAGATACATTTTGTTAAACCAACTGAATTTTGGTTGGAATAACGAATTTTTTTTTCAGCGTACGTTCATCGACCCGACTTTATTTACATCTTGAATCATCAATTTAGATAAACGGTAAAAAGTGTGTGCGACGTACAAAAAGAAACTACGATAAGTCAGCAACAATGTACAGATCATGTTTGTCACTTATTTAAAGAATCCAACATATGCAAAACTATAATCAATGTTTTGTTCATGTGTTCGCATTATGCTCGCATCATAGATGGCTAATCGAAAATATCGAATAGTCGAATTCATCGTAGAGAGGTCTGGAACGCAAAAAGTGGTCGACATTGTACCGGCCGCTTGGATCGACTACGATACAGAACGGAATATTTTGGTGACAAAATTCATTCCGCCGCCGTAGAAAAAAAGACACCATCGGGACACTCCATTCGTTTGTTCTATCTATATTTCCTATCGAATGACTGGGACAAACAAGTAAGTTTTCAAAAACTAGTGCATAATCTCGAATGAATGCTGTGTACATTTTATTATTCGTTACTAACATATTTGGTCTTCTACAAAGGAAATTACACAGAAGCCCGACAAAAATTGAAGTGCTTGAACCACGAAGACATAGTATTTACAAGCGACGAGGACATGACTGATCACCTGAAACAAAGGGCTGATGAAGCGACACAAAAATATGTGACGGCGACGAGATCTGCGAAGACCCGTTCTGAAGATTGGAGCGTTCCAGCAGTTCATGTTGCTAAGCCATTACATTTAAAAATCCATCAAATTCGTCTACTTTACTGCGTACAAATATGCATTGCTGTTGCATGATTCCGCTACATTTGAACACCAACAAGTATCTGGCGAGAATACACTATCACAACGCAGCGACAGTCCAGGTAAAACAATGATATGTGTTCCGTCGCATACGGAACGAGCCCGCAGTTAATTATTAATTTTATTCTAAATGAGAAATTAGCTAGCATTAACATTTTCTATATAATTATAAACATCCACACCGCCGCAAGGCACGAAGGCAAGAGTATTTCTCTCTTACCTGAAGTCCTTTTAAAAAACGAGTCAATAAGCCCACGCTCGGGTTTGCTCGACGACTCGCTCGCTCGGTGGACTACGTGCAGGGCAATTCAACATTTGGTTCACAAATGTTACTTTTTATATTTTTTAAGCCTCTATACGCGTCTACGTTTAAGCACCGCATATCGGCGCATCCATGTACCCCAATAAAGGGGTTTACCAAGCGTCCACGCGATGGTAAAGTCGAGCGCGAAAATTTTCCATTACGGTAAAGAGTGCATCACTTTCATTTCACTTTCTATTTTCTATTTTCCCACTTCTCATCCGTGATTGGTGACAGCTAAAATTCTCCCACTCCTTTTTCTACAGTTTGTACCAATGAAATTGGTTGTTGTCTATCCAGGGGGTGGGATCACATCCCCCGTTTGCAAAGCAGCTCTCATCACTAACCACGGATATAAGACACGGATTTTTCGTTAGTTAGTAATCATCAAACATTCGAAGCGGAATCATCAAGAGTCCAATCAGCGCGGAACTCTTGCCTCTGCCGAATAAATTACGCAAACATCTCCACGAGATAATTATACTAACACCGTCGTCATTACTACGCGGAAACAACGCGAATCAATTATCAGTACCCTTAATTGGTCGATGTAAGTAATCGTGAATAAATATAATGGTTTTTTAGTCTATTTCCAATTGTTTTCAACTAACGACCTTCATCACATTAGTTTGAGGTGCAGGAGTTGGTCGCGACATCGCAGTGCCGAATCACACGCGTTCGGTATCAGAATTTACGTTCCTGGTTGGCTTGCTATCAATAAGTCGAGTAAGTCGCACTGTGACCGTGAACGGAACATTATTTTTTGGTCCTTGGAGCCGGATATGATATTCCAGTCTCACCTATTTTGTCAGTGAAGTGAAAGTGTGAAATCAGAGCAGTCGAACACAAAGCTAGGCAGTCGAAACTACGACGTTCAATGACGGAAGAGCATCTCATCCTCCACCAGCGGATCACAACGTCACTAGCGCCAGAGATTTCACGCTACAGGAGTAAGCTCATTAAAGGTATTAATTGCCAATCACTTCTCTATGCCTTTCACATACACTCGCTACGTTTCAAAATCACGAACAATGGCTCTAAGCCCAGTAGACGCAAGGCTTAGGGATTAGCTTGTTAGAAACCGCGGGTCCATAAAGGGTAAACTCACAAGCTTCAAGAGTTTACTGGATGATCAAGAAATCGATCCTGACATCTACATATTAAAGGCGCACATCGGACGGGTAGAAATTTCTTTCGCGAATTTGGAAGATTACACATGCGAACTGCAAGAGCTTGAGCCAGGAGTCGACCATTGCGCAGAACAATCAACGGTGGAAATGGACTACGCGACGGTCCTTGCAAAATGTTATAGACTTCAGGACAGGGTCACCCAAGCAGCAGCAATAGCAGCGGCAAGCTCATCTTTCAGCATTCGCGCGTCACCGACTTCATTCGCACCGATATCCACACTAGCGCGTCTTCCAGAACAGTCTTCCGGAGTTCACAGGAAAATATGAAGACTGGCTGAGTTTGCAAGATGATTTCCAATCGACTATCGGGTGACGACCGGGTCTCAGCGACATCCAAAGATTAAAGTATCTGCGGTCATGTCTCAGCGGGAAACCTGAGCGTCTTGTACGAAAATTCGAGACCACGGACGAGGGCTAGCGAAGCGCTTGCGCGCTTCTAAAAACGATGTTCGAGGACAGAACAGAATTCGCGGACGCTACGTAACGGAGATTTTTAACATCCCTACAATGCAAGGAGAGTCAGCACAGAATATCAGCGAAGTGATGGACACACTTGAGCTTCATTGCTCTGCACGACGATGCTATGCATCATTCACATCGCACTCGCAAAAATTGACAAATCCATATGCAAACCGTGGATGATGTCCTTTCAAGGAAGATGATTTGCCAACATACGACCAACCGATCCATTCCTTTGGAAAATGGTCATCTCATCAGACGAGCCGCTCAATGTTTTCAAGGACGGCGGCTCAAACGGTCAAGGTAAGGTACGCAATGGCCTTCAGAATGGCCAGAGGGGAAAGACTCTGAAGCAGAGTCGAAGCTTCGTGACCACCACGTCGCACGAATGCCCAATGTGCAAGGGCAGTCATCAACTATTCCAATGCCAGGAATTCAAGAAGCTCACGCCGAAGGAAAGGTTCAACGCAGCAACTCGAATATCTGCGTGCAACGATTGCTTGCGTTCAGATCACAGCGTCAGACAGTGTACGCCGAACTTCACGTGCAAAACGTGCCACAAGAAGCACAACACTTGGTTGCGTTTTCGCAGAATCTCCGCAACCATCGTCTGTGGCGAGCGAAGCAACGCAAGCATGACTAGCAACACCGCAAGTCTTGGCAGATTAAACCGGCATTATTAGCTTAGTGGCCAATATCCCGTTGCGTGATCTCCTAGTGAGAGCAAAGATCAACGTATACAACTCGTCAGGAGAACTCAGACTATGCCGGGTCTTGCTCGACACTTGCGCTGATAGCAATTTCATAACCGAACGGTTTGCAACACTTCTCAATCTACCAAAGAAGAGATTTACAGTGCCAATCGGAGGCATGAATCAAACTCGAACGGTCACAAGCAATCTCGTGACCGTACGACTAAGGTCGAGGATCTTCACAACTTCAAAAGGACTGTGAGCTTCATGACGATTGACGAAGTCGCAGGACTTGTGCTAGATGAAAGGATCTCCCGACAGTCATTATCGCTGCCGCGCAATATTAAACTCGCGGATCCGGAGTTCGACCATCCAGCGCAAGTCGACATGCTAATCGGCTCCGGAACGACATTGCCCACCATCTGCGTAGGACAAATAAATCGCATAGCACCGGGTGGTCCGGATCTCTATTTACAAAAAACGCGCTTGGGCTAGATCATCGGCGGTGCTATTCCGACAAATGACTTGTCGCTGTACAACCAACAATGTCATGCTACCACGATGGAAGGCATCATGAAACGCTTCTGGAAAATCGCAGAAATTGACCCAGAACGTCACATTAGGACACATGCTAAGGGTTCAGAACGACACCGCGACGAGGGGAGTCTTCTATCTTCCTCATTACGCGGTTATCAAAAACAGTAGCCTCACCACCAAGACCAGAGTTGTCCTTGACGGATCAGCAAAGTCGAGCACTGGGATATCCTTGAACGACACTCTCATGGTTGGGCCCACCATTCAGGACGACATCTTCTCACTCCTGCTGCGGTTTCGCGGACATCAGTACGCGCTCACAGGAAACATCGAGAAGATGTGACGACAATTTAAGGTTCAGGAGAAAGATCGGAAATACTAAAGGATTCTGTGGCACGACGCCAGTGGCTCAGTAGCCACATACGAGTTGAACACTATGACCTTCGGACTGGCTCCAACGCCCTTATCAGCTACCTGTTGCCTTCAACAGTTGGCTGACGATAAAACAACCACCTTTCCAAGGGCTGCTAAAATCATCAAACGCGATCTGTACATCGACGATCTCAGTACCGGAGCGGCAACATTCAACGACACTCTGCAACTTCGAAACGAAATTAATGCATTATTGCAACGAGGCTGTCTCAACCTTCGACAATGCGCTTCCAACGAGCCACGCCTTCTTCAAGGTCTCCCATCCGGTAGCGTCAATCTCAAGCTACAATCTCGACAAGACCAAACCACCAAAACTCTCGGCGTGCATTGGAACTCCGAACAGGACTCGATCATCTACACAGTCAGCCCTGCCTCACGACATTATCGCGTTACAAAAAGGACCATTCTGTCGCATATCGTCAGAATATTCGACCTGCTGCGTCTACTTGGTCCAGTGGTGACGCAAGCGAAGCTCATCATGCAGCGACTGTGGAGGGCGAAACTCGATTAGGACGAACCCATTCCGGCAGAAATACAAACCAAATGGAACAACTACGCATGACAATTGAGTGTCCTTAACGACTTGGAGTTCAGCAGAAAAATTACTACTCAACGCGAAGAAATTCAACTGTACGGATTCTGCGATGCTAACGAAAAGGCTTACGGAGCCTGAATTTATATCAGAGACATAAACAGCAGTGGAAATATTTCATCGATGCTCCCCTGCGCCAAATCTCGTGTCGCACCGGTCAAAAAGGGGCAAGATAGGCCGAGCAAGGAAGTCTGTTCACCAAAAAGAGTCTTAGCAATCAAGCACATTCTACCCATGACAATCCCAAAGCTAAAGCTATGCGGAGCTGTGCTTCTGCCCAAACTTTATGAAACTGTTCATCAGGTATTGAATATTAAAATCCACAAAACAGTTTTTTGGTGTGATAACACAGCGGTCCTCACCTGGATCAATACACCGCCATGCCAACTTTTAACGTTCATAGCTAACCGGGTGTCCATCATCCATGAAAAAACACACGCCGGTAATTGGCGTCACGTCCGGTCACTCGTCAATCCAGCAGATCTCATTTCGTGACGTCAACAACCATCGGCGTTTGTCTCAAGCTTCAAGTAAAAAAATGGACCGCAATGGCTTGCTCAAGACAAATCTAGATGGCCACAACTCGGAGTATTAACAGTGGACCGGTTCCCCGGACTACGTAAGGTCAAATGCCTTGTAACACTAATTCATAGCGATATCATTACTTGATGTTTTTCTATTAATTGAAAGTGTTGATGTTTTCAGTGAAATAATCGATTATATTTTGTCGATTTGGATAAATTTCCGAAACCCCCCCACCGCCGGTTGCGCTGAAATTTTGTGAAGACCTTCATTTTAGTGTTATAAAAGAACCCCTAAAGGGATTTTCGGCGCATTGAAGTAGTTTTCGAGATATCGATCTTTAAAATTGTAAAAAAATATTTTCTTTCGCTGATATCTCAAAAAATAGTGGTAAATATACAGTTTTCGAAAAAATGATAAGAGATACTTTTTTTAGGAAATTTGCTACAAAAAAGGTATTATACAAAAATTTTAAATACTGCATATTTTAGCCTGAAAATTGAAAAAATATGTTTTATCGACAATGGGCAAGTTTTAAGTCAGCTGACAACGGTGAACCGAACGTTCATTAATTTGTTTATTTTTAATCAATTTTTAATCATATAAAAAGTAGTTTTGGTGTCATTAGGGGGGGGGCGTAGCCCCCCCCCCCCCCTCCCCCAACCCCCCGTGGTCCGGTAGCAACTCATTCCAGTTGCCACTCACTCCAGTAGCCAGCACACCCTAAAAATTAGCCAAAAACTCGCCCATTGTCAATTAAACGCATTTTAAAAATTTTCAAGCAAAAATATGCAGTTTTTGGAAAAATTGTAAACGACCTTTTTTGTAGCAAATTTAATTTCCTACCAAAAGTTTTTCTTACTATTTTTTCAAAAAGTGCATATTTACCGAGTTTTCAGCGAAAGAATTTTTTTTTTCACAATTTCAAAAATCGATATCTCGAAAACCACTTCGATGCGCCAAAAATCCCTTTAGGGGTTCCTTTATAACACTAAAATGAAGGTCTTCAGAAAATTTCAGCTCAATCGGAGGTGAGGGGTTGGGTGGGGGGAAAAATGTCGAACGATCGATATGCCGATGGGCCAAAATGTCGAATTCGAAAATGACGAATGTTCGAATATAGATAGATCAATCTTACTAGAGCCTGTGAAGTCGAAAATAACAATTACGAATATGAACATCTCGGAAGTTGATATATAGCGAAAAACAAAAATCAGATTTAATAAAATATCGAAAAACATAAAATCGATGGGCCTGTATGCATAACACCAAATAATTCGAGACGACAATTCTCCGAATTAAAAAAATGGCGATGGTTCACAATGCAGAAAATCATTAAAGCGAACGGCCAAAAAGTCGAGTGGTTGAAATCGCGGAGGGTCAAAATGTAGAACGGCCCGAATGGCGAATCGAGCAATACGTCACTTGCGCCTCAGAGTGAAGCTGCGAGATGGCGCTGGCGGTCTATAGGCTAAAATATCATAAGACAGTCATCCCACGTGACGGGCCCCACCACGTTCGCCATTTTGGCCGTTCGACCTTTCGGCGTTCTACATTTCGGGCCATCGACATTTTGCGTTTCGATATATTGCTTTTCGCCATAGACGGTATTACGCATATTAGGCACTCGCTATTTTCTGTTTCGGAGATATGGGTGTTCTACATTTTTCGATTCTGTATTTTTATGTTCCGAATTTCAGACAATCTGAATATTCGTTTTCGAATAAATTACCTCTCCAATAAATAATCGTTCGATTTATAGTCATTCGATTTTTTTATCAGTCGAAAGATAAAATTTCGAATGATTTAACCTTCGTTATTTTGAGAGTTCATAATTCTGTCGTTTCGAAATGTTTGTCGTTCTATATTTGGTCATTCGACATTTTTACCCCCACCCGAGGGGTTTTCGGAACTGTACTCGCCGATTTTTTTGGTGATCGATTAATCGATTCTCGATTTTGATAAAGTAACATCGACATACATATATGTAATGCCTTCTCGCAGGCCGTGACGCCTGGATTGGTATATAACAGGCAATCAGAAACCATCTTGTCCTCGCATTTTTTTCAACACAAACGTAAAGGTGAATTCTGATTGTTGGACGTGGCATACTGTACGCGATACCGGATGAGTGATGCGCGAGATCCAATGAGAGATGAGGTATATACCGAAAAGTCTATACGGAAGCAGAACTTTCATTGGGTATCGCTTATCGTCAATACAGTGACAGAGTCAACCGTCACCCGCGTAACATATTCACCACTGGGAAGAAATATAAGAGAGCTCAAAAACGCGTGAACCGTAATAAGTGCCGAAACCCCTGTGTACATTTTGCAGAAATATCGAGTTCAGGATTCGAATTGCGAGGACGAAGTGACACCCTAAACGGATCGCTGGTCCTCACATCCATTTTCGCCTTTATTTGTTCAACACCTTCATGAAAATTTATATTTTGAGCGAAAGAAGAGAATTATAGAGAGACCAAAAGTTTTCGTGAAGTCGAATTTTACTTACGTTTCCAGAACACATGGGTGGTTTGCGCCCTCGACAGATTTTTACGGCTTGCCAGTTGGAGCTGAATTAACCGATTCTGGCGGACCTGTAGCAGTAAACTAACGCTACCCCAACATTTTTTACATAACAATATGAACGCCACGGGTAAACGGACCTTCATGGGATACCCCATTGATGAACTGCCGAGGATGCGAACGACCCACGGATCTCTTAAAATATTAAAAAAAAGGTGTATGGAAAATTTCAGATCGAAAGTCGGTTTCCGCTTTTCGGAAGTTTATCCGATTGTAGTTATGAAATTTATGTAACAATAATGGCAATCCTTTTCCAAATATGGCATCGATGGATAGAACTGGATAGTAAATGATTTCAAAAATCGTGTTTGTACGACGAAGAGTTTCAAGAATAAAAGAACCCCGTTCATGCTTCACCAACATTTTTTATACTCGATTAATCGAATCGTCGATTGTTTAGAGGAAAAAATCGATTTTCCGTGACGATACTTTGAAAAAAAAATCGATTTCTTAATAATCGATTATATTTCGAACATCGCCCATCCCTAGACCGCAAGGATAACATTATAAGAACTTGGACTGGCTGATATGTTTTTTATGATAACGCTTAATTATTTTTTTCCCGAAATGGTTGATATAGACACGTCCATCGATTCCATAAGGCGAGTTCTGAAGATATTTCTGACTCCTGCGGTTATTGAGCCTTACATGGCGGTGAACGACACGAAGTTGAAGACAGTTTTCGCGAAAACGAATTTTTGCCGAATTGCAGAGTATTCATTGTTGATTTATATTAATAATGTGCCCGTGGCAACTGCTGCGTCGTTCATTATTATTTATGAATCATTTTCCTTACATTTAACTCAATCCTCATAGAAAAATATCTTCAGAGTGACAAACTGATATCCTGCAAAGACATCGAGAAGTCGCTGGGAAAAGTTTTCAATGCAGCGAAGGACTGGAACGGCACTCGACGAGCGCGAAAACGAACGAAAATTGGCGAAACGTGAAAGTACGTACCTAAGACTACGACTATAATATCAACACGTCGATACAGTAAAGTCTTTTATAAATCTTATATATCATATAATAGATTGTATATAGTGATATACAATATATATATATACACATGTGTGTGTGTGTGTGTGTGTGTGTGTGTGTGTGTGTGTGTGTGTGTGTGTGTGTGTGTGTGTCCCACTCCTTTTTCTACAGTTTGTACCAATGAAATTGGTTGTTGTCTATCCAGGGGGTGGGATCACATCCCCCGTTTGCAAAGCAGCTCTCATCACTAACCACGGATATAAGACACGGATTTTTCGTTAGTTAGTAATCATCAAACATTCGAAGCGGAATCATCAAGAGTCCAATCAGCGCGGAACTCTTGCCTCTGCCGAATAAATTACGCAAACATCTCCACGAGATAATTATACTAACACCGTCGTCATTACTACGCGGAAACAACGCGAATCAATTATCAGTACCCTTAATTGGTCGATGTAAGTAATCGTGAATAAATATAATGGTTTTTTAGTCTATTTCCAATTGTTTTCAACTAACGACCTTCATCACATTAGTTTGAGGTGCAGGAGTTGGTCGCGACATCGCAGTGCCGAATCACACGCGTTCGGTATCAGAATTTACGTTCCTGGTTGGCTTGCTATCAATAAGTCGAGTAAGTCGCACTGTGACCGTGAACGGAACATTATTTTTTGGTCCTTGGAGCCGGATATGATATTCCAGTCTCACCTATTTTGTCAGTGAAGTGAAAGTGTGAAATCAGAGCAGTCGAACACAAAGCTAGGCAGTCGAAACTACGACGTTCAATGACGGAAGAGCATCTCATCCTCCACCAGCGGATCACAACGTCACTAGCGCCAGAGATTTCACGCTACAGGAGTAAGCTCATTAAAGGTATTAATTGCCAATCACTTCTCTATGCCTTTCACATACACTCGCTACGTTTCAAAATCACGAACAATGGCTCTAAGCCCAGTAGACGCAAGGCTTAGGGATTAGCTTGTTAGAAACCGCGGGTCCATAAAGGGTAAACTCACAAGCTTCAAGAGTTTACTGGATGATCAAGAAATCGATCCTGACATCTACATATTAAAGGCGCACATCGGACGGGTAGAAATTTCTTTCGCGAATTTGGAAGATTACACATGCGAACTGCAAGAGCTTGAGCCAGGAGTCGACCATTGCGCAGAACAATCAACGGTGGAAATGGACTACGCGACGGTCCTTGCAAAATGTTATAGACTTCAGGACAGGGTCACCCAAGCAGCAGCAATAGCAGCGGCAAGCTCATCTTTCAGCATTCGCGCGTCACCGACTTCATTCGCACCGATATCCACACTAGCGCGTCTTCCAGAACAGTCTTCCGGAGTTCACAGGAAAATATGAAGACTGGCTGAGTTTGCAAGATGATTTCCAATCGACTATCGGGTGACGACCGGGTCTCAGCGACATCCAAAGATTAAAGTATCTGCGGTCATGTCTCAGCGGGAAACCTGAGCGTTTTGTACGAAAATTCGAGACCACGGACGAGGGCTAGCGAAGCGCTTGCGCGCTTCTAAAAACGATGTTCGAGGACAGAACAGAATTCGCGGACGCTACGTAACGGAGATTTTTAACATCCCTACAATGCAAGGAGAGTCAGCACAGAATATCAGCGAAGTGATGGACACACTTGAGCTTCATTGCTCTGCACGACGATGCTATGCATCATTCACATCGCACTCGCAAAAATTGACAAATCCATATGCAAACCGTGGATGATGTCCTTTCAAGGAAGATGATTTGCCAACATACGACCAACCGATCCATTCCTTTGGAAAATGGTCATCTCATCAGACGAGCCGCTCAATGTTTTCAAGGACGGCGGCTCAAACGGTCAAGGTAAGGTACGCAATGGCCTTCAGAATGGCCAGAGGGGAAAGACTCTGAAGCAGAGTCGAAGCTTCGTGACCACCACGTCGCACGAATGCCCAATGTGCAAGGGCAGTCATCAACTATTCCAATGCCAGGAATTCAAGAAGCTCACGCCGAAGGAAAGGTTCAACGCAGCAACTCGAATATCTGCGTGCAACGATTGCTTGCGTTCAGATCACAGCGTCAGACAGTGTACGCCGAACTTCACGTGCAAAACGTGCCACAAGAAGCACAACACTTGGTTGCGTTTTCGCAGAATCTCCGCAACCATCGTCTGTGGCGAGCGAAGCAACGCAAGCATGACTAGCAACACCGCAAGTCTTGGCAGATTAAACCGGCATTATTAGCTTAGTGGCCAATATCCCGTTGCGTGATCTCCTAGTGAGAGCAAAGATCAACGTATACAACTCGTCAGGAGAACTCAGACTATGCCGGGTCTTGCTCGACACTTGCGCTGATAGCAATTTCATAACCGAACGGTTTGCAACACTTCTCAATCTACCAAAGAAGAGATTTACAGTGCCAATCGGAGGCATGAATCAAACTCGAACGGTCACAAGCAATCTCGTGACCGTACGACTAAGGTCGAGGATCTTCACAACTTCAAAAGGACTGTGAGCTTCATGACGATTGACGAAGTCGCAGGACTTGTGCTAGATGAAAGGATCTCCCGACAGTCATTATCGCTGCCGCGCAATATTAAACTCGCGGATCCGGAGTTCGACCATCCAGCGCAAGTCGACATGCTAATCGGCTCCGGAACGACATTGCCCACCATCTGCGTAGGACAAATAAATCGCATAGCACCGGGTGGTCCGGATCTCTATTTACAAAAAACGCGCTTGGGCTAGATCATCGGCGGTGCTATTCCGACAAATGACTTGTCGCTGTACAACCAACAATGTCATGCTACCACGATGGAAGGCATCATGAAACGCTTCTGGAAAATCGCAGAAATTGACCCAGAACGTCACATTAGGACACATGCTAAGGGTTCAGAACGACACCGCGACGAGGGGAGTCTTCTATCTTCCTCACTACGCGGTTATCAAAAACAGTAGCCTCACCACCAAGACCAGAGTTGTCCTTGACGGATCAGCAAAGTCGAGCACTGGGATATCCTTGAACGACACTCTCATGGTTGGGCCCACCATTCAGGACGACATCTTCTCACTCCTGCTGCGGTTTCGCGGACATCAGTACGCGCTCACAGGAAACATCGAGAAGATGTGACGACAATTTAAGGTTCAGGAGAAAGATCGGAAATACTAAAGGATTCTGTGGCACGACGCCAGTGGCTCAGTAGCCACATACGAGTTGAACACTATGACCTTCGGACTGGCTCCAACGCCCTTATCAGCTACCTGTTGCCTTCAACAGTTGGCTGACGATAAAACAACCACCTTTCCAAGGGCTGCTAAAATCATCAAACGCGATCTGTACATCGACGATCTCAGTACCGGAGCGGCAACATTCAACGACACTCTGCAACTTCGAAACGAAATTAATGCATTATTGCAACGAGGCTGTCTCAACCTTCGACAATGCGCTTCCAACGAGCCACGCCTTCTTCAAGGTCTCCCATCCGGTAGCGTCAATCTCAAGCTACAATCTCGACAAGACCAAACCACCAAAACTCTCGGCGTGCATTGGAACTCCGAACAGGACTCGATCATCTACACAGTCAGCCCTGCCTCACGACATTATCGCGTTACAAAAAGGACCATTCTGTCGCATATCGTCAGAATATTCGACCTGCTGGGTCTACTTGGTCCAGTGGTGACGCAAGCGAAGCTCATCATGCAGCGACTGTGGAGGGCGAAACTCGATTAGGACGAACCCATTCCGGCAGAAATACAAACCAAATGGAACAACTACGCATGACAATTGAGTGTCCTTAACGACTTGGAGTTCAGCAGAAAAATTACTACTCAACGCGAAGAAATTCAACTGTACGGATTCTGCGATGCTAACGAAAAGGCTTACGGAGCCTGAATTTATATCAGAGACATAAACAGCAGTGGAAATATTTCATCGATGCTCCCCTGCGCCAAATCTCGTGTCGCACCGGTCAAAAAGGGGCAAGATAGGCCGAGCAAGGAAGTCTGTTCACCAAAAAGAGTCTTAGCAATCAAGCACATTCTACCCATGACAATCCCAAAGCTAAAGCTATGCGGAGCTGTGCTTCTGCCCAAACTTTATGAAACTGTTCATCAGGTATTGAATATTAAAATCCACAAAACAGTTTTTTGGTGTGATAACACAGCGGTCCTCACCTGGATCAATACACCGCCATGCCAACTTTTAACGTTCATAGCTAACCGGGTGTCCATCATCCATGAAAAAACACACGCCGGTAATTGGCGTCACGTCCGGTCACTCGTCAATCCAGCAGATCTCATTTCGTGACGTCAACAACCATCGGCATTTGTCTCAAGCTTCAAGTAAAAAAATGGACCGCAATGGCTTGCTCAAGACAAATCTAGATGGCCACAACTCGGAGTATTAACAGTGGACCGGTTCCCCGGACTACGTAAGGTCAAATGCCTTGTAACACTAATTCATAGCGATATCATTACTTGATGTTTTTCTATTAATTGAAAGTGTTGATGTTTTCAGTGAAATAATCGATTATATTTTGTCGATTTGGATAAATTTCCGAAACCCCCCCACCGCCGGTTGCGCTGAAATTTTGTGAAGACCTTCATTTTAGTGTTATAAAAGAACCCCTAAAGGGATTTTCGGCGATCGATCTTTAAAATTGTAAAAAAATATTTTCTTTCGCTGATATCTCAAAAAATAGTGGTAAATATACAGTTTTCGAAAAAATGATAAGAGATACTTTTTTTAGGAAATTTGCTACAAAAAAGGTATTATACAAAAATTTTAAATACTGCATATTTTAGCCTGAAAATTGAAAAAATATGTTTTATCGACAATGGGCAAGTTTTAAGTCAGCTGACAACGGTGAACCGAACGTTCATTAATTTGTTTATTTTTAATCAATTTTTAATCATATAAAAAGTAGTTTTGGTGTCATTAGGGGGGGGGCGTAGCCCCCCCCCCCTCCCCCAACCCCCCGTGGTCCGGTAGCAACTCATTCCAGTTGCCACTCACTCCAGTAGCCAGCACACCCTAAAAATTAGCCAAAAACTCGCCCATTGTCAATTAAACGCATTTTAAAAATTTTCAAGCAAAAATATGCAGTTTTTGGAAAAATTGTAAACGACCTTTTTTGTAGCAAATTTAATTTCCTACCAAAAGTTTTTCTTACTATTTTTTCAAAAAGTGCATATTTACCGAGTTTTCAGCGAAAGAATTTTTTTTTTCACAATTTCAAAAATCGATATCTCGAAAACCACTTCGATGCGCCAAAAATCCCTTTAGGGGTTCCTTTATAACACTAAAATGAAGGTCTTCAGAAAATTTCAGCTCAATCGGAGGTGAGGGGTTGGGTGGGGGGAAAAATGTCGAACGATCGATATGCCGATGGGCCAAAATGTCGAATTCGAAAATGACGAATGTTCGAATATAGATAGATCAATCTTACTAGAGCCTGTGAAGTCGAAAATAACAATTACGAATATGAACATCTCGGAAGTTGATATATAGCGAAAAACAAAAATCAGATTTAATAAAATATCGAAAAACATAAAATCGATGGGCCTGTATGCATAACACCAAATAATTCGAGACGACAATTCTCCGAATTAAAAAAATGGCGATGGTTCACAATGCAGAAAATCATTAAAGCGAACGGCCAAAAAGTCGAGTGGTTGAAATCGCGGAGGGTCAAAATGTAGAACGGCCCGAATGGCGAATCGAGCAATACGTCACTTGCGCCTCAGAGTGAAGCTGCGAGATGGCGCTGGCGGTCTATAGGCTAAAATATCATAAGACAGTCATCCCACGTGACGGGCCCCACCACGTTCGCCATTTTGGCCGTTCGACCTTTCGGCGTTCTACATTTCGGGCCATCGACATTTTGCGTTTCGATATATTGCTTTTCGCCATAGACGGTATTACGCATATTAGGCACTCGCTATTTTCTGTTTCGGAGATATGGGTGTTCTACATTTTTCGATTCTGTATTTTTATGTTCCGAATTTCAGACAATCTGAATATTCGTTTTCGAATAAATTACCTCTCCAATAAATAATCGTTCGATTTATAGTCATTCGATTTTTTTATCAGTCGAAAGATAAAATTTCGAATGATTTAACCTTCGTTATTTTGAGAGTTCATAATTCTGTCGTTTCGAAATGTTTGTCGTTCTATATTTGGTCATTCGACATTTTTACCCCCACCCGAGGGGTTTTCGGAACTGTACTCGCCGATTTTTTTGGTGATCGATTAATCGATTCTCGATTTTGATAAAGTAACATCGACATACATATATGTAATGCCTTCTCGCAGGCCGTGACGCCTGGATTGGTATATAACAGGCAATCAGAAACCATCTTGTCCTCGCATTTTTTTCAACACAAACGTAAAGGTGAATTCTGATTGTTGGACGTGGCATACTGTACGCGATACCGGATGAGTGATGCGCGAGATCCAATGAGAGATGAGGTATATACCGAAAAGTCTATACGGAAGCAGAACTTTCATTGGGTATCGCTTATCGTCAATACAGTGACAGAGTCAACCGTCACCCGCGTAACATATTCACCACTGGGAAGAAATATAAGAGAGCTCAAAAACGCGTGAACCGTAATAAGTGCCGAAACCCCTGTGTACATTTTGCAGAAATATCGAGTTCAGGATTCGAATTGCGAGGACGAAGTGACACCCTAAACGGATCGCTGGTCCTCACATCCATTTTCGCCTTTATTTGTTCAACACCTTCATGAAAATTTATATTTTGAGCGAAAGAAGAGAATTATAGAGAGACCAAAAGTTTTCGTGAAGTCGAATTTTACTTACGTTTCCAGAACACATGGGTGGTTTGCGCCCTCGACAGATTTTTACGGCTTGCCAGTTGGAGCTGAATTAACCGATTCTGGCGGACCTGTAGCAGTAAACTAACGCTACCCCAACATTTTTTACATAACAATATGAACGCCACGGGTAAACGGACCTTCATGGGATACCCCATTGATGAACTGCCGAGGATGCGAACGACCCACGGATCTCTTAAAATATTAAAAAAAAGGTGTATGGAAAATTTCAGATCGAAAGTCGGTTTCCGCTTTTCGGAAGTTTATCCGATTGTAGTTATGAAATTTATGTAACAATAATGGCAATCCTTTTCCAAATATGGCATCGATGGATAGAACTGGATAGTAAATGATTTCAAAAATCGTGTTTGTACGACGAAGAGTTTCAAGAATAAAAGAACCCCGTTCATGCTTCACCAACATTTTTTATACTCGATTAATCGAATCGTCGATTGTTTAGAGGAAAAAATCGATTTTCCGTGACGATACTTTGAAAAAAAAATCGATTTCTTAATAATCGATTATATTTCGAACATCGCCCATCCCTAGACCGCAAGGATAACATTATAAGAACTTGGACTGGCTGATATGTTTTTTATGATAACGCTTAATTATTTTTTTCCCGAAATGGTTGATATAGACACGTCCATCGATTCCATAAGGCGAGTTCTGAAGATATTTCTGACTCCTGCGGTTATTGAGCCTTACATGGCGGTGAACGACACGAAGTTGAAGACAGTTTTCGCGAAAACGAATTTTTGCCGAATTGCAGAGTATTCATTGTTGATTTATATTAATAATGTGCCCGTGGCAACTGCTGCGTCGTTCATTATTATTTATGAATCATTTTCCTTACATTTAACTCAATCCTCATAGAAAAATATCTTCAGAGTGACAAACTGATATCCTGCAAAGACATCGAGAAGTCGCTGGGAAAAGTTTTCAATGCAGCGAAGGACTGGAACGGCACTCGACGAGCGCGAAAACGAACGAAAATTGGCGAAACGTGAAAGTACGTACCTAAGACTACGACTATAATATCAACACGTCGATACAGTAAAGTCTTTTATAAATCTTATATATCATATAATAGATTGTATATAGTGATATACAATATATATATATACACATGTGTGTGTGTGTGTGTGTGTGTGTGTGTGTGTGTGTGTGTGGTGTGTGTGCGTGCGTGCGTGCGTGCGTGCGTGCGTGCGTGCGTGCGTGCGTGCGTGCGTGCGTGCGTGCGTGCGTGCGTGCGTGCGTGCGTGCGTGCGTGCGTGCGTGCGTGCGTGCGTGCGTGCGTGCGTGCGTGCGTGCGTGCGTGCGTGCGTGCGTGCGTGCGTGCGTGCGTGCGTGCGTGCGTGCGTGCGTGCGTGCGTGCGTGCGTGCGTGCGTGCGTGCGTGCGTGCGTGCGTGCGTGCGTGCGTGCGTGCGTGCGTGCGTGCGTGCGTGCGTGCGTGCGTGCGTGCGTGCGTGCGTGCGTGCGTGCGTGCGTGCGTGCGTGCGTGCGTGCGTGCGTGCGTGCGTGCGTGCGTGCGTGCGTGCGTGCGTGCGTGCGTGCGTGCGTGCGTGCGTGCGTGCGTGCGTGCGTGCGTGCGTGCGTGCGTGCGTGCGTGCGTGCGTGCGTGCGTGCGTGCGTGCGTGCGTGCGTGCGTGCGTGCGTGCGTGCGTGCGTGCGTGCGTGCGTGCGTGCGTGCGTGCGTGCGTGCGTGCGTGCGTGCGTGCGTGCGTGCGTGCGTGCGTGCGTGCGTGCGTGCGTGCGTGCGTGCGTGCGTGCGTGCGTGCGTGCGTGCGTGCGTGCGTGCGTGCGTGCGTGCGTGCGTGCGTGCGTGCGTGCGTGCGTGCGTGCGTGCGTGCGTGCGTGCGTGCGTGCGTGCGTGCGTGCGTGCGTGCGTGCGTGCGTGCGTGCGTGCGTGCGTGCGTGCGTGCGTGCGTGCGTGCGTGCGTGCGTGCGTGCGTGCGTGCGTGCGTGCGTGCGTGCGTGCGTGCGTGCGTGCGTGCGTGCGTGCGTGCGTGCGTGCGTGCGTGCGTGCGTGCGTGCGTGCGTGCGTGGGTGTGTGTGTGTGTGTGTGTGTGTGTGTGTGTGTGTGTGTTAGGGGGAGGGAGAGAGAGAGAGAGAGAGAGAGAGAGAGAGAGAGAGAGAGAGACAGAGAGAAAAGGATAGGTAAATAAATCTATATCAAATACGCACTACACATACACGGACTTTATCTTTTATTGCTTACTATTTTAGAACCATGGCGGATAATTATTAAGTATAGGGATGACATATATCGTCCTTGTTCCGTTTTCTTTCAATTCAATGTGAATCATTTAGACTCAGTCATATATAGGTCGATTATCCTTTCATCTCCGTATCCTTTAATTTTGCAAGTCTGAAAACTTTCTGACTTACAAGGATACGCGTTTATGGATTTTTCAAGAGTAAGTAGTGATCCACAAATTTTTATGTTATTGCTAAGATCCGAAGATATGAACATTTTATCAATTCTGAGTATTGTTTTATCTTTTAACAAAATGGTATTATTCGGCTTGGCACATGATAGCATTGTTTGCTTATATTTTAGTTTTTCAATAAATCGAATTTGACTGTCCTTGTTTCGTTTTTCTTTCAAAACGGTAACAATCGGTGGCATTGTTACTCTCTTCTAAGTTGATAAGTGCATTTCACTATATCGCCTTGTAATTTGGGCCACTGGTTTTTTTTCCAGATCGCAGCATTTTTTTCATTTTCCTCAGAGCATTTTTGAACGGAAACGCTGTCAAATGACAGCGAACACGACATTGCTTTGACATCGTCTGCTAAATGAATTTGACTGTGCACATTTAAGATGTGATTTTCCGTGCCATACAATTGTTTTCCTGATGAAACAAATATTCGTAAGTATTCCCCAGCACAGTCCCCAGTACATAGTGTAAACAAAAAATGTCGGGACATAATATGCGACAGCCAACATAGAATAGTTGGAAATTATTGTATAGTTTTTCAGAGAGCACATCTTTGAGGAGAACTCGTAAAGCGTACAATAGGAAAAATCTATATTCCGTGGCTTTCCATTTGGAGACATTATCTAATGTTCTCGTGGTACGCTGGAACTCTGCTGGTATCTGGGACTGCAGTTGATGCAACAATCTGGAAATCCTATCCTTTTGACTATGGCTCATCTTTACTGGCCGCGATCCATCTATCCAGTAGTAATTTAAAAGTTTTTTCATAACACCTGAACAACACAAGTGCATGAAATCTAATGGGAAATGACGAATCATATCTAATTTGGGTATGCGAATTAATTCAGATGTACCCGTGTCGTGCTCAGGCTGCTACTGCAAACGAAAATTTGTATTATCTTTAGCTGGAAAGTCTTGCTCAATACAAACTGTTGGCCGATTATTACGCTCGCCGGGAATGGTACATCGTTCATAGGCATAAAAACCCCCATGGCCTTTAATGCATTGGATGAAAGATCGAGCTGGTCTGTCGCACACAAAGCTCTGTATATAGACTTTGAATGCTGAAGTATTTACTGTCATGCCATCATTAATTAACTCAATTACTTCTGCAACAAACTTTGCAAAATACTCGCTAACATTCGAAGGCTTTGAATAATTTTCGTATATAGCTACGGGAAATACTGGATATACACTGAGATAATAGAAAATTCGGCATAATGTCGGCCAAAACTAGCATCGGATAGATTTAAATAATGGTAAACCACCAATATTAAATAATAGCGATATACAGTTGTCCTCATGCAGCGATGGGTTTATCACTAGATTTGGTTTGATCCCAAAGTACACGAAGTTTCCTTCAAAACCACTAACACTGTTTCGCATTTCTGTGACACACTGCAGATTCCGTGTTTTCAGGAAAATTTTCGAAGAGATTGGTAATTCCGGTAACAAATTCTTACGAAGTATTCCCACCAATGCGTCCTAATGAGTTTACGGAATCCGGGACTGTCGGACTGTCGGACCGGAGAAGAGCATGCACCTACCTGGTAGAACTGAAGTAATTGCTTCTTTTAGCTGTTTCCTTTTTTCCTCGGCCACAGCACAGAATTTTCGCACGTGAAGGCGTCTCAAGTACGTTTTGCAGGACTCTTTTTCGTTCATTCTACTCCGTTTTTTATTACAATATTGCTGAAATTATTGTCAGTTGTATACTTTGATGGCCCCGAATAAGGTTAGGTGTACACGCATATCTTGCTCGGGGTTTAGCTGATCCGGATTAGCCAAGCCCGGGGCACGGTTGGGAGAAGGCACATCGAGCATGCCTTGGTCCGGTAAACTTACCAGAGCCATGTAAGGATCGCGTTACGGGTCGTCTGATGTGGGCCTGATCAATGCCGCCTTCTCACATCGGTATCGGGGAATGACTGATCCGGTAGACATACGGCGCACATCAGGCGGAGATATTTGCGGTATTCCGGACCGTATCTTGAAGCCTGTCTGATCAGTGATCCGGCTGCCGGAACAACATTTCTAGTCGGCAATATACTACAAATGCTTGATTCCTATAATTGAGGCGCCTATTCAATGAGCTCAGTGGAAAAGTTATCCTAGATGTAAAGGATAGTTGAGTGAACGATATTTTATATTCGCACAAATTAAGATTCGTGTACAGTTATCAAATGAATGACATTGTCCTACTAGCACTATAGTGCTAGTAGGCAAGTGTACAAGGAACAACTCTCATAGAAATTGCGAGTTGTTCCTTGCTACTTGTAGAGGACAAATCGTTCGACAACGATTTCTCCTCCAATCTTAAGTCCGTTAATCCTAGGACAACAAAGATTGTAGCAGCAATACGTCGTAGTATAGAGCAACGAACAACTCTCAAAGAAAATAGGCGGTCAACCGGCCCCTCGGTCGAGGTCTTGGCCACCCCTGCTCTAATACATAATTTAATATTCTCTATATATACTTTCGAAAGTTTCCTAACGATTTGGCAGGTCCCACGAAACAAGCAATGTCAAGTACAGATTTCTTAACTATTAACAAATCATTATTTGCGACGAGTCGTCGATTTTTTACCAGTTATTTGCTAACTATTAAGCGGGCTATATTAGATTCAACTGAAGATTTTTTAATTATTACCAAATATTCATTTTGTAATAAGTGTACGACTGTTATCTCAAAGAACTACTGTGCCAACATCTTAAATACAGATTCATTAATAGTTAATAAATCCTTATTTGCGTTAAATAGAAAAGTTGTCGCGTCAACTGTGTGACTCTTGGCTCAAATGCGGCCGAGATAGTCGTTTTGAATGAAGGTCAGCTAATTGTTGTGACACGTTGATTTGCATTGAACACAGGAAATTCGCGGCAGCTATGCGTTAACGGCCCCAAATCTAAATATATTAATTGTGAACAAATCTCGACTTTTTTAAACTATATTTTCATTTCACAATTTCAACTCTTTTATCGATGACCATAAACATCTACTGAGTTAAGGGAAATAAAATTGATCAAATAAATTATTATTTTCAAAGAAATACTATGGCTATAAAATTTCGTTATGAGAACACGAATATTTCTTAACGACTAACAAATGTTATAACAGTTAATGAGTATTTAAAAAAAGTACCAACTAAATGTATTTCTTTACAATAAATTCACTGTTTTCTCCGTGTAGCACATAATACACGGTCTCTCTCTCTCTCTTCTTCCTCTCTCTTCCGCGATGTGTATATGTGTGTGTGTGTGTGTGTGTGTGTGTGTGTGTGTGTGTGTGTGTGTGTGTGTGTGTGTGTGTGTGTGTGTGTGTGTGTGTGTGTGTGTGTGTGTGTGTGTGTGTGCGTAGATAGATTGATACAGACACTGTAAAAGATCGAGCAACTTCTCTTTACTCCTTTTCCTCTAAAGCAGGTTGTCTCACGTTACGCTTCACTTCACGTGGCCTCTTCATATCCGCCCAGTTCGATAGACTTTCATGCAGTCTCCACTCTCTCCCCATGTACTCACTGCTACACCTGCCGAGGCGCGTCGAGGATCTCAATTTTTCGAAAACTCCGTCTTTCCGCTTCCTCTCTCATACTTTTCTTTTTGTTATTCGAATTTTTTACGGACGACACTCATCAGTGCTTCATTTAGTCTTTTAGTATTTTATTTAGTATTTATTTAGTCTTTTGTAATTTTATTTACTATTTATTTAGTATTTTATATTTATTTTTATCATTTTTTATGTTTTCCTTATTTTTTTATATACTTTGTAAGATTTGCTATACTTTATTGTTTGATGTGCGTCGTCAAATCTTTCTCTCTTTCTCGGTTCGAGAGAGAGACACGAACACGAAAGAACGTCACTTTTCTTGTCCGACATGACAATCGAGGAAAGGAGGTGATATGCATGCACGTCACGCTGCATCAACAACGAAAAATGTCGATGGCTTCCGATCTCCAAAGCCATATTTTGCTATATAAATTACACATGGGCAATAGGAGATGAACATAATGTAAGAGAACATAAACATATACGTGCATTGGCGTAACTAGGTAGGGGCCGGGGGGCAAAATATTGTATGTGCCCCCCCCCCCCCAAGCAGTTTCTCAATGTCTGTTTTATTCACGGCCATACGTATCGATCTGGTTACACCGTTACTTTTTTCATAGCAAGAACTCTCATTGTAAGTGATTTAGGTGGTCATCAATGGACACATGGGTCGCTGCGATCACATTGTATTTCACACAACCACTGGCGGTTCGCATTCTGAACGATCTCTCATGTATATACCGACCGAATTAAGCGGCCTATGCAGGAACTACTGAGTTTCTGCATAGACCGCTTGTGGTGGTAGTTCTTGTATAGGCCGCTTGGGCCGCTATCCGTACGGTAATAAGAAATCGCTCTTATTGTTAGTTAACCGCCATACTAATCCAATTTCGACGACGCAATAAGACGTGGCTGGTATAGAAGTGTCCTGAACTCCCGATACGCAATAACACTGCTATTCTGTTTGTGTGTGCACATCTCAGCCTCGTTGATACGGATAATTAAGAATTCTTACGTTAGTTGTTATCATTTTTACGTTCGACTGGCCCTAACATATCAAGGAAAAAACAATTGGTGAATATTTATTCTTCGAAAAATGTTCTCTGACGCGCTAACAAAGCTTCCATGTACTTGTTTGTGTTGCTTGTTCCATCCGAACTCTTATTACGAGATTTATTGGCTGATTGTGAGTAAATGTGTCTAAACAAAATGAACATGCAGAGTTGTCATAAATTAAATTTGTTACTTATTTCGCTCGCTTTGTACTATGACTGTAACCTTAATGTTAACATCCAAAAAGACTAGTCTACTGACCGCTTCTCTCTCTGTAATTGGGTATTGTATCATAAATTGTATAATTCAAATGAAAAATAGTTTTTAAATTTTCAAACTTACTTTAGATTTAATATTTTGTCGGTATTAGGAAGAATTTTCTCACATATTAGCATGTTTTTATTATTTGTAGATTAACAAATGCAAAAATTCACGGATATGAAATATTTTTTTTAAATACGACTTCTACTCCCGAAGAGACCACAGACGATGATGTTGAGATTACAACCAAGACGAGGACTAAAGCTACAAAATGCCATTCAACAGGAAATCCGAAATTATGTAGTGTTCTTTCAGCATCACCAACATCAGTGGCAGAGGCGACTGGCTCAAATAAAGCAGTTAAAACCCAAATTACTGACAAGGAACATCCCTCAGGTGTCCGCCTCCGATTTTGTTGAAACTCATATATGTGATAGAGCATCGAAAACTTTAAGACACGTATTTTTTTTTATCGGCGGAAAAACGGATTTAAGGGGGGAAACCGCCCCTCAAAGAAAGGCGTGTCGAGGGGTGATTTTGCAGTTTCACCCAGAAGCAATCCACCTATCTGAATGAAACAAAAACAAAAATTCTTTTAATGAAAAGCGATGAAAAATCCACTATAAAAATGTTAAGAAAAAATTTAATTAGGGGGTAAACTACCCCTCAATTTGCCTTTTTTCACCCCACACTTAAGAGGGTTGTATGCAAATTAATAAAACAGGTATCATTTTGAAGGGCAATTAAAATTAAAGTTGACGGGTTTTTGCGTTTTGGCGGCATAGCAAATTTAAGGGGGCAAACCACCTCTAACATAAATTTATTTATCATAGTCGTTTTTTATGTGTTTAAATTAAATCCGCTGATTTTAAATATTGCTATCAACTACAATTTAATGTTTTATCATATTCCAAAATTATTACATTCGTCTTAAGGGGTAACTACCCCTCTGACGATTAACATCATTAAAGTATCCGCTTTCGATTTCGTTGAAACTCATATATGTGGTAAAGCATTGCAAACTATTAAACATGTTTTTGTTTGTATCGGCAGAAAAACGGTGTTAGGGGATGAAACCACCCCTCAAAGTTTCTCCCACAAGCAGTCCACCGATCTGAATGAAACAAAATCGAAAATTCCTCTAACATTAGGCGATGGAAAATCCACTACAAGAGTGTTGATTAGAAATACAATTAAGGGGTAAACCACCCCTCCATTTGCCGTTTTTCACCCCACGCTTAAGAGGGTTGTATGAAAATTAATAAAAAAGGTATCATTTTGAAGGGGAATCAAAATTCAAGTTGACGCGTTTTTGCGTTTCAGCGGGACAGCAAATTTAAGGGGCTAAACCACCCCTAACATAAATTTGTTCATCACCGTCGTGTTTTCTGTGTTTAACATGTATCCGCGGATTCAAAATATTCTCCCGCGTTTTTAAATTATTATGTTTTTAAATTTTTACATTTTAAGGGTAAACTACCCCCTCTAATTGCTTTTCGTTTGAAGTTTCGCGAAAGGTTTGACGAATTTCGTTAAAACTGTTTTCATTTCATTGGTAATATCAATTTTATGTTTGTGTGTGCAGGCATATTCGTTTTGAGATTTAGGAGCGGTACTTTGGGAGTGGGGACGTGGGGCTACCCCTTACTCATAAGACTCATATTTTCGTGTCAAAACGCTTCCGATTTTAATATGCACGTCCATTAAGCATCTCCATAGGAATAAACATACACTTCTACTATATCATTAATTATAATAATTTCCCGAATAAGTTATAAGGCTCACTTCGTATATTTCGGAACGATGATGCGCCTGGATCAAGCGATAATTTAGCCAGCGACGTAGTTTTGTGGAGGAATGTATATTTTTATTATTTTACCGTTTATTTAATTAAACAGATAAATGAAACTGAGGGTTTTACAGTAGGTTAACGAACATGTTTTTAATATATTTTGACATATTTCATTTGGGAATCATATAAGCTGATTTAATTAATAGTACTTGTGAAAAGTATCGCAGTCATATGCCGTCAAATCATTTTCTTGTGATATATACTTTTTTTTTCTAGTCTATCAACTATCAACCATTAACAATCATGACTCATAATTCCTGCAATAATGATAATCGTCAAAAAAAATGCTTTAAACACAACGACTTTTTGCACCATGCACATCTGATAATGGCCAAATTATTGCAACCGGGTTTTTCACAATGTGTGTTAGATTCACCAAAACCAAAGGTAACAGGATTTTCAAAATCTTCTGGTTTTTGGAATGAATGGAAATGAACAAATTTATGTTAGGGGTGGTAAACCCCCTTAAATTTGCTGTCCCGCTGAAACGCAACAACGCGTCAACTTGAATTCTGATTCCCCTTCAAAATGATACCTGTTTTATTAATTTTCATACAACCCTCTTAAGCGTGGGGTGAAAAACGGCAAATGGAGGGGTGGTTTACCCCTTAATTATAGTTCTAATCAACACTCTTGTAGTGGATTTTTCATCGCTTAATATTAGAGGAATTTTCTATTTTGCTTCATTCAGATCGGTGGACGGCTTGTGGGAGAAACTTTGAGGGGTGATTTCATCCCCTAACACCGTTTTTCTGCCGATACAAAAAAACATGTTTAATACTTTGCAATGCTTTACCACATATATGAGTTTCAACGAAATCGAAAGCGGATACTTTAATGATGTTTCTTGTCAGAGGGGTAGTTACCCCTTAAGACAAATGTAATAATTTTGAAATATGATAAAACATTAAACTGTAGCTTATAGAAATATTTAAAATCAGCGGATATACTTTAAACACAGAACAAATGACCATGATAAATAAATTTATGTTAGGGGTGGTTTATCCCCTTAAATTAGCTATGCCGCCAAAACGCAAAAACCCGTCAACTTTAATTTTAATTGCCCTTCAAAATGATACCTGTTTTATTAATTTGCATACAACCCTCTTAAGTGTGGGGTGAAAAAAAAGCAAATAGAGGGGTGGTTTACCCCCTAATTTAATTTTTTCTTAACATTTTTATAGTGGATTTTTCATCGCTTTTCATTAGAAGGATTTTCGTTTTTGTTTCATTCAGATCGGCGGTTTGCTTCTGGGTGAAACTGCAAAATCACCCCTCGACACGCCTTTCTTTGAGGGGCGGTTTCCCCCCTTAAATCCGTTTTTCCGCCGATAAAAAAAATACGTGTTTCAAAGTTTTCGATGCTCTATCACATATATGAGTTTCAACAAAATCGGAAGCGGACACCTGACGGATGTTCCTTGTGAGAACAAAATTCACGTGGGCTTGGGCAATTTGGAGACTGGCCCATCATGACCGCAAGGCAATTTTCCAAAAAGTCAATTCGGAAAAAGACAGCAATCGTTTTCAACCAAATATTACGACACATACAGCTGGCTTGAATATAGCTTAAATCGAGAAAAAGTGTTTTGCTTCGTTTGCAGACAGTTCTTGCAGGGAAACGTACGTGATGAGAATGAGAAATACACTATCAGTGGAATTGACAGTTGAAAAAGAATTGAATAGGATGCAGAAAAACATGAAAAATCAACTTCGCATAAACAATGCGCTACGATGTTCGTTTCCTACAAGCACTCTATTGGGGGGCGTACACAAATTACGTAACGCAAAATTTCCGAATCCCCCCCCACGTAACAGGACCGTAACGCCTGGCCGGAACACCCCCCCCCCCCCTCTCCATTCCGTTACGTAACGGGTGATTTAATGTCAATAATTGCGATTTTTTCATGAACATAACTAAGTATTAAAGGATCAGGTTTATACTCATTTTATGAAGTATATATTCCTTTAGTTTTTTACGAATTTTTATGAAAAAATATTTAACATGAACCGAGATATATGCCTTGATTTGATGTCGAAAAAAATCTCTTTATTGTCCTATCGATATCTATACAAATGTAACTATAGTTATGCATAGTCGTTTTTTTATTCTGTTTTTTTTTTTTACAAATTGCCGACAGCTTGGCGATGTTTTTCTATTTTCAAGGCCTTTTTTGTATTCAAACAGCCTTAAAAATAGTAATTATCAAAATTTTTAAAGTCGGCTACGTACAACCTTACAAGGGGACCTTACAGGCTGTCACTCACGGATTTTGATAAGTCTCAGATATGTTGTAGAGGGACCTACCCTGAGTACCTGAGTAAAGGGATTTTATACAACGCTCTTCAGTTTTCGAGAAAAAACGGTCGAAAGTTTAGCTCGTAGCTACTAGTAGCTACTATACCGGTACGGTTGCACTTTTGTCGAACCAGCGGGCGTGGCCCAGTGGGCAAGGTTCCCGGCTCCGACGCTCGAGGTCCAGGATTCGAGTCCCGTGATGGCGTTTTTTTTCACAAAATATAAATAAATTCGATGGATGATGCAAAACCGTCTAGTTATTTATTATTATTTTTAAAATGTTTTCATTAATTTTTTTAATTTTTTACTTTCCATTTTTTTATTATTATTTATTATTATTTTATTTTTCACGCAGAAAAAAAGAGAGGAAGAAATCATAACATCTTTCATAAGAAACTGCAGTTTATTATTTTCATTACAATATACAGGTTTTTCTTACTCGCTATCACTGTGGTCGCTTGTTACATTACAGCAATATTGCGGGTGGTATTTGTCGTAAAAGCAAGCAAAATACAAGACCAAAGAGCAACGCGCACATCGTATAAAAGCTATGGCCTTGCAGGCGCACGGAGTTTTGAGCAGCGGTATTGGAAAGCATCTTTGATTGACATTTGAAAACAGCGGTCTTTCCTCAATTAACTTCGATGCAAACCACGTATATTTAATCATCGGCGCTGATCAAACGCTTTTCGATCACATCTTTGTAGACGAGAAGAAGGCATGTACATGCAGTATTTTTTTTAATTTTTATTTATTGTATCTGCTACGGCGAACGCTTTGCTAATTATAGCTTCCATGTACAGGGATTTCCCCTTTTTACATTTCCCACCATTTTTTCTCCAATCCGCATCCCTAATCGATCCCCACCTTGCGGCCGCAGCCGACTTCCCCCTCTGTATCGCATTCACCATGACATTTCCTGTCATGGGTATAGGGAAACTGCGGAAAACCTATACCGCTACAGCCGGTCACGAGTTCGCTTTCCAGCCTCAGAGCTAGTCGCGTTTCGTCGAGAAATAGCTCACAGGCTACAGCCATACACACCCGACACACACACGTACCGGTCCGTGTGCGCGACATCTGTGTAGAACTAGAGATACGTCACGCCTGTGTTTTTATTTCTCTCCGAAACTACGAGACGGTGATTCGAACCCGCGACCTCCCGATGTGTTGATTTCAGAGGCAAGCACGCTAACCACTAGACCAACACATCGGTTGGAGTATTAAAGTTATACCGCCCAAGTGCACGCCGATTTGCCAACCGTGCGATGTATATTTTTACCGGCAAGTGAGAATTTTCACAAAATAAATATAAAATGCTCCCGATTTGTTGAAAAATAACAGAGAAATTGCATCACGGGAAGATTCCATACAAATTCATTATTTGATTCTTCATCAAATAATCGCACCTGCTTTCGCGCCGATGATTAAATATGCGTGGTTTGCATCGAAGTTAATTTAGGAAAGACCGCTGTTTTCAAATGTCAATCAAGAATGCTTTCCAATAACGCTTCTCAAAATTCCGTGCGCCTGCAAGGCCATAGCTTTCATACAATGTGCGCGTTGCTCTTTGGTCTTGTGTTTTTCTTGCTTTTACAACAAATACCACCCGCAATATTGTTCTGATGTAACAAGCGACCACAGTGATAGCGAGTAAGAAAAATCTGTATATTGTAATGAAAAATAATAAACTGCAGTCTCTTGTGAAAGATGTTATAATTTGTTCCTCTCTTTTTTTTCTGCGTGAAAAATAAAATAATAATAAATCATTTTAAAAAATGGAAAGTAAAAAATTAAAATAATGAATTAAATTTTTTTTCTAATTAATAAATAAATAAAATAATAATAAATAATTTGACGGTTTTGGATCATCCATCGGATATATTTATATTTTGTGAAAAAAAACGCCATCACGGGACTCGAACCCTGGACCTCGAGCGTCAGAGCCGGGAACCTTGCCCACTGGGCCACACTTGCTGGTTCGAGTAGCTACTAGTAGCTCGAGCTAAACTTTCGAACGTTTTTTTCTCGAAAACTAAAGAGCGTTGTATAAAATCCCTTTACTCAGGTACTCAGGGTAAGTCCCTCTACAACATATCTGAGACTTATCAAAATCCGTGAGTGACAGCTTGTAATGAGTGACAGCCTGTACCCGGTCCCCTTGTTAGTCACGGCGATTACAAAAATGTCAAACGAAAAAAATTGAAAATCGTTTGATAAGTTTTTGAGTATTCGCTGGGACAAGGTCGAACAAAGTAGTTTCAAGAAAGACGCGTTCAAAGTTTTCGTTCCGTTTTTCTTGATATAAAGTTATGTTTTTTCTCGAATATTGATACTTACATTACAGTATCTAGTCGTGGTCAATATGACGGTTTTTCATCTTTATTATATTTCACAAAATAATAAGAGCCTGCACTTTATCTATTGTGAATGATGCCACACCGATAGGGACTGAGGCAACTAACCGGTCGCGTTACCTGTTCTCACTAAAGTGACTGTAACTCCGTCAATTTTCGGCGTTTTGAATAAAAATGTTGCCAACATATTTTCGAATATATGTACTGCCAAGAATTATGAAAAACAAAAAATGTTTTTTTCGAATTCTGCATGGGAAAGTGGAAAAGATACTGTCCAAGTTCTTGCAGTGACTTCCCCCCTTAACTGACATTTCGTATGGAAAGCTGTCAACTTTCCGCGGTAAAATTGCGCGCGAGTTTTAAACTCAAAATTGAACATGCAGAAATGTTACTATTTCTGGCAGTTCTAAAACCGTTACGTAACGCAAAGCTTGATCCTCCCTCCCTTTCCCACGTACGTAGACCGTAACGCTTGGCCGACCCCCCCCCCCCCCCCCCCATTGCATTACGTAATTTGCGTACGCCCCCTAGTCCAAAACAGAGACTATTTGATAAAGCTGATTGACATTATACTGTGCCTGGTGGAACAGGGCCTACCTTTGAGGGGAACCGCGAAAATCCAGCTATGAAAAAAAAATGTTTGCCAAGTGCGATACAAACTTTTCCAACCATCTGGGTAATCATACGAGTTACTGCAGCCCTACGATTCAAAACGAAATCATTGACATCATAGCTCAACTTACTCTCCAAGATATACTGGGAGAACAGCGCGCGTGTGGTTTTTTTTCTCGTTGATGGTTGACGAGAAAGAAGAGCAATTATCGGTGACCATCAGGTACGTCAAGGACTTAGACGTTGAAGAACAATTCATCGGTGTCCTGAATTGCTCTACGGCCAGAGATGCTAAGGGATTGGAAATATTAATTTGAGACTTTTTCAAAAAGTGCAATTTGGAGACGATACCAATCACTGGCCGGTCGTACGAAGAAGCCAGTATCATTTGAGGAAAAAATCAAGGTCTTCAAGCTAAAATAAAAGAAGTCTATCCACAAGCCATTTGCTTATCGCATAGACTCAACTTGGTAGTCGTCGATACGTGCGCAACGGCTTCATCAGCAGCATCATTTTTTAATATACTTGGAGCCCTATATATTCATTTCTCGCAGCCAGGTAACCATTCTCGTCTTATGAAAGTTCATGATAATCTCGGCATCACCATGGGCCGTGAAATGGGATGTTTGAGTACCACAAGATGGAGCTGCCGTTTGAAAAACTGCGAAGCAGTTATTTCCAATTATAATGTGATTACAGAAGTTGTAGAGGAAGAAGCTAGCCATGCTCGAAGTAAAAACGCAGTGGACGCCCTTGGAATACTCGTATCAATGAGAAAATTAGATTTTATCGTTAGCTTGTTCATATTTCACATAGTGTTAACTATTGCGAACGTTCTGAGTAAGTACTTTCAATGCAAAGATGCAACACTGGGTCGCGCAAGCGAAATAATTAATAGTGTCATCGCTACATTTGAGCAAAGTAAGGACGACTTTGATAACCTTTGGGACGAAATAAAGGACTTCGCTGATAGAAATGAAATACCGCTTGAACCTATGCGAGTCTCGAAAAAACGACAGCAACAAAAAAACAACGAATATTGGAAGATAAATGTGAATTAACAAATTATTAACAATATTGCCAGTAACATCAAACGCAGGTTCGAAAATCTACCGCTGGCGAAGTCGATCGACTCCTTTGTGAGGTTGGACCTGACTTTCATAGAAAATTATAAAGACGTTTTCAACATCGATATTTCTGGACTTGAAGCTGAAACTTTAGTGATGAAAAATATTTTGCAAAAGAAGAACACAGATATCACATTGGCAACGCTGAAAACAGAAATCAAACAAGACTTCACCCCAAATCTTTACAGTTTGCTGCAAGTTGCCATGGGTCTGCCAGTGAGCTCGGCTGGTTGTGAGAGGAGTTTTTCGGCAATGTGACGCGACGAGTTAAAATTTGGTTGAGTGCAACGATGTTGCAAGAATGATTTGCGAATATGGCTCTGCTGAATATTGTAAATTAGGTGATCAAGGAGAAAATGTCTGCCCAACAGATCCTAAACGTCTTTGCAGAAAAAGACCGATAATTAAGGTTGTTTTAGATTCTAGTTTAATTATTTTTTGTTATCAACCTCACATATCCACAGACAGAATGGTGCACAAGACAATGTAACATAAAATTACGATGCAAAATCTGTATTGATAAATTACTCACGCAATATATTATACCCGCTACATTCCGTTTTTATTCAAATACAAATTCAGAAATGGCAGAAGGCCTTGGTGTTGAGTTTGTTCTGAGAATTTTTTCATAAACATACTATATTTCTAAACAATTCGAGTCAAAAGCTTTATTGATGTAAAAATCCTTGTTTCCACATCCATGTAAATGCGATATGTACATATAGATCACACAGCCCCCCCCCCCTTCCGAAGAAAATTTCGAATACAGTAGAACCTCGATTATCCGAACCAATTGGGACCGAGACTAAGTCGGATAATCAAAAGTTCGGATGATAGAAACATGGGTTTTTTGAAACGAGATCATAAACAATACCTTTTTACATAAAAACAGTACATACAAATATATTAAAATTTGACATACATATTAACGTTGACGTTAAATCAAATAAAATTAAAATTTGACATTTTAAATTAATTAAGTTATTTAAGTTATTAAGTTATTTAATTTAACTTAATTAAATTAAGTTAAATTAAAATTTGACATACATATTAACGTATTTTAAACACCTAAAAAAAGTCGAATGCCTTTTTTTATATTTTTTTTATAAATTCATCCATTTTTAATTGACGAACGGCTGTAACGCGTTTTTGATCGGCGAAGTCTCGCAGCCGTTTGAAAAGGAGGTGCTGCGTTGGTTTGCTCATTGTTGCTCACGGCGGTGGCAGCGAGCAACAATGTATCTTTCGCACCAACGTTCGGATAATTGAGCGTTCGGATAAACTAAATCATCGTTCGGATAATTGAGGGTTCGGATGATCGAGGTTCGGATAATCGAGGTTCTACTGTACGCCAATGATAAGTGCAAAAAAAATAGTACCGCATTATCTTTCAATAGTTCTTAAAGAATTGCTGTCAATTTTGTTGCTGAGAATTATTTTAAACGCTTGCGGTTTATACATTTCGGGCCCCGTACACAGTTTTTTTTTTCAAGTCCTACCGAGAATGACGAAAGCCGTTAATTTTATTGTTTGCAGATTCTCCGCGACGCCATAAAGCATGCACACATTGACAGAAAAAGCTGATGGAGATACCGACGTGAAAGAAGTTTTTCTATTTCTCCCCGCGTATTACCGTCAACTTCAGTGTTTCCATAATGGGTTCACGACCGTAAAAATGAAAAAGTTTTGATGAGAACGGATCATAACACAGTAGAAATGGCGACTATTTGAGTAAACAGGAGAAATTGGAGTAGCTTGTGGCATATTTTTTTTAACGTGATGTTGAGGAATCGGCTTCGATTTCGGCCCGTGAGATTTCCAAGGTCGTGGTGGAAAGAAAAAAAGGAGTTTTTTCTGCTCGTTTACGTTTCGATCCTTGGTTCGGATCCTCTTCAGACACTTTATTTGTTCTACAAATTTCGCGATACAAATTATATTAATGTAGTTTACAGATTTTTGCATTTGTATTTTGTGTAAAGAATAAGTTTTAGATGTGATATAGTGATTTGTGTGAATTTTGTGTTAGTTATTTTCCTATAATTTTTTAATCGTGGTGATATTGTATGAATGATTATTTATAACAAGTTAATTTATTCTTGAGTAACAAGAATGGTGTGTGAGAGTGTGATGTTGTGAGAAACAATGAGAATTATGTTGGATAACGAACCTGAATATTGTCGATATTTCTAGTTTTCCTTTTTGGGTTTATGCTTGGAGGATGGTTGATGTAGACAGTATATTTTATATGAAATACTGTCTCGTGAGGTTGATTCACAAGATGGATTTAATTCAATTGATATGTGTCACCGTTTTTTGGCGGTTTTACTATCTGTGAAAGATTGTTATGGTGAAGGAGACTTTATTCCGATCTATTGTCATGGTTAATGAGGTTAATGAGCTATTGTGTGAAAATGGTAATTACCTATTGAAGTAAAATAAAGATATCCTCGCAAGCACAAAAAAAAGGGGAAACTAGAAAAATGTTTCTTTGCTCTACATGTCAAGTAGTGACTTCAAGGAGAGTTCAAGAAAGACCTGTGTGAACTTGGCAACTGACTTTACAGAAAGTAATTTTTTTTTTGCATTCGTTTGTACTCGGTTTGTACCCGTTTGTACCGCCTTTTATTTCGTTTGTACCTTAAGGGGGAAAAAAGTACGAGGGTATGGAAAAATGAACCGCAACCCATTTAGAGCTAAACAATTTTAATAAACGCGAATGAAAAGAGAATCGTTTGTACCCGTTTATACCGTCGAAAATTTTTTTTTTGGAATTTTTTTTTCCAAATTTTTTTTGGAAAAAAATTTTCGATTTTTTTATTTTTTTATTTCCGTTCGTACCGACAAGTATATCGTTTGTGCCACCTAGCAATTGTTTCTACTCATTCGTATCGATGAGTATTCTACTCATTCGTATCGATGAGTACAGACAGGTACAAACGTTTTCGCGTTGGTACAAACGATTGCTCGATAGTACAGACTGGTACAAACGTTTTCTCGGTGGTACAAACGATATACTTGTCAGTACGAATGGGTGCAAACGATTCCTCGATAGTACAGACGGGTACAAACGATTTCTGGGTGGTTAAACCGATATACTCGTCAGTACGAGGGGGTAGAAACGATTGCCAGATATTAGAGACGGGTACAAACGATTGCTCGATAGTTCAGACGGGTACAAACAATTTCTCGGTGGTACAAACGATATACTCGTCGATACGAACTGGTACAAACGATTGCTCGATAGTACAGACGGGTACAACCGTTTTCTCGGTGGTACAAACGATATACTTGTCTCTACGAGGGGGAACAAACAATTGCTTGATATTACAGACGGGTACAAACGATTGCTCGATAGTTCAGACGGGCAGAAACGTTTTCTCGTTGGTACAAACGATATACTCGTCGATACCAACGGGTACAAACGATTGGTCGATAGTACAGACGGGTACAAACGATTTCTGGGCGGTACAAACGATATACTTGTCGAGACGAACGGGTAGAAACGATTGCTCGATAGTACAGACGGGTACAAACGTTTTCTCGTTGGTACAAACGATACACTCGTCAGTACGAATAGGTTCAAACGATTGCTCGATAGTACAGACGGGTACAAACGATTTCTCGGTGGTATAAACGATATACTTGTCGATACGAACTGGTACAAACGATTGCTCGATAGTACAGACAGGTTCAAACGTTTTCTTGATGATACAAACAATATACTCGGCAGTACGAGGGGGTACAAACGATTGCTTGATATTACAGACGGGTACAAACGATTGCTCAATAGTACAGACGGGTACAAACGTTTTCTCGTTGGTACAAACGATATACTCGTCAGTACGAACGAGCATAAACGATTGCTCGATAGTACAGACGGGTACAAATGATTTCTCGGCGGTACAAACGATATACGTGTCGATGCGAACGGGTACAAACGACTGCTCGATAGTGCAGTCGAGTATAAACGTTTTTTCGTTGGTACAAACGATTTACTCGTCGATACGAACGGGTACAAACGATTGCTCGATGGTGCAGACGGGTGCAAACGTTTTCTCGGTGGTACAAACGATATACTCGTCTCTACGAGTGGGTACAAACGATTGCTTGATATTACAGACGGGTACAAACGATTGCTCGATAGTTCAGACGGGTACAAACGTTTTCTCGTTGGTACAAACGATATACTCGTCCATACCAATGGGTACAAACGATTGCTCGGAAGTACAGACGGGTACAAACGATTTCTCGGCGGTACAAACGATACACTTGTCGATACGAACGGGTACAAACGATTGCTCGATAGTACAGACGGGCACAAACGTTTTCTCGGTGGTACAAATGATATGCTCGTCAGTACGAGGGGGTACAAACGATTGCCTGATATTACAGACCGGTACAAACGATTGCTCGATAGTTCAGACGGGTACAAACGTTTTCTCGTTGGTAAAAACGATATACTCATCGATACCAACGGGTACAAACGATTGCTCGATAGTACAGACGGGTACAAACGTTTTCTCGGTGGTACAAACGACATACTCGTCAGTACGAATGGGTACAAACGATTGCTCGATAGTACAGACGGGTACAAACGTTTTCTCGTTGGTACAAACGATAAACTCGTCGGTACGAATGCGTACAAACGAATGCTTGACAGTACAGATGGGTACAAACGTTTTCTCGGTGGTCCAAACGAAATACTCGTCGATACGAACGGGTACAAACGATCGCTTGATAGTACAGACGATACACTCGTCAGTGCGAGGTGGTACAAACGATTGCTTGATACTACAGACGGGTACAAACGATTGCTCGATAGTACAGACGGGTACAAACGTTTTCTCGTTGGTACAAACGATATACTCGTCAGTACGAATGGGGACAAACGATTGCTCGATAGTACAGACGGGTACAAACGTTTTCTCGATGGTACAAACGATATACTCGTCAGTACGAGGGGGTACAAACGACTGCTTGATATTACAGACGGGTACAAACGATTGCTCGATAGTACAGACGGGTACAAACGATTTCTCGGTGGTTAAACCGATATACTTGTCATACGCGAGGGTAGAAACGATTGCCAGATATTACAGACAGGTACAAACGATTGCTCGATAATTCAGACGGGTACAAACAATTTCTCGGTGGTACAAACGATACACTCGTCGATACGAACTGGTACAAACGATTGCTCGATAGTACAGACGGGTACAACCGTTTTCTCGGTGGTACAAACGATATACTCGCCAGTACGAACGGGTACAAACGATTGCTCGATAGTACAGACGAGTACAAACATTTTCTCGTTGGTACAAGCGATATACTCGTCAGTACGAACGGGTACAAACGATTGCTCGATAGTACAGACGGGTACAAACGATTTCTCGGCGGTACAAACGATATACGTATCGATACGAACGGGTACAAACGACTGCTCGATAGTACAGACGGGTACAAACGTTTTCTCGTTGGTGCAAACGATATACTCGTCAGTACGAATGGGAACAAACGATTTCTCGATAGTCCAGACGGGTACAAACGTTTTCTCGGTGGTACAAACGATATACTCGTCAGTACGAATGGGTACAAACGATTGCTCGATAGCACAGACGGGTACAAACGTTTTCTCGTTGGTACAAACGATATACTCATCAGTACGAATGGGTACAAAAGATTGCCCGATAGTACAGACGGGTACAAACGTTTTCTCGTTGGTACAAACGATATACTCGTCAGTACGAATGGGGACAAACGATTGCTCGATAGTACAGACGGGTACAAACGTTTTCTCGATGGTACAAACGATATACTCGTCAGTACGAGGGGGTACAAACGACTGCTTGATATTACAGACGGGTACAAACGATTGCTCGATAGTACAGACGGGTACAAACGATTTCTCGGTGGTTAAACCGATATACTTGTCATACGCGAGGGTAGAAACGATTGCCAGATATTACAGACAGGTACAAACGATTGCTCGATAATTCAGACGGGTACAAACAATTTCTCGGTGGTACAAACGATACACTCGTCGATACGAACTGGTACAAACGATTGCTCGATAGTACAGACGGGTACAACCGTTTTCTCGGTGGTACAAACGATATACTCGCCAGTACGAACGGGTACAAACGATTGCTCGATAGTACAGACGAGTACAAACATTTTCTCGTTGGTACAAGCGATATACTCGTCAGTACGAACGGGTACAAACGATTGCTCGATAGTACAGACGGGTACAAACGATTTCTCGGCGGTACAAACGATATACGTATCGATACGAACGGGTACAAACGACTGCTCGATAGTACAGACGGGTACAAACGTTTTCTCGTTGGTGCAAACGATATACTCGTCAGTACGAATGGGAACAAACGATTTCTCGATAGTCCAGACGGGTACAAACGTTTTCTCGGTGGTACAAACGATATACTCGTCAGTACGAATGGGTACAAACGATTGCTCGATAGCACAGACGGGTACAAACGTTTTCTCGTTGGTACAAACGATATACTCATCAGTACGAATGGGTACAAAAGATTGCCCGATAGTACAGACGGGTACAAACGTTTTCTTGGTGGTACAAACGATATACTCGTTAGGACGAGGGGGTACAAACGACTGCTTGATATTACAGACGGGTACAAACGATTGCTCGATAGTACAGACGGGTACAAACGTTTTCTCGTTGGTAGAAACGATAAACTCGTCAGTACGAACGGGTACAAACGATTGCTCGATAGTACAGACGGGTACAAACGTTTTCTCGTTGGTACAAACGATATACTCGTCAGTACGAATGGGTACAAACGATTTCTCGATAGTCCAGACGGGTACAAACGTTTTCTCGGTGGTACAAACGATCTACTCGTCAGTACGAATGGGTACAAACGATTGCTCGATAGTACAGACGGGTACAAACGATTTCTCGGTGGTACAAACAATATACTCGTCAGTACGAATGGGTACAAACGATGGCTCGATAGTACAGACGGGTACTAACGTTTTCTCGTTGGTAAAAACGATATACTCGTCAGTACGAATGGGTACAAACGATTGCTCGATAGTACAGACGGGTACAAACGATTTCTCGGTGGTACAAACGATATACTCGTCAGTACGAATGGGTACGAACGGGTACAAACGATTGCTCGATAGTACAGACCGGTCCAAACGATTTCTCGGCAGTAAAAACGATATACTTGTCGATACGAATGGGTACAAACGATTGCTCGATAGTACAGATGGGTACAAACGTTTTCTCGGTGGTACAAACGAAATACTCGTTTTTACGAACGGGTACAAACGATTGCTCGATAGTACCGACGGGTACAAACGTTTTCTCAGTGGTACAAACGATTGCTCGACAGTACAGACGGGTACAAACGTTTTCTTGGTGGTACAAACGATATACTCGTCAGTGCGACGGGGTACAAACGATTGCTTGATATTACAGATGGGTACAAACGATTGCTCGATAGTTCAGACGGGTACAAACGTTTTCTCCTTGGTACAAACGTATACTCGTCAGTACGAATGGGTACAAACGATTGCTCGATACTACAGACGGGTACAAACGTTTTCTCCTTGGTACAAACGTATACTCGTCAGTACGAATGGGTACAAACGATTGCTCGATACTACAGACGGGTACAAACGTTTTCTCGGTGGTACAAACGATATACTCGTCAGTACGAATGGGTACAAACGATTGCTCGATACTACAGACGGGTACAAATGTTTTCTCGTTGGTACAAACGATATACTCGACAGTACGAATGGGTACAAACGATTGCTCGATAGTACAGACGGGTACAAACGTTTTCTCGTTGGTACAAACGATATACTCGTCAGTGCGAATGGGTACAAACGATTTCTCGATAGTCCAGACTGGTACAAACGTTTTCTCGGTGGTACAAACGATATACTCGTCGATACGAATGGGTACAAACGATTACTCGATAGTACAGACGGGTACAAACGATTTCTCGGTGGTCCAAACGATATACTCGTCGATACCAACGGGAACAAACGATTGCTCGATAGTACAGACCGGTACAAACGTTTTGTCGGTGGTACAAACGATATACTCGTCGATACGAACGGGTACAAACGATTTCTCGATAGTACAGGCGGGTACTAACGTTTTCTCGTTGGTAAAAACGATATACTCATCAATACGAATGGGTACAAACGATTGCTCGATAGTACAGACGGGTACAAACGATTTCTCGGTGGTACAAACGATATACTCGTCAGTACGAATGGGTACAAACGATTCCTCGATAGTACAGACCGGTACAAACGTTTTCTCGGTGGTACACACGAAATACTCGTCGATACGAACGGGTACAAACGATTGCTCGATAGTACAGACGGGTACAAACGATTTCTTGCCAGTAAAAACGATATACTTGTCGATACGAACGGGTACAAACGATTGCTCGATAGTACAGATGGGTACAAACGTTTTCTCGGTGGTACAAACGAAATACTCGTTTTTACCAACGGGTAGAAACGATTGCTCGATAGTACAGACGGGTACAAACGTTTTCTCGGTGGTACAAACGATTGCTCGACAGTACAGACGGGTACAAACGTTTTCTCGGTGGTACAAACGATATACTCGTCAGTACGAATGGGTACAAACGATTGCTCGATACTACAGACGGGTACAAACGTTTTCTCGTTGGTACAAACGATACACTCGTCAGTACGAATGGGTACAAACGATTGCTCGATAGTACAGACGGGTACAAACGTTTTCTCGTTGGTACAAACGATATACTCGTCAGTACGAATGGGTACAAACGATTTCTCGATAGCCCAGACTGGTACAAACGTTTTCTCGGTGGTACAAACGATATACTCGTCAGTACGAACGGGTACTAACGATTGCTCGATAGTACAGACGGGTACAAACGTTTTCTCGGTGATACAAACGATATACTCGCCGATACGAACGGGTACAAACGATTGCTCGATAGTACAGGCGGGTACTAACGTTTTCTCGTTGGTAAAAACGATATACTCATCAATACGAATGGGTACAAACGATTGCTCGATAGTACAGACGGGTACAAACGATTTCTCGGTGGTACAAACGATATACTCGTCAGTACGAATGGGTACAAACGATTCCTCGATAGTACAGACGGGTACAAACGATTTCTCGGTGGTCCAAACGATATACTCGTCGATACCAACGGGAACAAACGATTGCTCGATAGTACAGACCGGTACAAACGTTTTGTCGGTGGTACAAGCGATATACTCGTCGATACGAACGGGTACAAACGATTTCTCGATAGGACAGGCGGGTACTAACGTTTTCTCGTTGGTAAAAACGATATACTCATCAATACGAATGGGTACAAACGATTGCTCGATAGTACAGACGGGTACAAACGATTTCTCGGTGGTACAAACGATATACTCGTCAGTACGAATGGGTACAAACGATTCCTCGATAGTACAGACCGGTACAAACGTTTTCTCGGTGGTACACACGAAATACTCGTCGATACGAACGGGTACAAACGATTGCTCGATAGTACAGACGGGTACAAACGATTTCTTGCCAGTAAAAACGATATACTTGTCGATACGAACGGGTACAAACGATTGCTCGATAGTACAGATGGGTACAAACGTTTTCTCGGTGGTACAAACGAAATACTCGTTTTTACCAACGGGTAGAAACGATTGCTCGATAGTACAGACGGGTACAAACGTTTTCTCGGTGGTACAAACGATTGCTCGACAGTACAGACGGGTACAAACGTTTTCTCGGTGGTACAAACGATACACTCGTCAGTACGAATGGGTACAAACGATTGCTCGATAGTACAGACGGGTACAAACGTTTTCTCGTTGGTACAAACGATATACTCGTCAGTACGAATGGGTACAAACGATTTCTCGATAGTCCAGACTGGTACAAACGTTTTCTCGGTGGTACAAACGAGATACTCGTCGATACGAATGGGTACAAACGATTACTCGATAGTACAGACGGGTACAAACGATTTCTCGGTGGTCCAAACGATATACTCGGCGATACGAACTGGTACAATCGTCTGCTCGATAGTACAGACGGGTACAAACGTTTTTTCGGTGGTACAAACGATATACTCGTCGATACGAACTGGTACAAACGTCTGCTCGATAGTACAGACGGGTACAAACGTTTTCTCGGTGGTACAAACGATATACTCGTCAGTACGAACGGGTACAAACGATTGCTCGATAGTACAGACGGGTACAAACGTTTTCTCGGTGGTACAAACGATATACTCGTCAGTACGAACGGGTACTAACGATTGCTCGATAGTACAGACGGGTACAAACGTTTTCTCGGTGATACAAACGATATACTCGCCGATACGAACGGGTACAAACGATTGCTCGATAGTACAGGCGGGTACTAACGTTTTCTCGTTGGTAAAAACGATATACTCATCAATACGAATGGGTACAAACGATTGCTCGATAGTACAGACGGGTACAAACGATTTCTCGGTTGTACAAACGATATACTCGTCAGTACGAATGGGTACAAACGATTCCTCGATAGTACAGACGGGTACAAACGATTTCTCGGTGGTCCAAACGATATACTCGTCGATACCAACGGGAACAAACGATTGCTCGATAGTACAGACCGGTACAAACGTTTTGTCGGTGGTACAAGCGATATACTCGTCGATACGAACGGGTACAAACGATTTCTCGATAGGACAGGCGGGTACTAACGTTTTCTCGTTGGTAAAAACGATATACTCATCAATACGAATGGGTACAAACGATTGCTCGATAGTACAGACGGGTACAAACGATTTCTCGGTGGTACAAACGATATACTCGTCAGTACGAATGGGTACAAACGATTCCTCGATAGTACAGACCGGTACAAACGTTTTCTCGGTGGTACACACGAAATACTCGTCGATACGAACGGGTACAAACGATTGCTCGATAGTACAGACGGGTACAAACGATTTCTTGCCAGTAAAAACGATATACTTGTCGATACGAACGGGTACAAACGATTGCTCGATGGTACAGATGGGTACAAACGTTTTCTCGGTGGTACAAACGAAATACTCGTTTTTACCAACGGGTAGAAACGATTGCTCGATAGTACAGACGGGTACAAACGTTTTCTCGGTGGTACAAACGATTGCTCGACAGTACAGACGGGTACAAACGTTTTCTCGGTGGTACAAACGATACACTCGTCAGTACGAATGGGTACAAACGATTGCTCGATAGTACAGACGGGTACAAACGTTTTCTCGTTGGTACAAACGATATACTCGTCAGTACGAATAGGTACAAACGATTTCTCGATAGTCCAGACTGGTACAAACGTTTTCTCGGTGGTACAAACGAGATACTCGTCGATACGAATGGGTACAAACGATTACTCGATAGTACAGACGGGTACAAACGATTTCTCGGTGGTCCAAACGATATACTCGACGATACGAACTGGTACAATCGTCTGCTCGATAGTACAGACGGGTACAAACGTTTTTTCGGTGGTACAAACGATATACTCGTCGATACGAACTGGTACAAACGTCTGCTCGATAGTACAGACGGGTACAAACGTTTTCTCGGTGGTACAAACGATATACTCGTCAGTACGAACGGGTACAAACGATTGCTCGATAGTACAGACGGGTACAAACGTTTTCTCGGTGGTACAAACGATATACTCGTCAGTACGAACGGGTACTAACGATTGCTCGATAGTACAGACGGGTACAAACGTTTTCTCGGTGATACAAACGATATACTCGCCGATACGAATGGGTACAAACGATTGCTCGATAGTACAGACGGGTACAAACGATTTCTCGGTGGTACAAACGATATACTTGTCGATACGAACAGGTACAAACGATTGCTCGACAGTACAGACGGGTACAAACGTTTTCTCGGTGGTACAAACGATAAACTCATCAGTACGAACGGGTACAAACGATTGCTCGATAGCACAGACGGGTACAAACGATTTATCGGCGGTACAAACGATATACTCGTCAGTACGAGGGAGTACAAACGACTACTTGACATTACAGACGGGTAAAAACGATTGCTCGATAGTATAGACGGGTACAAACGTTTTCTCGGTGGTACGAACTATATACTCGTTGATACCAACGGGTACAAATGTTTTCTCGGTGGTGCAAACGATATACTCGTCGATACCAACGGATACAAACGATTTCTCGGTGATACAAACGATATACTTGTCGGTACGAACGGAAATAAAAAAATAAAAAAATCGAAAAAATTTTTTCCAAAAAAATTTTTGAAAAAAAAACTAAAAAAAAAATTTTCGACGGTACAAACGGGTACAAACAATTCTCTTTTCATTCGCGTTTATTAAAATTGTTTAGCTCTAAATGGGTTGCGGTCCATTTTTCCATACCCTCGTACTTTTTTCCCCCTTAAGGTACAAACGAAATTAAAGGCGGTACAAACGGGTACAAACCGAGTACAAACGAATGCAAAAAAAAAATTACTTTCTGTAAAGTCAGTTGCCAAGTTCACACAGGTTCAAGAAAGACTGAGCGGCGAATTTAATGTTTCTGAAGAGAGGGAGAATGATCCTTTGTCAGTGCTGTGTCAAGCGTTCGAGGGTGCCCGTGTCATGTTAAGAAGTTAAGTGTTATGTCAAGAGTTTTAAAACTTTGTCACGAGTTTAAAAATTGATGTGTGTGGTTATGGATGATAAAATATTATTATGATTATATTATTGAATTGTATATTGAGCTAAGATTATTTATGTCAGTTCTAAAATTGATGGCATTGGGATGCGCTTTGATTTGAATCATTTCTAGGATCAATATTTTTTTGAGCCATTTTTCATTGTTTAAAATTTTAACATCATCAAATTTGAAATCGTGCTTTTGTTCTATTGCGTGTTGTGCTAGAGCAGTGTGTATTTCATTGGTGTGTTTTAGGCTATTTTTGTGTTCATTGATTCTGTTTTTAAGGTATCGTTTTGTTTGGCCTATGTATGTGGAGTTACAATCATTACAATCAATTTTGTATACTATGTTGGATTTTTTGCTGTTATCTATTTTGTCTTTGGTGGAGCCTGTGATCGATAAGATGTTGTGTTTGTTGTTTGTGACTAGTGTTATATTATATTGTTTGAAAAGACGAATTAGTTGGTGATGGATGTTTTTTGCGTATGGTAGATTTATTAGTCTAGAGGAGTCAAAGTTTGTATTATTGTTATTTTGATTGTTGTTTGTAGCAAGTCTTTGTTTTATTATTTTTTCAGTGAAAGAAATCGGATAGCAATTTTTTGTCATTGTATTCTTAATAAGTTGGAGATTTTTATGGTGAAAGGACGGATGAGATAGTTTTATTGCTCTGTCAACTAACATGTAAATTATAGCTTTTTTTGGGAAAGTGGATGGTGTGAGAAGAAGTTTATAAATCTGCCAGACTAAGTAGGTTTTCTGTACCAATTTGTGATTATTGAATTTTGATTGTGGACTAAGAGTATATCGAGAAAAGGAATTTTATTATTTTCTTCTATTTCTGATGTAAATTGTAATTTTGGATTATATGAGTTAAAAATATTGATTGTGGATTCAATTTTGTCGGTTGGCAAAGCAATAATAATGTCATCAACATATCTTTTGTATAGTGGTAATGAGAATTTTAATTTTTCTAAGCAATTTTTCTCTAAATCAATCATAACGATGTTGGATAATATCGGAGCAAGAGGTGAACCCATTGGTAATCCAGAAGTTTGTTGATAAATTTTGTTTTGGAAAGTGAAATAAGTTGAAAACATGATGTATTCTATGGCTTTAGTTATTTCGTTTAGTGGAAAAGTTTCGGAAAATAGATTTGATCTTTTTTGAAGACTTTGAACAACTAGATGTAATGGAATATTGGTGTAGAGTGATACGACATCAAAAGAGACAAGTTTGTAGTTTAGTGGGATTGATATGTTTGAGACTGATTGTTTTAGATAAAAGCTGTCTTTGACGTGTGAATTTGTTGTGTGTATTAGTTTAGATAATTTTGATTGGATAAATTCTGCTAATTTATGTGTTGGGCTATTGATTGATGATACTATTGGACGAAGTGGAAAGTTTTCTTTGTGAATTTTTGGAAGGCAATAGAGACGAGCTAAGTTGCAATTTTCTGCTTTTAAGTATTTAAATTTTGTTTCATCAATGATTTTTAGATTTTTCCATCTGGAGAGAATATTGTTTATGCCTTTTTGTAGGATGTTGATGGGGTTCTTATTTGTTAGTTTATAGGTTGAGGGGTCTGCGAGTAAATTGTATGTTTTTTCAATGTAATCTGATTTGTTTAAAATGACTGTTGAATTTCCTTTATCTGCTCGTGTAATTAACAGTTGTGGATTGTTTTTTAAAAACA
>OX101783.1:44111254-44688835 GCA_944452715.1 Ophion slaviceki
AAACTATGTTTTGTGAAACGGTGTAACTCTAATCTTAAAATCTATTTGTCCGATTCACTTCAGATTCTATTTTTCCGGACCAACAGCTTAACATAACCTCAAAGTATACATTGAGCACAGTGGGCAAATGAAGTTGCAATAACGCGCATATTGGGCACTTCTGCTTTCGCATTCTGGGCGCATATTGGGTGCTTTCCGCTTCTCGCATTAGAATTTAAAAAAAATACTTCCGAGGCTAAGGAAATGATTTGCCAAGCATTGGAGTAAGATGCCGTATCTATCGGTACCGTGAAGAAGTGGTTTCAATGGTTCCGGAGTGAAAATTTCGACCTCGAGGATGGCGAGGGAGCGGGACGACCATAAATTTTAAAGACGGATATTTGAACCCGTTGCTGTACGAAGATCCTTGCCAAACGCAATCGGAGCTTACTACTACATTAGGATTAACCCACCCAACAGGACATTTCTAGTCGTTTCAAAACAGCTCGGCAAGATTCAAAAGGCGGGTCGCTATAGGTTCCGAGACGTTGCGAAACAGCTTTGTCTTCGTTGTCTCGCACAAAATAGTGAATGATGATGAGAAGTGGGTGTTGTATGACAATCCTAAAAAAACATAAATGGTGGGTTAACCCCGGTGAACCATCCAAATCGACCGCTAAACCAAATATTCACGGTAAGAAACTCTTTCTTTGCATGTGGTGCGATTTCAAGGGTGTCCTGCACTTGAAGCTCCTCGAACCTGGTGAGGCCATCACGGCTGAGCGCCATAAACACCACCTGCAGTGTTTAGGGTATTGCTTTCACGAACTAGAATATTTAACAACTGACTGATTTTCTTCTGTGATCAAATAAAAATGCAACTCAGTATAGGTACTGGTAAAATTTCAAGTCTTGTTACCGAGCTTTTAACAAAAAATTACGACTCTAAAAATTTCATTTATACGGCGTTTTAGGGAGATGACACGCTGGCCATATTTCTATCTAAATTGAGAGTACAAATAAGTCTCCGCCGTTTGACAAAAGATGGCCCCACCAGGAGGTTATGGTTCAAATTGTCAGACATAAAACGTCATATCGTAAGGCCATAACACTAAAACATTAGCGATTTTATATCAGCATCACATGTTTTTCGTGCGAAAATGTTGACTTTTGAGCCGAATAAGCGTCATTCCCGGGAGCTCTTGCGTTTGGCACGAATGTCCCTCCAATAATGCTTTCAATTCCGCGTCTTTGTTTCGGCCTTCCGCTACGTTCTTTGTCATCAATGTCAAACTCACTGTTCTTAAATTTTTGAAACCATTCACGACAACTTCTCTCACTTAAAGCAGCCTCACCATATGCTTCAAGCAATCGATGCGCCTTAGCTGCACATTTCTTCAAATTAAAGAAGTAAAGAAGAATTATAAAGTTCCCGCAAATGACACTTACTCGGGTCAAAACTTGACGTTTTTGCACGAAAAAATTATGTGATGGAGATATAAAATCGCTAATATTTCAAGATTATGGTCTTGCCAGATGTCTAACCTTACGATATGACGTTTTAAATCTGACAATTTCGACCATAACCTGGTGGGGCCATCTTTTGTCAAAAGACGTAGACTTATTTGTACTCCTAATAATGTATACATTGAATAACTGTAGATGACTCATATAAACTGCTCACGCGTGTAAAAAAAATCGGAAGGTTCCGTAACGACAATAAAAACAGGGGTTCACTAAATGTTTAAAGAAAATATTAATGATAAATGACTTTTCAGAGAAAATGTCTGAATCTACTAAATTAGCGAAAAACTTTTTATACCAGTTTATTGGTGGGTATAATAATTGCTTGCGACTTATTTTTATTAAGCGCCACTATAATTTACCAATGCATCAGAAGGGCCCTCATTATGTCCCCACCAAATACGACCCTCCGCGAAAGGGTCGAATACGCCTCTACTTAAGGGAGACTTTGTCCTTGAAAGCAGCGGGAGATGTTAGCGGCTCAACATGAGCAGCTAGAAGAAGAGGAGGGATGCCTCTATGGACCAGGCATTGCCGGTTAGCGGTAATTATAAACACATTTGTGTAAACACATTACAAAACTTTAAACGCGCTTTTCTCGAAAACACGTTTTTAAAAATGGCTGACATTCTCCTGACCGCTGTAATTAACATATCGACCTGAAATTTGCAGAGCATACTCAGAAAATATGTCTTCACGGAATGACGGATCGTTTTTTCGATAGATACATTTTTGCATTTAATATTTATCTTTTTATGCGAAAAAAAACGCGAAAATTCGACTTTTTTTTTTATTGCCGCCATTTTCCGAAATTTGTACTAAACGAAAAACCCATCCGTCATTCCATGACCAAAGGGTCACAGATTTATAATATGCTTTAAATTTGTGTTTCAGATCAACAAAGAGGGGGCAGTGATGTCAGCCGTTTTACCTCCCGCGATTTGAGGACCTGTTTTCGCGGAGCTGCAACGGCCGCCATTTTGGTTTTTTTTTCAAAAAAAAAATTTTTTTAACGTTCTGTATATCATGAATAAAAGCAAGAAAAAAAACGCACTCAAAAAGCTTTACTCGATTCCTTAAAAAAAAATAAAATGTAAACACCTGAAATATGGCACTCCAAGGACAAAGTCTCCGTTAAGTGACGAATATGAGCGCAAGCGGCTTACACAGGCAAAGGACCTAGTCCGGTCATATTCCTGCACGACAATGACCAGAGACGCTTTAGATTCGTTGGGCTGGGAAGTTTTGCAATACTCGGCGGATTTACCAGACTTGGCTCCATCGGGTTTTCACTTGTTCCGATCGCTTCAGGATCATTCGGCTAATAGCCACTTCAAAACGTTCGACGAAGCAAAAATGCCATTGCCGACTTTATCGCCCCAAAACCAACATCTTTTAACCACTACGGAATTCGCAATTTGCTTGACAGGTGGGAAAAATGTATGGAAGCAAACAAAGATTTGTCCCGATCAAAATGTATCTTGATTTTGAGGAAATAAATCATCATTTTCATGGAAAAAAAGGCCGAGAACTTATTTGTAGGGCAGAGCGGCATGAGCCGCGGGGTCTCCTGAGCCACCCATACTAGCACGCAAACAGTATATGCTAGATACAAGTGCGGGATGTCAGAAATAGCGGGAGGGATACGTGGCTCGGTCGCTATTGCATCGTCGCCGGCCGGTGTTCGGTTTGAGCGTCACGTACGTTGGTACTATTTTCGCGCCAAAATTAAAAAAAAGCGATTCGTCGTATCTTTTGGTCTCCAGCCCATGCTTGTGATGTTACGGTAATCAAATAAGTGTAGTTTTATTTCATAATAGTGTATTTATACGATGAAAGAATAAAAAATAATCTAATATTAATAGTCTTAGGGCTGCTCGGTCCAATTAGTAAAAAATGGGGAAGGAGTAATTTGAGCCAAAACAAGCGAAGTCTCTTAAGCATGGCTCATTAGATTTGCATTAACAATAAGGTATTTAAACCCCACCCCAAGTACCTATGACGGTTTCTACAAAAGCTATTTCTTTTTTCAGGATGCGCAAGTACAAGGGAAAAACTGAACGACCTATAGTCTCCAAAGATCTGATGAAACGTGCCGCAGAAGAAGTCATCAACGGCAAAGTATCCGAAAAGCGGCACAAGATAACAAATTAGATAGAACTACGGTTCCTTCTTCTTCTTTATGTTTTTCTTGTGAAAAGAACCGTTACCATCCCACTGGCTCAACTAGCACCGTGGGCTCAATTCCACCAGGTGGCGTCAACTGAGTGATATCCATGTAAGTTTGGTCTAGTAAGCATCGTTTTTACTACCGTTTTTCGATGGCGTTACATAGCCAAATAAACATCCTATCTATTTTCAAAGATATCATTACTTATCTCTTCATTAATTCGGAACTATACTGCTTAGAACAAAATCATGATCAAGTGACCGCGCTCTGCCCTACACCTAATAGTTTATATCTATCGTACGATCAGAAGATTTTTTTATATGTATATCCGTTTGTTGAGTACCAATAATTAAAATTGTTTTCCTTGGTCAAAAATCGAATTCCTTTTTCGACAGCGTGCCAGTTTGGTAATTTTCAACATTTCAAAGAATTATCCAGTCATACGAAAGTTTTATTAATATACTGAAAGTACTTTTTTATTTTATTTTCAGATCACCCAACTTGCCAGAACCACCTACATCATTTCGTTTAAACAATAATACTCATTTTCTATTAATATATTTCAATATAAAAACTCAAACTTGTCAATACTGTGTATTAATTGCATGTAAAATCTCGTACTCGTTATGCCAATACCCCTCAGAAAAAATATTATAAATCAACCAGTTTTTAAGGCCCTAAGCTTATGCATAGCAGTTAAGAATAACTGTACGGCCTCTCTAAGTATATTTAATTTTATTTTGAGTTCTCGCTCTTTGCGTCTGAATTAACAAGTAGGCCATAAAATACGTACGTCACAAAACTGCACTATCGTGAATACTCCGTCAACTTTGTTAGTTACAAGTGCTATTTAGGATAAGCCCAATACAGTTACCGAACAATCTTCACAAATCGTACCTTCTTTGTTTGTTTTAAAAAAATGTGCTTACGATATGAGTGTGTCAATAAGTTGAGCACGCGTTATAAAAGAAAAATGAATACATCAACCGATAACACTAATCGTTTTCGTTTATCATGAAGGGTATAATGGGCAAATAACAAAAAAGTGCTTATAGCGCACGATGTATGCAAGTTCTACCCTACTCGACTACCCTTTTTGTATCTTTCCCACCATCGCAAAGGATGCGAATGCTCCTCCAATCGGAGTGGCGTGCAAAAAGTGTGTACCGGTGGCACTTTTTTTCGCTTTGCCTTCTATTACCTTCGAGGATGATACCACGTTTTGTCGCCATAGGTTCTCGAGCACCGCGTAGCGATGTCCAAAGCTTTACATATGTAAAGGTAAACTGGGCTAGAATAAGTACAGGTGTCTTCGTTTGAAACAAAAGAACAGGCGGCTTCTGAGGTAGATCAGATGAAAAATACGGAAAAAGTAGACTTCTACGCGCCTTTCAACCTGAAGAGAAAATAAATACTTTTGTTGTTTGCTTTGTCAGCAAACTACGTATGTGAGATAATGAAAATGCATCTTGCGGCAGGCCGAAAAAGTATTTGAAAGGAGCTAAATTAACAGATCGGTAGTAAATGCAAACCCATCCAAATGGGGACTGGAAATGAAGAGAGGAGATAGGCGGGGGAGCAATATGGCAAAGGATAGGAGACAAAGATATGAAGGGCGTAAGAAAATTAATCGGAAAAGCTATACGAATAAAAACCGACCAGGAAATATAACAAGACTGGAACAAAATTAAAAATTCCACGTATTGTAGAGGGTACAAAAATCAAAAACAACATATAGAAATGGAAGAGTACTGGAAAGAGAAGGGCATAGAGGGAAGAATTGAAGAAACGTGGGCCAGGTTAAGATGCGGCAATATAGGAAACGGAGGTAAAAAGGGATACGTAGATACCCTATGCCAGTGTTGTAGAAAGGAAGAAGAAAGTTTGGAACACATACTGGAATGCCGGATACTAAAATTGAAAAAAGAATAACGAATTAGTAGATTGTTTGGGCAAATCGCGAAGAGGCTACAAGGGGAAGGCACTAAAAGGAAAAATTAATAAAAAATGAAAGGGAAACCGATCAAACAATTGTGCGAGTATGCGAGAGCCTTCGAATGCATGATAAGAAAGGAAGCATAAGGGAGACAAAGGACGAAAGACAAATGTAAAAGAAAAAAAGAAAGTAACGTGTAAAAAGATATCAATGTACCGAGAGGGGAACTGTGTAAAAACCCGCAAGGACATACATACTTGTAAATAAAGACCTATACTCGATTGCTTTCTTTCCAATTGGTATATTCGTATCGATTACAAAGGAGAAATGGTTATGTCGATCTTTGAACGAAAAGGCAAAGTGATCGCCACCGTAAATGTCGATACGCGTCGTCACAATTACCAAATTGATGTCTTCGAAACAAAACCGATATTTCAGGACAATGAATTACATTTATTTGGAGACGGCAATGACTTTGAGGCTTGGGAAATGATCGATGCATCTATCATACATCAACACTCGCACACACGCACGCACACAAGGCACACATATGTATGCATGTGTACATACATACATATATGTACGTATATTTAGAGCAAGACTGCACTCATTGGCGCACACGACCGGATATACTCGAATGCTCGAAATAACGAGAGAATCATCGAGAGTAAAGTCTTCGGTCCCGGTATATACTTGAATGTATGCTTTGCTCTGTGCTTGTAAAAGACAGATGGTGAGAAGGGGGAGAGAGAGAGAGAGAGAGAGAGAGAGAGAGAGAGAGAGAGCGCCTATCCGCGAATCACGAATATAATGTGCTCTCTTTACGTGGCGAATACATATCGAGAAGAGTCAACGATCTCCACGATCCCTTCTGCTTTTGCTTCTCTGACTTCTTTTATCTTGGGTGTGAGAATTGTACGCTCTGTAGGCCTCTCTCTCTCTCTCTCTCTCTCCCCCCCCCTCCCGTCCTTCGTACTCGCGATATTAGGCAGCGCGCTGTACGATCCTACAAGAGGTAGGACAACTTTTAGGATACGACGTTTTCGCGAGCCCATTAAGAAAGGTCATTAAAGATACCTTTACGTGGGGAAAAATTTGCTGATTTCGTGATTTCTTTTAAGAATAGATTTCTTCACCATTTTTGAGACTCAGGGTGTGTTTTATTACTATTATTTGGCTGTTACATTGTATTTTTGTATTAATCTTTCAAAATGGCGGAGGTATGGCACGGTCTTTAAGACTACATTTTCAAAACTGGCGTACCGTATAGCTAAAAAAACTAATCAACCGATTCTGATAAAATTTGGTATAAATCTTTCTAACCTTGTTGTATAAAACATGACCCTAAATGTTTTTGAAAATGAAAAAAAGGTTTTTCGATTGCAAAATGTATCACTTTTTCACCTAAAGGTATCTCTCTCGCCTAAAGGTGTCTCCCCCCGTAATTGCCAATTGGTGGCTCCGAAAAAAGGAAATCTTCAGAAAGGGGAGTCGCGAAAATCGTTTGAAAAGGCATTACGATCCGTGTTGCATTTTCGGAACCACCGTTTACTGATTGTAACGTATAAAAGGACCTGCAGCCCAGATGATCTCATTTCAAATTGACAGTTTGAGAGCAGCCTTTTCATAGATAATCACTGGTAACAGTGCCAATTTTTTTTTGGTTACCATTCGATTTTTATCATTTCAGCTTTGGCTATGTTCAGCGATCTATGACTTTCTTCTCCGAAAGTGTGCGGGTTGACAACATTTGACTTCGCCAGTCAGTGGTCTCGGTCGATTACGGACGAAAGAAAAAATAGTCGATCAAGCAACGCACAGAGAAAAAATGACTTAGATCGACGTTCGTTACGGCGGGCCGACAAAATACTGATATGAAATATTATAGATATTTGATTCCCCCATGTATTCGTTGGTTCGATGGAATGGACAATTCTTTGTATGGATCTAATTTTTTATCGATTGAACTCTTTTTGTATCGATTAAGAATTAATTGTTTTCACTTTCCCACAGCTCTTTTATCGGATTTTAGCTCCGATAAAATCACTTAATCCTTTTTTAAGATGCTCATTTGGAGATGGGCGGTCAAAATCTGCTAAAAATATTGGGTGTAACGAAGAAAATAAGGAAATAAAAATACAAAGAAGAATTCCCCTTGCATTTCAACGATGCAAACTTCAACGGTGAGGACAAACTTATTCAGTCCAAATCTATTTTTTTGTGTTGTATCTGAAGAACGAATTAGCCGGACGAAATACTCCCGGGCATACTGTAAAAAAATATACATGCATCTGTGAAAACAATGAACTGCCTGGCCTTGAAATTTCCCGAGCGCAATTTCGGGAGACCACCGCCCAGATAGACAGTCGTGATCATCACGCCGTGCATACAATTGATGAAGCAAATTTTACAGCATATTGACTACATGTCATGATACAAAGCCGTGAACTCATTTAGTATAGTGAATGTACAAAGCATTTTGATCTCAATATGTCGTTTACAAATGCATCGTACGTTTGAAGCACGTTGAACTCATATCGCTGTGCTCAAGTGTCCACAATTAATATCTGCAAATTTTACGTCATATGGAAGTCATCCAATGACTGTGTTGATGAATTCACTGGGTTAGCACTGGTAGTAGACATGCCATGCAAGCAATATGACGGCGATATGCATGTTTGTCAGTGATACATTCGATGGGCGCAACATGACGGCGATATGCATGTTTCTCAGTGATACATCCTATGACGGTGATATGCATGTTTCTAAGTGATACATTCGTTGAGCGCAATATGACGGCGATATGTATATTTTGTCAGTGATACATCCCAGGAGCACAATATGATGGCGATATGCATGTTTCTCAGTATTACATTCCATGACGGCAATATGCATGTTTTCAGTGATACATTCGGTGAGCGCAATATGACGGCGATATGCATATTTCTCAGTGATACATCCCATGAGCGCAATATGACGGCCATATGCGTGTTCTGTGATACATCCTATGACGGTGATTTGCATATTTCTAACAAGGAGAAGGCAGAGCCTGGATGTCGCAAATCGGGTTCGCCTTTCGCGTGGTGAAAGTTGAAGACCTCCGAATTAACGTCGCTTTTGATTTTTGTTCCAATAAGCCTTAGTTACTGAGATATCGCGATTTGAAAATTTGGGAGTTTCGTCTCGTGCCTAGAGTACGTTGAGCGTTGACACTTGAGACAAGAGCGGCCGTAGCTAATACGGTAAGACGATAGACCGGCAATCTGAAAGTTCATGGTTCGCGTCCCTGTGCTCTTTTTTTAATTCAATTTTTTTTTTTTAATTTTATAATCTCTCATAAGACTTTACATGTGCAGGTAAATAAGAAAATTCGAAAATATGTTTTACTAGTTTTATTTGTCTATTATATTAAAATAATTAATCCAATAATGAAGTCACAATTACAAAGCAAAATAATATGGTATAAAAAATAAATTATTAATCTAATTCACAGGAAAGCATATTTGAAGATCTATATCTTCAAATATGCTTTCCTGATAGAATTTATAAGGTTAAATATGGTTGCGGTGGTATTACGTTCATTTTATGTTCGTGGTGTCGTAAGCCTTTGTGCTACCCTTGCTTTTACGATGGTTTCCACCCTTCAATTTGTCACCATACTGATCTGATAGATGAAGAATCAGAATAATTACCTGCCGCGAAATTTGCAAGTGTGAATTAGATTAATTATTTATTTTTTATACCACATTATTTTGCTTTCTCATTGTGACGTGATTAATAGATTAATTATTTGTTATACAATGTTATTTTGCTTTGTAATTGTGACTTGATTATTAGATTAATTATTTGTTATACAATTTTATTTTGCTATGTAATTGTGACTTCATTATTGGATTAGTTATTTTAATGTAATAGATTAATTAAACTAGTAATACATATTTTCAAATTGACTTCTTTACCTGCACATGCAAAGTCTTATGAGATTATAAAAAAAAAAAAAAAAAATTCAAGAAAAAAGCACGGGGACGCGAACCGTGAACTTTCAGAGTACCAGTCCGTCGTCTTACCGTATTAGCTACGGTGGCTCTTGTTTCAAGTATCAACGCTCAACGTACTCTACGCGCGAGCCAAAACTCCCAAATTTTCAAATTGCGATATCTTAGCAACTAAGGCCTATTGGAACAAAAATAAAAAAACGACGTTAATTCAGAGGTCTTCAACTTTCACCAGGCGAAAGGAGAATCCGATTCGCGACATCCAGGCTCTGCCGTCTCCTTGTAAGTAATACATTCGACGAGCGCACTAAGACGGCAATATGTATATTCATCAGTGACACATCCCATAAGCGCAATATGATGGCGATATTCATCCAAATCCAGAATGATACAAATAAGCAGACACAAAGGAAACTTGTACAAGTGTTAGAATGGCTAGGTAGGTAGCGCGCTCGGCTCTCGATTTAGAAGACGTGGTTCAAACCGTAGGTAGGTACAAAATTTAACTAGGCAGAATACGTTTTTAATCCATTTATCATATAGGCAGGAACATCAATAAAGCGTATGGGGATAATAAAAATCCTACCAGATTTTTTTTATCAATATTTTTGGATTTCTTTTATTATTCACGCTATGACACTCAAATGAGCTCCATATGAGCACAGCATAGTTACGTCACGCCATGCCGCTAATATGACCTCCGTATGAGTACAGCATATTTACGTCACGCCATGCCGCTAATATGAGCTCCGTATGAGTACAGCATAGTTCCGTCACGGCATGCCGTTAATATGAGCTCCATATGAGCACTACAGTTTCTTCACGCCGTGACACCCATATGAGCCCCATATGCACTCACTTATTGTTAGATATTCGTGAGCCAAATTTGCTAGTCTGATGAATTCACTGCATGCATATTCGCGTGAGAACAACTTTGCTTCATTTGGATGTATTATTGTGAATCATCATGTGATGCAAATATGACTTCAACGGGAGCACTCATAAGGGATACACAGCTGTGAGACTTTCTATGCTGCAGTGATGATGTACATATGATGCCAATATGAGGTACATCTGTCTATCTGGGCGGAGTCCAGGCTAGCCCAAATCGTACCGCGACGACATGTCTGAGCCCATACTACAATTGCATTTTCATTTGCAAGACTTACGCATCTCCGAACTTCCATCAAATAGCACTTATCAAATCTGTAACTACACAACCGTTGTTGAATGTGATCTCCAGCGATAGAGCTGTTTGGCGTAAGATAAAATTCCTATTATACCATCATTGACATCCCACCCAGATAGACAGATGTACCTCATATTGGCATCATATGTACATCATCACTGCAGCATAGAAAGTCTCACAGCTGTGTATCCCTTATGAGTGCTCCCGTTGAAGTCATATTTGCATCACATGATGATTCACAATAATACATCCAAATGAAGCAAAGTTGTTCTCACGCGAATATGCATGCAGTGAATTCATCAGACTAGCAAATTTGGCTCACGAATATCTAACAATAAGTGAGTGCATATGGGGCTCATATGGGTGTCACGGCGTGAAGAAACTGTAGTGCTCATATGGAGCTCATATTAACGGCATGCCGTGACGGAACTATGCTGTACTCATACGGAGCTCATATTAGCGGCATGGCGTGACGTAAATATGCTGTACTCATACGGAGGTCATATTAGCGGCATGGCGTGACGTAACTATGCTGTGCTCATATGGAGCTCATTTGAGTGTCATAGCGTGAATAATAAAAGAAATCCAAAAATATTGATAAAAAAAATCTGGTAGGATTTTTATTATCCCCATACGCTTTATTGATGTTCCTGCCTATATGATAAATGGATTAAAAACGTATTCTGCCTAGTTAAATTTTGTACCTACCTACGGTTTGAACCACGTCTTCTAAATCGAGAGCCGAGCGCGCTACCTACCTAGCCATTCTAACACTTGTACAAGTTTCCTTTGTGTCTGCTTATTTGTATCATTCTGGATTTGGATGAATATCGCCATCATATTGCGCTTATGGGATGTGTCACTGATGAATATACATATTGCCGTCTTAGTGCGCTCGTCGAATGTATTACTTACAAGGAGACGGCAGAGCCTGGATGTCGCGAATCGGGTTCTCCTTTCGCCTGGTGAAAGTTGAAGACCTCTGAATTAACGTCGTTTTTTTATTTTTGTTCCAATAGGCCTTAGTTGCTAAGATATCGCAAATTGAAAATTTGGGAGTTTTGGCTCGCGCGTAGAGTACGTTGAGCGTTGATACTTGAAACAAGAGCCACCGTAGCTAATACGGTAAGACGACGGACTGGTACTCTGAAAGTTCACGGTTCGCGTCCCCGTGCTTTTTTCTTGAATTTTTTTTTTTTTTTTTATAATCTCATAAGACTTTGCATGTGCAGGTAAAGAAGTCAATTTGAAAATATGTATTACTAGTTTAATTAATCTATTACATTAAAATAACTAATCCAATAATGAAGTCACAATTACATAGCAAAATAAAATTGTATAACAAATAATTAATCTAATAATCAAGTCACAATTACAAAGCAAAATAACATTGTATAACAAATAATTAATCTATTAATCACGTCACAATGAGAAAGCAAAATAATGTGGTATAAAAAATAAATAATTAATCTAATTCACACTTGCAAATTTCGCGGCAGGTAATTATTCTGATTCTTCATCTATCAGATCAGTATGGTGACAAATTGAAGGGTGGAAACCATCGTAAAAGCAAGGGTAGCACAAAGGCTTACGACACCACGAACATAAAATGAACGTAATACCACCGCAACCATATTTAACCTTATAAATTCTATCAGGAAAGCATATTTGAAGATATAGATCTTCAAATATGCTTTCCTGTGAATTAGATTAATAATTTATTTTTTATACCATATTATTTTGCTTTGTAATTGTGACTTCATTATTGGATTAATTATTTTAATATAATAGACAAATAAAACTAGTAAAACATATTTTCGAATTTTCTTATTTACCTGCACATGTAAAGTCTTATGAGAGATTATAAAATTAAAAAAAAAAAAATTGAATTAAAAAAAGAGCACAGGGACGCGAACCATGAACTTTCAGATTGCCGGTCTATCGTCTTACCGTATTAGCTACGGCCGCTCTTGTCTCAAGTGTCAACGCTCAACGTACTCTAGGCACGAGACGAAACTCCCAAATTTTCAAATCGCGATATCTCAGTAACTAAGGCTTATTGGAACAAAAATCAAAAGCGACGTTAATTCGGAGGTCTTCAACTTTCACCACGCGAAAGGCGAACCCGATTTGCGACATCCAGGCTCTGCCTTCTCCTTGTTAGAAATATGCAAATCACCGTCATAGGATGTATCACAGAACACGCATATGGCCGTCATATTGCGCTCATGGGATGTATCACTGAGAAATATGCATATCGCCGTCATATTGCGCTCACCGAATGTATCACTGAAAACATGCATATTGCCGTCATGGAATGTAATACTGAGAAACATGCATATCGCCATCATATTGTGCTCCTGGGATGTATCACTGACAAAATATACATATCGCCGTCATATTGCGCTCAACGAATGTATCACTTAGAAACATGCATATCACCGTCATAGGATGTATCACTGAGAAACATGCATATCGCCGTCATGTTGCGCCCATCGAATGTATCACTGACAAACATGCATATCGCCGTCATATTGCTTGCATGGCATGTCTACTACCAGTGCTAACCCAGTGAATTCATCAACACAGTCATTGGATGACTTCCATATGACGTAAAATTTGCAGATATTAATTGTGGACACTTGAGCACAGCGATATGAGTTCAACGTGCTTCAAACGTACGATGCATTTGTAAACGACATATTGAGATCAAAATGCTTTGTACATTCACTATACTAAATGAGTTCACGGCTTTGTATCATGACATGTAGTCAATATGCTGTAAAATTTGCTTCATCAATTGTATGCACGGCGTGATGATCACGACTGTCTATCTGGGCAGATAGACAGATGTACCTCATATTGGCATCATATGTACATCATCACTGCAGCATAGAAAGTCTCACAGCTGTGTATCCCTTATGAGTGCTCCCGTTGAAGTCATATTTGCATCACATGATGATTCACAATAATACATCCAAATGAAGCAAAGTTGTTCTCACGCGAATATGCATGCAGTGAATTCATCAGACTAGCAAATTTGGCTCACGAATATCTAACAATAAGTGAGTGCATATGGGGCTCATATGGGTGTCACGGCGTGAAGAAACTGTAGTGCTCATATGGAGCTCATATTAGCGGCATGCCGTGACGGAACTATGCTGTGGTCATACGGAGCTCATATTAGCGGCATGGCGTGACGTAAATATGCTGTACTCATACGGAGCTCATATTAGCGGCATGGCGTGACGTAAATATGCTGTACGCATACGGAGGTCATATTAGCGGCATGGCGTGACGTAACTATACTGTGCTCATATGGAGCTCATTTGAGTGTCATAGCGTGAAAAATAAAAAAAATCCAAAAATATTGATAAAAAAAATCTGGTAGAATTTTTATTATCCCCATACGCTTTATTGATGTTCCTGCCTATATGATAAATGGATTAGAAACGTATTCTGCCTAGTTAAATTTTGTACCTACCTACGGTTTGAACCACGTCTTCTAAATCGAGAGCCGAGCGCGCTACCTACCTAGCCATTCTAACACTTGTACAAGTTTCCTTTGTGTCTGCTTATTTGTATCATTCTGGATTTGGATGAATATCGCCATCATATTGCGCTTATGGCATGTGTCACTGATGAATATACATATTGCCGTCTTATTGCGCTCGTCGAATGTATTACTTACAAGGAGACGGCAGAGCCTGGATGTCGCGAATCGGGTTCTCCTTTCGCCTGGTGAAAGTTGAAGACCTCTGAATTAACGTCGTTTTTTTATTTTTGTTCCAATAGGCCTTAGTTGCTAAGATATCGCGATTTGAAAATTTGGGAGTTTTGGCTCGCGCGTAGAGTACGTTGAGCGTTGATACTTGAAACAAGAGCCATCGTAGCTAATACGGTAAGACGACGGACTGGTACTCTGAAAGTTCATGGTTCGCGACCCGTGTTTTTTTCTTGAATTTTTTTTTTTTTTATAATCTCTCATAAGACTTTGCATGTGCAGGTACAGAAGTCAATTTGAAAATATGTATTACTAGTTTAATTAATCCATTACATTAAAATAACTAATCCAATAATGAAGTCACAATTACATAGCAAAATAATATTGTATAACAAATAATTAATCTAATAATCAAGTCACAATTACAAAGCAAAATAATATTGTATAACAAATAATTAATCTATTAATCACGTCACAATGAGAAAGCAAAATAATGTGGTATAAAAAATAAATAATTAATCTAATTCACACTTGCAAATTTCGCAGCAGGTAATTATTCTGATTCTTCTTCTATCAGATCAGTATGTTGACAAATTGAAGGGTGGAATCCATCATAAAAGCAAGGGTAGCACAAAGGCTTACGACACCACGAACATAAAATGAACGTAATACCACCGCAACCATATTTAACCTTATAAATTCTATCAGGAAAGCATATTTGAAGATATAGATCTTCAAATATGCTTTCCTGTGAATTAGATTAATAATTTATTTTTTATACCATATTATTTTGCTTTGTAATTGTGACTTCATTATTGGATTAATTATTTTAATATAATAGACAAATAAAACTAGTAAAACATATTTTCGAATTTTCTTATTTACCTGCACATGTAAAGTCTTATGAGAGATTATAAAATTGAAAAAAAAAAAATTGAATTAAAAAAAAAGCACAGGGACGCGAACCATGAACTTTCAGATTGCCGGTCTATCGGCTTACCGTATTAGCTACGGCCGCTCTTGTCTCAAGTATCAACGCTCAACGTACTCTAGGCACGAGACGAAACTCCCAAATTTTCAAATCGCGATATCTCAGTAACTAAGGCTTATTGGAACAAAAATCAAAAGCGACGTTAATTCGGAGGTCTTCAACTTTCACCACGCGAAAGGCGAACCCGATTTGCGACATCCAGGCTCTGCCTTCTCCTTGTTAGAAATATGCAAATCACCGTCATAGGATGTATCACAGAAACACGCATATCGCCGTCATATTGCGCTCATGGGATGTATCACTGAGAAATATGCATATCGCCGTCATATTGCGCTCACCGAATGTATCACTGAAAACATGCATATTGCCGTCATGGAATGTAATACTGAGAAACATGCATATCGCCATCATATTGTGCTCCTGGGATGTATCACTGACAAAATATACATATCGCCGTCATATTGCGCTCAACGAATGTATCACTTAGAAACATGCATATCACCGTCATAGGATGTATCACTGAGAAACATGCATATCGCCGTCATGTTGCGCCCATCGAATGTATCACTGACAAACATGCATATCGCCGTCATATTGCTTGCATGGCATGTCTACTACCAGTGCTAACCCAGTGAATTCATCAACACAGTCATTGGATGACTTCCATATGACGTAAAATTTGCAGATATTAATTGTGGACACTTGAGCACAGCGATATGAGTTCAACGTGCTTCAAACGTACGATGCATTTGTAAACGACATATTGAGATCAAAATGCTTTGTACATTCACTATACTAAATGAGTTCACGGCTTTGTATCATAACATGTAGTCAATATGCTGTAAAATTTGCTTCATCAATTGTATGCACGGCGTGATGATCACGACTGTCTATCTGGGTATACAATTTGTGTTACCCGAATTTACAATCAGAAAAAACAATCCCAATGGCTGATACGCGCGTATAATATGACACGTTTTAGTCCCTCGGCTAACTTTAAATGTGTGAATATATCTTTTGAGAAGACGAGAAAAAGGGAGAAAGAGAGAATAGACAGTCCCGCGTTGACGCAGCGCACGACGATCCAGCGTTAGCTTTTTGGCCTCGAGCTTCTTCTGAGGTATTTTCGGCCCTGAAACTATACGCACATATCCTAGCGTAAAATGTCATGTCTATGGGTGTGTGTGTGTGTGTGTGTGTGTGTGTGTGTGTGTGTGTGTGTGTGTGTGTTTGTGTGTGTGTGTGTGTGTGTGTGTGCGTGTGTGTGTGCGTCGTATAATGAAGCCAGCATGTCTACAGGGCTGCATACAACGCATCTGCGTCTTCGTAAAATATATAGTCGCACTTGCTGTATCTACAGTTCCTCGAGCATCGCGCCCTCACCACGGTATATGCAAGTGCAGCGATGCACCAAACGGCGTTTGGAGAAAGACTGTTCACTCGTGATCCCGGGAATCCCTCACAAAGAGAGAGAAAGAGAAAGGGGAGGCAGACAGTGACAGAAAGGGGGGGGGGGCGATTCTCGCCACTCACGAAAACTAATATATATACAATTGGATGGCAATCTTGAGGCGTTTGAAAGAGCAGAGTGAGATGTATATATACACGCACATACGCATATGTAAAGGGACACGCATACGAACTCTTCGGGATCACCGGAGAAATATGATCGAAGGGACGATGAAAAACAGGAATGCATTCCTACGAACAGGCCCTCTTTCCCAACTCAAACTAAGCACTCTCGTAAATAATATATATGAATTGTGCACATAGATGTATTTTTTTACGTGCAATTCATGAGTGTTCGCGCGTTACACGAAAATCGTTTGAGTTTATAACTGTTGCGGGCTTCGTAATTCTCAATAGATTTTTAGAACTTGACGAATGTAGGGCTTCGTATATATATATCATAAATCATTCGTTTGCAGTATCAAGGGATCATCACAGTATAAAATTTTCAAGAGATCGATTTTTTTTGCATGATCCGATAGTGTAGACGGTTATAAGCATGCTGTTCAATTTTTGGGGCGAAATTCGAATAATTTCGGTCGCTATGGCCTCTCTTACGGAAACGTTGCGAGGTCGATGGCCCCGATTTCGATCAAATTTGGCATGCTCGTAGAATGGGTAAAAATAGGCGACACGTATTTTTTTATATCGGCGGGACCCGATTTTTAAGGGTTGATACGCACCGCCGAAAATTGAGGTGTTTTTCGTTTTTCGTCGATAACGTTTTAACGGTACGAGATATGAAAAAACTTCAAATTGCAACAATTTTTATTTTTTCGCGTACTATACATTGGTTATGAGAACGATGCAGATAGCAACAAATTTCATATTGTTTATTGCAAAAAAGCATTTTTTTAACCGTATCTCCGAGAATTTTTAATCGATTGAGATGCAAATTTGCATACACGTAGAGAATGGAAAAGTGCTGATACGGATTTTTTCTTGTTCCGATATCTCACAAGTAAGGGGTTGAAACTGCCAGTCGATTTTTTAGCCAAGAGCATCGTATAATCAGCTATCCTTTTAGCATTTTGGTCTAAATTCACGTCAATACATATTCGTGTTATGACACAATTGCATATTTGTAACATTCCAGCCCCCCCCTCCAAACGGTTCCCCTCTCGAAAGGCAAACGTTCAAAGTTCTTACCGTGCGGCATGGACGAAAATGTGTAGAAATAAAAATGGTTACAAAGAAAGTACAATCAGTCAAAATAGTCGATACACATTTTCTCGTTTTCGTAGAACGACACTCTTAAGGGGTCAACGCACCCTTAAAAACTTTGTTCTTTCAATAGCTCGTGAACGAGCCGAAATAAAAATAAAGTTCGAAGGGGAAAATATTGTATTCTTCGACTACTAGACGTTCATGATGATAATGATGAGTACAGCAACAAATGGCGTGTTGTTTATTGCAATAATTCGTGAATTACTTGTGAAAAATCACTCTTCAGTTTTCCACGAATATGGGCACAGGCAAGGCTCGCAATTACGGACTGACTTCGTGCTTCGGGAAGCAACTGGATTACAATTGTCTATTTACGAAGAAATTCCACTCCGCTCACCATATCGAAGACATTATCTGCAGAGCTTATAGCGTTTTTGGGTTGCTGCTGCAACTCATGAACAGAATGATGCAAACATTTTTATCAGCTTATAACGCAGCATAATTTAATCTTTATCTTCAACTTTAATTTCACAAACAGCAGAACCAATGAATGAAAGCAATAAATCTTCGCAAAGAGCGACTACGGTGCAAAGACCGGCTACCCCATGATAAACTCGAAATCGCCTTATTAAAGATTAATAGCAGTTTTGGCAATAGCGTTTGTCGTCGTTATTTTTTTCGTGTGTACTTATCAATTGGGTTTCAAATCATATAAATTCACCAACGATCATTATTGCTGCAGTTACGGCGGAGAAGCCAGCCATACATTTTGAGTTCCAAATACGCATAAAAATGTACGTTAATCCGGTGAATGTTATACAACTTCTATCCATAGCGATAAGTGCTATGAATTTGCTCTGCACTCCAATCACCGAACAGGAAAAACACTTCAGTAAGGATTTAGAAAACATGATGATTGAAGCGATGAATCGATCTATGAAAATGGAAGTCGAAACTGGTTTGGATTTTCTTTCACCAAATGAAATTCATGAAGCAGCCGCAATAGAAGATGACAGTGAAGGAGATTGGCACGGACAACGATACCTAGATCCAAAAATTGATGAAAATGTATGTACCCAAGATATAGAAGAATTGGGTTACGAATACAAGACAAGAGCTGTAGATTACTGGAGATCCGGAGCAAATGGGAATAGAAAGTTATCATCTGTTCAAAGGAAACTCAAAAAGGTGAAATCAGAGACGCAGTTACGCCGGTGGGCCCGTAGTACAAATAAGGGTGGCACCTACAAAGAAAAGTTAACAAAGAGCTCACTACTGGTTAAACAATTTTAATGATGCTTTGGACAAAAGGCTGCCTGTCCATGATATAGATCTTTGACGATGGGCCTTACGTGCACGAAAAATTATAGAAATGCCAGCCGTAAATTCTCAAGCATCCGCTTCTTGGCTAAGGACATTCAAAAACCAAAATGGAATTGTGCCACGGAAGATTACTAAATATGTAACAAAACTGTATATAAGAGAAACCGTTCTGGAATGGTTTGAAACCCAACCAGAAAATAGTTCCGCACAGCTGCAGTTCTTGAAACGAATTCGATACGCGTAACTACTATGAGACGGCCAAAAATTGGTCATTATTTTATGCCGCAATTGTGATTTAACTGCATAAGTGGCGGTACAAAATGGAAACTTTATTCATTGTTAATTGTTAACAAATAAATAATTTAGGGTCGTTGGATTAATAAAGAGAATTTTCGATACTATTTATAGTATTTGAGTTGATGTTCCCGGAAATCCGAGATGTATTCTCGATTATCCAAATTTTTGATCATCCGAACGGTGCTCGATCCCGATTCGTTCGAATAATCGAGGTTCTGCTGTATTGTAACAAATGCAAAAGCCCTCGAAAGTAACCTAATTAAGGAGCTTCGGGACAATTGACAAATTGTAACCATTTGATTCAAATTTATACAGTAAAATCCTTGCCATATACTGAATGCACCCTCTAAGTTTTAAATCGATCGTCTACACCGTTTCTATCAAATTTACAATTGAAAAAACACTTTTCAACGTAGGAAGATGCCTAATTGTCATAAGGTAAAGGGAGACAAAATTGTCATTATGTCTTAAGCGATTTGGCAGTTTTTCACTCAGTACATTGTGACAATTTCGTCATCAGTGTCATAATGTATCGAGTGATTTGACAGTTTTTCATAACACTTCAAACATTTTTTCACATTATTTCGTGCGTAAAGCTGCCATTCAGCGATGAGCGTAGGCATTCCCTATGTTAAAAAGAGTTTTTCTGTTGTACATTTTATAGAAACGGTGTAGACGATTGATTTAAAATTTAGAGGGTGCATTCAATATCTGACAATGAATTTACTGTATAAATTGGAATGAAATGGTAACATTTCGTCAATTGTCCCGAAACTCCTAAAAGAGTAATAAACTTCTTCCGGAAGCGCCTTCTTGTAAAACGAAAAATTATTCGAAGTTTAATTGTAAGGTATATAAGATTGCTAACACAAACACGAACGCAACTCTCATTACTATTGGTTCCGAAACCGTGGATTTACAAATGAAATCATTTATAAATAATACACAGAGCACACGATTTCTAGAGGCCAGGGATTTCCGTTAATTATCGTCTTAATTTATGCGCATGACATTTTCTTTTATCGCGTCGACAATAGAAATGGATAAAACTAGATATTGGGTGATGTTACAGCGGTAGAAAGACAGACAAAAAAGCTCTTGGAACGCAAAGTCAGCCGCCTCAAGGACATCGTGAAGGAGAAAAAGCAGGTAAAGATAACAATAGGGCAAAATCCGGGAATAAAAGTAGTAAAACTATTGTTACTGACAATGGTAAAAATCGTATAAACAATGGGTATTGTTATTCAACGATTCTATAAATCGTTAGCCAGAAGATCATGCAAGATCGTGACTGCAATTGACAATCGTTGAGCAATTACTGAAGGAATGTCTCAAGGATGCTAAAAAAGAGAGTATGGCAAAAAATCATAGACAAAAACGTAATAAAGAGTCGAGGAAGGAGAAAAAGGGAGCGACCCTAGAAAGAGTTAGCGACGTTGTGCTTTCTGGCTCGGAGGCTCGTCTATGCGAATATTTCAGGCTAGACGACTCGTGAATCGTGAACTTAAGCACCGCATCGCAACAAGAAGGCACGTAGAAGTATATAGGCGTTGCACGTATAATACGCACAATGCGAAGGAGTAAGAGAAGCGAAAGAACATGGTTGTTAAGCTCGGTTCAGGGGGGCACCGACAAGACGTCGACGATTTTTTTGCGTCGTCAACGAGACGTCTTGCGACGCCAGGTAAGAACTCTTGGATCGCGTGTAAAGAAAAGAGAACTAGAGAGCAACGAAAGGAGAGGAAGGAGGCCGTCACACATTCAAGTGTTGTGGCAAGCGCCAAAAACGACGCTTCGCGACCCTCGAATCCAAGGTCTTCAACCTTTTACCCCCTCGTTACTTTGCTATCGCGATTTTTCGTTGAATCAATCCGAAAGTGTATAAAATAAGGATCTAGGCACTTTTTTCTCACTTCTCTGCAAATCGAACGTTGTTATTATCATTTGAATAAAGAAAGTTTTTATAGCGGTGTTTTGAAAATCATTAATTACTTAACATTGAACACTCAAAACATGAATTACTTGATCATCAATCTTTCGGGATTTCGATATTCGAATAGTTATTTTTTCAAGAGACGCAGCAGAGTCTCAACACAAAGCTTAAACGCAAATTAAAAGAAAGCGTCAAGCATCGAAGCCGGCCGCTTGTTATATACATATATAATGGCGTTGAAGTTTACATCGTTGGATTGCAACGAAAAAACCTTGTTATTTTTTAATTTCTTCATTTTATTCATCATCCAAAATCTTATCCGGCAAATGTGGGCAGCATATTTCAGATAAGGATCTGAAAAAACGTTTGGATGAATTGCGTAGCCCAACTTTGCCAAAAAAAATTGGGCCCATACTACTGACATTTCGTTGCCTTCAAACGATGCGAAAGCATCAGTTTGTGGACAAAACATCTTCGCGGTTTGTTTGCTATTGAAATGGGAAATCCTATGTGTATCTATATCATGTATTGTTCATTGTTATTAATATACGAGGGAGCCGCAAATAAATAATTTACACGCTCAATCCATTTGCTACTGAGAAGTACTGAGAATAGAATAAATGACTAATGATCATCGAATTGAGTCGAAGGTTTACACGATTCTTCCTTTAATGCGCTCGTGTGGCTCATTCGCCAACAATGATCGTACTTGCTAACGGCGTTACTATTTTCGTCATTTAACGATATAGACATAAAATCAGGGAGGGAGAGAGGGAGAGAGAGAGAGAGAAAAGTGGGCGGCAGAGGGGATAGAGAACGAGAGACAGAGAAACACGCGCGAAAATGCGTCGACCTCGGGACTATTATTACGACGACACGCACGTCGAGCATCTCCCGCTGCTTCTCTCTTGCGGTTACAAGTTCGTGGACGCGTTTTTCACCAAGTGCTGGGCCATTACCCTCATCCGTTTTTATCTTAGTTTCAATCGTATGCTTTGAGGATTTATGTCTTATCGAAATTCTAGCTTGGCGATGGAAATTGAATCCATCGTTACTTCATTTGTTCCAAGCCTGTATACAAAATGTAGGATCGATTAACGGGCCCGTTAAAAAATTACGATACTTGTAATTTGAGGTAGTTTTGGATGCGATCGCGTGAAACGTTCTTTTACTTTCAGATATGATGAAAAAGAACATCTTGTACAGAATTTTCCAGATTTTTGTGGGGATCATTTTGTTATGAAAGAAACTTTTGGGAACCTTCACAATCATTTTCTAGGTATCAATCAAATCGATTTTTGTTTGCACAATTTTTTAAAACTTTTTGTTACAAAACTCATTCACTAACAAGGAACATCCCTCAGGTGTCCGCCTCCGATTTTGTTGAAACTCATACATGTGATAGAGCATCGAAAACTTTGGACACGTATTTTTTTTATCTGCGGAAAAACGGATTTACGGGGCGAAACCGCCCCTCAAAGAAAAGCGTGTCGAGGGGTGATTTTGCAGTTTCACCCAGAAGCAATCCACCGATCTGAATAAAACAAAAACGAAAATTCTTCTAATGAAAAGTGATGAAAAATCCACTATGAAAATATTAAGAAAAAATTAAATTAGGGGGTAAACCACCCCTCAATTTGCCTTTTTTCACCCCACACTTAAGAGGGTTGTATGCAAATTAATAAAACAGGTATCATTTTGAAGGGGAATTAAAATTAAAGTTGACGAGTTTTTGCGTTTTGGCGGCACAGCAAATTTAAGGGGGTAAACCACCCCTAACATAAATTTATTTATCATGATCGTTTTTTCTTTGTTTAAAGTGTATCCGCTGATTTTAAATATTTCTATAAGCTACAATTTAAAGTTTTATCATATTTCCAAATTATCACATTCATCTTAAGGGGCAACTACCCCCCTAACGAGAAACATCATTGAAGTATCCGCTTTCGATTTCGTTGAAACTCATATATGTGGTAAAGCATTGCAAACTATTAAACATGTTTTTTTTTGTATCGGCAGAAAAACGGTGTTAGGGGATGAAATCACCCCTCAAAGTTTCTCCCGCAAGCAGTCCACCGATCTGAATGAAACAAAATCGAAAATTCCTCTAATATTAAGCGATGAAAAATCCACTACAAGAGTGTTGATTCGAAATATAATTAAGGGGTAAACCACCCCTCCATTTGCCGTTTTTCACCCCACGCTTAAGAGGGTTGTATGAAAATTAATAAAACAGATATCATTTTGAAGGGGAATCAAAATTCAAGTTGACGCGTTTTTGTGTTTCAGCGGAACAGCAAATTTAAGGGGGTAAACCACCCCTAACACACATTTGTTCATGACCGTCGTGTTTTCTGTGTTTAACATGTATCCGCGGAGTCAAAATATTCTCTCACGTTTTTAAATTTTTACATTTTAAGGGTAAACTGCCCCCTCTAATTTATTTTTGTTTGAAGGTTCGCAAAAGGTTTCACGAATTTCGTTAAAACTGCTTTCATTTCATTGGTAATATGAATTTTATGTTTGTGTGTGCAGGCATATTCGTTTTGAGCTTTAGGAGCGGTACTTTGGGAGTGGGGACGTGGGGCTACCCCTTACTCATAAGACTCATATTTTCATCTTGTCATAATTATATTTTCGTACCGAAATGTTTCTTCCCCTAATTCAAAAGTTTTAATGAAAGCATCTCCCATGCAAAGATGCAATGCAGTAACAAAAATATATTAACGATACTATTAATAAAATTTAAATGGTATATATAAATATATTTGGTTTATTCGTTTTTTTTATTCCGCGTAAAAAAAAATCATATGCAGATAAATGTTTACGCTTCGATTCTTAAATGCGTCATTATCCAGAAAGCTCCCGTTCGGAAATCTTTTATCTCTGTGTATGAAGTTAAACAATCAACGAATAGACCGATGTTTATTCGCGAAAACACGACGGTAATGAACAAATTTATGTTAGGGGTGGTTTACCTCCTTAAATTTGCTGTCCCGCTGAAACGCAAAAACGCGTCAACTTGAATTTTGATTCCCCTTCAAAATGATGTCTGTTTTATTAATTTTCATACAACCCTCTTAAGCGTGGGGTGAAAAACAGCAAATAGAGAGGTGGTTTACCCCTTAATTATATTTCTAATCAATACGCTTGTAGTGGATTTTTCATCGCTTTATATTAGAGGAATTTTCGATTTTGTTTCATTCAGATCGGTGGACTGCTTGTGGGAGAAACTTTGAAAGGTGGTTTCATCCCCTAACACCGTTTTTCTGCCGATACAAAAAAAACATGTTTAATAGTTTGCAATGCTTTACCACATATATGAGTTTCACCGAAATCGAAAGCGGATACTTCATTGATGTTTCTCGTCAGAGGGGTAGTTACCCCTTAAGACAAATTTAATAATTTTGAAATACGATAAAACAGTAAATTGTGGCTTCTAGAAATATTTAAAATCAGCGGACAGACTTTAAACAAAGAAAAAACGACCATGATAAATAAATTTATGTTAATAAATTGGGGGGGGTGGTTTACCCCCTTAAATTGGATATGCTGCCAAAACGCAAAAACCCGTCAACTTTAATTATAATTCCCCTTTAAAATGATACCTGTTTTATTAATTTGCATACAACCCTCTTAAGTGTGGGGTGAAAAAAAGGCAAATTGAGGGGTGGTTTACCCCCTAATTTAAATTTTTCTTAACATTTTCATAGTGGATTTTTCATCGCTTTTCATTAGAAGAATTTTCGTTTTTGTTTCATTGAGATCGGTGGATTGATTTTGGGTGAAACTGCAAAATCACCCCTCGACACGCCTTTCTTTGAGGGGCGGTTTCGCCCCTTAAATCCGTTTTTCCGCAGATAAAAAAAATACGTGTCTCAAAGTTTTCGATGCTCTATCACATGTATGAGTTTCAACAAAATCGGAGGCGGACACCTGAGGGATGTTCCTTGAAAGTAATTTGATTGTAAGAATCGGCACAGACTGCAAATTTCAACAAATACAATATTGTGGCGCTGTTTTATCGCCTAGGATCTTAACTTTCATTTGCGCCAAAGAATTTGCAAAAATTCGGAAAATTGACCGAGTTAGGAAGATTTTTGTTAAGGGTCAGATCGCCCACTGCGCACGGCAAACCGCCCCGATGCGCTCTATCCTTTTTTTCTTTTACGTTTTCCTCGAAACGATGTTTTATTCAACGATGTAAATCGTATCTCATAATCTATTCGTCCGATTCACTCCAAATTCAGACCTTTTTTGTACATTTTCTATTGTATGGTGATTTTTAAAATGTTTTCCCATTTGTTCATAAACAATGATCGGTTTTCATTGGTCGAAAATCGTAACATTTTCTCTACAGCTTGCGATTTGGGTAATGTACAAAATTTCAAAAAAATATTCGTTCATACGTAAGTTTTATTATAAACCTCAATAATTTATTATGCCAGTTGTCAAAGATCAGTGCTCTATGTTTCCCAACCCAGATAAACAGTCGTGATCATCACGCCGTGCATACAATTGATGAAGCAAATTTTACAGCATATTGACTACATGTCATGATACAAAGCCGTGAACTCATTTAGTATAGTGAATGTACAAAGCATTTTGATCTCAATATGTCGTTTACAAATGCATCGTACGTTTGAAGCACGTTGAACTCATATCGCTGTGCTCAAGTGTCCACAATTAATATCTGCAAATTTTACGTCATATGGAAGTCATCCAATGACTGTGTTGATGAATTCACTGGGTTAGCACTGGTAGTAGACATGCCATGCAAGCAATATGACGGCGATATGCATGTTTGTCAGTGATACATTCGATGGGCGCAACATGACGGCGATATGCATGTTTCTCAGTGATACATCCTATGACGGTGATATGCATGTTTCTAAGTGATACATTCGTTGAGCGCAATATGACGGCGATATGTATATTTTGTCAGTGATACATCCCAGGAGCACAATATGATGGCGATATGCATGTTTCTCAGTATTACATTCCATGACGGCAATATGCATGTTTTCAGTGATACATTCGGTGAGCGCAATATGACGGCGATATGCATATTTCTCAGTGATACATCCCATGAGCGCAATATGACGGCGATATGCGTGTTTCTGTGATACATCCTATGACGGTGATTTGCATATTTCTAACAAGGAGAAGGCAGAGCCTGGATGTCGCAAATCGGGTTCGCCTTTCGCGTGGTGAAAGTTGAAGACCTCCGAATTAACGTCGCTTTTGATTTTTGTTCCAATAAGCCTTACCCAGATAGACAGTCGTGATCATCACGCCGTGCATACAATTGATGAAGCAAATTTTACAGCATATTGACTACATGTCATGATACAAAGCCGTGAACTCATTTAGTATAGTGAATGTACAAAGCATTTTGATCTCAATATGTCGTTTACAAATGCATCGTACGTTTGAAGCACGTTGAACTCATATCGCTGTGCTCAAGTGTCCACAATTAATATCTGCAAATTTTACGTCATATGGAAGTCATCCAATGACTGTGTTGATGAATTCACTGGGTTAGCACTGGTAGTAGACATGCCATGCAAGCAATATGACGGCGATATGCATGTTTGTCAGTGATACATTCGATGGGCGCAACATGACGGCGATATGCATGTTTCTCAGTGATACATCCTATGACGGTGATATGCATGTTTCTAAGTGATACATTCGTTGAGCGCAATATGACGGCGATATGTATATTTTGTCAGTGATACATCCCAGGAGCACAATATGATGGCGATATGCATGTTTCTCAGTATTACATTCCATGACGGCAATATGCATGTTTTCAGTGATACATTCGGTGAGCGCAATATGACGGCGATATGCATATTTCTCAGTGATACATCCCATGAGCGCAATATGACGGCCATATGCGTGTTCTGTGATACATCCTATGACGGTGATTTGCATATTTCTAACAAGGAGAAGGCAGAGCCTGGATGTCGCAAATCGGGTTCGCCTTTCGCGTGGTGAAAGTTGAAGACCTCCGAATTAACGTCGCTTTTGATTTTTGTTCCAATAAGCCTTAGTTACTGAGATATCGCGATTTGAAAATTTGGGAGTTTCGTCTCGTGCCTAGAGTACGTTGAGCGTTGACACTTGAGACAAGAGCGGCCGTAGCTAATACGGTAAGACGATAGACCGGCAATCTGAAAGTTCATGGTTCGCGTCCCTGTGCTCTTTTTTTAATTCAATTTTTTTTTTTTTTAATTTTATAATCTCTCATAAGACTTTACATGTGCAGGTAAATAAGAAAATTCGAAAATATGTTTTACTAGTTTTATTTGTCTATTATATTAAAATAATTAATCCAATAATGAAGTCACAATTACAAAGCAAAATAATATGGTATAAAAAATAAATTATTAATCTAATTCACAGGAAAGCATATTTGAAGATCTATATCTTCAAATATGCTTTCCTGATAGAATTTATAAGGTTAAATATGGTTGCGGTGGTATTACGTTCATTTTATGTTCGTGGTGTCGTAAGCCTTTGTGCTACCCTTGCTTTTACGATGGTTTCCACCCTTCAATTTGTCACCATACTGATCTGATAGATGAAGAATCAGAATAATTACCTGCCGCGAAATTTGCAAGTGTGAATTAGATTAATTATTTATTTTTTATACCACATTATTTTGCTTTCTCATTGTGACGTGATTAATAGATTAATTATTTGTTATACAATGTTATTTTGCTTTGTAATTGTGACTTGATTATTAGATTAATTATTTGTTATACAATTTTATTTTGCTATGTAGTTGTGACTTCATTATTGGATTAGTTATTTTAATGTAATAGATTAATTAAACTAGTAATACATATTTTCAAATTGACTTCTTTACCTGCACATGCAAAGTCTTATGAGATTATAAAAAAAAAAAAAAAAAATTCAAGAAAAAAGCACGGGGACGCGAACCGTGAACTTTCAGAGTACCAGTCCGTCGTCTTACCGTATTAGCTACGGTGGCTCTTGTTTCAAGTATCAACGCTCAACGTACTCTACGCGCGAGCCAAAACTCCCAAATTTTCAAATTGCGATATCTTAGCAACTAAGGCCTATTGGAACAAAAATAAAAAAACGACGTTAATTCAGAGGTCTTCAACTTTCACCAGGCGAAAGGAGAACCCGATTCGCGACATCCAGGCTCTGCCGTCTCCTTGTAAGTAATACATTCGACGAGCGCACTAAGACGGCAATATGTATATTCATCAGTGACACATCCCATAAGCGCAATATGATGGCGATATTCATCCAAATCCAGAATGATACAAATAAGCAGACACAAAGGAAACTTGTACAAGTGTTAGAATGGCTAGGTAGGTAGCGCGCTCGGCTCTCGATTTAGAAGACGTGGTTCAAACCGTAGGTAGGTACAAAATTTAACTAGGCGGAATACGTTTTTAATCCATTTATCATATAGGCAGGAACATCAATAAAGCGTATGGGGATAATAAAAATCCTACCAGATTTTTTTTATCAATATTTTTGGATTTCTTTTATTATTCACGCTATGACACTCAAATGAGCTCCATATGAGCACAGCATAGTTACGTCACGCCATGCCGCTAATATGACCTCCGTATGAGTACAGCATATTTACGTCACGCCATGCCGCTAATATGAGCTCCGTATGAGTACAGCATAGTTCCGTCACGGCATGCCGTTAATATGAGCTCCATATGAGCACTACAGTTTCTTCACGCCGTGACACCCATATGAGCCCCATATGCACTCACTTATTGTTAGATATTCGTGAGCCAAATTTGCTAGTCTGATGAATTCACTGCATGCATATTCGCGTGAGAACAACTTTGCTTCATTTGGATGTATTATTGTGAATCATCATGTGATGCAAATATGACTTCAACGGGAGCACTCATAAGGGATACACAGCTGTGAGACTTTCTATGCTGCAGTGATGATGTACATATGATGCCAATATGAGGTACATCTGTCTATCTGGGTAGTTACTGAGATATCGCGATTTGAAAATTTGGGAGTTTCGTCTCGTGCCTAGAGTACGTTGAGCGTTGATACTTGAGACAAGAGCGGCCGTAGCTAATACGGTAAGACGATAGACCGGCAATCTGAAAGTTCATGGTTCGCGTCCCTGTGCTTTTTTTTTAATTCAATTTTTTTTTTTCAATTTTATAATCTCTCATAAGACTTTACATGTGCAGGTAAATAAGAAAATTCGAAAATATGTTTTACTAGTTTTATTTGTCTATTATATTAAAATAATTAATCCAATAATGAAGTCACAATTACAAAGCAAAATAATATGGTATAAAAAATAAATTATTAATCTAATTCACAGGAAAGCATATTTGAAGATCTATATCTTCAAATATGCTTTCCTGATAGAATTTATAAGGTTAAATATGGTTGCGGTGGTATTACGTTCATTTTATGTTCGTGGTGTCGTAAGCCTTTGTGCTACCCTTGCTTTTATGATGGATTCCACCCTTCAATTTGTCAACATACTGATCTGATAGAAGAAGAATCAGAATAATTACCTGCCGCGAAATTTGCAAGTGTGAATTAGATTAATTATTTATTTTTTATACCACATTATTTTGCTTTCTCATTGTGACGTGATTAATAGATTAATTATTTGTTATACAAAATTATTTTGCTTTGTAATTGTGACTTGATTATTAGATTAATTATTTGTTATACAATATTATTTTGCTATGTAATTGTGACTTCATTATTGGATTAGTTATTTTAATGTAATGGATTAATTAAACTAGTAATACATATTTTCAAATTGACTTCTGTACCTGCACATGCAAAGTCTTATGAGAGATTATAAAAAAAAAAAAAAAATTCAAGAAAAAAACACGGGTCGCGAACCATGAACTTTCAGAGTACCAGTCCGTCGTCTTACCGTATTAGCTACGATGGCTCTTGTTTCAAGTATCAACGCTCAACGTACTCTACGCGCGAGCCAAAACTCCCAAATTTTCAAATTGCGATATCTTAGCAACTAAGGCCTATTGGAACAAAAATAAAAAAACGACGTTAATTCAGAGGTCTTCAACTTTCACCAGGCGAAAGGAGAACCCGATTCGCGACATCCAGGCTCTGCCGTCTCCTTGTAAGTAATACATTCGACGAGCGCACTAAGACGGCAATATGTATATTCATCAGTGACACATGCCATAAGCGCAATATGATGGCGATATTCATCCAAATCCAGAATGATACAAATAAGCAGACACAAAGGAAACTTGTACAAGTGTTAGAATGGCTAGGTAGGTAGCGCGCTCGGCTCTCGATTTAGAAGACGTGGTTCAAACCGTAGGTAGGTACAAAATTTAACTAGGCAGAATACGTTTTTAATCCATTTATCATATAGGCAGGAACATCAATAAAGCGTATGGGGATAATAAAAATTCTACCAGATTTTTTTTATCAATATTTTTGGATTTTTTTTATTTTTCACGCTATGACACTCAAATGAGCTCCATATGAGCACAGTATAGTTACGTCACGCCATGCCGCTAATATGACCTCCGTATGCGTACAGCATATTTACGTCACGCCATACCGCTAATATGAGCTCCGTATGAGTACAGCATATTTACGTCACGCCATGCCGCTAATATGAGCTCCGTATGACCACAGCATAGTTCCGTCACGCCATGCCGCTAATATGAGCTCCGTATGAGCACTACAGTTTCTTCACGCCGTGACACCCATATGAGCCCCATATGCACGCACTTATTGTTAGATATTCGTGAGCCAAATTTGCTAGTCTGATGAATTCACTGCATGCATATTCGCGTGAGAACAACTTTGCTTCATTTGGATGTATTATTGTGAATCATCATGTGATGCAAATATGACTTCAACGGGAGCACTCATAAGGGATACACAGCTGTGAGACTTTCTATGCTGCAGTGATGATGTACATATGATGCCAATATGAGGTACATCTGTCTATCTGGGAAATAGACAGATGTACCTCATATTGGCATCATCTGGGAAATAGACAGATGTACCTCCCAGATAGACAGTCGTGATCATCACGCCGTGTATACAATTGATGAAGCCAATTTTACAGCATATTGACTACATGTCATGATGCAAAGCCGTGAACTCATTTAGTATAGTGAATGTACAAAGCATTTTGATCTCAATATGTCGTTTACAAATGCATCGTACGTTTGAAGCACATTGAACTCATATCGCTGTGCTCAAGTGTCCGCAATTAATATCTGCAAATTTTACGTCATATTGAACGCATATGCAGATATTTTGGCGTGTGTTCACTATGATGACATCGATTGTTCTCATGAATTGTGCTTAATATGAAGGCAATTTCATGTACATTGGTGAAGACATTTCATGAGCTCATTCGGTATAATGAATTTATGATACATTGTGACTTCAATTTGTCGTTTCCAAATGCATCATCCATCGACTACAAGATGAACTCATAAGACAGCAAATTTGAGTTCTACAATGAAAATCTGCAGATTGACGTCATATGGAAGTCATCCAATGATTTTTGTTGATGTATTCACTGGGCTAGCACTGGTAGTAGACATGCTATGCAAGCAACATAATGGCGATATGCATGTTTTTCAGTGATACATTCGTTGGGCGCAATATGACTGCGGTATGCGTGTTTCTCAGTGATACATTCGATGAGCGCAATATGACGGCTATATGCATGTTTCTCAGTCATACATTTCATGAGCGCAATATGACGGCAATATGCGTATTTCTCAGTGATACATCCCATGAGCGCCATCTGACGGCGATATGCGTGTTTCTCAGTGATACATCCCATGAGCGCCATCTGATGGCGATATGCGTGTTTTTCAGTGGTACATCCCATGAGCGCCATCTGACGGCGATATGAGTTCTATTACGGTAGCCTTTGTCACCGTTTTACATATATGTCTCCGAGTCCACTCGATCCATTGTCCTTTCCCATCCGTTGTCTCGTCAATATAAGATCGTCCACGCATCGACAAACCAAAAACTTTTTGTTCCAGAAAAGCCAATATTTTCGACGTATATACTTTATAGTGTGTATAGTAATCGTACAATAAAGGTATGTAGTATTCTATAAATATTATTGAACCCATGACTATCTGTCGAGTTTATATATAAATAATCGGTATAACCTCAAACAGAACACCACGTGTCACAGATCTGTTACACGTGGTGTTCTGCTACAAATCTCGAGATTTGTAGGAAAATTGAGAAAAAACCATCACTAGGCATTGGGTATATAAGTACAATATAACGAGAAGAAGTTTCAGTAAAAATTAATTTCTAACGTTTGGTGTTTTTTTTTTAATTCAAATAATGGACGTCTAATTAGCTTCTTAAAAAATTGAACATTTTCTAATCGTTTATTGTGTATAAAAGGAACTGCCCTGAAATTTTTCCATCATTCAGTGTTTATTAAAGAAACTTCGCTGACATTTTAAAATCTTTCCACGTGTATCGAAGAAGCTTCGCTAACATTGTAAAATCGTTTTGTGTGGATCAAAGAAGCTCTGCTGACATAATTTTATCTTTCAGTGTGTATCGGAGAAGCTTTGCTGACATTTTTTAATTTTTCGCAGTTCGTATCGAAGAACCTCTGCTGACATTTTAAAATTCTTCAGTGTGTATCGAAGAAGCTTTGGTCACATTTTTTCATCTTTTAGAGTGTATCGAAGAAACTTTGCTGACATATTTTAATCTTTCAGTGTGTATCCCTGAAGCTTCGCTAACATTTTAAAATTTTTCAGTTCGTATGGAAGAAGCTCTGCTGACATTTTTAAATCTTTCAGTGTGTATCAAAGAAGTTTCGCAAACCTTTTTTATTTTTTCAGTGTGTATGAAAGAAGCTTCGCTAACATTTTTTAATCTTTCAGTGTGCACCGAAGAAGGTTCACTGACTTTTTTTTCGCAAATTCCTTTGTCCCAGCAACCATCAATATAAGAATTTTCTAAGGAATGTTGTTTTCTTGTTCAAGTGGCTCTTGAATAATTAAGCGATTTTGATGTTTTCATGTCAAATTATTCGTTTGTGGGAAAAAAATAATTTAACACAACATCAAAATCGTTAAATCTTTCAAGAGCCACTACAACAAAAAAACACCAAATCCTTAAAAAAAAGTCTCATCTTTAAAGATTGCTGGAAGAAAGGAATTTACAAAAAAAAGTCAGCGGACTTCTATGCACACTGAAAGATTAAAAAATGTCAGCGAAGCTTCTTCGATACACACTGAAAGATTGAAAAATGTCAGCGAAACTTCTTCGATACACACTGAAAGATTGAAAAATGTCAGCAAAGCTTCTTCGACACACACTGAAAGATTAAAAAATGTCAGCAGAGCTTATTCGATAGACATTGAAAGATTAAAAAATGTCAGCAAAGCTTGTTTGAAGCACACTGAAATATTTAAAAATGTTAGCGAAGCTTCTTTGATACACATTATTGAAAGATTGAAAAATGTCAGTAAAGCTTCTTCAATACACACTGAACATTTTTTAAATGTCAGCAAAGTTTCTGCGATACACGTGGAAAATTTTTACAATGTTATCTGGCTGTGCAAAAGTAATGATTTTGCTTTACAATGTGACTTTGATTGATCGGATGTTGCTCTCATAAAATTCACTGATCATGGTAAAGTTTATCGGTTATAAGCTAATCATTTCAAAAATTCAGAAGCCGCACTATTAAACAAAGTTCAAAAACAGGAAATATACAGCAATTTTCCAACCAATTTTTCAAACCCATACTTCCGGAAACATGTATTTTACTGAAAATTTACGTTCTTGTAGAGCAGTACATTTTTTTACGAAATTATATTGCGAGAAACTTTTAGCCACATCTAAAAATGTTTGTTATTGATATGTGTCCGCGAAAACTAACAATGATAATGATGTTTTAAAGCCGATTATTTACGTCGGTCGACAGATAGACTTTTCTTTAGAACCATGAATTGAAATTCAATGAATTAAAATGTAAAACGTCTTGCCTTTTTGATGAAATATTTATTTTTTCGCTGCCACAATTACGAAAATGTGAACAATTTTCATACCAATTATCAAACATCAATTGACTTTTCAAATAATGACTGATATGAGAAGAGTGAGAGTTTAGTCATCATTTGTTACCGCTAAAAGTGGCAGTTAGATTCAGTTTTTTGGGATATATAAATGAACATTTATCAATTATACGTGTTTTTCAGCCATCATGCTATTCGTTACTCTCACATCATGCGTGATTATTACGCTCTTGCTGTTGATGATGAGATTTCACGGAACCAAAAAATCAGCGAAATCACGAAGTTCGATAGTACAACGACGTCAATATCTTAGAACTCAGGCAACAAAGAGGAGTTATGTTGAAACAAATACGATGTCTGGAACGTTACAGCCCATTCCTTCCTCTAATAACCCTTCCTGTTCGATTGATATGGTAAATGATAAGGCTGTATTTTCATCAACGGCCCGTGTAGTCACTTGTGATGATTTTTCGTCCTTAATCGACATCGAAAATTCAGATCAAGGAAATTCTAATAGGGATGAAAATAGTGATTCTGACTTATCACTGGACAGTGATCACTATGATGAAAAGTGGCCATATGACGAACATTTTTCGGATGATGAATTTTATCAATCATGTAATTCAAGTGCGGATGACGGTCCAGAAAGTATACTTAATACTGATTACCCAGTTGTTGAGGAAGGCAATACATTTAGAACAGAACTTGCGACAACCTTTGTAAGAGCACGTCTTAATCATACGCAAGGTGATATATTGCTGAAGTTTCTACGAACTCACCCTTGTCATATCACATTACCATTAACAACGAAATCTTTATTACAAACTTGTCGTCTGCCTGTAAGAATAATTAAAATTGAACCTGGTGATTATTACCATATAGGTTTTAAGACTCAGCTAATAAAAAAGCTTGAAGCTCTTCCACATTCAATGATTCCAAATTATTTGGAAGTCTATATACACACCGATGGAATGTCAATATATCGCAGCAGTAAAACACAGTTTTGGCCAATTCAGTTTTGCCTTTCCAACGTTGTGGATAATAAACCATCGATCGTCGGTGTCTACATGGGGGATAAGAAACCTGCAAATGCTGTACAATTTTTTCAGCCTTTTTTGGATGAGTATTTAGATTTACATCTGCAGCAAGGGATTCACTTTGCTGGAAGGCGCATTCCCGTTTATATAAGAGCGTTCATCGCCGATGCCCCTGCTCGGGCTTTTATTTTAAATCATCGCGGTCACAATGCAAAAAATCCTTGTTCGAAATGCACAGTCAGTGGCCTGTCAATTAAGAAACGAATGACTTTTTGCCAGTTTTCGAATGAACGTCGGAACAGCACTGATTATTTGAACCAAACAGATCAAAAGCATCACCTTCCAAAGAATGAGTCCCCTTTGAAATTATTGAATTTTGATATGGTAACGCGTGTGCCTTTTGAATACATGCATCTCATCTGTTTGGGGGTTGTAAAGAAATTTTTATCTGCAATTGTAGATAAAAAATACGAGTATAAAGGACTCAGTAAGCCTGAAATTAACAAAGTATCAACAAGATTGGCTGTCTTGCGGATGTATGTGCCTACTGAGTTTGCTCGTCGTCCAAGATCTCTGGAAGAGTATATAAAGTTCAAAGCAACTGAATTTCGATTACTGCTTCTGTATACAGGGCCGATTATATTTTATGAAATTTTGCCAGATGAGCTTTACCAAAATTTTCTACTGTTGCATTCTGCATGTCGTTCTATACTTGTTTCATGTCCAAGTGAAGCCCAATTAAAATACGCAGAGAGTGCTTTCAGAGCTTATGTTGAATCTTGCGAAGAAATTTATGGAAAATGCTTTTTATCATACAACGTACACGGTTTGTTACATGTAGTTGAGGATGTAAGGGTACTAGGGAACCCCCACAGCTATTCTGCATTCCCATATGAAGATAATATGACTTTTTTTCGTAAGCATCTTCGAAAACCACATCAGCTTCTCCAACAACTAGCTCGTCGCCTAGGTGAAGAAAATATTTGTTCTGATCAAAAGTATGTTATACCAGTAATCAAGCCGATTCATCAACATAGTGATGGTCCAATCGTAGACGAATTTCTGCATTCCAGTATTGTACAGTATAAAGGTTTGCAATTCGAATATTTTCGGTTAGTGGTTGGAAATAATCGAGATAGCTGTGTTCTATTGAAAACTGGACAGATTGGCGAGGTAGTCAACATTGTGAAGACCCCATCAAATCAATTTACAATGATGGTAAAACTATATTCCAATGTTATGAATTTTTACAACATTCCTTATGGAGTACCTTCGTCGTTTGTAGGGATTTATGAATGTAGGGAACTGGCACCAAAAATATTAGCAGTGAAGATAGATGAGCTCATTGCAAAATGTTTCAAAATGCCTTGCTGGAAAAGTGGGGAAATCGTAGAGGGCAAATTTGTTGCAATAGCATTGTTGTCAAATATGTAAAACGATATCAGAGTTAAAAAAATAATTATTTGCAATAGTGTAATAATAACGTCGATTCCATTCTATAATTTCGAAATATTTGTTGTAAACAATGATAATCAGAGCATAAACCTTTCACTATAGTCGAAGACAATTTTGATTAGAGATTTTCAAAAATTACCGTCGGAAACATTCAAATCAATAATTGACACAAAGCTAACAAATGTCTTCACTTCTGTTTGTTTGTATTATAGCAGTTTTATGGACTCGACACGGGGTGATAGCCAAAAATTTACCATGTCTGACGATTACCTCAATCCCATCAGTCATTCACCGCAACCATTACCGCTTTCACTATCGGCTCGTTATGATAATCCCTATCCAGTCATACCCGTAACGGCTGCTGCGAACACTAACATCCAGCAAATACGAGCCACCGATGCTGAAGATCGTTCCTACAGGCTCACAGATCTCGGAGCTGGTAATGCTGAGGATTTCGAGAGAGAGACGGAAAATATTCAAAAAAACCGTCCTCGACAAATGACATCTCAATTTATGAACCGGCCGATGCTCGGAAACTCACCTACATCTTCCTCAGCATTTGAACGTAGGGTTTTGAATGAGCTGCAGTGGATAAGGCAAGTATACAGATCGAGTTGGAAACAACGTAGTACTTATTAAATTTCTGTGTATGACTAACATGGCAAAAATCGCTGCTTTTAGAGAAAAAGTAATCAAAATGGAAAAGGCCATTGCAATAAAAAAGTCGAATAAGAGTCACCTGTTTGAGGCTCCAGATGGTTTTCCATTAAAATCTCTTGAGGAATTCGATGCATTTGAGAATGCTGAGCAAACAACGCACGATACATTGGTAAGCATGGTCTCCATAGGCTATAGCTATACGTACTGAAGAAATAGCTCAATGCGTACCATCAGAAACAAATTGTCAAATATTCCTATTTTTTATTGATTATAGCAAGATTATTTGGAGCAATTGGGCGGTCAAACTGATCGGGAAGCGATAAATCGCTACTTTCGAGTTGCGCTGACGAACACGCTGGCTGTCGAATACAGTTGGACTGGTAAACGCAGCCCAGAAGGAAACATTACAAACGCACTGTACAAGTCGAGGATGATGCGCGTTTTTTACGGTAATTAATATATTTATACACTTAATGAGAAAAAAATTGGTACACTCAATTCAAATAGAGTTAAATGAAATGAATCGCTGTTTACAAATAGTTGCTAAAAAATCTTTTGTTTTCGCTATGCATTTACTCTGTGGAAGAGAATTTGATTAAAACTAGTTTAATTTTTTGATAGAAATCGGATAAAATAGGTAAAAAAATAACTGCAAGTGTATAATTTTATGAATTGCAATTCATAAAGTTATTGGATCGAAATCTGAAATTCGCCTTCCTTCCAATTTTATTCAGTAGAATACATTAAATTTACATGAGAACTAAAGATTTTTTGCCTGAATCACTTCCATTTATTTTGATCGATCCTTTAATGCATGTGGTTGTCTTTCTTAAATCGCTAAAATATTTAGCAAGGACAACAAAGTATTCATTTTATATGATATATGTGATACTAACTGCAGATTATTTTTTTCTTACATATTCTAGATGCCCTGAAAAATACTTTTTCGAGCGACAGAATGACGGTGCAAAACTTTGCCGAACATGTGCAGCAAGCACTGCGTTCGTATAAGCAGACAGCAAGAAATGAAAGGGACAGCACCAATTCAGGGGGCAAACGCAAGGCGAGGAAGGCGTTCGAAGAAGAATATTATAATTAATCACCCCATTAGTCATTTATCTTTAATGTTAATTTAATTATTTCAGTGAAACGTGAAATGCGGTAAAACCGCTCTGCGCATATAGTTTTAGTTAGTTTATAAGTTTAAGAGACTTATCTGTGATTGAACTTAGTAAGACTTACCTGTGATTGAAGAATACCGAGAAATTTGCTATTACTTTTAAATATTCTAGCTAGTAAATAAGTTTGAGAGATGGCTCCAAAGAGTTAGAAACGCCATGTATTATTTACATTAAAAGTGTATTATTAATGATCTCGAACAAGAAAGAAAATTAAAGAAAAATATTATAAAAATTAAATATCGATGATTCTTTGTCCTGTACACGCCATGATATACACACACGCACACACACACATTATCACATTATTGTTCGAATAATATATCTCAAAAAAATGTTCACTTCGCGGAAAAAGAGGGAAAATGAGTTATGCAAGAAATTTAATTTCCGATAAAAAATATGTCTATCAATTTGCTTGTAAATAGTGTGTTCTTTTTGAGATATTCGAAAAAACTAATATTTCATTATTGTCAAACACCTCGGAAAGCAATATTGGACTCATATTGAAAATACGCTATGATGCCCGTGAAGTACTCATTTCCTCACCACCGTTGCGTTTAATCATGATCATAACATCGTCGATAAGAGATATTTTTATAATATCGATAAAATTCGTGTTAGTAGAAAAATTAGCTTAGAAACTTCGCCCCGACTTTCTATAACCTTATGTTATAAACTTAAGACTAACAAAAGTTATAACGCGAAGTTTCTTAACCAATTTTTTTACTAACACTGATTTCGTCGATATTACAAAAATATCTCATATCGACGATTTTATCGTCATGGTTATAAACGCAAGAGTGGGGGGTTGCGAGTTTACTGTCGTCATAGCACAATTTCAATATGAGCTCAATATGAGCACTACAATTTCCTCACACCATGACGCTCATATGAGCTCCATATGAGCACAACAATTTCGGCACGTCATGACGCCAATATGCACTTCATATGAACACCACAATGTCTTCATGTCGTGACACCAATATGAGCTGCGTATGGGCACAACATAGTTCCGTCACGCCGTGACCGCAATATGAGCTTCATATGAGTACTACAATTTCGTCACGCCGTGACCGCAATATGAGCTTCATATGAGTACTACAATTTCGTCACGCCGTGACGCCTATATGAGCTTCATATGAGCACAACATATTTAGGTCACGCCGTGACACCCATATGAGCTCCATATGCACGCACTTATTGTTAGATATTCGTGAGCCCATTTTGCTAGTCTGATGAATTCACTGCATGCATATTCGCGTGAGGACAACTTTGCTTCATTTGGATGTATTATTGTGAATCATCATGTGATGCAAATATGACTTCAACGGGAGCACTCATAAGGGATACACAGCTGTGAGAGTTTCTATGCCGCAGTCATGATGTAAATATGATGCCAATATGAGGTACATCTGTCTATCTGGGCTCATATTGGCATTATCTGGGAAATAGACAGATGTACCTCATATTGGCATCATATGTACATCATCACTGCAGCATAGAAAGTCTCACAGCTGTGTATCCCTTATGAGTGCTCCCGTTGAAGTCATATTTGCATCACATGATGATTCACAATAATACATCCAAATGAAGCAAAGTTGTTCTCACGCGCATATGCATGCAGTGAATTCATCAGACTAGCAAATTTGGCTCACGAATATCTAACAATAAGTGCGTGCATATGGGGCTCATATGGGTGTCACGGCGTGAAGAAACTGTAGTGCTCATACGGAGCTCATATTAGCGGCATGGCGTGACGGAACTATGCTGTGGTCATACGGAGCTCATATTAGCGGCATGGCGTGACGTAAATATGCTGTACTCATACGGAGCTCATATTAGCGGCATGGCGTGACGTAAATATGCTGTACTCATACGGAGGTCATATTAGCGGCATGGCGTGACGTAACTATGCTGTGCTCATATGGAGCTCATTTGAGTGTCATAGCGTGAAAAATAAAAAAAATCCAAAAATATTGATAAAAAAAATCTGGTAGGATTTTTATTATCCCCATACGCTTTATTGATGTTCCTGCCTATATGATAAATGGATTAAAAACGTAATCTGCCTAGTTAAATTTTGTACCCACCTACGGTTTGAACCACGTCTTCTAAATCGAGAGCCGAGCGCGCTACCTACCTAGCCATTCTAACACTTGTACAAATTTTCTTTGTGTCTGCGTATTTGTATCATTCTGGATTTGGATGAATATCGCCATCATATTGCGCTTATGGGATGTGTCACTGATGAATATACATCCCGAGTCGAAATTTTCAGCCTATTTTAAAGGCCTTTGATCCTATGTCATCCTCACTTGAGTCTGTTTACTGCTAGAAGTCCTACTATGGGCCGCCACATGCTCGTTCTTTGCTGCTTACCTCCTGCATAGGCTCTTATACTCCTACCTAACCTAGCTGAAGTCGTTGCAGCTCCTCTTTTGATTGCGTTTGGACCTATCGCGTATTTGGCTGTTTCGACGAAACGAGGGTGGGGATGGTCGCATTCGAAACAGCGGGTCTGATAGTTTTCAGTAACCGTCATGCGTTGGACTAGGAAGGACCGCGCGTTCGCCGTAGAGGGCTACTTTTCCAATGGCCTTTCCATTATCTCCACCCAGCGAACCTTTCGCATTCGCTTCAAACTTGCCCCTGCAGCTCCAGCAACTCTCCAAAGTGGAAGAAATGGATCTTGGGCAAACAGTTACCATATTTTTGATAGGAATTTCCCTCACGTATGCATGTATACGCGGATCCCTATAGCAGACACGCATGCATACGTATAGGTACTAGTATACGTGTGTTGGTGTATGCTAGGCATGTATGTGTGCGGGTATATACGTGTGTCTGCGCATGCGCGTATTCAGGCATATGTATCTCTATATGCGTAATAGAGTGTATGCGTGTGCGTGTATACGTGTGCCAATCGACGTCCTCCTTAGCGCCTGCAAGTGGAAAAAAGGGAAATTTGTTCCCGTTCTAGGCGTTAAGTAGGAGCTCATTTTATATTGAATACGAAGCTATTTTATTGCCTTTATCTCCTACCACTGGGAGGATCTGGAGGGTCAAAATAGGCTGAAAATTTCGACTCGGGATATCGCCGTCTTATTGCGCTCGTCGAATGTATCAATTACAAGGAGACGGCAGAGCCCGGATTTCGCGAATCGGGTTCTCCTTTCGCCTGGTGAAAGTTGAAGACCTCCGAATTAACGTCGTTTTTTATTTTTGTTCCAATAGGCCTTAGTTGCTGAGATATCGCGATTTGAAAATTTGGGAGTTTCGGCTCGCGCGTAGAGTACGTTCAGCGTTGACACTTGAGACAAGAGCCACCGTAGCTAATACAGTAAGACGGCGGACTGGTACTCTGAAAGTTCACGCTTCGCGTCCCCATGCTTTTTTTTTTATTTTATTTTTATTTTTTTTTTATAATCTCTCATAAGACTTTGCATGTGCAGGTAAAGAAGTCAATTCGAAAATATGTATTACTAGTTTAATTCATCTATTATATTAAAATAACTAATCCAATAATGAAGTCACAATTACATAGCAAAATAATATTGTATAACAAATGATTAATCTAATAATCAAGTCACAATTACAAAGCAAAATAATATTGTATAACAAATAATTAATCTATTAATCACGTCACAATGAGAAAGCAAAATAATGTGGTATAAAAAATAAATAATTAATCTCATTCACACTTGCAAATTTCGCGGCAGGTAATTATTCTGATTCTTCTTCTATCAGATCAGCATGGTGACAAATTGGAGGGTGGAAACCATCGTAAAAGCAAGGGTAGCACAAAGGCTTACGACACCACGAACATAAAATGAACGTAATACCACCGCAACCATATTTAACCTTATAAATTCTATCAGGAAAGCATATTTGAAGATATAGATCTTCAAATATGCTTTCCTGTGAATCATATTAATTATTTATTTTTTATACCATATTATTTTGCTTTGTAATTGTGACTTCATTATTGGATTAATTATTTTAATATAATAGACAAATAAAACTAGTAAAACATATTTTCGAATTTTCTTATTTACCTGCACATGTAAAGTCTTATGAGAGATTATAAAATTAAAAAAAAATTGAATAAAAAAAAAGCATAGGGACGCGAACCGTGAACTTTCAGAGTGCCGGTCTAACGTCTTCCCGTATTAGCTACGGCCGCTCTTGTCTCAAGTGTCAACGCTCAACGTACTCTAGGCACGAGACGAAACTCCCAAATTTTCAAATCGCGATATCTCAGTAACTAAGGCGTATTGGAACAAAAATCAAAAGCGACGTTAATTCGGAGGTCTTCAACTTTCACCACGCGAAAGGCGAACCCGATTTGCGACATCCAGGCTCTGCCTTCTCCTTGTTAGAAATATGCATATCACCGTCATAGGATGTATCACAGAACACGCATATCGCCGTCATATTGCGCTCACCGAATGTATCACTGAAAACATGCATATTGCCGTCATGGAATGTAATACTGAGAAACATGCATATCGCCATCATATTGTGCTCCTGGGATGTATCACTGACAAAATATACATATCGCCGTCATATTGCGCTCAATGAATGTATCACTTAGAAACATGCATATTACCGTCATAGGATGTATCACTGGAGAAACATACATATCGCCGTCATGTTGCGCCCATCGAATGTATCACTGACAAACATGCATATCGCCGTCATATTGCTTGCATGGCATGTCTACTACCAGTGCTAACCCAGTGAATTCATCAACATAGTCATTGGATGACTTCCATATGACGTAAAATTTGCAGATATTAATTGTGGACACTTGAGCACAGCGATATGAGTTCATCGTGCTTCAAACGTACGATGCATTTGTAAACGACATATTGAGATCAAAATGCTTTGTACATTCACTATACTAAATGAGTTCACGGCTTTGCATCATGACATGTAGTCAACATGCTGTAAAATTTGCTTCATCAATTGTATGCATGGCGTGATGATCACGACTGTCTATCTGGGTCGCCACAAAAAAATGGCGCGCAATTTAAAATGTCAGATCATTTTGAGACACCCTTTAATAAGAACTTTATTGCTTATCAATATTTAAAAAAAAACACACACACACTTGGCAATATTATATATTAATCATTCGTAAAATTCCGACCTCGTGATCCCAATAGTTTTATCAGAAAAATATATTGAAAATCCAACGGTTTTCTGGACCCCAACCTTGTGCTGATCGTCATTTGTGCTGATTCTGTCATTTTTTAAATTAGAATCCTAACATGCAACGGAAACTTATAATTCGCAGGCTACATATTGTAATTCAGCTCGCTGTTTAACAGGTTACTTACGTCCAACATTTTCAGGGAATCAATTTTTAATTGCTTGTTATAATCAACAATTTTCGAGTCTTTCAAGAAAAAGTCATCATGCTGAGGTGGACAGCGCGATGACTTGAACAATTTTAAATATTTCTTTATCTTTGGAAATAGGGTCTCCATAGTCTGTTAAGTCATGTTTTGTTTTTCGAAACAATTTTATAAACATCAACGCAAACTTTGGGACGAGAAAAGTGTTTTTACTCCCAAATGTGATTTAGTTGTTTCTTTTGCTTCTCAACTTGTTTTTTTGTTTGTGCAAAGTACCAATAAATACCAATCCCAATGAGCCCCAACCTTAGCAGTCCCGTTAAGGCAGTCTGAGAATTGTTGGCTGAGAATTTAATAAATCGTATTTTTTTTTTAATTCTGCAGACCATCATGAATATGTTTGTGAAACCCGTTTAATGATACTGATAAAATTAGCTGTCACAGAAATTGTAAGGAGCTACGATCAAAGGGTTCGATCAAAGCTACGATTGGGTTCAGATTTGGCATACACCTTCAGTAGGCTGTTTTTCAACGTTGATAGAAGAATGAAGGGGAAATAATTTTTTATTGTCTAACTCGTAGAATGGTCAGAAAAATAGGAAAAATTGATAATTAAAGATAAGCATGACGGCAAATTGTAACATTTTTTTGCTGAATCTGCTACCAAACTTCACAACACTCAACGAGATTAAGATTATGTTAGGTTTTTTTTCAAATTCATACAATGTCCATTATTTTTCTTCTATTTGCACAAATTCTTGAAGGATCAATAAACATATGTAAAACATTTCAGGAAGAAGATTAGCTGGCCGCCAGATTGGAATATTTTTTTACAGAATCTGCTACCAAACATCACAATACGATTTTTTTTTCGGATCCATACAACGCCCACAACACTGATGACCGGTTAGGAGCGTTTAACCTGCACCGTTGTGACCAAACGTATAAAAGTAGGTTTCGTGACAATGAATAATTTTTATTTATATTTGTGCCCTTTTTTAAGGATCATATGTGAAAAATTCGGACAGAAGATTCGTACAGTTCAAAGGTTATTCCATCCTAAATAATGATAGTGCATTTGCAGTCCCCTCCGGGCTATTCTTCCAGCTATGATCGGTCACTCTTTCATAGCCTTATCCACCGCGACAAATCTTTTTTTGCCAAATAACACAGAACGCAGAGCTTCGTGAGAATTAGCTTCACCGGGGCCTGAATAATTGCTATTACCAGTCGATTGATTATGCGACAGATTCTCTTTTGTTGCAACTGCACGTGAGATACATAGTGAAGCAGCGGGAGAAAAAGAAAGAAAAAAAGATGATTCAATAGCGGCATACTTGGCTCATTATTCTATAATTAATAAGAATAAAGGGACCACGGGAGAGAGCGAGAAAGAAAAAGAGAGAGAGGGATGAATGTATGTAATACGACTTCGGTGAAAAAAAACTATGGAGCCCAGTGAGCCGAGACTATTTTAATAATCGCTTTTGCAACGTCACGTCTCGCGAAGCATTTCTAAACCCGCATATATATATATATATATATATATATATCGCTGTGGCGGCATTCGCTAATCGCTTAATCACTTATCACCGGAGCAACACCGCATCCATAGGCAGTAAAAAAAAACTCACGAAAGACGAAGAAAAAAATATGAAACAACAAGCGGAATTACTCCCTCGACGAGCTTATGGACTTCTCGAGCGTACTACAAAAGTGCTCCACTGTGGGATGCAATGATGGAACTCCTCGCATTTAACTCGTTAGACAAAGTGTTCACGTATATTAGATGGACGAGCCAACTTTTTATGTATGTGTGATATTTAAAAAACGTGTGTGAACTTGATGGATGCCTTTCTCTACTTGTTTACCTTCCCAAAAATTCTCTTATTCATTATTCGTTCTTTAATCGTTATTCTAGTTACTAGTTCTATTTAATAGAATTCTCGATAATAACTTTATGATGTACACTGAGAGAGATATATGGTGTTTTCAACCACATTTTAACTATATTTTCTATCTTCCTGAGGGGACAATAATATTTTATAGCCATAGTTACTGCCAAAAGTATAGTACGGCTTATTGATATTTTAACAGTTGCATAAATTATGCACATATGTCGTCCGCAACCACTAATCTTACAAGCATACGTTGATTGTTCAATGCGCTATATAATATAGTAGATTTTCATGAAATGGATATTCCCTGACACTCAAAAATCTACTCCCCCAATATCCTAACGTTGAACGGGACTAAAATGTACATACATTGATTAAAAATGTTGCTTGTGATTTGCGATAATATTTATAGTGAGTCGTACCATATTATAAGATACGACCTGCTATATGCGATTTGATGTGTTATTCGATTGTTTCTTATACACTGCATGCGTGTTGGTTCAAGGCAGCAATGTCCGTCTACTAAATGCAGAGAATTTTTCATAAATCCAGAATAAAATACTCAACTGAGAGTTCTACCTCAATTATTTTTTTATTAAGATTCGTCATTCCCTGACCTCCTGTAATGATTTATTTCGAAGAAAATATTTCTCTATACATGGAATCGAACCTACAACCTACCTGCCTATCTTCTGCCTATACTACGTACGCTGCCACTACGCTATCGAGTGCTCGTGACATCTTGATCCTAGATATGGCATAACAGAGAAAAATATTTCCGGCTAAACTGCCGAATAGCTTTTCCTCAGATTCAGGTGAAATTTTTCACAGTTTTTTTTTCGATTATATTAGTCACTGCTTAAATAGATGTTTGGCGCATCGGAATAGTTTTTCACCATATAATAGTGATTTGTACTATATTATATATGTATTTGTGCGCCGATGTTGACATAACACTGAATGAACCATATCTATATTGGCAAGCCTTTTCTAATAGTTAATCATTGTTTCGGGAATAATACCCGCGTAGAAATTTGAGTTGGGAAAAAGTACTGCCTCTAATATGCCTTCCCTAGATATCAGGCTCTGGTCAGGCCTTCCACCCTGAAATAGGTTCGCAATGTAACGGGTCTAAGGCTAGGTCCCGATCCGCCGTTTCCTTTATGTGAAACTGATCAGGAATGGGCCGGAGAATAAGCGGTAAATTACCAGGAAAGTTGTAGGGAATAGTACGGGAAATAACTAGGAACAAACGAGGAAATTGAAAATGACGTTTCAGCGTTTTTGGAATCCTTGAGGAGGTAAAATCGAGAGTTTATTCAATTTATTATTTCGACAACATATTATTTGTTGGTTATCTACTCGCTAGTGGTATATGAGTGTGTACATATGCTTGCTTGCATTTCCTGATAGGCAGAGACAGAAAAACGTGCACAGATCACACAGATCCGAGCGAAATAGGCCTAGAGTGCAAATGGTTATTTCGCAAGTATCGCAAAATCATAAGCATAAGTGCATGCTGTACGCATAGCACTTCTGTACGTGCTACAACTCACAGGACGAACTTTTATCCTCGTACGATGGTACCTTGCTTACACGAAGCGCTTCACTTATGGCCACCTGGCGGATTGTTGACGAAATACATTCAGGTAATGTCTTTCCACCCAGAACATTGATATTTCCCAACATGGCGACAAGGCCGTCAAAAACCACGAATGACCTGCTTTACTTTTTTCCCGCATGAAATAATTTGGCTATTCTTTGTGCTCAAATCATTAGTTATCGTAATCCCAGTATTTATGATAAGCATTGTTATCCTCGTCGATTATCATTTATGAAATGAATGCTTTTAATGATGAATAGAATTACAACAGATGTCTTCGTTTCATCGCAATCAGTTATAAATATCTTTGATGCGGTGAAAAGGAAAGTAGCTTTTTTTAGTTTTTAAAGACAGGCTTCACATTTCAGAAGGTGTCAATCTTCTGGGCGGGTAGACATTACGTGAAGATGTATTTGCTCGCAATGTATCCCGGCCAGAAGATAGTAATTTCCAAACATAGAGGGTAAGTCGTAAAAAACGATTTTGCGATCTTCCCGGTTTGTTCCAACGGAGGGCCCGGTTAGGTAAATCAGACAAGGTAAGTCTGGTCAGGGCCGGACACAAAGTAGGGAATGCCTGGACACATTTGTGCACGGGTAGATAGTCATGGTGTTGAAGTTTGCATCGTTGGAATACAACGAAAGTTCTTTTTGAAGTTCGAATTTTCTTATTTTTATTATATTACAAATACAAGTACATATTGTTTGTAGATCTATATAGTAGATCGCTAAATGAATATCTTTAAAAAATATTGCGGGATTTTTGTGCATCAAATATGCCAAAATAAATTAAAATAATTAAGAAATATTCATTTTCATTGCTTTATAACGATGCAAACTTCAACCTCATAGATAGTAAAACCAACGCTTGCAATATACTGATAAGAGCATGGTTTACTTCAGTATAGTTTATGATTTTGTATTATTTCAGCTACTTCTACTCTTACTCTAAGACTTTGTATTTGTAGTACCTTTTATTATGTTGTATCATTCCGTTAAGGTTAGTCTTATTTCTTCTAATTTTGGATGCGATTCCTTTATTTTATTCAATATCGTACGCGATTTCAACCGCGTAAAATGTCTCCCACTCTCGATATGCTGCTTCACGATCTATTTGGATTCTTGATAGGTGCCTCATATTTTAACTAAGACAAGATATCTATTTGGCCATCTATACTGATGTATACAAATGATCAACTAGAACACAATATCTAGCAATTATTTTTATTTATATAAGTCGATATAATTATGAGTCTATGTATATGTGTGGTATAGATGAGTGTGGATAGTCATATATCTATGCTCATAAGTTTCAATGGAAGAACATAGTAATATCTTTCTCTCTTTCTCTTCATCAACACGCTAGCACGTTTCGTCCATAAAAGATACCTAAATGGTAAAAACTGAAAAAAATGTTCCAAACTGCCTCGGCTCACTTCCAATATAGTAGGTTCGACTTTATTGCAAGTTCCTCCAGTTTTTTAAAATAGTTACAAACCAAATTACCAAAAAGAAAATATTCACATTTTTCATGATCGTGCGAGGGGGAAAAAGCTGGAACTGTCGTTTCGGGAATTTAGGATGTTTTCTCGTAAGGCAGTGGTGTCAAATCAATAATTTTTCAAAAGGAAAAGCATAACATGAAAATTTGCCATATGGCCGTCATATATTGAGTTTCTCGAGTATTTGTTTGGGTCCAGGCCATTCGAGACAAAAAGAAGAAAAATACGAGATCGTTGGTGCACAAGGAGGAAAAGTGAACGAAGGATGCGTTGGATAAGGTGCAAAAGAAGAAGACGATGGAGACGAAGACGTGGAATAAAGCAATAAGTATACAGGAGAGGACTGCAAAGAGAACAGTGAGGATCTAAGGGAAGAAGAGTAGGGCACTAGTGGGACGAGCACAACTACCGTTGGTCCATTCATTTCTTCGGTTTTTCTCTTTTCTTCACCCCCTAGCTCTGCCCCTCTCATCCTCGCTGGCCTTGCATCCGCGATTCTTCTTATCCTTGCGCTCTTTTACCTTCACATCGTCGTGGTCGACGACGGCAACGAGACCGAAGAAGAATAAGAAGCAAAACAAGCAAAACGACTCCTCGGGCGGCCCTGAATTCCATAACGGCGCAGTCTATCTTTTTCTTCTTTTCGACTCGCTCTATATATTCTCTCTCCACCTTGGTTGTCGTATTGCTTTTTTTTACTTCGGGTTCTTCTTCGTCTACTATGTTCTCTTCTTTTTGTTGTGTTTCTTTGCTCCGTTGCACTTTTCCGCGCATTGTTCGTTGAGGAGCAAGATGCACTCCTTCCCCCCCCCCTTCTCTGTATTTTACTCACGCCAGAGCCGTACACATTGCTCCACTACTACTAGGATAGGGCTGCAAGCTACGTTTCTCGTGTTTTCCGCAGCCCTCCTTCTTCTCTCCAGTTTCTTCTCTCTCACATACCGTCCCGCCCGACTTGATCCGTGCTCGTGACCTCTGACTCCACTTTTCATCCCCCTCTGCCTCGCTCTTGCACATACACACACCTTTTTGTCTCCCTTTCCCTTCAGTAACTACCTGCCGTTAAACTCCCCCGCATTTATCTCGACGCCCTTGTCTTCTGTCCCTACTATGTATGTATTTTCCGCGTGCCTCCTCAAACTCGGTCGGCAAAGCCTTCCACCATTCACCTGTGGATACTTATTTATTCAGAGTTACTTCACTGGTCGACACGCCGAGCGGACGGCCGCACGGGCGTAGGAATTGCCCAATATGAGAAGGAATCACAAGTTGCAAACTCACCCTATATATTATGGAGACGTGTGTAGTCTATATATACAAAGTAACAATTATAAGGTGGCCTTGTGTTTTTTTAAGAGAGCCATTCTTTAAGCGCAGAAATGTGGAGGCAAAAAAAATATTTTTAATGGTTTTTCAAATCTCCGAAAAACTAATAGCGTATTTTTGTGACGAGTAGTATTTATCAGAAAAAATTGAGCATTCTGGAGAAAAATCCAAACTCTATTTTATGTTCGACAAAGTGAAGATCATTAAATGCCGCATGCGCAACACTCCTAAAGAAACCTTTTTTTTTAATGGAATTAAATTTCATTTATCCACTTTGAAATGCATCTTTGATAATTTTTTTCTCGTTGACGAGAAACACAAAACAGTTCTTGCCGGATTGGCTTGTGTTCGAAATAAATTATCTTCATTCTGCTATCCTCAAAATGGAATATTTATTTTTCACCACACTGAGAAAACAATCTATTTCTATTTACCAGGATTTGTTAACTATTAACAAATGGTAAAGTTGGATATGGTGAAATGAATATCTTTTTACAGTTAATGAATCATTCATTTGAATTGTCACAAACAAAGATTTGGTAACAGTGAAGAAATGGGTACTTTAATGGAACATACCCGTTCTTAACAGCCAATAGATATACAGTTGGTCTAACCCAATGCTTCGTATTAATATACTATAAATACTTTTTTCCTATAAGTGTAAAGGATGTAAAGGATAGTTGAGTGAACGATATTTTATATTCGCACAAATCAAGATTCGTGTATACTTAACAAATGGATATTTGGACAATGTCATTCATTGATTGTCGGCAGATGAATGTGCAGTTGGATCAATGTAACACTATAGTGCTAGTGGGCAAGTGTACAAGGAACAACACTTATTTTCTATGAGAGTTGTTCCTTGTTACTTGTAGAGAACAAATCGTTGGACAACGAGTTGTCTTCTCCAAGTGGCAAGTCCTTTAATCGGAGGACAACAAAGATGGTAGCATCAATACGTCGTAGAGCAAGGAACAACTCTCATAGAAAATAGGCAGTCGACCGGTCCCGCGGTCAACGTCTTAGCCACCCCTGCTGTAATGCATAATTTAATATTCTCTATATACATACTTACGAAAGTTTCCTAAAGATTTGGCAGGTCTCACAAAAGAAGCAAATCGTTAATTGATGCCATCGGCGAAGCGAATAAATTCACGTTTTCACGGTCACAAACTGATATCCTCTAGGTAAGTGGCCATTCGGCTACGCACAGTCTGCAGTATACCTCGATCGTATCTACGTCGCGTCTGCGCACGAACGAGCTTCTGCGACAAAGGGCCATGGTAGCGTAGAAAGTTAACGGTCTTGCCAAATGTACGATAGTTATCTCAAGTACAGATTTGTTAACTAGTAACAAATCATTATTTGAGACGAGTCGTAGATTTTTTAACAGTTATTTGCTAACGATTAACTAGGGCTATATTTGATTAAACGGAAGATTTTTTAATTATTACCATTATTCATTTTGTAATAACTGTACGACTGTAATCTCAATGAACTACGGGGCCCACATCTTAAATACAGATTCATTAATAGTTCATAAATCTTTATTTGCGTTACATAGAGAAGTTGTTTAAATATCAGTTAATTGTGGTGACATGTTCATTTGCATTGAACACAGGATAGTCGCGGCAACTATAAGCTAACGGCCCCAAATCTAAATATATGAATTGTGAATAAATCTCTACTCCTTGGAACTGTATTTTCATATCACAATTTCAACTCGTTATTCGATGACCATAAACATCTACTGAGTTTAGAGAAATAAAAGTAATCAAATAAATTATTATTTTCAAAGAAATACTATGGCTATAAAATTTTCCCATGAGAACACGCATATTTCTTAATGACTTACAAATTTTGTAACAGTTGATGAACATTTTAATTAAAGGGCCAACTAAATGTATTTCTTTACTATAAATAAACTGTTTTCTCATTGCAGAATGCCGATTTTTTTGGCCAATTTTGCTCATCACGAAAGTACGCAATATTTTTTTTCGTAGAGGACTTGCGAGAATCAGTAAAAATCATATTTTTCTCGGTCGCCGAATCTCCGGGCAAAAGCCTTAAAAATAACACGTGGCCATCTTACTATCGTTACGCTGGAAATGTACATTACCTCGCAAGAAGTAATATTAGGATTGACGAAAGAGATTATCCGTGACTGTTCGAGCTCGTCTATACTCAAGAACAAGATACGCCATCATCGATCAACGAATGATCGAGTAATTGATCGCGCGAGCGAGCGTTGAGGCTAACGTCGTCATAATGCGTGCTGCCCACGCGGCAGTTTCAGTGAAGCATCCAGACTTGCACACTTTGAGGAAAACCGCCAAAAGGGTATATACGAAACGACGGGAAAATTGAAGAGCGCACTTGTATTGCTGAACGTTGGCTAAAAAAAGTGCTGCCCGCGCCCGAAATTCTTCCCAGATCACGAGAGAGTCCAGGGCGTAAAAGCTTTCGATAGGCTCCGCAGCAAGAAAAAACCTTGGAAGCTCTCCTCGCGCAGGCAAATCTCCCGCGCTCCACGTATATAATACCGCGAAACCAAACGAGCCCGGGATTACGAAGAAAAATCGTGGAATTCCCAAGAGCGGTCGCGCGAACCGGGATACGAGGGGAGGAAGGGAGTGTTGCAGATCGCGTGCATAGACGTACGTAGGTTGTGTGTATGTGTGGTGTGCGTGTGCGCGCGCGTGTGTGTGTGTGTGTGTGTGTGTGTGTGTGTGTTGGCGGCAAGCGATGGGCAAAAGCGCGCGAGAGCTTGAGGGGTAGTGCTCGAGCCTGGAAAAAGAGTCGGCGGCGCCTGTGGCATAGCGGGGAGGGAAGGGAAAGCAAGAAGGATCGGGAGCCGGATTTTTTCGTGGATCGTGTCTCTTTTTGCGAGTGCTGGAATATACGGGAAAGGAAAGAGGGAGGGATGCGAAGGGAGAAAGAGAGAGAGAGGGGATTGAAAAAGAGAAAGAGCACCGAGGAGAGGCGAGAGCGCGACGGGGGTGCATTACGAGAGCGGGACAGCATGGCACGGCATGGCTGCTGCTCGCACCGGTGAAGGTACCCTAACAGGGCAAAAGGGAAGAAGTAGAAAGCGGGGAAGGAGGAGAAGGAGAAGGAGGAGCAGGAGCGAGGACGATAGTTGGAAATCGTGGAACATGAAACGCGAAAGAAAGAACGACCGGAAGAAAGAAAGAGCTTACCTTCTATAGTTATATCGTAGAACAGTTGGGGAGTGAGCGAAAATGGGCACGTATACTCCCGTCGTGTCCTCCACCCACGCATTGGCTCTCGCGCACAAACAGAAACACATGTGAGCGCGTATGTGTGTACGTAGACTCCTATATCAAAAGAGGAAAAGAAGGTGGTTGATGTCGTGGTGTACGGGGGCGAAAGTGGAGTGGGGCGATGCAGGAAGGTGCACGGCGCTCGGCGAAAGAGGAAGAGGCGGAGAAGCTCAGGGGCAGGGAGAAAGGAGGAAGCAGTTGCCCCAGTAAAAATCGATCCTCCCCACTCTTTGACAAAACTCTTTCTACGGCTCTAGCGCGCGAGAGGGTTTTGGCCGGAGGGAACGCGACGGGAGGGAGCTGAGGTGAGAGGGTTGCCGCTCGCGCGAGAGGGAGGAGACGCCAGCGAGAAAAAGAATCGAGCATTCGCGCGCACGGCCAATATATTTATATAACTATGAGAAAAAGAGGAAAAATAGTTGGGAGCCGCCGCGAGAGTATGCGAGTGGACAGGATAAAAAAAATTCTGTAAAAAAGGTGCTAAGGCACAGAGAAGCCCGCACTTTATATACCTGCAGGATTTGCGAGTATACGGCGACGAGACCTCCTCTAGCGTGATCCGCTCGAAAGGAGAGATCGGAGGGAGAACGAAAAAAAGGACGCTAACCTTCCACGCGGCCTTTCTCCCCCTCTCGGCCATGTACAACGGCGTCTGCCTCATACGGGATGCTACTACTTGAGTCTCTTATACCCGCAGGTTCCTGCTCCGCCACCTGGTACCCATTTCGCATGTATTTGACGATTCCCAGCGCCCACCCTGTTCAATTCGAGATCCATCGCTATGTATGTATCGTAGACTTGTCGAAATCGTACCTGTGCCTAAATCGAACCGGGATCATATTTCGCATATCGCGCGTCACGCAGCACCGCTGATGGATGGAAATGAAACTTCCTCGTGAACGGCGCGTGTTTGGTAACGAGAATTACAAAACATTTGTCGCTGAGACGAGTAAAATATTTGTCTCAGCGTCTAGTTGTGTGGTTTTCGAGTAATATTTCACGCGGATCCCATATAGAAATTTGAGTCGGGATTAAGGTACTGCCGCTTATTTGCCTTCCCTATATAAAGTCAGGTCATGGTCAAGCCTTCCAGCGCGGATCAGATTTGCCATGTAACAGATCTTAGGCCAGGCCCCGATCCGTCGTTTCCTTTTTTGGGAACTGATTAGGAAGTGAACAGGGAAACGATCAAGTAGTGGAAGGGCTTTTGGAGATTTACCCGAGTCAAATAGATAGTATTAGGTGTTGCTCATACTTATTATTCCTTTGCACTCGATGAGGTGACTCTCGCTCACCACTTTCTGTCCGGGCGAAAAAGGTCTCGAGTGCAAAGGGTTATTTCACAAGTATCCCAAAATCATAAGCGTAAGTGCGCGCGACATCGCACTTCTGTATGTGGTACAACCACAGGTCGAACTTTCTCTTTGTCCGATGGAATCTTGCTTACGCGGAGCGCTTCGCTTCAATCCATCTGGCGCATTGTTGGCGAAATACATTCAGGTAATGTCTTCCCGGCCACAACATCGATATTTCCTGACAAGGCGACAAGGCGTTCAAAAACCACGAATGGCCTGCTTTACTTTTTTGCCTCATTAAATAATTTGGTTGTTCCTTATGCACAAATAATTAGTTATTATTAAGCCTGGTATTTATGAAGAGCATTCTTATGTCAGCCATCTTATCTGGTCAGGCCCCGATACAATGTAGGCAATGTCCAGTCATATTGCAGAAATTTGAGTCAGGCATAGAGATAGGTAGTTCCGGATTGAAATAGCTCCAGGAACTATTTTATCTATTGGGACTATAGCGTTCCGATCCGAGATGTCAACTGAAACAGGTTTAGACAGTTCCATGTATCCTGAGCGAGACCGAGCGAGTGAACGAATTTTGGACCGACAACGAACCGCCGAGGGGCGAACTGAACAGCTCGACTCTTTCCAAACCGTCCCAAGCTAAGTAAACGAATTTCGGACCGAACAGTCCGACTTTTCCCAAATGTCGTAAAGAGTCGGAACGCTCGGGAAGAGTCGGACTGTTCGGGCCGGCTTTTTCTGGACCGACGTGGTCTGACTCTTCCCGAACGTTCCCGACTCTTCACGACGTTCGGAAAGTCCCGCGGCGGCTCATTGTCGGTCCGAAATTCGTTCACTTATTGTTAGTGAACGAATTCTGGACACAGTAATAGTGTATACACAAATAGCGGGAAAAATGGCTTCACGAAGAAAAACCAGCGCACTTTGGAACCGTTTTAAGGAAGAAGACTCAAAGAAAGAAAAATGTAATTAGGTATTGTTCCGAAATGATTTTATTTACGTCCGGCAGCCTAAGTAATTTGACTAGGCATTTCAAACGAAACCCCCTCACCATTTCTACAGCACCAGTGGAACGTCAAGTACCTGTTGATGATAACAGAGCTGAATCTGTCTATCCTTGCACCGAACTTGAACATGAACAACATAAACGACGGCAATTAATTTCAGTTGATTCAAAAACAGTATCGTCGTCGTCAGTTCGTGCAGTACAAAAATCATCTGTACAGCCCAAAATGGACGCGTTCACCCAAAGATCCTCACCACCGAATAAAAAAACTAAAATAGACCAGCCATTAATTATGATGATAGCTAAAAAATTTCATCCACTGAACATAGTAAACTTTGCAGCTTTGTAAATGTTTGAAAATATTTTCAGCTGAAGCAACAGGTGAAAACTGAAATTTCAAAGGCTCTTGCGGTTTGCGTTATGACAGATTGTTGGACCTCTGAAAATAATGAAAGTTTCTTAGCAATCACTGCACACAATATTGACCCAAAAGTGGGTCATTTGTGTGCAAATCAACTTGGCTGCATACAATATCATGAAATCTCTGCCAATTTTTACAAAAAGAGCTGAAGGAGTGGCAGACTGAAATTAAAGTAGGGGTTTGTGGTCAGCGACAATGCGGCGGACATACTCGCAGAAGTCCAACTAAGAGGATGACAATCCGTCGCTTTTTTCGCTCACGCTCTTTATCTGATCGTCGAAGCTGGCATTGACATAATCCACGATACGATAAACAAAGTAAAACGAAATGTATAATATTTCCAAAAAAGTACGACTGGACTTGACAAACTCAAAAGAGTTTAAAAAAATAAATGAATACGGAAGAACTGAAAATAAAACAAGATGTCAGCACTCGGTGGAACTCCACATATGATATGATGGACCGTGTAGTAAAAATAAAAAAAGCCCTGATAGCTACATTGGCGTTAGTTAGAACTGACTTGACTTTATCTTCCAAGGACTAGACGCTTATTGAAACGGCAATACCAAAATTAAAAATATCCTATGAAGTTACAGTGGAGATATCAACGGAAAAACCTGTCTGTCCAAAGACATTGGGTATTACCGGTTGCTTATGAAACAAATTTGGTGCCGAATGGCACAAACTGAAGCCGCACAAGACAGTAGCCAGATACGCACTTTGTTGCGAACATTAAATGACCAACTTAGCAGGCAATTTGAGTCGGTTGGGCGAAATACACTTTATGCGGAATGCACAATATTGGACCCAAGGTTCAAGGAAAAAGGTTTCCGTGACAAAAATAACTTGACGAGAGCGCTAGGACAACTGAAGATGAAAGTCGGAGCCATGCCGACACTAGCACATGTGCATCCACCGAGCATTTTACCTACACCATCATCGTCAAAGGCACCATCAATATGGACCGATTTTGACGAAGAAGTCGCAAGCCTTGCTTCAGAAAATAACACCGCAGCTGGAATAGTAGAGATCGACAAATATATTCAGGAGCCTATGATCGATAGAATAGAAGATCCCCTGCTTTGGCGGTACATGATAAAGTCGATCTTCGCGCTACTCTACAAATATATCATAAAAAGACTGAATATTGTCGGGACGCCCGTGCCCTGCGAACGAAAATTCTCGAAAGCTAACACTGACAAACCGGAGAAGACGGCATAAAGCGTCAAAAGTGTCCCGATTACTTTTTATTGGAACAAATGATAAATAGACATTGTAAATCAAACGAAAGTTAAAAAATAAGAAAAAATTATTAAAAAGAAAAAAATAGTATACTTTTGTATAAATTTGTAAATATTCCTCAAAGAACATGTAAATAGAATCACTTGATTAATAAATATGCCAACCAAGAGTAAAGTGTCCTATTTTTGTAAAATGTTATCATTTTTAATACATTTAGTTAAAAAAAGATCAAGTAAATAGATATCTAATTATTTTAGTTCTTCGTAGACAGTACCAAGCCTGAAAAGTATTAAGGTAAATCAATTGACCTTGTGACAAGCATTCTTATCCTCGTCGAATATCATTTATGAAATAAATGCTTATACCCCTGCGCAAATCTGACAGCGCATTCCTTTCTTTGTGTGAGGCCCTGACCAGACTTGCCTTGTCTGATTGACTTGACCAGGCCCTCCCATGGAACAAACCGGGAAAATTGTAAAATCATTTTTTACGACTTACTCTCTATGTTTGGAAATTACAATCTTCAGACCGGAATACATTGTGAGCAAGTACATCTTCACGTAATGTCTACCCGGCCAGAACATTGATATGTCCTGAAAAGTGGACCCTGTCTTTAAGGAGGGTAGACTGGGTTCGGTTGTAACGGAGTACGGTTGAAACACTGCGAATATTCACGAAACTATAAGTGGTGCGAAGAAGGGTACAAGGGGAAAGACGCACGTCTTGCGAGCCTCGACACGCTTGGCAGTGCTACGCGCCACCTCCCGCAAAACTGACGCTCGCAGAGGGGCCCATTAAGTTTTTTCGTTCAAAAGTAAGTATTTTTGATTAATTTCTTTTTTATATTACTTCGTTGATATAACAGTTTGCGTATTGGATGATTTTCTGCATAATTATTGACATTTGAAGCTTAGTAAACAAGCGACTGTGTATTTGTAGGTTGCGTTTCTTGGTCACTCGATAGTTTTTTTGCCGAAAGAGGGGGTGGGTACGATTGTAACGATTTTCGTGGGTACGGTTGTAACATTATTAAAGGGTATGCATAACCTTGAAGTTAAAACAACAGATCGATTTTCAATTTTTTTTCGTCTCAGGCATTGAGATGATGAGGTCAATCTATCGCACACAGACAGTACATAGTATTAACATGTCACCGTTTTTTTTTTGCAAAATATATATAACCAACGTAATCATTGTCATTTAATCTCAGGACTGTAACCTCCGCACGGCTCGGTCGCGTACATGATTCCGGTAACTGGATTCATGTACAGTAAAAAATGGAAAAATGTAATTTTAGTACAATGGTGAAGCTGCAAACCCACCGGATAATTTTTCGAAATTTTAAAATTTGCATAAATTGCACTGTCTAAAAAAGATGTCGATTTTCGACAAAAAATAACGACTTTAAACGTTTGTTATTAACAGACGGAGGAACATATGAAACAATCATCCGGTCTGTCGATTGAAAATGTTATAAAATATGTTCAGTCCAAATTTGAAGTAAATCGGACAATTAAATTTTCAGATACGTAAGTTTCAGACGTACACCAAATTGCAAAGTATACTTTCGAGATAAACGAAGAGAAGAAAACGTACTGAATCCACTCTTCCCGCATACAATTTTCGTATAAATGTTTGGATCTGTTCAATATCTTCGGGCACCACGAATAGGAAAATAAATTTGTTCTAGAATCCTTTTTTTGTTATATACAATGCAATTGTTATAATGACGATTGTGACGAAAAAATGCATTTTGTAGAAAAAAGTTTGAAATAAAGAATCTTACTTTTTAAATTGGCAATAAAAAATGTCTCTTTCATTTTGTTTGCTACCTCCATTAATAATGGAGATATGAACAAGGAACATTTTTATGGGAGAGACGGAACAATGAGTGAAAGGGACGAAACAATGAGTGAGAGGTGATGCGATTTATTTTCATCGCTTATATACCCATTAATAATGCAGCTAGTAAAAAAATGAAACATCTTTTATTTAGAATTTCTATCTATGAAATGCACTCTTTCCTCCCAATTGTTATTTGAAAGATTTAATTTTCAGAAAGTCCCTTGGTGTATGGACTACTTGTTGAGATAAAATCACAATTGTTTTTCGTACTTTCATCCATTCGTACGCGATTCCTGCACCGAGGATTTGATTGTTATAACAATCAAACAGCCTGGTTGGATCAATGCCCTTAGAAACCATACAATGCACCGCGCAGCGCTAAAGCCATAACTCAACGGGACGTTCTGACCTGCTCCACTAAAATCGTCATACCTCGGTCAATTTCTGGAATTTTTACAAAATCTTTGAACCAAATCAAAGTTAAGACTCTACGCAATAAGAAAATAAAATAAATCAAAAATCGATTTTTTTAAATTCCAAAGTTATGCATATCCCTTAACATTCTTATTCTTTACAATTTAGATGCCAAGGTCAACCCTGGTCTCACATAGAGTGTACTGACGGTAGTCGCCATTACATTTGCCATAATTGCGATTAATCTCATTAAGTTTTCTTGGGAATTCTAATGTGTTTTTACTTTAAGGGATCATCACAGTGTACAATTTGCAAAAAATCGATTTTTTTGCCTTTTTCGCTGATTGGTCGTAAGTGGACAATTTATATGAAAATTTCGCACTCGAAGTTTAAACGCGTTTTTTTTAAATGTCGTTCTTCAAAACGGTGTACACTCTCAAAGAAAGAGTTTTCAGGCTATCCGTCTCAAATTGTGACACAATATTCTTCACGCCATTCTTTATCTTGCTATGGAAGCTTTTTTTAATCTTCATGTTTTTTTTTAACGAAAAACTATCAAAAAAATAAGCTAAATTCGATTCCTTTTCCCAAGACGCCGCCATTTTGTCAATGTTGATTGAAAAAAAAACCCCCATAGCAAGATACCGGCTTTCATACTGATTAATAATCTTTTTACAAATTTTGTTTCAGATAGTATTCATGGCCATAATCGTGAGGACTCCTTTTTTCGAAGACATTTTCAACCGTTAGACAAATGTAAAAAAATTAATTAAACGTTTACAAATGTCTCAACCCGTTACACTGCGATGATCACTTAAATTGTTCAAGAAGCGTTTCGTTGATACGTTAAACAATTATCTTCATTGATCGAAAGGTTTCTTCCAATTTAACGCTAGTTTAGGGTAAAAATAATAAATATGTCAACATTGTTTTCATTAATGTTGTAGACTGAGTATATAGGAGTACAAAAATTTTACCTAAATAACAATAAACAGTGCTATACTGGAGTAAAGTAATTTGAAAGTACCTCAATACGTGTTTTTAATTTAAAAAGCAATCACAATGCAAGCACTGTGTGTTATTTGGATGTGTTACAACTGACCACCAGCCCTGTTACAGCCGCCGCTGGTATGGGTACGGATGGAACAGTGGCACATGTTTTACAAAACGAACTTTATTTCACATGCTTTAAGAGATGGCACCTAATGTGATTTCGATTTGAAGGCAGATGTCCAGTCTTTAATGTAAAGCATTTTATTTGCACGTCTTATACCATAATTGCAACGTTCTGGGCGATCAACGGAACACTGTTACAACCGTACTCAGACTATAAAAATGCTTATCATAAATACTGGGATTACCATAACTAATGATTTGAGCATAACGATTAGCTAAATTATTTAATGAGGCCCAAAAGTAAAGCCGGTCATTCGTGGTTTTTGAACGCCTTGTCGCCATGTTGGGAAATATCAATGATCTGGCCGAGAAGGCATTACTTGAATGTCATTCACCAACAATCCGCCACGTAGCTACCAGCGAAGCGCTTCGCGTAAGCAAGATACCATCGTAGGAGGATAAAAGTTTATCCTGTGCGTTGTACCACGTTCAGAAGGGCTATGCTTACAGCGTGCACTTCTCATGAATCATAAACTAAATCATAAACTTACACTTATGATTCTGCGATACTTGTGAAATAACCTTTTTTGCTTGGATGGTGAGTGGTGAGCGAGTCACATCTCAAGTGCAAAGGTATACGTATCAGTATACCACCTAATGCTATACCACATAGAGGGTAAACCATAAAAACACGATTTTGTGATCTTCTCAATCTGTTCCATGAGAGGGTCCGGTCAGATAAATCAGACAAAGCAAATCTGGTCAGGGCCCGACATAAAGTAGGCAATGCCTGGGCACATGTTTGCACGAGATGTGGCTTATCGAAAAGATAGACTCCATTGGGAATTTTTTTGTTGGCGATACTAAAAAGTAATCAAAATGAGGTTTGGAGGGTTAATTCTACAGGTGTTGGTGTATGAAAAAAAAATATGAAAGAAATACAAAATGTCGACTCAATTGTAGCTACACTAAAAGCGTTTTTTAGGTTCTCTGTGGGAGGACGCAGACCTTTTATGGTTTAGTGCCTAGAAGGAAAAGAATCATCATTTACATTAGTTTCGCTAGAGAAGTAGACACGAATAAGGTAGTCGGCCCAGTGGCCGTCAGGATCCTAGTGATCGTCATGTTTACGCATTAAATAAGTATTTTAAGAACAAAATCAGTCCTTCGTGCCGATCTGTGGTATATTGGCTTCCAGGAGGTATTTACTATATTGCATTACATTTTCACACCCGTAAGTATACGCATAAAAGAATAATCAAATTAAATATATTCGTTCATTAGGAGGATAACGTGAACCAGGTCACATCTCGGGCGATTTGACAATGCCTGTGGACTTTCGTGAAGTAAGTTTTCCTTCACGTGATTAACAAGGATTTTAGTTTTGCGTTCAGCATAAAAAATTATCGTTTTATGTTAATTTCAACGAATTTTCATATATGACGATTACAGGTTCAGCAACATAAACACTCTGCCGATTAATCGCCACGGCTGTCGATAACTGGGACAATGTTAGCAAAAAATGAGTCTTTCGAATCGAATATTTAGTTTATAGAAAATCAGAAATGACATATTGGGTCCGTAATTAGCATTGTCTGAAGGATCCACGGATCAGTAATCGTCATAGACATATTCGGGATAGTAAAAGGATATACATATAAATAAATGTTGTTGATTACTGGGTCGTGACCATGTCGATAACTGGGTATGTCTTGAACACAGGTGAACAGCAGTCGATCGAAATAATATTAAAAATTATTTTATGAAAAAATAGTTGTTTATAATGACTACAAATAAATAAGAATTATAATTCTGACGTAATAGGCATTTATTTTTGAAATTAATAAAGTTCTATGGAAGAGAAATTGATGTTTCAAACTCTTTATCAAATGTTTTAATAAAAATCATGAAGTTTGTGACAGAGTGCGTAAAAATAATTCTGCCATTCTATTTGCAGACATAATCGAGCCAACAAAGTCCTACGAACCATTGCATAATTACTTAAGGCCTTATTTACCTTTGGATGGTCGGAAAACAAGGCTTTTTGGGATTTAAAAAAAATACTAAAAAAGCAATCAAAACGAGGTTTAGAGGGTTTATTTCACATATCTGAGGTACCTCCAACGAGCCACTCGTTGGAGTCGCACATGTGCATCCAGAAGAATTTTCTTTTCCCCGTAATCTACATGAGTTTTACTACTGAAGTACATACGATTATTATAAAATATTGATTTTTGTACATCTAGCCCGATTTCTAAGAAAGTCGCATTTTCGACTGAAACAACGGCCTTTGTTCGTTTCCAAAAATCGCATTTGTTAAACGATTGTAAAAATCGTGTGTACACCGTTATAAAATGTATCTAAAAAGTTATAGTTGAAATTTGAAGTCAATCCGATTTTGAAAACATTTCTTCATGAAAAACGCGTTTAAAGTTTTAAAACCATTTTCCTACGTCTTAAAAAAAATGTCCACCTAAAATAACTTTTGCATATTGTTTTCGACATGTTTATGCATAATTTAAGTCAATTTAAAAAAAAACAATTTTTTTCAAGGGTATATAAGGCTTCAAAGCAGTTTGAACGCATGTGACGATTAGTGGGACCATAGAGACTAGAGTAAAGAAGCCCGAACGCATATGGCGGAATCGTCGGAAATGGATCGGAAAGTGATGAAAGATCTTGTAGTTCGAAAAATATCCGCAAGCGATACTAGCGCCTGGTACGGAATAGGATAGGTGGTGGATAGGATAGGCGGATAGGATAGGCGGATAGGATAGGTGCGTGAGGACCGGCTTAGCAGTGTTTGTGACATACAACAGTGACGTGTTACTGTCAGTTAATATATACGTGAGTATTACATATATGTCAGTTACATACAGTTTACGCAGTTTACGCTGTTACGCATCGTTGAGCGATATTTCGGTATTAAAAATATTTATAAAATCAAAACAGAAAAAGATCATCCAATAAAGGTAAGAACTCCCTAGTGCAAATTTTTCTCCAAATTTTTCATAATTTCTCATATTTTACTCATGTTTGAGATTTTCGGAGAAAAAATGATTTAAAACAGATTCAAGTACTGGTTATTTCCCAAAAACACATTTTTTCCCGGAAATTTCCCTTTTTCCTATGACCTGAGTGAATGGCTGCGGAGATATTCGGAGAAAATTTAAAGATGAAAAAAAAGAGATTTTCGTAAAAAAACGTATTATTTTTTTTCCGGAACTTTTTCTTTTTCCTATTGAGTGAACGGCTGCGGAGATATTCAGAAAGAAGTTATAGATGAAACAATGAATTTCCGCAATTTTTGCAAACATTATTTTCCTTAAGGGGTAACACCACTGTAACGGCCTGCCACTAAGCGTTTTAGACAAATAATACTTCGGGGTAATTATTAAGCATATATTGAAGTATATTGCAAACAAATTTTATGGGAAAATATTACAAAATGGCGACACTACAGCAAATTCTTCCGAGGCATGTTGAACTTAAGGTGCTCTGCGGCACGCAGTATAACTTATGCCAATTTTAATCTGGACAAGATATTTTTTTTTAAATTAAATCTAGATAAGTTTACCGAGTATATGACTAAAAATGTTCAATTTTTTTATTAAGACAAAAAATTTGCACTAGAGCTGAACCTTAATATTATGTTTATGCAATTAATTCGCGAATCAGCGAAAATATTGACATCGGCATGTGCAACCACATGTTGATTCATTTTGTCAAATCGTTTGTATTTTTTTTATTGCATGCTATCGTCGCCGAATTTAATTATAATTGCCATTAATTGTAATGCTGTTAGAGATTTCTTTGATACAGCAAAAATGTAACGCATGATGCTTGGACAAAAAAAAGTTTTTTTAGGTTAAATATGCAAATCCTTTAATATAAATACCCCTCGCTCCCATTTCGTTATAATGTATTACCTATAATATTTAATTGGATTTATTTTTTGTTTTCAGCTTCGCCATGGGTAAATATTGCGCTTACCCCGCATGTCCCTTCCATCACTAGAATATGTAGTTTTCTAATATTTAAGTTGTTGCCCCGCCTGGGGTTTAGATTCGGTTTGGTTTGTTGGTTGGTTTGAGGTTTGATGTAAATTATATATGCTATTATTTATTTTTGTAGCGACAAAGAAAATATTTTTCTTGGAAATCCAGTATGCAATATTCACATTATGGCTGTTTAATCGTACATGTTACCGTATAAAAATAAAACATTTACAGTATAGATCACCTCCAAGTACAAAAATTACTGAAATATTATCATTTCATAATTTAAACAAAAGCATATCAATATTACTCTTCAGTATTACAAGCTGCGCTAATAAGAAACAAATATGCGACAATTCAAAATCACCGCGCGGACGGAGCCCGCAGTGGTGGCGCCGCCAGGCGGGTACAATCCGCGGATCGTTCATCACTTTCACAACCATTTCGCCAGCATTGCGTTCGGGCTCCTCTACTCTAGTCTCCATGAGTGGGACGTTGCCATGGCGATTACCAGACCAACTGTCATGGCGGCATGACGATGACTCGTACAATAGCATCTTATAACCTTTACGAAATGTTTTCTCGAAAACTGTACCAGGCACGGGAATTTCACAACGAACTTCTTCGTAATAAAAAAACTGATTAAAAACGACTTAAAATTACTTTTACTCACTTTCCTAGTTCAGCTATATAAATTTGCAAAGTCAAGCGATCTGCTTAAGGTGACGATTACTGGGCCATCTACCTTACTAAAAAATTGTTTTTTTTTCGCAAAATGGAAAAAAATTTGTCGCTCAAAAATCAGCCGTAAATTGGTTATAAAAACAAGAATTGTTGGTGAATCGGACAAATCAAGAACCGCGGCAGCGTCTTGACGCCACGCAACAAAAAGAAAATGTGAGCACCTCAGCCATAAGAAATATGAGCTGTCACGGACGACGTACACGCCGCGACTCTTTATACAGTAAGGTGGCCTTTAACAGACGACGTTTTACCTTAGATTCGACACTACACGAAGACGCGGCCATGAATCGAAAGTTTAATGACATTTTACCAATGAAATATTATTTTTTCCTATCGATTTTGTTTGGGTCATTTTTCGATCCGTCTACTAAATCTTGAGATCTCGTAATATTCGGCCGAATTTCCGAGCGAATTTTTTACCACAAAAATTCTTCAACCCCTCACAATCGTTCCAGACTCACTTCACGCTGAAACGCCGCGTTTCAACCTGAAGGTCACCGTTTGTCGACTCGCTCTGCGATTCCTCGCGTTACCCGGGCAACGCTGCTCCAAACAAACGATAGCACACTAGAAACATCAACAGCCGGGTTCTTCGAATGTATGGCTTCTACCGTCTCTAACCTCTAAGTGGGGTTAGAGTGTGAAAGTCGACAGGCAGTAAAAGTGTAAAAGCAGTAAAAGTGCATAAAAAAACCGCCCTATTTACGGTTACAAAATTAATTTATATACAAACGACCCCCGTATACGTCGTAATATTGAAACGAAAATTTGTTAGTATACTCGCAGATTCTCACCGCGGATCCCGGCGCGTACGCGGAAGAACATTTGTCGTCATACATTTGTCGGGGACCGTCGAGTATACGGAGAAATAGGAAAAAAATGGTCGAAGTAATATTGTTACGCTATGCTTCGCGACGAAGGTCTTTGTAATGTCGCTTGACGCTGTCTGCAATTAAAACGGACACAGGTAGCTCAAGACTCCTAAAAAATGTTAGCAAATTTCGTCTCCAAAGAAAGCCGATAACAAATCATATGTGAGTAAATTGTTCATCCTTTGCAATTCCTACCGCCCGGATTATTTTTTCTAATTCCTTCCTTCGCAATCATCATCGACATTGAGAAAAAAAAAAGTACGAACGTCTGGTGTTGTCTTCTTTTGGCGGATGACGATAGTAATTTGACCGTTTCCAGATTTCAAACGCAACGTAAGATCGTCAATCGTATCAATGACAGTGACAGCGAGATCGAGAACTTCCAGAGGCCCAGAAATGCCGACTCGAAAGGCGACGAGACCAAAGAACGAGAAAAGAAACTGAACGACCTGGCTACTCAATTTCCTGACATCGACACCGTAGTAAGTGGAGACCGAAAAATTGAAACATAGATCAGTTTTTTAAGGGGGGATTGTCTTTTTTTTCGCAAAATTTACCGCTTTTTGAGAATTTTTTTGTGAAGAAAGTATACAACGGAAAACTTGTGAAACTTGGCATATAGTTTTATTGATCTGTTTACTACATACAAAAAAAAATTTAAACAATTTCATCAAAAAATCCGCCTCCCACCCCCCTCGACGCGCGATGGTCCTTTTTTGATGGTGTGCACGATTACAGCCTTCACGTTCATCCTGCAACAAAAACCCAAAAAGCATTTTACTTTAGACACATATAGCTATCGTTCGATGAAGGGAAAAAAAATTGACGATTTGGTGACGTTTTGAACTTGAAGTATCGATTTTTCGAAAAAAATTGATCGATTTTTTGTTATAAATAAAAAACTATTAAACGTATTGCTTTTTTGCTTCATCAAACGATAAAAGGATGTCAGCTGAGCATTCTGTCCAAATTTGAAGGCAATCGGTTGAATAGTTTTTGAGAAATCGTGCACACCATCAAAAAAGGACCATCGCGCGTCGAGGGGGGTGGGAGGCGGATTTTTTTATGAAATTGTTTAAAAATTTTTTTGTATGTAGTAAACAGATCAATAAAACTATATGCCAAGTTTCACAAGTTTTCCGTTGTATACTTTCTTCACAAAAAAATTCCCAAAAAGCGGTAAATTTTGCGAAAGAAAAAAGACAATCCCCCCTTAATAGTACCGAACAGACAGCTGTTCTTGTTTGTTTCTAATTTTTTTCCCGAAACGCGTCTCTCTCTTTCTCTCTCTTCTGAATTTCAGAGATGCCAATTTGAATACGGAGGAATGGAAAAGGCGTTGAGGAACAACAGAAAACAGATGCTGAAAGCATTCACGAGAACGAGCAACAAGAAGCGAAGAAGGACCAATAGAGACGAGGAGGTGGATGTTGACTCCGACGAGGTTCATTACAAGCAGGAAGTTTACGACAGGTTCGTGGGACGACACTTGTTAGCTGCACGTTTTCAATCGTTGGTCGACTTTTTTTACGCACCAAGATCTATAGGTGTTTGGCTCATGGACCGAAACAATTTTTTGGAAGATTGGGGTGGGGGTAATTTTCTAGTTGTTCACCCTTAGACCCCATGTCCTAAGTGCCATGGTAATTTAGACATGATTTTTTTAAAGCTTTTCACTCGAAATTTCGCCTTTAATACGTCATAAATTTTTTTTTGTTTGTGTTGTAATATCTCGGAATAACTTTGTTGTATTTTGCAATGTATGTTTATTATAAATAAATCAATATTTGGTAAAATTGGTTTCAAGAAAATAACTTATGAGCTTCCAAAGTATTAAAAATGCGTAAATGTATGAAAAATGTCAACTTGCATGTTCATTATGAAAAAATACAAAAAGCTATTTTTAACTTATCTTTGTTTCAAAAATTTCTCTAGTTTATACTCTTTCCATCGGTAGGCTATATGTCATAGAAACCATTCATTATGTGGTAAAAATAAAGAGAATATGTTTCTTTTATAATGCATTTAGAAGTTGAAATTTTTTATACATTTACACACTTTTAAGACTTCGGAAGCTCAAGAGTGATTTTCTTGAAACCAATTGTATCAAATAATGATTCATTTATATTAAACATACATTGCAGAATACAACAAAACTTATATCGTGCTATTACAACCACAAACAAAAAATGTATGCCGGATTAAAGGCGAGATTTCGGGTATTTGAAAAAAAAACGAAAAAGAATCATACACGGAAAAAAAGAAATAGTACAAAATACAGGGGCTACACAGTTCGCATTGGACTCGAGCGATTGCACAGCGATATTACCTGAAACACAGTGCTCAAAATACAGTGTGCTCAAAGTAAATTATTACAGTTTCTATACTGTCCTCGTTGGACTCGAACCGCTCTACTGTATCTTTTACTGGAACACATAGTCCAAAATACAGTGTAGTCAAAAGTAAATTTTGACAGTTCAACACTGTAATATAAATTTAACAAAACTTGTAATATGACAGTTGGTTAATCTGTATTATGTACAATGAATGCGCCAGTTATATTGACAGAGTTTATGTAGGTGTTTTAACAGTGAAGTCCTCTGTTCTAGAAACTGGTTAGCAACAGGTATAGTTTCAGTTTTGAACCGTTGCTTTTTACAGTGTGAACACGGGAAACCTTCTTGTTTTAATACTGTAATTCAAACTTGGTGAACCCCGTAATTTAATAAGGCCACAAATCGTATATTATAGAAAATTAGGGGTAAAAATAACATTAGATAGCGCTGAAAGAACAATTAAAGCGCTGAAAGAACTGCCAGTCCTTTGTGTCGTGGTCGCGCCACGCTCGAGACAGGTCCTAACCAGTGAATACCGTTTACAACGTCACACTGTAAATTTGATTATAAACATAAAATTAAAAAAGTTCGGCGAAACCTTCGCTTACAATGTATATTGTAAGCAATGTAATATATACACACACACACGCACGCGCGCACACACACACACACACACACACACACACACACACACACACACACACACACGCACGCACGCGCGCACACACACACACACACACACACACACACACACACACACACACACACACACACACACACACACACACACACACACATATATATATTAAGAATATACTGAACTGAGTGAGACACACAAAAAAACGTTTATCCATAAAAGAAGTTTGAGAAAACTGTGTAGAAAATATTAAAAAATCAGTCACATACACAGGAACGTACCTTTTTGTAAATAATTCTCTCTTTTTTATAATTTCTTGAATTATGTCGCACAAATTTCAACATTCGCATCCTATCGACCACGCACTACTAACTGGCAATCCTTTGTGTCCTGGCCACGTGCCTCACTCCACGCGCGAGACAAGTCCTAATTACACAAGAACGTACCTTTTTTTAAATTCTCTCTTTCTTTATAATTTCTTGAATTCTGTCGCACAAATTTCGATGTCCGCGTCCCATCAACCACGCACTACTAACTGGCAATCCTTTGTGTCCTGGCCTCGTGCCTCATGTGCGTACAGCATAAAAAACAGTGATCGCATTTAAATTTTACAGTTGAATATTTTTACTGAAATCACTGATGTATTCACAATATCAAACTGTAAATAAACCAGTCTAACTGTAGAAATCTCAGAGTGCACAGATAACGTCATGAACTGTCGAAAGAAGAGTAAAACTACCGTGCCACACTGTGAAATTTAATGAATCACGCTGTACTCAATACAGTGTACACTGTAACCCTTGCAGTTTGCGTACAGTATAAAAATCAGTGATCTCATGTAAATTTTACAGTTAAATATTTTTACTGAAGACACTGATGTATTCACAATACCGAACTGTAAATAATCCAGTGTAACTGTAAAAATCTCAGTGTGTACAGGAAAATTCGTCATTTTTGTAGGACAGGATTTACATTACTTTGTTTCACTGTAAAATGAAATATAGCACCCTGTTTTTCATGCGGTTTATACTGTGATTTTCGCTGTTTCTTTTTTTCCGTGTATCTGAATTACCGTGACAAAAAGGACATAGGGTCTAAGGGTGAACAAATTAGCAAATCCCCCAAAAAATTGTGTCGGCCCATGCGCCAAATACCCTGTATACACATTTTTTTATGGTAACAAAAATTTCAGCGATTCGGATTCCGACGTCGAGGTCTCGGACGAGCTGACCCCAGAGTAGAAGGGCGTACTTGAGTTTTTGAGAACGCCCTGTTGATGAAATTCCTCCTGATGTCGCACTGTTTCCCAAAAGAGAGCCACGGCGATAATAAACGCCCGTCCATACGGCGGTTGGCGCGACTGGGCCTACACATTCCGGAACAAGTACCTCGAGACCGAGTTACGGAACTCGGGTCAGCTTTTACTTTCGATGCAGCACGTGGTCGAGGCGCTGATGGAGAAGTGCCTGAAACTCTCAGCGAACATGCAAAAAGCCGTGGCCGCCGGTGCTTCGATGATCAGCCATTAGCCCTCGGAAATTTCGGCCAGCTTGAAACTTGCGCCCTATCAGATGGTCGACCTGAATTTTCAATGTACTAAAAAGTAGAAAATATTTTTTTTGCCAATCAACTATATGTCACTATAAATAAAAGCTTGTGGCACTCAACTTTATAAGTGTTTATTAAATTTGATAACCGACAGAGAATGGCGCGCAGTCGGTCTGCGGGCTCGGCGGTCACTGAAGTTAAGCAGCATTGGAGACTGCCGATACTTGAAGCGGTGACCGCTTACCCGGGCACTGGTTTGCGAGTCAACCTCTGAGTGGGAAGCAGTTTGTTTGACTTTCTGATGGTAATACAACTGAAACTCAGCCAAATATAGCCGCCTGTATCGGCCCAGGTTTTCCGCAGTTTCCCTGGGCCCTCGGGCAAATGCGATACAGTAGTGCATTAGGAAAGAGTGGCTGCGGTCAACACTCTGGGGGGGAACTCTGGAAGGATTGTGAATGTCGGAAGGAATAAAGGAGGAGATGGTGTAAGGAGAAGGACCCCATACCTCTGAGGAATACATATATAAAAAAAAAAATATATATATATATATATATATATTAAATTTGATCAATTCAGTCAGTTTCATTAACCACATTTAATTTGGCAAAATAGTAATTACCGGATTTATCATCACACGTCTATACTCAGATTCAGGATATTTATTTGACAAATCTAAGGTTGTTTTACAGTAAATTAAATACAGTTGATACGTTAACGGATTTATGTAAATTTAAGATTGTGTCTAAATTTTGAGCACCTCAAGTTTTTATTTATAGTCACATATAGGTGACTTGGTAAACAATTTTTTCTACTTTTTAGTACAATAAATAAAAGTTTGTTTTTGACATATTTTTTTTACATAATTATTTTCTACTTTTTCATCTTTAATTGATTTTACTAGTTTCTTGGTACTAGAAGTTTAGTAGTTTACGAGTTAGTACGTTAGGAACATGGAATGCTTGTAAAAAATAACAAAGACTGTAATTGGGATTTTGAACTTACAACTAATTGTTGCATATAAATTTTCACATAGAAATATAGTCGGCTATGCATTTGTTTGAATGTGTTGGTAAGCTTTTATATGGATGATTAGTAGGGGTGTGCGGGTAGCAGAATTAGTCGGGTCGGGTCGGGTCGGGTCGGGTCGGGTAATTAGACTATGATCCGATCGGGTACCCGAGTTTTTCGGGTACCCGTGATCGGACGGGTATACTCGAACTTTATCGAGTACCCGAGTTTTTCGAGTACTTGTCTCCCATCGGGTACTCGATAAGTCGTGTTGCCGGAACAAAAATTTGTTTCATAGTATAGATAGCGCTACGGAAATGTACCAAAACGGACGAACTAGACTCCAGCTTCATATTCTCTACCCTTCGCCGATATGTTGGAGTTCATAAGAAATACAAATAATTTATTTAATCATTTTAGTATTTTTGTTATGTATATATTTACAATTTTTTTCCGGCAAACTTCTTTTGAGACACTCGCATTTCAGGAAATATCGAGATATTTGGATGTCGAAAAACTGAATAAAAGCAAGATTCTTCGTCGAATTTTCATTAATTCTGTCTGGTGCTAACTGGTAATTACAGCGATTCATTCTTCTTAATTTAATTCTTTGTAATTTTTTAATTTTTTTTCCAAGTAAAACTTGTTCTCAAACGCTTATATCTCTGAAACTTATCAACATATTTTCAATTTAAAAATGTCAAATGGAAGCTACATTCTTCTCGCTTCGAATAAACGCAAGGCGTTGAATCTTGGTCTTTTTGGGTTTTTTCTTCATTTAAATCCCACGTTAAAAAATCAAAACTTTAAGGCGTTCGCCGGAACAGAAGATATTTATTGTACATTTTTTCCTTTCGCACACTTTTTAGTGATGCCAAAACGCAACTTTCCCGCACTATTAAGATGCGATCCGCCAAAAGTGACCGTTCTTCACTCCACCCTAACAGACACCCACACACACACACACACACACACGCACGTACATACACACACACAGGATAGAAAAGTGAGACGAAAAATGATTTTTTACACTATTATCATTTATTCGTTTTATTGCCTTCTTCGAGTTTTCGTTTTCTCCCATTATTTGGTTGATACACCTAAATAAAAAATAAAAATAAATATAAATAATAGATACGGATCTTCGAGTCGTTTACGAATATTCGTAGTTTAAGAGTACTCGACGTTTACGAGTACCAAAAATTTGAGAGTACCCGATTACCAAATTCGGGTACCCGATAGTGGCGGGTAATGCAAAAACGTAACCCGTCGGGTACCCGACCCGACCCGAACACCCCTAATGATTAGATATCGCTAATTTTTATTGTATATGAAAAGTTGAACATTTTTTGGATATTTCATGAATCATGAATTGTCACCTCTTAGATGCATGTTTGCAAAATTTCCGAGCACTAAGTACCTGTTTTCGCGCCGAGGATTAAATATGCGTGGTTTGCATCGAAGTTAATTGAGAAAAGACCGCTGTTTTTAAATGTCAATCAAGTATGCTTTCCAATAACGCTGCTCAAAACTCCGTGCGCCTGCAAGGCCATAACTTTTATACAATGTGCGCGTTGCTCTTTGGTCTTGTGTTTTGCTTGCTTTTACGACAAATACCACCCGCAATATTGATCTTATGTAACAAGCGACCACAGTGATAGCGAGTAAGAAAAACCTGTATATTGTAATGAAAAATAATAAACTGCAGTTTCTTGTGAAAGGTGTTATAATTTCTTCCTCTTTTTTTTCTGCGTGAAAAATAAAATAATAATAACTAATATTTAAAAAATGTATAATAAATAATTTAAAAATAATAATAAATAATTTTAAAAAAATGAAATCTATTCGCTTGATTCACTTTGAATTCGGACAGAGCATGGTCTATCATATTTCCTATCGCATAACCAAGTGATTTTTTAAAATGTTTATCGATTTGTTAACGGCAAACGATTAATATTGTTTGTTTTTGTCAGAAATCAAACTTTTTCCACAGCTTGCCATTTTCCGACTATAAAAAAATTAACTTTGGCAAGACTATGTATTAAATGTGTGTAAAATCCCAATGGTTATTTCAAGTAGTCGTCACTCTATTTCAGATCGATGTTCTTTGTTCCGGATATCACTATCGTGAAGTCGCCATCAATTTTTAATGTGCATCAACTTTGCATATCCCAATAATGTCTTCATTTGAAGTTCGTAGCGCACAGGAAAAATAAATACATTAACTTACAATACTTATTGTTTTTACTACAATTAACGCTGTAGAAAAAAACTCAAATCGATTAAGAGCCCTAGGGTTCTTAGAGGCTACGATTAAGGTAGTGCTAGCGGATTGACTAGTCAACAGAAAATCTGCAAATTCTCGAATCTGGAAAAAGGAAAATATAATACATTTAGGTATGATAATAACTGTGATACAGAAAGGAATTATTTGAGAAGTGTATGTGATAGCTGTGTGTATTATATTGTGAAAAGTTAAGTATTAAAATAGCAATCATATTTTAATTGAGTTGTCTCTCCGGTCGCCATTTCATAATGTTGGCAATTTCCGTGGCGACGCTGTACTCAGGCGCTTCCGATAAATGTCAACCGTGTGTTTATTTAACGTGTGTGTTGTGTGTGTAATGTGCATATTGTAACTTCGGTTTGACATAAATTGTAACAACACATATAGATCGACATAGCATTCAATCGAATCTCGGACGTAATAAACTTGCGTTAAGGACCTACAACTTTTGTCGTTGCAATTCAAATTGACCGGCTCAATTCAGCCTCCCGGATACGAGCACAGCTGACAGCATGCGGCGTTGCAAAATCTACGCAATCTCTGTCGTTATGGCTCTCGTCAAAATTAGTCAATTCAATGGATAATATTTGCTCGAAATGTCCTATAATCTATATTTTTCATGGAACATATGTGACCGCGACCCCTGTTTTTTTGGTGCTATTTGTCGCTTTTGCATAGCTCCGTATGTAATCGCGAACTATTATTATTTCCGTCTCAAAGTTCGATCCGCACGGAATGCCTATATGGTGCGGGTTAAATGCATTGATTTAGTTAATTAATTAACCCTTGTGTTGCCACCCGGGTACCCGGGTACCCATCGGCGTGCGTTTTGTTGAATAATTTTTTTTTCCAAAAAAGATTCGCCAAACCCTTCGCGAATCCCCATGATTTGACCGATTCTCTATCGAAATTTGCATTCTACATATTCAAAAAAAAAAAATTTACTTGAAAAATTTTGCACTTGAAAAAAAAACAGGTGTGAGCCACCCGGGTACCTGGGTACCCCGATAGAAAAAGCATGATTTTCGTATAGTATATCATTTAAAAAAAGGTTGTTGAAAAATATAATAAATAAATATGGATTAATATATAAATAATAACAATATATATTTATTGAATGTGCTGTGTATAATAATAATGACTATCACATTTTGCAATGTTATTGTTGGACAAAAATCGTGGAGTTTTCGTTTTTTGCACAGTAATATACAAGTACTGTATGAAAAATTACAAAAAAAGAATTGAATTTCAGTCCTTTACACAGATATATCAGAATTCAATTATTACAATTCAAACATTTTGTGATTTTTGCTGTGTGCTGATCACAAACGGACTTATTACAGTCAACGCAAGATTTCCCTGTCTGTCTTCTCTTTCGAATAGGCTGCTCGTTGCAAATGTAGCATGATCCAACTACAACTTTTCTACCACTAGCGTCTTGTTGAATGTTGTTATCAGTTACTACTTCTGTTACTGGCCTTTCATAGTAACTTTCGATTGCGATTTTGGTTGCACGATTTCGCATGACTTGCTGGTTAGAAAATCGCTCTTCTATCATTCGCATGCCTGGTTCTTCTGAAAGCTGACGTAGAAAAAGTCTGCGTCTGTTAGTTTTTTTTGCAAGCATATTTTGCAAGCATTATTTTCATAGTAAGTAACGTACGCAGCAACACCGGCGATATCCAAAATATTGTAAAAAAAAGCTAGCGGCCATCTGCACGTTTGCCGTTGGGTGGAATATCTCATGCACATTTGATCCATAGTATCAATACCAGCTTTGGTTTTGTTATAAAACAAAATCATTTCTGGTTTCTGGTGAGATGCATCAGAGATTGTAGCATCATTGTGCATCGTACTGAGAAGAAACACCGCTTTGTTTATCTTCGGAACATACAAACAGATAGTAACCTTCTCGTGAAATCCAAAAAGCGTTGAAAATAATGGTCTAGAGTTCGACGGTTTCATTTCTTGAGGAATGCATGTTCTATTTTTTTCAAAGTACCGACGATAGTGATTTTCCATGACAAAAGACTCTCTGCCAACGGTAAGGTCGTGAAAAATCTGGCCATGCTCATGTTCCGGCCAGATCCTTTCGTAAGCGGCGACCAGTTCTTTCACAACTCGTTCTCCTTGATTGACTTCTCGAGTATTACCTTGTTTACCTGTATAGAAAATCCCTTTGAGTGGATAAGCATTACTTGCGTCGCACAACCAAAATACTTTTAGACCGTATTTAGCAGGTTTCGATGGCATGTACTGAGTAAACTTCGTTCTTCCTCGAAAAGGAAAGAGCTGTTCGTTGATAAGCAAGTGTTCGGTTGGTCTATATACCGCCGCTAGGTTTGCATTCAACATGTTTTTTCAAATATTAGAAATAGGTGCAGCCTTATCATTGACTGCTCGTTCCTGGCGTGTAGTGTAATCGTCAAAACGTATAAAACGTAAAAGCGACTGAAATCGCCTTCGTCCCATCGTTGTACGATATAGTTTTTCTTCCACATTTCATCTATGTGGTTTGTGTTTGAGTTATTTGCACCAGCAGCTATCAAGATTCCAAAAAAAAGATTACATTTCAGTTTCCGTAACTTTCTTCCATACACGCGGCTCGTTCTGTGGATGCTTGTTATTGTAACCTTGATACTCGGCCTCCGCTTTTTTATTTGTGCACCGAACGATAATGTCAACCAGTTGCAACGTGATGAATTTTTTGAATGTGCCAGAGATCGATAACATTTCCGTACTTTTATGCGGTCCAGCTCTCTGCCTAACAATATCTCTAGCCGGAGTTTGATGGTTTTGAGGCGTCGTTTTATTCAAAACCGTTTTGTCTTTTGCCACAAAAGTTGTACCAGCGCTGGCTGAAACATCTGAAGCTACTTCGTTGTCGCTCTCCTCCTCAGCGTCTCTTCCGTCGTCATCGTCTTCTTCTTCTTCTTCTTCTTGAGTACTGCCATCAATTTCGGCTTCGTCATCAACGTAATCTTCATTATCCGATGCTTCAGGATTGGCAAAATTCGGAGCGTTATCTTGGGAAACCAATCCTCGTCTTCACTGTCCGAACGGTCATCACTTTTGCCATCTTCTTCGTCGAGTAATTTCTTCGAGTACTCATCTTTTTCAGACTAACAGAATCTAAAAAATAATAAATAAATTCATGTTTTACAATAATATTACCCTTATAATAATATCAAATATATAATACATTGTATTGATTTTATTTACGTTACCTCAAAAACTCAGCTCTCGACAATTCCTCCATCTTTTTGCTTTCTGCTTCTGTTTGCCACAAATATAATGCACAAGTTCTATGCACACTTCACTAAATAATATTGGAGTAAGCCAGAAAATAAAAAACAGCGGATATAACACGCACACATATACCAAACTATCCAAACTCTCTCAGCAGTGACTGCACGTCTTGCTTCTTCGAGCCAACGATACAAAGTGAGCTATACGGGTTTACTGGTTCCAATATATAGGCATGTTTGTGTCTATGTGTTTCAAAAGTGTTCTCGAATATTCTTCGGGTATAAAAGAACAAAAATATCGACCCTTCTGCTTCCCTTTCATGTTCAACATACCTGGCCGTCCCAGAAACGAGAAATTCACGGTGCAGTTGCGCACGTTTTATACCTGCTTTAGGACTCCCAAGGTCACTGTACATAATTTAATTGTTATATTCAAGTGGGAATACCTTCCTAGAATATGAATAATTAAATATTGATCAAATGAATATAATTATTTTTAGTTACAATGGACTTTTACCAAGAATTCTGGAGGCGGGATACCCGGGTACCCGGGTGGCAGATGCTGTCAGTTATGTGGGTGGCAGCACAGGGGTTAATATTGTATTTATTCAGTAAGGCATGCGGTGTTTTCGCGGACGTCATTCTGTATGCCTATACTACAGTATATAAAAAAATCAATTTTTTTTCTAATAAGGAGGCTCGTGTACGTACTACCTTAAGGCGAGTCTAGCCTATGTGTTGTAGCCGTAATGCGATGCGATTATCGCACTTCCTCGATCACTAAACACACTAGATGCCAAGGATCGTCGTATGACGAAAGTGTGTGGATCGACGGAATTTCGGGCAGATGTCTCTCGAGAGGGTATACTTCCCTCCCTCGGTCTCCCACACACATATGGTTGTGGGGTCGAATTGGGGGGTGGCGGGGAAGCGAAAACGCTTCATTTGGACGAAAGCGATCTCCGAGGTAGACAAGGGAAAGGTAAAATCACCGAAGAGTTATACGAAAAGTGAAGCGTGTAGTCAGTGAACTAGAATGCATTATGAAAGTCAACGGAAATATGTTTTTTTTTCTCCTACTACTCAATTGTTTTTGCTCATTTGGGCTACGAAAATCACTGAAACGTTTTTACCCCTTCACGGACCATATGGGTCATTTTTTATCCAGGCGAATATTCCCACTTAAACTCGAGTAGAAATTGTTCTAGCCTGTCTGAGTTACGACCTAGTAACTGGCTCGCCCAATTGAGCTCATACGAACTGACCAATGGTTGGCTCGCTATGAGCTAGTAATATTGTGAATGTTTTGTTATTCAGCCCTTGTCTAGTCACTGCCCAGCTGATCTTGGTCAGAAATGACAAAGTAAGGTTATGTGACTACGTATAGTTCCATCGAGCGAATGCCTCATGGCTGGCTAGCTAACTTGAGTTTTAGATGGCTTTGCAAAAGAAAAAAATTCTCAAGTCGGCATGACGCCATGACCTAGCCAACACTAGCTAACTGCGGCTATGCGCTCCTTGGCTAGTCACTGCCCAGCTGATGTTGGTCACAAATTACAAAGTGTGGTTATGTGACTACATGTAGTTCCATCGAGCGATTGGCTCATGGCTGGCTAAGCAACTTGAGTTACAGATGGCATTGCGAATGCAAGCATTCTCATGGCGAGATGCCTACTTGCAAGTAGGTATCTCGCCATGACCTAGCCAGCTATGCGGCTGTGCACCCCTTGGCTAGTCACTGCCCAGCCGAGCTTGGCCACGAATGATAAAGTGTGGTTATGTGACCGTGGAGTTCTATCGAGCGATTGGCTCATGGCTGACTAAGCAACTTGAGTTACAGATGGCATTGCGAATGCAAAAATTCTCAAGTAGGTATCTTGCCATGACCTAGCCAGCTAACTGCTGCTGTGCACCCCTTGGCTAGCCACTGCCCAGCCGATCTTGGTCACAAATGACAAAGTGTGGTTATGTGAATACGTGTAGTTCCATCGCGCGACTGGCTCATGGTTGGTTAAGCAACTTGAGTTACAGATGACGTTGCGAATGAATAAAATCCTCAAGTCGGTATCTCGCGATGACCTAGCCAACACTTCCCAACTGCGACCGCACTGGCCGGAATAAATGATCGGATAAATACACTTTAAGGTTATGTAATTCTACGCGATTATCGCTCTCAATGCGAACGCAATTGAGTCATTGATTCGATAATGTTATTTACATTTATTAATCCACCCATTTTTCAATAATCTGACATTGTGTAGTGTAAGGGATGTAGGCGATTAGAAAATTCAGAAATTAAACAAGTAGAATTGGCTCAGTGGACAACGTCACAACTCATCACCCAGAGGTCCCGGGATCGAAACCACGTTACGGCGTAAGCGTTTGTCTGAGATAATTAAAAATTGAACCATAAATATATTTACAGCGCAAATATCATAACCCTAATTAATGAACGACGAAGAATATCGTAAAAGGGTCCAATGATGTAAATAATGTGAAAAAAATCACGAAAATATAAATATATAGCCGCAAATTTTTTTTTATCTAATCGCCACCTAATTTTTGGTCCCCAGTTGCTAGCTGAAAAAACTATGTCATGGCAAGGTCAGAAATATAATACGGCCTTGGGATATTTCTTTCTATCTAGTCACCATCTAATTTTTTTGTATTCAGTTACTAGAGGACCAAAGCGTTCCAAGGCTGGGTAGTCAATCGCTAAGACGGCTAGCCAATGGCGATTTGAAACATCTATTTACTAGTTTGTGGCTAGGCGGTGATGAGTTACGGTTTCCACTCGGGAATATCTCCCGAATCCTTGAAGCACGAGGCTTTGCTCCCCACCCTGAAAAAAACTTAGTAGTGAGGGGTAACTAGTAATTAGGCCGTACTGGATTAGTTAACTACGGTTACGAACGACAAAGTGAGGTTATGTGATTTACACGTATTATCATCTAGTGAATGACTCATGGCTGGCTAAGCAATGTGGGGTACAGATGGCGTTGCGATTTAAAAAAATCTCAAGTACAGATCGCGCCATGATCTAGCCAATACTAGCTAACTGCGGCTATGCACCCCTTGACTCCCCCCTTGACGAAAGATCGTCAGTCGGTATCTCCTAGCCAACACTAGCCAACTGCGGCCGCACAAGCCAGCATAAATGGTCGGACACTTACCATTTAAGTTACATACACTATACGCTAGTCACTGCCCAGCGGATCTTGGTCACAAATAACAAAGTGAGGTTATGTGACTACGCGTAGTTCCATCGAGTGATTGGCTCATGGCTGGCCAAGCAACTTGAGTTACAGATGGCATTGCGAATGAAAACAAAATCTTAAGTGGGTATCTCGCTACGACCTAGCCAACACTGCAGCTATGCACACCTTGGCTGGTAATTGTCCAGCCGATCTTGGTCGCAAACTACAAAGTGAGGTTATGTGACTACGTCTAGTTCCGTCGAGCAATAGGCTCATGACTGACTAAGCGACTTGAGTTATCGATGGTGTTGCGATAAAAAAAAACCATCATTCGGTATCTCTTAGCCAACACTAGCCAACTGCGGACGCACTAGCCAGTATAAATGATCGGACAAATGCTATTTAAGTTACATACACTACACGCTCTCAATCGTATTGAGATCGACGCAATTATCGCTCTCAATGCGAACAAAATTAAGTCTTTGATACGATAATGATATTTAAATTTGTTAATCCACCCATTTTTCAATAATCCACCTTTGTATATGGTAACATATGTAGACGATTCAGAAAATCAGAAATTAAACAATTAGAACTGGCTCAGTGGACAACGTCACAAGTTATCACCCAGAGGTCCAAGGATCGAAAACACGTTACGCGTAAGAGTTTGTCTGATATCATTCAAAATTCAATCATTAATATATTTACAGCGCAAATATCATGGCAATTAATTAATAACGAAGAATATCGTTTAAGAGTGTACTGATGTGAATAATGTGCAAAAAAATTCACCAAAAAAAGACACTACTCAATAAAATTAAAGGAACAGAAAATGTCTTCAATTTTTTTGGTGTTTTTTGAAGCGCTTTATCTATGTAAAAGATGGTCGCATCGAGATGAAAGAAAAAGCATTTTGAAGCTTCAAGTTTATAGTTTCGAGATCTTTTGGCAAAAAAAATTGTGAGCTACGGTAATCGCGCAATCACAAGAAATAGCGAGAGAAAACAATTCGCCAATTTTTTTTTTTTTCTTTTCAAGGTTCATGGGCTCGGGATTTTTTTTCAGTTAAACAATGTATAGGCCAGTTAGCTTGTTTGTTCAGCTTCAATTTGGTATTTTTATCTCTCTACGTCAATTTTTTGTTAAGATATCCGTCTTTGAATGAAAAAAGATCCTTTTGTCTTTGATCATCGATATCTCAGCAACCAATGATCGCACCGAGAATTAAAGGGCAGCTTTGAAAACTTGAATAAATTTCCTACAAGACCCTTTCGTTGATTTTTCAGATTTTTTTTTGCCCTTAACATTAATTTGAAAGGAGTACCAAAAAATGACTTTTTATGGTTTTGCAGTACATCTATCACTACTTTACAAATATAGATGGAAAGACTAATGTTGCCAGGTTTTTTTTCAGCTTAATGTATCCCCTGTAAATTTTAATGTGTAATCATCATCGAACTGAAAAGACCAATTTTCTTCGACTTTTTTCACAACTTTGCAGTAGTTGCTTGTTAAATGTAAGAAAAAAAAAACATTTAAAAATGGCAAAGAAAATTAACGTTTCTTTTTTCATTTTCTAAAACATTTTAGGAAACAATACTGACTCCTTTTTCACTCGATTCGGCCTTTGCGCACCATAATTACACTCATCTTTAATTGCATTAATTAAAAGTTGATACCCCTAAGCTGTATTCACTAGTCGATCTGAAAACTTGTATGCGATTAATTCTCAATATTTTCTGCGAAGGTTATTAGGTTTACAAAAAACAATTTTTCTCAAAACTGATATTTTTTAAAGAAAAAAACCAATTAACAGTGTCCTTCAAAACTAATATTCTTTTTTATACATTTTTAAAAAGTTTTGGTAAAAAAATTAATCAAAAGTTTTTGTAAACTTTAACTTTCTTTCAATTTTTGATCATGGTTAGTGTTAAAAAAAATGTTTTTTGTAACCCCAATAACCGTCGCAGAAAATATCGAGAATTAATCGCATGAATGTTCTCAGATCGACTAGTGAACACAGGTTAGGGGTATCAACTTTTAATTAATGCTTTTGAAGATGAGTGAAATGATGGTGCGCAAGGGCCGAATCATGTCAAAAATAAGTCAGCATTGTTTCCTAAAATGTTTTACAAATTAAAAAAAAATCAATATTTTTTCTCAAATTTAACAAGCAACTAGTGCAAAGTTGTGAAAGAAGTCGAAAAAAATGGTCTTTTCATTTTGATAATGATTACACGGTGTTCAGGAACAATACACTTGTTCTATTAATTTTTCTGCAAAACGTTGATCAATCGGTCCGGAAAAATGGTTCGATGGATCAATTAAAAAAATGTACAGAGCTATTGGGGGGACATTAAGCTGAAAAAAACCTGGCAAGATTAGTCTTTCCATCAATATTTGTAAAGTAATGGTAAATTTTCTAAAAAGCCATGAAAAATAATTTTTTTTGTCCTTTTTTCAAATCAATGTTGAGGGGGAAAAATCCCGTGACCCTTGAAAAAAAAAACAAAAAAATCTTGAAAAAAATTCTCCCGCTATTTCTTATGATTGCGCGATAACCGTAGCTCACAAAAAGTCTTTGCCAAGAGATCTCGAAACGAGAATCTTGAAGCTTCAAAATGCTTTTTTTTCATTTCGATACGACCACTTTCACATAGATAAAGCGCTTCAAAAAGCACTAGAAAAATAAAGAAATTTTCTGCTCCTTTAATTTTTTGGTGCAGTGTATATATGTAGCCGTAAGTTTTTTATCTAGTCGTCACCTAATTTTTTATTCCCAGTCACTAGCTGCAAAAATTAGGTTATGGCTAGGTCAGAAATATCGTACAGCCGTGAGATATTTCTTTCTATCTAGTCACCATCTATTTTTTTGTATTCAGCCACTAGACGACCAAAGCGGTACAAGGCTAGCTAAGCGGTGATGAGTTACGTTTTCCATTCGCGTTGGTGCCCAAGCAGCGCCTCCATCCAGCAGTTCCTGTCCGGACACCAGTGTGTTGAAATTTCGTGTGGGTCAAAAAGGACCCATTTGATCCAAGGTGCCAGTAATTTGTCAATGTGAGTGAAGTTGCGTGTTTCGCATTTTTAGCGTTTCTTTTCAATGTTTGTTAATATTGTTCGGTGGTTTTCGTTATTATAACGCATAAATCGAAAAACACGTGTTTTTAAGTTATGGCCGCCTCATCCACCGCTGAGCCTCGCTACCGCTTGCGGGATAGAGCACAAATGCATAATTAAAATTTGTAATTATTCTTTTCAAGTACCCTCTTGTTACTTTCTCACGTGTTGTGTACAATTCTTTAGTAATAAAATTCTATAATACATTTTATGATGTCAAATACATTACTTTATATCAGTTTTGATACCCGAAAAATACCCTCCTTTCAGATGTCAAAATACATATACTTTTTCAAGAGGAGAACTTGGAACATTTTTAACTAAAAGAGCTACTAATTTCAGCTACAAATCCGCGCAGAGATATTTGCTTTATGTTAAATAGAAAAAAATGGTGTTGTTTCGGAAAACTACTTTTTTCCTAAGGTATCCTTCATTTAAACAATTTATTTTAAAATTAAAAATGCTACGGCTATAAAAAGCGTTAGAACTTAAAGTGGAACCAATAAAGAACATGCCAGCATTTTTTTCTCTCTAAGTACGTTAGATATAAGGTGCAGGACAAAAATGACCCATATGATCCGGAGCGCCAGTAAAAAACATATGATCCGCGAAGGGTTAAAGATCCTTATTAGAGATGTGAAAACCCAAACCTACAAAAAATATCAGATAGTGATAAAAATAAAAAAATTAAACATCGCGGAGAATTTTCGTTGCATTCGAACGGTGCAAACTTCAACATCTCTTTCCATTTATACACGCTTCGATTTACTTCGGTTCAAGTGCATACCGTGTCAGTAGGTATACTTGGAATCGCATTAGAAAGAAATAATTTCTTCGTTTTTTCTTCTCTTCTCTAGTTTTTTTTCTCCAAAATCACGAATAACGGGGATGCGTAGGTACTTGCTCTTGCAATACGACATCGACTGTGAAAAGTTCAAATCGGTCCAGTCGTTTTGGAATGAGGTTCCGAAAACTTTTTATGATATTGAAGTTTGCATCGTTGGAACGCAACGAAAGTTTAGTAGACCGGACTTTAAATTGACAAAATTGGGCTACAAAAACTACTCCAATGATTCTTTGAATCCTTACCAGAAATCGACAGCTCAAATTTGCAGGATAAGATTTTGGACCATAAGGAAAATAAAGAAATTTGACAAATAAAAAGAATTTTGGATGCTTTCCAACTATGGAAACTTCAACACCGTGACTCTTGATATATTTATTCACCAGCGGAATCTTGTTTTATTTCGTCTTAAGGTGATATTTTAGTCTGGAAATTCGAGAAGATAGATTTTTTTGTTTTTTTCTCAAAGACTCTTGAGAATATGTTTCCAAGATGAAATTTCGAAATTCCATTATTTACGCCAACAAACGGGACCGGTCGCGGGTACAAACCTCAGAAGTTTGTAAGGAAGCTAGAACTACTGGCAGGGAAGAACGAGCTTCAGAAATTCATCATTTAGAAGTCGAAGAATAAAAAGAATAAAAAAGAATAAAACCGCGAGTTCTACTGAACTGATTAACTTAAAATTTGGTATGGACCTTCAGTATATATCTCTCTATCGTCCCTACCTCGGGCATTGCGGAATTATCATTAATAATATTTTTTTATATTTTAAACTTCGAAAAAAAATTGGGCAAATAATTAACTTGTCTATCAAACAGGCGCCATTTAACAAAATAATTCTCTTTGGTACCTGTTACACTGACATTCTTATTGGTCAAGAAAATTGGTTTCATTTGGTTTACTTAAAACAAATAGCTATTATTTATTTTTTTGCATACACAGTTTTTCGTAAGTTCTTGAAACATCAATAAAAATACTTTTAAAACATGAATAATGAAAATTTTCTTTGTTTTTTTTTTATTAAGCCCGAAAAAACGCCAGAAAGACTTATAGTCTGAAACGCTTCAAGACTAGAATACTGCCTCAAAGTTATTACACTACTGTGACTTCACATTGAATCACTCTTATCTCGAGAGGTTTACATCGAAGCAGGCAAATTCGATAGCCAAAAATTCTCTCCCGCCTCCATCAAGTACAAGAATGTGTCGTCGTATTCCGCGAGAATCATCGTTCAAGAGTAGCCCGGCGATCATTCCAACGTTAATCGCGTCTCTTCGTTTCCGAAGAAGTGACGTAGCAGAATTTCCCTCTTCGCCGCAGAGGGAATTCCAACGCTACATAGCTGCACCGTATATGGGTGCACATGCATATGCACGTATATACTCGCGCGCGGACAAGTATGGTGCACCAGCACGTCGGGGAGCGCTTCTGTCGCGGCCTCTCATTCTCTCCCTCGCCTCCGCCTACTCCCAAGCCCTCTCGCGGCGCTACGACGATGAAAAATTGCCCAGAAGCAACGGGAGCAACGGCAGTAGAGCGCAGAGCCGTTTTTTTCGTCTGCCCCCCTCCCTCTCTGTCTCTCTCTCTCTCTCTCTCTCTCTCTCTGTATCTCTCTACGTCTGACTTTCCTCTTTCTATCGTCGAGGATTTTCACGGGAGGCGGAGGACGTAGAGAAAAAGGGGGCCCGAAGGAGGGAGGGGGTGGATGAGGGCAGCAACGAGAGTCCTCTACGGGAGCACGACGTCGTCTGGCGTGTAGAGTCCGCGTGCCTGACAGACAGCTGCACTGGAGCCCTGATATATCGACCGGACCGCGCACCCACCGCCTTCTACTTGCTTTCCTAACCATACTCTCCCTCTCCTTCCGGCGTGTGTTACTACTATATTTTTTAGTCTACACATACACACACATACACACATATACATATATGCCTGTGCTATGTATATATAGCTGCATTATACAACTGCACACACCGACACTCACCCCTAACCCCACTCTTTTTTATCCTTGGTCATTCTCTCTCTCTCTCTCTCTCTCTCTCTCTCTCTCTCTCTCTCTCTCTCTCTCCCTTCCCTTTGCTGGTGTAGATGAAGCAGACTATACCTCTCGCGTGTACGAACAAAAAAAAAGTGGCGAGAGGGTGAGTGGCATAGAACGGGGGCGGGAAGGAGGTATGAGTCGCGAAAAAAGCGAAAGAAAGAGGATCGGGGAAGATCGGAGTGCAAGGGGGCGCGAGGTGAACAAGGAAGGAGGAAAGCCGACACGGAAAGCATGCGGAGGTGGGTACCGCGGGCGCACAGGTTCAAACCCTCTGAACGGCCCCTCGGTAAAACCACCCCCCTCGCGTCCACACACACACACACACACACACACACACACACACACACACACACACACACACACACACCGTACTCTCCTTTATATACATCCTACACTTTTTTCGCTAAAGTCGTGGAGCTTCCCTCGATTGTATATACGTGTAATGTATATACGAATGCGTGCAAGGGTGCAAGGGCACACTGTGAAACACACCTCGCGCCCGGACCACGATGGCGGCGTGTTGATAAAAGTTAGCGGCTAAGTATCCGACAAATAAAAAATAAGCATACTCGCCATCGTTTACTCTTCCCGTGAGAATAATTACCGGCGAAATATCTTTAGGCTTAATTTCGTGCGGTTTCTCGCGAGATATCATGGCCCAGCGTAATGGATCGATCAATTTTATTGTGCTGTCGCTCGAGGATATCGTTTTTCAATATTCTAGAAGCTGATTGTTCACGCGTCTGCATAAGCCTGCAATTTAATGACATACGATTTTTTGTTGGTAAGTAGTTTTAATAGCCTTTAATCCAAAACCCAACAAAGATTTTGCAAAAATTCGAAAAATTGAGCGAGTTACGACGATTTTTGCGAAGGGTCAGATCTACAACAAAACGTCTCGTGGCAATTGACTCTTTTTCATTGGCACTTTTCCCAAAACTGTGTTCTGTAAAACAATGTAGTTGTAATGCGAAATCTATTTGGCCCATTCACTTCGAAATCGGACAGAGAAAATGATAAATTGTACTTTTAGTGGAATAAAACTTTCATATGAACGGCAATTTTTTTTATTCTAAAAATTACTACAATGGAAAGCTGTCGAAAAAGGGTTCGATTTTCTTTTTCCTCAAAAATCGAATCTTTTTTCGACAGCTTTCTATTTTCGATATTTACAAAATTCAAAAAATATAACCGATCATGTGAAAGTTCTATTCTACTAAAAGTACACTTTTTGTTTTTTATTTCAGGTCACACTAGTTGTCAGAACAATCTACACCGATTTTCCTTGCAGCAACGGCGCATGGAAACATTTTCTTTAAGGCCTTAGGCCACATTAACGGGTATAAAATCATGTGCGAAATTAACCATTTTTTTCGTATGAAAAAGTGATTCACTCATCAAATTGATTACACATCTATTTAGTATGAATATCAAGCTGTTAGAAAAAATATATATATTTTTTTTCGATATACAAAATTTCCGACTACTAATATTTTCTTTTGTTATCTTTTTTTGGACGCTCCGCGGCGTGACATTTAGCATCCACAATTTTTTACCTAGAACAAAAACAAAAGTTCTCGTTAATCTACATTAGAATACCTAGAAAAGTACGTACGGAATTTAGAAAATATTGTTTTATTCAAAAGTTGTAGGTATTTGAACTTCAGTAATGAATTTTCGGTGAAAAATTTCGTTATAACTGCTCATAAACTGCTCATTTTCAAAGTTCAGGTTTTCGATTAAAGAAATTTCAAGTTTTCATTCAAAGTTTTCGATTAATCAGAAATTCCGTACGTGCTTTTCTGCGAAATGCAATTAGGAACATAACTTTTAAATTTCAAGTGAATCGAGTGAAAATTGTTGAAGTTATTTGTCACGCCAATTGGAATAAAAGCTGTTTCGAGAAGTTTCGAGTAGTCGGCTATTTTGTACATCGAAAAAAAATGCTAAAAGCTTGATATTCATACTAAATAGATGTGTAATTAATTTTATGAGTGAATCACTTTTTCATACGAAAAAAAATTAATAAATTCGCACATGATTTATACCCGTTACTGTCGCCCAAGGCCTTAACCAATAACACCTTAATTGTTAATCAATATTTTTCAATATAAAAAACCCAAACTTGGCAGGAGTATGTATTAATTGTGTGCAAAAGCTCGACCTCGTCAACCGTCGACCGGTTTTCTGGGCCCCAAGCTTATGCTGATCCCTTCAAGTAGATTTTGTCGTTTTTTAAATTGGAATCGTAATTTTCAATGGAAACTTATAATTCGCAGACCTCAAATGACCAAATATGTGACAAAATTTAGGAAATTGTCAACCAGTTTGAATTGGTGTCAGGTCCCAATTTTTCTAGACATATACGAGTAAATAAATGTACTAAACGCATGCTAGAACTAAAAAAAAGAACACATGGGTGTTTCTCTACTAAATGGAAAATTGATGTTCCAAGCAAATTTTATGTATTCAACCCTAGAACTGCAAATCGGGGTAGATATACCTATACTCCAGGTTTTTGTTTGCAAAATGACGTTTTGGCCGTTTTTAGCACTTTCATGTATTTAAATCGATTTTTCACCGACTAAACTTTAATGAAATTAAATTTGCTTTTCACCATTCTCTTGCATGAAAAACGAAGAGATCCATGTACTTACGAGTCAGATTACTGCTTTCAGAACGATTTTACAAACAAGAAACGCGTGGAGTAAACATTTATCCAGGTTTGTAGTGTAAAGGTAGAAAAAATGGGTTTGTAGTTCTAGGGTTAAAATTATTATTACTGAGTTGTATCTGTCTAAAGCGATAATCCGTTACCTATTCTTGGTGGGCCATAACGCGCATAACGACGTAATATCTTAATATTCATTTAAGTGTCGTTTAAACATCCTAAAACACTGTCTAAAACAGTCCCCTGTCGTGTCCCATTTCCGGAATGACAAGGTTTACGGCTAATATTTATTATTATTAACATTGCCTAATTCTAACATTCATAGGTTTAACTAGAATAGAGGATATGTATTTATAAAATACAACCATAATTTTAAATGCTTTTTCAATATGAAAAACTATCACTCAAATGTTGTCCTAAAAATTGAACGATCAAACGAGGGCGAAGTTCGATCTGAATTATATGACCCCTCGTTCGAGAGGATTACCAAAAACGTAGTATCGCTGTTTGTACTGCGACACCATCACTTGTTCAGAGTAAAAAAACAAAAAGAGGGGAGAGGCCCCTATGTGCCTCTTCCCGTCGCCCCTAGCAACTTTCAATCATATTTTTAGAGTAGGTTCGTGAAATAATAAGATGTGCAATATACTGATAGCATAATTGCAGCTAAGGGTGGGAATAATTTTGAGAGGGTGGGTGGTAATCCTCTCGAACGAGGCGTCATATAATTCAGATCGAACTTCGCCCGCCTTCGGCGGGCTCGTTTGATCGTTCAATTATAAGACGCCTCGTTCTCAGGATTACCAAAAACGTAGATGGTGAGAGCACGCCTTAACAGGGCACATATTTTTTATTATTTCGCAAGAGTTACATTCAATTATTTTTTAAGGAAAACAGTCTTTGCAAAGTTATTTTCTGTTGTGTGTAATGGTCGGTTATAGAACTTGGCGAAAACCTCTAATGACTTAGACCATCCGGCTGTAGATTTGATCACGTTGATAGCTACTCCCTTTCTAAAGGCGGATGATGTCGAAGCATGTCTTGTGCTATGGGCAGTAAATTCTTCACTCACTCCACTTGTGGTTAAGACAGACTTTATCCATCTACTGATTGTCTGAGTCGAGGCCTCCTTATGAGGTTTTTTCCAAGTAATCAATAGTTTATCTCGAGTCCTTAAGGCACTCGTCATTTCAATATACTTTAGAACGGTACTTGCGATACAGAGCTGAGGTTTCTCTTTAAAAAAGGGTAACACTAATAATGGTTGTTTTACCCCTTTCTTTGAAGTTTTAATGAGGTCTTTTATTTCTACGTGTAATCCATCCTCACTATTTTTAATATCACTTAGTCTTATGAAAGATAATGTTTGGAGTCTATGTGCGGTCCCCAGGGCTAGCAATGTTACCAGCTTTAATGTTAACTCCGAAAGCTTTAGCCCGTTGAGGGGATACCATTGTTCTAAAAGGTCTAGCACTATCTTTGGGTCCCATGTTCTATCGTATTTAGGTTTTAATGGCCGTTGTCTATAAACGCCTCTGAAAAATCTATTGAGCAACGGATTAGAAGACAAGTTTGTCATAGCTATCAGGGATATTGCCACTCTCATTGAATTTAGGATTCCGTAGGACGCTCCCGCTTCAAACCTTTCCGAAAGAAACTCTAGCAGATTAGTTTCAGAGACTTCATATGGGTCAGATCCTTTTTGAGTACAAAAAAGCCACCATGACCTGATTGGGTTAGAATACTGTTTCAGGGTCCCTTCTGATAAAGATGTCAGCATTATCTCGGAAGTTTGAAAGGAGAGTTTCCTCCTTGTAAATGCTGTCCTGATAATTTGCCGGCAATCAGGGACAGCTTCTGGGACAGAGGATGTTGGTGAGTTCTGCAAGGAGACAGTAATAAATGTTTGTTTGGCTTGAATATAATGGGTGTATCGGTCAATAAAGATTCGAAGACAGGGAACCAAGGTTGAGTTGTCCAAAATGGGATGACAACAATGCCCTGCGATTTTTGAGCGATAATTTTCTGTAGCACACGAGGTATTAGCGTGAACGGTGGGAACGCGTAAAATAATTTATTTTTCCAGTTTATAGTAAAGGCATCTATGTGAGACGCTTCTGGGTCTTTGAACCAGGAGCAAAAGGTCTGGCATTTCGTATTGATTCTGGTCGCGAATAAGTCAATCTCTGGATTTCCTAAGGATTTTCTAATCGTCTTAAAGGCATAGTCTGCGAGTTCCCATTCAGTATCGATGTTTTCTAGCCTGGATTCCCTATCTGCTTCGACATTTTCCTTCGATGGTATATAAGCTCCAAAAATCCAGAGGTCCCTCGTCTCGCACCATTGCCAGATTTCTCTAGCCAAGTTATTTAGATGGGGGTACTGAATCCCGCCCATACGATTAACGTATGATATTGCGGTGGTATTGTCTATTCTCAGGAGTATGTCGCAACGCAAGAGATCAGTGGCAAAAGTTTTCAGGGCCAAAAAGACTGCAAGGAGCTCTAGGTAGTTAATATGGAAGCTTCTTTCTTCTGATGACCACGGTCCGCGTGACCGTTTTCCGTCGCAGAAGGCTCCCCAGCCTGATAGTGATGCGTCTGAGTAAATAACTCGCTTGTACATGTGAACCTTGAAGGTATTCACTGATGTAGGTATATTTTTCTCCCACCAAAAGAAGTCCTCGCGTAAATAGTCTTTTAAGGCCATTTTTGCTTCGTAATCTCCATCACTAACTAGCAAAGCCAGATATTTTTCTCTCTCAAACCGCTTCGTGTATAGCCAATCATACTTGATTGCTGGACAAGCAGCAATTAAATTGCCTATGAACTGAGCAAGTTTTCTGATCTTACAATCCTTTTTCGAGATTAAGTTTTTAATTAGTTCTAAAATTTTCAGGCGTTTTACTTTTGGTAACTCCAGAGTGAGACGTTCCGAATTTATGGAAAATCCTAGAAATTGGCAACTTCTAGATGGGGTCAATTTACTTTTCCTCTGATTGATAATAAATCCAAGCTTTTGGAGCATCTGTACTGTTGTGGATACGTTACTCTCACATGAAGTAATGTCGGAGCTAATACATAAAATGTCGTCAAGATAGGCTACCGATAAGAGCCCCTGTTTACGTAGGAAACTTAATACTGGCGTTAAAATTTTTGTAAAAATGAAGGGAGCTATGGATAAGCCGAATGGTAAGCAGGCGAATTCATATAATCGTGATTGAAAACGAAACCTAAGAAATTTTCTGCTTTCAGTGTGAATGGAAACCAGAAAATACGCGTCTTCTAGGTCCAAATGAGCCATGTAATCCCCGGGCGAAACTAGCTTAGACACTAGCTTGATATCTTCCATTTTAAGGGGTTACCCCCACTTGCGATTTTGAAAAAATCGATTTTTTTATTCCATTTTTTTGAAGTGCAATTTGAAGTGCAGTTTCTTTTTGATGCCCGGAATAGATGACTCTATGTAAGTTTACAAAAAAAATATTTTCTTCGTGTAAGCTGAAATTGAAACTTTAAACGCTTTTTTCTCAAAATGGCATTTCTGAAGTCGGTGACCAAGATTACTCGAACACTAATCAACCGATCTTCTTGAAATTTTGCAAGCATATTTAATACATAAAAGTCTTTAATCGTTCGATTTTTTTTCGTTAAAATCGAACCATTAACTTTGACTGTCCGCCATTTTGTGAAAAATGAATATTTTTTGAAATCCTTCGGTTAAAGACTAGTTTATACTTATATTTGACTAAATCCATCCTCATTTTTTTTTTCAGATGATCCACTTCGCCGCAATGTTGGTCACCGCAAACCGTGTATATAAAAACGTTATTTCATTGACGGCCATTTGCCACTAAACAATGTAATATTTTTCAATGAAAAAATTACTGAAAGTTCTTCAAGATGTGTTCTTTAAGATGGTATATTGATCGATTAAAAAAGTTTTGTAGTTTTCTTTAAAAAAAATCATGAAAAAGGCCTTTTTTGCGCTACAAGTGGGGGTAACGCCTTAAAGTGAGGTGAATTGATAAACAGATTTAATTTTTTCAAATTTAAAATGAATCTCTTGCTTCCATCTGGTTTGTCTACTAGGAAGTATGAGGATACGAATTGGCCCTCCTGGTCATGACAAGGTTGGATAGATCCCATACTCAAAAGCCTATCGATAGCATCCTTGCAGTCTTTGGAATGCGGAGAAAAATTAAGGTTCAAGTTTTCTGGTTCTTTGACTTGAAAAACAGGCCGATTAAATTCTATTGCATGCCCTTTAATGCAATTTAAGACAAAGTTATTGTTTGTGATCTTCTTCCATTCGTGAATAAAAAATCTTAGTCTTCCAGCTTTCGGTACCTCTGACGTTAATGTCGGTGGCCCGATCTTGGGCGAATTGTTTTGGCATCGCTCTGAGGAAAGTGGTAAGTCTTCCTCGGTAGATTGGTTCCTGACTTCCCCCTGGGTGTCGATTTGGTCCCCATCCTCGATGTCCACTGGACTTTGGAGGATGGGGTTTTCCAGTTTAACTGACCGGCGGGTCTTAGTGGCAATTTTTTCGGAGCAGCTTTATGTTTAATTTCTGCAGCTACTTTCTCGATAGATTTTGTTGATCTGATCTTATCCGCCAAACCTTCTCCAAAGAGAAATTTGTCCATTTTACATTTCTCCAGGACATCCTTGATATTTTTGTCCATCCCCGGTAATATGAATGATCGCCTGGTTGATGCTTCCTGGTAATGAGCTTCAGCTATTAGTTTACCAGCGTTGCAAAGGTACTCCAACAATTGATTTCTATCAACTCCCTGGTCGTTCTCGTGTAGAAGCATCGATATGCCCAATCCCAGGGCGAGCATGGCCGAACCAATGGTTTTTTGGACATCACTTGCGTAATTGTCCCTTCTTAAGGCAGTCTCCTGCATAGTGGCCACTATTTCTGGGTTAAGAATCTGAGCTGCCACCTGGCAATTATCGGCGCGTGGGCATTTTGACAAGAGTTCATTCTTGGTTTCCTTTTTTAAACCTTCGTTTATTCAATTCTCCCAGCGTGCTGTCAGTTCCGGGTGGGTGCAAGCTACCCACCTGGGGGTCTTCAATTCGAGGATCGTCTCCTAAGATTCTTATGACCTCTATATTTAGGTTGTTGCTTGCGTCCTCCGTAGCCAAGGCGTCGGTTGACGTGCCTGATTTGGGACCGCTCAATGCTTCTTCCTCGACTGTATTACCCTCCAATGTTAACTCCGTTATGTTGCGGACGCTAAGGCATCTTCTGCATTGATTGAGTTATCGACCGAGCTCAATAGTGTTTCTGTAGAGACAGATGCGAGGAATTGGGTCATGCCTATACCACTCGTGTAAGTACGAACCCAGTTTTATGAACGATTTGTCCCACCACTCGTGTGGGCACATCGCCAGAAGGGTGTGGTAGTCAACATTTGCAAGAAAATTGTGACTACCAACGAAGATAAGGAAATCTTACCTGTACAGGTACAGGCCCGGACGTTGACGACCTGAAAGCCTCTTCTAATTCTTTTAATTTTTCCTTTCGTGTCTTCCCATTCTTGCTGTTTTATTTTATTTTTCAACTACTAAACTCTGAAACGATGCGACGATGTCGAGCACAAAAAACGTTATGATTGAAAATTGCTAGGGGTGACGGGAAGAGGCACATAGGGGCCTCTCCCCTCTTTTTGTTTTTTTTTACTCTGAACAAGTGATGGTGTCGCAGTACAAACAGCGATACTACGTTTTTGGTAATCCTGAGAACGAGACGTCTTATAATTACAAAATAGCCCCTTGGTTTAACTTCCTCTGGTGGGAAGTTTTTCTATAATTTTATGTGATTAAATTAAAATCATTTCATACATAATTTATTCAGTTAATAAGTTAGCACGTATGACGCTTAATTCTAGAAAGATTTCTAATGATTTAACACTAGATCGCTTTTTTGCAAAAATAACAGTCCCCTGGGCACAGTCCCCTGTCATTTTTTGACACAGGGGACTGTTTTATGCTACGGGGAACTGTTTTATTTTCTAGCATTGTCAGATATCAGTTATCTTCTGACTTCTGGGACTGACAGTATGCCGTTTTTTTTAGATAAGGATGACTTTTGTGATGACGAATGCCAGCATTTCAATTTCGAAACAGTGGAGTACGAAGGAAAAACAAAACTTAACTTCGATGATATTAACACCGAACCCGAATGTGAAAACGAATCCAGGCCCGATTTCAACACGCAGGATAATGCAATATTTGTCGCTCTAGAGTAGAGACTGTAGAGACGGAAGTTTCTGGGCCAAGTTCAATTTCAATCAGCCAATATAACATTGGAGACTACGTGTTAGTTAAGTTCCCTGTAAAAATGAGTGACAATAAGAATTACACGTTCACCCGACTGGAAATATTCTTCCGGCAGCCGGATCACTGATCAGGCAGGTTTCAAGATACGGTCCGGAATGCCGTAGAAGCGCCCGCCTGATATATGCGGGATATCCACTGGTTCGATGAATCCGGAGAACGGGTGTAATAAAGACTAACTGATCAGTTCTGAATCAGGCAATCTTGCGAGGGCCTTGTTAAGGCGCTGAAGTCCGTGCCTGATCGACGCCGTATGTCTGCCGGATCAGTAGTTCCCAGATTCCGATGTGAGAAGGCAGAATTATCAGGCTCACATCAGGTGGCCGTAACGCGACCCTCACATGGCTCTGTTAAGGTTACCTGTCAAAGGCGTGATCGAATTTCCTTCTCTAATCCGTGCTCCGGGGTTGGCTAATCCGGTAGACATCCGGCGCAGATCCGCCATGCACTTTGAAGTGTATAATTGACCTGCGCTAGAGTCTTATACGCCTATACCTTATTCGGGGCCATCAAAGTAAATAACTGAGTTGCTGCGTGCATAGTTTCGGTAAGACTCTAATAAAAGTAATATGGTGTCCATGCGGACGCCGTCATCATCTAATCAAGATACAAAGAACGAATGAAAATAAATTTTAAGTTTGCGTCGTAGAAATTCAACGCTTTTTTTCTTCACTTTCCATTCGTTTATTTTTAGAATCATTAAAAGGTAATCAATCAAATCAATAAAATTAAGTTTTATTGACACAACTTAAACATTTTTTCACAAAATTATCAGAAATCTTTTTTTTGCAAATTGCGGTCCTAACACTGTAATGAGAATATGTAAAAACGTGTGAGTTATTTTCACAGCCTCAATATGCAAAAAAAATTATTGTTGCATTGCAACGATGCAAACGTCATGAATAACGTCATTCAACGTCGTGAATAACATTTTTGACTTTCTTTACAATAGAATTAGAATAATAAAAATATGCAAAGAAAAAAAAAGAAAGTTTACACAAGTGTTAAAATGGGTAAATAGGTAACGCGGTCAGCTCTAGAATTAGAAAATGTAGGTTCCATCACGAGGGTAGGTAAAAACTTTAACGAGGCGGGGTACGTTTTATTTCAATTATCATATAGGCGGGATCATAAATAAAGCATATGCGAACAAAAAATACTAACAGAATGTTTTTATTCGTAATCTTTCGATTTTTTAATTTTTCATTTCAGGCATAGATACGGCAACCGGATCAGGGCCCAAAAAGTTATACTGATCAGTTACGTTATCGGCATCCGCGTCATGACCGGATGCAAAAAACCGTTTTACGCCCGGTAAAGCCTTGATCCGGCGGCCTGTACCGTGCCGTGGTACGGAATACGGTATGCCGGATCCAGCCCTAGTATGCCCCGTAACATTTCCAGTCGGGCAGAGTTGATGATACTGATGTTTCTGATCTAGATTTCGACTAAATATTGCAAAAATTATCCATTTCAGATCGACCCTAAAAGGGAAAATAATATTTTATTACTACAAGTCGGCTGTACCTGTCTATGAGAAATAAATTATAAAAGTATAATTGTTTCGAAAAAAGAAGAAAAAAAACAAGCATACGACTGATTTCGTTGCAAGCTATAGTGACAATTATTTAATTACTTACTACTAAAAGTATTAGTAACAAGATGTTGATTGTGATATTTAATAGTGTAAGATAATGTTTGTATTATCTGAAGCAGTTGACGTTCTTTTATGAAGATTATGACATGACTGACCTTGTCACTTTTTGGAGTGAGAGGTTTAACCCCAGGACCCTTACGCCCTTACCCTAGGACCCTTACGCGCACCCCAGCACTTCAAATCAACACTGCTCACAACTGTTTGTCGTAGAGATTTTTTTAATCATCGCTTGGAAACTTACGAATGGAATAGGCTGTCCGAGAAAAACCTAATATGAATTTTTCGTTATGAAAAGTGGGATTGAACAAAGCGAGAAAAATATTTTAGCATATCTCACTAAAAATATTTTTTTAAATCATCACACTTTTTGTACGCGTATGTTGGGCAATTTTTTCGTTCATTCTTGAAAAAGACCGCATGGACCAAGCTTAAAAAAATATAAACAAAAAATTCGAAGTTCTTGAAGAATTTCACAAGGGGTAAAGATGGCACTTTTTTGAAAGATTTGAATATGTTTCGGCGTTGTTTCTTGAGGGAACAAGTGTATATAAATGTTAAAAGAAAGATTTTACGTCAAAAAATAGTGTTTTCTAGTTTGAAAAAAAAAACATATTAAAGAATATTGAGCTTTTTATACATGAAATTATTCTTACAATGATACATTTAGCTCAAGGTACAGGATACAGAACAGAAGGGTTTACATCATAATACTGAAAAAATCGCTACAGGAGTTTGACATGAGATATTGGAAATGAAAACAAAAGAAATGTATACTGTAGTAATACATGCAGAAATGTAGATTTGTTCGTTGTAAATTTAGTTCGGTACGCATCGAGAGCACTGCATCGAGCGATGATCTTGGCAACGAGGAAATCGGCATTCAAGGTTTTTTCAGGTGACAAAAGATACCACGCTACAACTTCGCTCCCTACACTGGCGCCGGCCCTGACGCCACACGGCCTATTCATCTTATGAGCAGATGTAATGCGAGAGCGAGGAGCAGGAAGGTCGAGTGACCATTTGTATCGGTTTTTCCCGTAAAGAAATTTACTCCGAGTACCGCCGACAGCAGATTGGGATGTACGACATTTTTATTCTCTCCGCTTCTCGTGCGATCATGTCATCATTGTTGTACGCCTGCAGCATCCTTCGGACCTCGTCCGCCTTTCGTACTCGCGACCTCGTCCCCATGGCTTTATTCTAATTAAAAAACCAGAATAGTATAAAAACGTTCATAATGTACTTTCTGTTGATAACACACTGATATTATAAGGATAAATAACAAAAAACAATGGAAAAAATTATATACTTACACAGAGCAAAACATCGCAAAAAAGTGTGGGATTACGCTAACCCCAGGCTCTCGAAGAATGTTCACTCCGTCACGTCCAAACTATAACTGACGGTTATTCCTGCATGAACCTTCTGTGGACAGTCCCCCCTCCTAATGCGATCGATATTTTCACGTGACTACCCAAACTTCCGGAACGCCAGGGCTGCAAAAATGTTGTGGGGTTTGGGGTAACCATGTGTAGGGTTCTAGGGTCAATAATGGACACGTTTTTCAAGTAAAACGTTGAATTGAATAATTATAATTCCAGCTGTGCTGTAAGCACTTAAGGTAGTTCCTCTGCGAAAATCTCAACCAAAAGTTTACATACCATGTTCATGTTTAAAAGATTGATAATTGGTTTAATTAGTAATAAATAAAATTAAAAACTACATAATATTGACTCGGTACTAGTAGATAATACGATGGATATCATTTATTGCTGTAAAATATATTTTATATTGTGTTTTTGATCTACCATTGCCAGTAAACTTTTTGCCGGGACTGTCCAGGCTTTGATCCAATCGTTTTTTTTCCAGGCTTTGCCAGGCTTTGCCAGGCTTTGCACCACAATTGTGAGGGCTTTTCATGGTTATATCTTGGAAACTAGATGGTGAATCATTCTCATTTTTTTTCACATTATTCGTGACATCTTACTCTAGCTTATCCTCGTTTTTTATCAATTTCTTAATTTTAGTTTTGACGGTAAAATTAATGATGCTCTGTTTGCCAATCATAACGCATTTGTTGCGTGTAAACCAAGCCAACTTCAAGTGTAAATATCTCAGGTTTGGGGTGGTCAAACTTATTCAAATTGCCCAGATGTTTGGATAATGTATTGAATAACATATACGTCAAATTTCAACCATTTCTTAATTCAACTCTTCTGTGGAGGTACTACCTTAAGAAGATTCGGTCAAAATATCTGGGACCGATAAAAAAATTAATAATTCAGCATTTGTTTTGTATTTGATGCATCATTGATTATTCGTCATAAGCTGTGATGTATCAACTATTGCATTGCATTTGATGTATCATCGATTATACATCATAAGCTGTGATAAAGTTTTGACAAAAAATAAAGACATTTGATTGGTTAATTGCGATTATTCAAAAATACATTTTTTAAACTTAAACAGTCCCCTGGAAGATATTACAGTCCCCTGTCACGAATTTTCACAATATCGTCCATAAGTTTCAAAATAAGGAGAAAATGGGTACGCTTTTTGAAGATATATGTTTAATTTATTACTGCCTTCCGTTGTACATACTTTGTTTTTTATTTTTAAGAAAAAACGTGCATAGAACAGCGTGGTATCGGCCACTTTCCAATTAGTAGAGAAAAACCGATATATATATATACACAATAGCTACGGTAATCTGTCCTTATACGACAGCGTACGTTATTTCTGTATTATTTCGGCAAGCACTGTACAGCTGTGCGTGTGTGTGTGTGTGTGTGTGTGTGCGGGCGCGCGCGTGAGTGTACGTTCAGAGGAACGAAGACTGATACGGTTGCCCGCAGGCACATTGAGTCCCTGCATACGGTGTAGTACTGGGAGCCCGAAAAATACTAACGCGCACACCTCGCTGGATATAATTCGCTCATTGTACATACGTGTTTCGCGCAGCCAGCGGTAGGAAAAAATTTTGGCCCAGGAGGAGAAGGTGCATGGACCGAGAAATTATTGTTTTTCTTAACTTTTTTTACCCCGTGGGTGAAAGAGTGGAATGAGTGGGTGGTAAAGGGATGCTATGCGCGAGGGAGGTGAGCATTGCCCTGTTTCAAGACCGAAAGAGAGAAGAGAGAGAGAGAGAGAGGGGGGATAAAATGCCGGACGACCCGAGAGTAGTGCGGGTTTCCGGAATTTATTATGTCCCTCGGCGTGTGGTCTTCGGAAAAATAACGCTAGACACGAAGATTGTCCTTTTTTTTATTCCTTTTTCTGTTTTTATTTCAATTTCTCTTAATGATCCTTCCGAAGAGAAAAGTGGGTCATAAATGACGATTGTGTGGCGAATATTCTGCCATCGTTATTGGGAGTTAAGGAGTTTCAGGACAATTGACAATTTGTTACTATTTGATTCAAATTTATACAGTAAATTCTTCGTCATATACTGAATGCACTCTTCAAATTTTAAATACCTACGCTCATCGCTGAATGGCAGTTTTACGCACGAACTAGTGTGCAAGAAATGTATAAAATGTTATGAAAAACTGTCAAATCACTCAGTACATGATAACGAAATTGTCATAATGTACCGAGCGAAAAACTGTTAAATCACTCAGTACATTATGACAATTTTGTCTTCCTTTACATTATGAAAATTACCCGAATAGAAATATTGTCAGGCTGTCCTGACATTTGATCCGCGGCTAATCACGCTATAGTACGGAGGCCTTCTTACGGTGTGCCTTGATTTGCCGGATCCGACTGGTTTCAGGCGCTAGTCAGGCAACCGAATTTACGACTACCTCCGTTTGCCGATCCGGCTAGTTTCATCTGGTATTTAACAAAAGGTTAGGCGTGTAAAACGCGCCAAACGGTATATAGGTCGACTTACTTGATGATTACTTGAAGCTAACCGAATCGGGCAAAAGTAAGCAGTAAATCCAAGTTGCGTGACCATCGCCTGGAGGTAGAGGCGGATCAGACGAATTTATGCATGCCGAAAATCCGTTTGCCTAACTATCGCCTGAAACTAGCCGGATCAGGCACACACACGCGCGCTCGCACCCGCACGCACACACACACGTACACAGATGTATGTATGTATGCATACATGTTATTGTCTAGACTATACGGAGTCATTACGAATTTTTTGACATTTATACAAGCTTTTATCTAACTTGACTTGGTGTGAGTTGCAAAACGAAATATCGATATTTCACCCACTTCCCGGCTACTTAGAGCTCTGAAATTTTGCAAACATGCATCTAAGAGGTGGAAAGTGCATGGGAACGTATGAATTGGCTCTAAGTGCTCTCGGATCATACAACCGTTAAAACGGTCCAATAGGTAAAATAGATTCAAAGGTAAGGTCCAATCAACATCTATGATCGATGTCACCTATCACAGTTCTTCAGGATTTCTCCCGACAACCAACCAATAATAACACCGGCTCTTTTGGAATGGTTAATCCTTCATTGCGAAAATTTCAGAGCTTTAGTACAATCAATTGAAGACTAAAAAGTTGAAAATAATTTATATATAAACATTTTTTTAACAAGCTTTTATTTAATGTACTAAAAAATAGAAAATATTTTTTTTGCCAAGTCACCTATTTGTGACTGTAAATAAAAGCTTGGGGCGCTCAAAATTTAGACGTGTAATCCTTAATTTACATAAATCATTAACATATCAACTGTATGTAATTTACTGTAAAACAACCTTCGATTTCTTAAATGAAAACCCTGTAACTGAGTATAAACGTGTGATAATAATTTCTCTAACTACTATTGTGCCAAATGAAAGACGGCTAATGAAACTGAATTGATCAGATTTATTAAACATTTAAAAAGTTGAGAGCCATAAGCTTTTATTTATAGTCACATATCGACTGGAAATATTCTTCCGGCAGCCAGATCACTGATCAGGCAGGTTTCAAGACACGGTCCGGAATACCGTAGAAGCGCTCGCCTGATCTGTACCGGATATCCACTGGATCGGTGAATGCCGAGACCGGGTGTAATAAAGACAAACTGATCAGTTCTGAATCAGGCAATCTTGCGAGGGCCTTGTTACGGCGCCGAAGTCCGTGCGTGATCGGTGCCGTATGTCTGCCGGATCAATAGTTCCTAGATACCGATATGAGAAGGCAGAATTAATCAGGCCCTCATCAGGCGACCGTAACGCGACTCTCACATGGCTCTGTTAAGGTTATCATCAAATCAAGATACAAAGAACGAATGAAAATAAATTTGAAGTTTGCATCGTGGGAATGCAACGCTTTTTTTCTTCACTTTTCATTCGTTTATTTTTATCATCATGAAAAGGCTATCAATCCAATCAATAAAATTTAGTTTTTTTGGCGCAACTTTAAAAATGTTTCTTACAAAATCGTCTTCAGAAATCGTTTTTTCTAAATTGCGATCGTTACACTAATTAGAATATGTAAAAACGTGTGAGTTATTTTCACAGCCTAAATAGGCAAAAATCCGGTAAAAAAAAATATCGTTGCATTGCAACGATGCAAACTTCAACGTCATGAATTAAATTTTTAACATTTTTTATAATTATTGACGTTATTTAGAATAGAATTAGAATGATAAAAATATGCCAAGAAAAAAAAGTTTACACAAGTGTCAGATTGGCTCAATAGGTAGTGCGCTCAGCTCTAGAATTAGAAGACGTAGGTTCAATCCCAAGGGTAGGTTAAAACTTTGACGAGGCGGGATAATTTTTATTCCAGTTATCATATAGGCGGGATTACAAATAAAGCATTTGAGAACAAAAATACTACCAGAATTTGTTTAATAGTGATTTTTTAATTTTTTTTTTCATTTCAGGCATAGATACGGCAACCGGATCAGGGCCCGACAAGGTATACTGATCAGTTGCGTTACCGGCATCCGCGTCATGGCCGGATGCAAAAAAGCGCTTCACGCCTGGTAAAGCCCTGATCCGGCGACCTGTACCGTGCCGTGGTACGGAATACGGTATGCCGGATCCAGCCCTAGTCTGTCCCGTAACAACATTTCCAGTCAGGATATAGGTGAATTGCTAAAACAAATTATTTTCTACTTTTTAGTACATCAAATGTTTTGTTTTAAAAAAAAGTTTTTTACATGTAATTTCACCACAAAACGGCAGTGATAAAAAAAAAGTTTAATGTATATAATTTTACGTGCGGTTAGATAGGCGTTCACGCTACGGGTAATGTAATTTTTCGGCTATTTAGAACCAAGGTAAACCATTTTCAACAACCGATTAACGCGATATAAACCTTTGTAAATATTTAGAAAAAAAAGCCTATGTTGACCATCGTAAACCATATATATTCAATATTGAACCATCAAGGTTTGATGAAAGATGACGAATCTTGGCTGACGAATGAAGACGAATGAAGAGCATGTTGCCAACCTCAATATTCGCGAAGTTTTCGTATTTCGACATACACTTAATGTTAATTAATGGTAATAATAAACAATCTCGTGACATAAATATAAATGGGCATAATTATAAATTACTCGAAATTTCATTCTGAGTTGTATAAAACAGTCACTGATGCAGTTTTTTCCATAATAATCATCGATAATGTTATGCTTTTTCAAGTCGGTAGTAACACAAACATTTCTCTTATTTGCGGAATAAAAATATAAAAATGCTTAATCTCGCCCTTTAATTAGATATTTCATCCAAATTAGCATCTACAGAATAAATATATACCTCGTATGCATTTTTATGAGGTTCATTGAAAAAAAGATAAGCCGTCATTCGACTTAACTGGACTGCTCCAACCTCCTTAAGGGGTTAGGCCATAGTAACGGGTACCAAATCATTTGCAAATTTAACAATTTTTTTCGTATGAAAAAGTGATTTACTCATAAAATTAATTACACATCTATTTAGTATGAATATCAAGCTGTTCGATTTTTTTTTTCGATGTACAAAATAGCCGACCACTAATATTTTCTTTTGTTATCTTTTTCTTTAGACGCTCCGCGGCGTGACATTTAGCATTCACATTTTTTATCTAGAACAAAAAACAAAAATTCTCGTCAATCTACGTTAGAATACCTAGAGAAGTACGTAAGGAATTTAAAAAATATTGCTTTATTCAAAAGTTGTAGGTATTTGAACTTAAGAAATGAATGTTCAGTGAAAAATTTCTTTCTAACTGCTCACAAACTGCTGATAAAATGAAAAGTTTTCGATTAATCAGAAATTCGGTACGTACTTTTCTGCGAAATGCAATAGGAACATAACTTTGAAATTTGAAGTAAATCGAGTGAAAATTGTTGAAGTTATTTGTCACGCCAATTGAAAAAAAGCTTTTTCGAGAAGTTTCGAGTGGTCGGCCATTTTGTACATCGAAAAAAAAAATTTCTAACAGCTTAATATTCATACTAAATAGATGTGTAATTAATTTTATGAGTGAATCACTATTGCATACAAAAAAAATTGTTAAATTCGCACGTGATTTTATACCCGTTACTGTGGCCTAACCCCTTAAATGTGCATACACTATGCATTCCTCAATAATGTCTTTATTTAGAGTTCGTAGTGCACAGGAAAAATAAATAAGGTCAAAAAATATAAAAAAAATTATTTAAAATTTTTATATGGAATTAAAATATAAAAAATTAAAATACAAAAATATAAAATTCTATCAAAGATTAAAATATAAAAAATAAATATACTTTTGACACTAATGGTTTTTGTTTACAATTAACGCTGTAGGAAATAACAGCCAAAATCTATTAAGGACCCTAAAGTCCTTAGTGGCTCCGATTTAGGCAAGTTCTACCCTATGTGTAGCCGTCATATGATGCAATTATCGCGACTCCTCGAGTATCAAACACATGAGATGCCAAATATCGTCGAATGACGAAAGTCTGTGTAACGGCGGAACTTCTGTTCGATTGGTCATGCAGGCGCTTTGTTCAAATAATAATATCCGTTATTGTTTATCAATATTCTTCAATAAAAAGAAATCTCCAACTTGACAAGACCATGCGTCAATTGTGGGTGAAATCCGGACGGCGTCATCCTGAAAATCTCATCAGAAAAAAGTTATCGAAAATCGACCGGTTTTTTAATTATATCAGTCGACTAAGAAAGGTATTCCGTTGCGAAAAAAAATCCCTTTGGGGTAGGAAATACAATTGGAACGATGTCAGGGCATGAAATTATCTGTGTCGCGCGGCGATGATAATTTGTGCATATACACATATAATAATAATAATAATAATAATAATAAAATAATATAAAATAAAATAATATAAAATAAAATAAAATAAAATAAAATAAAATAATAATAATATAAATAATAATAAAATAATATATATACATCGGCACACGCATAAAATAATATATATACATCGGCACACGCAAAATAATGAACATCCAACGGAGTCTGCACCCTCGATCTTCCACCCCGCGCCTTTATATGCTGCGTCAGAGCGGCGGGCGTGGGCTCTTGGGATTGGAGTGTCTTCATGACCGCATGGTCCTCGGAATAGCAAGCGATGTGATAACAAGCTCGGACCCGCTCCTGGAGATTGTGCACCAGCATAAGCTTCATGGGGCGGGTGCTTTTCTTTATAAGGCGGCAGATCGTGCGGCAGAGACCCTCGGCTTGGAGTTCCGCCGGCGCCGGCGTGGCGCCTTGCCAATAGACTCCGTCGCTCGGTTGCCCAAGTCCCGACGTCGGCGGGCAATCAGGGCTGCCGAGCAGACTGTCCTGACTCGGCAGCACGTGGACAGACCCATCCACGGTGTGTTTTTTCACCACATCGAGGAACAGGGGCTGTCGACCCAGCTGACCTTTTCCTTCTTGCGGTCAGCTGGACTGATGTCCGAGACCGAAGGGTTTATCTGCGCCTGCCAAGACGGAGTCATCAACACCCTGGTCTATCGCAGCCGCGTTTTGGGTCAGCCTCTGCCGACCACTTTGTGTCGTGCATGCAAACAATCGCCGGAGACACTAATGCATCTACTGTCGGCTTGCCCAGTATATGCAGTCTCCGGCTATATCCATCGCCATAACGCGGCCCTTAGAGTGTTGTACTACCATCTACGGCACTCTTATGGGATAGACCGGGAGCCCGTGCCGCCTTATTTACCAGGAGATATTGAGTCCGTTGTCGTGGGCGAGAGGTGCAAGATTTATTGGAACTTCTCATTCGCGACCATCGGGCCGCTACAAGCGACTAAGCCTGATGTTGTCCTCTTCGATTTCGACGACAAGACGATATACGTCATTGAGTTCTCGGCTCCGGCCGAAGTGAACGTGTCGCGAAAGGAAGAGGAGAAACGGCTCAAGTATCAGCCTCTCCTGGCCGAGCTACGTCGTTTGCACCGAGGATTCAGGGTAACTCTCGTTGTCCTCATCATCGGCGCGCTAGGGGGGATGAAGGAGTCTTTTGTATCGGGCCTCGCTGGCATACCGGTTTGCAGACCCGGTGTCCGGTTGCTAGCAGGTCGGATGTAGAAGGCGGTCATACTTGGGTCCCTCCGTTTACTCAGGCAACACGATTGTGGACTGCGGTAGCCGCTAACCCTCTGGCTTGAGGGAGCGGCTATCGCAGAGCGATTCATTGGACTTTTCGCGCGTTTTTTTTTGACTGGGCGGCAGTCGAGGTGGTGTCGGAACCCTCGAGTGTCGCCCAGCGTTATTGTTCTGGTCTAGATTAAGACCGAGCCTAACCCCCGGGGGTAGGTGAATGTTTCCCAGTGCAAACTGAGGAAGTGTATTGCCCGGAGCAATAAAGTCTAATATTAAATAAAAAAAAATAATAATAATAATAATAATAATCTATATACGCTATACACTCCCGGGGAGGCGGGGCTTAAGCTCCTCTTGAACATCGTAGCGACGTACACGCGGGCAGCGGGAATGGACTTTGGATTGGACAAATGCGCTGTTCTTCATCTTAGGAGAGGGAGAGCAGAGGGTGTCGCGGCTGATGTTCGGCTGGTGGACGGGAGCGTCTTCAAACACCTGGACGCCGGGGGGTCTTATCGGTACCTTGGCATCGATCAGCGCTCTCTTCAAGACGCTGAGGGTATCAAGGGGGCCCTCCGCAGCGAGTATAGGCGGCGTCTCAGACGGATCTGGAAATCAGATCTGTCTGGGAAAAATAAGATCACTGCCACCAATATGCTCGCTGTCCCGGTCCTGCTCTACTCCTTTGGCGTCGTCAAATGGCGTAGAGACGAGCTTAAACAGCTGGACATCGGCACACGCAAAATAATGAACATCCAACGGAGTCTGCACCCTCGATCTTCCACCCCGCGCCTTTATATGCTGCGTCAGAGCGGCGGGCGTGGGCTCTTGGGATTGGAGTGTCTTCATGACCGCATGGTCCTCGGAATAGCAAGCGACGTGATAACAAGCTCGGACCCGCTCCTGGAGATAGTGCACCAGCATGAGCTTCATGGGGCGGGTGCTTTTCTTTATAAGGCGGCAGATCGTGCGGCAGAGACCCTCGGCTTGGAGTTCCGCCGGCGCCGGCGTGGCGCCTTGCCAATAGACTCCGTCGCTCGGTTGCCCAAGTCCCGACGTCGGCGGGCAATCAGGGCTGCCGAGCAGAGTGTCCTGACTCGGCAGCACGTGGACAGACCCATGCACGGTGTGTTTTTTCACCACATCGAGGAACAGGGCCTGTCCACCCAGCTGACCTTTTCCTTCTTGCGGTCAGCTGGACTGATGTCCGAGACCGAAGGGTTTATCTGCGCCTGCCAAGACGGAGTCATCAACACCCTGGTCTATCGCAGCCGCGTTTTGGGTCAGCCTCTACCGACCACTTTGTGTCGTGCATGCAAACAATCGCCGGAGACACTAATGCATCTACTGTCGGCTTGCCCAGTATATGCAGTCTCCGGCTATATCCATCGCCATAACGCGGCCCTAAGAGTGTTGTACTACCATCTACGGCACTCTTATGGGATAGACCGGGAGCCCGTGCCGCCTTATTTACCAGGAGATATTGAGTCCGTTGTCGTGGGCGAGAGGTGCAAGATTTATTGGAACTTCTCATTCGCGACCATCGGGCCGCTACAAGCGACTAAGCCTGATGTTGTCCTCTTCGATTTCGACGACAAGACGATATACGTCATTGAGTTCTCGGCTCCAGCCGAAGTGAGCGTGTCGCGAAAGGAAGAGGAGAAACGGCTCAAGTATCAGCCTCTCCTGGCCGAGCTACGTCGTTTGCACCGAGGATTCAGGGTAACTCTCGTTGTCCTCATCATCGGCGCGCTAGGGGGGATGAAGGAGTCTTTTGTATCGGGCCTCGCTGGCATACCGGTTTGCAAATCCGGTGTCCGGTTGCTAGCAGGTCGGATGCAGAAGGCGGTCATACTTGGGTCCCTCCGTTTACTCCGGCAACACGATTGTGGACTGCGGTAGCCGCTAACCCTCTGGCTTGAGGGAGCGGCTATCGCAGAGCGATTAATTGGACTTTTCGCGCGTTTTTTTGACTGGGCGGCAGTCGAGGTGGTGTCGGAACCCTCGAGGGTCGCCCAGCGTTATTGTTCCGGTCTAGATTAAGACCGAGCCTAACCCCCGGGGGTAGGTGAATGTTTCCCAGTGCAAACTGAGGAAGTGTGTTGCCCGGAGCAATAAAGTCTAATATAAAAAATAATAATAATAATAATAATAATAATAAAAATACGCCAATTGGCATATTCTCATCTTCATTGTAGCTCGTAAAGGATCGAGAGCGAGAAAGGCGTGTTACTGCAGCCAGCGCTCGTAGCGCCCCGTATAAGCTTGAGGTTGATGCTTTTATCGTTCCCATTGGAACGCCCATATGTGCAATAAAATGTACGCAATAAAGATAATGTTTTCCATGCTCGAAAAACGAATACTCGAGCGCGACGTTATAGCCGCGATCATAGACGTTCATAATCCTGCACACAGTCATCCATTTACGTACACGCACAACGCACGCACATACGTATACACGTTTAGGCAGATTTCCATAAGATCGCACAAATAACTGTAATAATGGCAGCTCTAAAATACGTACTCGCGTCGTCGTTAACGCGACACAAAATTTGCAACGATTCGAGTTCAATTACGAGATCATATCGAGTGAGGTGGTGGCGGCAGCGGCGGCGGCGGTCCGACACAACCGCGCCAGTGAACAAAAAAAACGAAAAAAATGGCGACTTACCGTTCGCCCGCGCGGAAAGTTCTCCTGTACATCGCGCGCATCGGTCGTAAAATCGCGTCTCTCTGAGGACGTTTTTTTCTTCGATCACGGGAAAAACGGAGATGTCAAACGGTTTTTATATACAATGTGTGGGTGCACACGTATGTGTATATATACAAGTGTATATATACACGGGCACCCTGCGTAAACGTTCAACGTTATCCGATATAAAAGAAAATAAAAAATCAAATAAAAAACGAGATAATTTTGCGAAATGATCAATTCGCGGGCTACTCGTGCCTGTGTAACGTAATTGCGGCGTTTAGAAAAACATCTCTAGCTCCAACAGCGATGCGCCATTTGCAAATCGCGATGACAAGCTAGACACACGTGAAAGAGAGAAAGCTGGCGAGCGACGCGTGCGCGGTAACCGCACAACAAAAAAGTCCGCGATCGGTGCTGCCGCCCGGCGGGAATTACAGATTCGCGAAATTCGCGGAGTGTTGACAATGTCGCGTCTCCGTCGCAACCGATGTTCCGTAAAGTAAATCTGTATGTAAATGACGTTCGCGATCGTTTTTACCGAGTAGCCCGATGTCAAGGTGAACGATAAATCGTAAAACGAAAAAATCAAATGTTGGATCGAAGTGTCGCGCTTCGGATTCTCATAAAACAAGCATCGCTTACTTTATTAACTAAAAAATTCTTTCCGACCGTCGTTATTCGAGCGGTGTAATTAAATATTGCTCTTTAACCGCGATTACCCGTCGAGTTGCGCTGCTATCTCAATAAAGTATACTTGCTAATGAGATTTATTACGCAATTATGTTAAATAAATGAGGAACCGCATATTTTTTATCCTAAATAAAGATTTATTATGTACAACAGGACGTTCGACTTGCACTTTTTTAGTTGGCCGTACTTCGCGTTTTATGTTACAAGAAGATGATAGTATAGCGATCGGAGGATTTTGGAGTAAATAAGGAATTTACCTGTCCAGTCCCTCATGTATATGTGAAAATGTGTGCGCGCGCGTATACACACATGCACACACACACTCTATTGCGTTCAACGAGAGAACACCACGCTTCCGAACCTAAAGCGTCCGGTGGGATCAGATCCCGTCTACCATTTACCTTCTACACGTTGCCATGTTGGTGCAGGACCTAGTATGGTACTAAGCAGCAAGGCTCACTACCCCCAACCAACCCACAGGCTGCTGACAGGTGCGTGGCACTGTGTCGTTTTCTCGCTGAACGCAGTTTTGTGTGTGTGTGTGTGTGTGTGTGTGTGTGTGTGTGTGTGTGTGTGTGTGTGTGTGTGTGTGTGTGTGTGTGTGTGTGTGTGTGTGTGTGTGTGTGTGTGTGTGTGTGTGTGTGTGTGTAGGGTGGCACAAATTTGAGCTCTATTTTTTTCTTTTTTCTCACCATTCAATTATCTTCTTTAAAGAAAAAAATTGTCGCGAAAGCTCAAGCCGGTCAAAGAATACTTAGTGATCGCTCAAAAGCTTCGAAATGTCCAATTTTCGCCAATTTTTTTACTTTTCTCTCATAAATTTAACACTTTGTATATTTTCAAAACAATTAATCCGTTTTACTTAAGAAACAGATTTCTCAAATTTACCTCACACTTCTAATGCAAGAATTATAATCTTTGTTCACACAAAATAATTATTTAAAGCTCTTGTTCGTAAACAAAATTATAGGTCGTTTTATTCGTAAAACTGAAATGGCAGCTGTTTTCCGCGCATCGTAATGCATCTTACAGTTGGTCTCGTTAGTCAAACTGCGGACCAATCGTAGCTGTACTCTGAGACGAGCGACGCCATAATACAATAATACATAATAACACATATCGTCTAATTGGTGTTTGTTACAAATTATTATAATAAATTATTCAGAAAATGTAACACTTCGCGGTTTATTTTGTTTTAATGCTACAAGGAATTGTAATGCATGCGAGATTTATTTTTTGGCGCAAATTGCAACTTTAGAAAACCTTGAGCGATCACTAAATATTCATTAGCCGGCTAGAGCTTTCGCAACGTTAATTAAAAAATGATAAAGCCTAAAATCCATGGGTGAGAAGTGGACGAAAAAAAATCGGTTTTTAAATAAAATTTTGAATTTTTGGGAGGCTTGAGCGACCTCTAAATACTTTCGACCGCTCGCAGCTTTGGCGACAATTTTTTTTTCTTCAAAGAAGATAATTGCATGGTGAGAAAAGAGGAAAAAATAGAGCTCAAATTTGTGCCACCCTAATGGATATATTAAGGGCGCTGCAATTTGGGTAAAATTTTAATTTTCAGTCTCCTCTTAAAAACACAATCAAGATTTATAAAAAAAAAAATAAACACAGTTTTAAGGCGCTTGGAAACATTTTATAGTGCCTGTGGGGGTTTGAATTTTCAATACAAAAATACATGTATTTTGTCAAATTATTACTTAATTATATCTCATGCTTAGGATATTGATGGAAAAAATGTGAAACTTGACACACATATTGTGCACATTAAGAGGTATACGACCAATTTTTTACAGTTTTTTCCAGTAATAATTGTCATTATTACTAGCTTTGCACTAACACCCTTGTTTTCATTTTTTTTAGTTTCATTCATCAAAGAATATTTATTGATATTTTAATGCAAGTTTTAACCTGACAAGAACTTAAACATAATAGAAAAGTTTTATTTTTATCAGAAGTATCTGATAGAGCTCCTTATCTGAGCTTCTTAAAATTTTAATTCAACTTTGAATCAAACCTGAGCCACAACTTCGTTGCACTGAAATAAATTATCGCAATGAATACTATAATTATCGAATAAACATTATTTGCAAATTAAAACTCATACAAAAACGTGCCAGAACATTTTCTGGTATTTACGAACAACTTGAGCAATGAATTGTTTCTGTTCCTCGTCGTATGTCAATGTATTATTATATATTCAGTAATAAGCTTGATTCCTCTTTCCGCGACGTCACTGAAGACCCTTAAATTTCTGAATTTGCGAACCCAACTGATAATTGTTGGCCCTATGCCACTCGGACACGTCGTTATTTAGGAAACTACAATCGATCTGGAATATTCTGAAAAACGATATCGATTGGGGGCTTATGAAAAAATCAATGTTTTCACCCATCAAATAAGCAACGTCTGATCGAGAAATTTCATATCGTTCAGAAATTTCGGTTTGATGTTCATGTTCAGGCAGCTCGGTCGTAATTATTTTTGCCATTAAAAAAAAATAGTGGGAATGCCTTCATCAAAAAATGCCATCGCAGCACTCACAGCGTTCAGATACCAAAGATGATCCGACATTTTTTTAGAGCAACTTTGCTCACAAGGGAAGTTATTTTCCGGTCATCATATATTTGTTCAAAAATTCAAATCATGATCGGGAGCAGCATTTGCGAATGGGGCTGCGGACCATCCCCAGTGGCGTACGGAGTATACGGCGGCGCCGGGGGCACCAAGGGGAAGGGGGCACAAAAATTGTCCAATAATGAACCGATTTGTTGGCATTTTTATCAAAATCATGGATGGATATAGCGAGATCACGAAACGTTGAACGAAAGACCATAGAAAACGTGTTTTCATATTAATAGGCGTCTTCATCAATTTCTACCAAACAAAAATTAAAAAAAAACAAAATAGCTTCTTTTTCAAAGTTTTTTCATACGCACGCGAGAAAAAGTAATAAGCTTTATATTTTTTCGCAATTTGCACCTTGTTAGTTACAACAATATTAGGTACTTATGTTTATATTTCAATTTTTTTACCATCTAGACAACATTTGGATTTGCGTCGGCGAGTTTAAAAATATTCAAACAAAAGCTTTGCCGACCTTACTCCACGGTCGCACGGTCCAGGTGAGCAGTAAAATATCATTTTTGCACCAAAACAATGAGATTTACAATATGCCCAGCAAGTAAATCGCTATTATGCGGTGGTTGGGCGGTATTTGCAAATACATTTTTGTTTTACTTATTTCTTTATAGAGTATTTTTGTAACATTAAAAGGATAAATTACTGAACTTTTTTTGTCAAAGGGCTAGTGTTTATGTATATATTGAAGTATTGGAAAAAAAATATTTGTTAAAAGAATACAGAATGGCGATGCACAAGTCGCTATAGCACTACGAGTTTTTAGCCAATCCTCTCCGCGCCCCGCAGTAGAACTGTTGTAAATTTAATCCTGGTACCGGGAAATATTTTCGTTAATTATATTAGTTTTAGCAGTCAAGTATGGGGGGGGGGATAATGAAAAACATACAGACGACTTTGAAAAGAGTTCGTTTTTTCAAACATCATTTTTATATAAAAAGTGATATATTTTTTACAATTTTCAAATCTAAGAACCTACAGTTAAATTTCAAGTCGATGAGACGAAAATTGTTCGAGTTCTACTGCGTACCGACTTCAAAAACATGGCTTTGAGGGAAACGTGTTTGAAGTAAACGGTTTTATAGACGGTACAGCTGATGATTTTTTTTCCCGTAATCTAATGCCACCCATTTGTATAAAATAAAACTATTTCTAGGCGGTAACGTTTCCCCAAAGATAATAGGCTTACGAGAGTCGAGAACTGCGCATACTGGCGTGGCATCGCCGAAGGCGCTATTCAGCGCTCGGAGACTCAAAAATAGCTCGAAAGCCACTTAAAAACTGTTTTTTTTTCAGCTATAATCGAATATACATAATATTTTTGAAGGATCATTGGATTTTTTTTAAATTTCGAAGCAAACGATTTTTCGAAAAATTTTCAGTGGGGTCCTCCCTTAACACGTTTATAGATGTATTGCCGATATCTCGTTGGAAACGTTGTGTTTTGCATGTTTTATGAAAATTGCATGATCGTGTGAAGTAGGTCGTGTGCATGGTCGTGTGAAGTGAATGATTTATAAAGTATTAATTTAAAAAAAATTGGAATTAAATTTCGTTTTTGTTACTTTCTTAATTTTAAGGGCACGACATTGCTTATTCCGCTTGGGGCACCCACGAGCCTTAGTACGCCACTGACCATGCCTTAACGTACATCAAAACGATTCTATAAAATCTTTTTCTACAAATGAAACTTTTTCGTTATGCATACAGTCTATAGTCGAGTCGACAATTGCATTAGAACATCAATAATTAGTCTTGGATGAAAAAAAACTCAGAAAATGATTACGACCTTGTCATTGCAAACCTAGTAATAATGACAATAATTGCTGTAAAAATTTGGTCATATACCTCATAATGTGCACAATATGTGGGCAAAGTTTCAGTTTTTTCCACCAATATCCTAAGCATGAGAAATAATTAATCAATAACTTGGCAAAACACATGTATTTTGTAGTGAAAATTCAAACCCTCTCAGGCACCATTAAACATTTTCCGAGCGCCTTAAAACTTTGCACATAATTTTTTTATATTTCTTGATTATGTTTTTGCAAGGGGACTTTGAATATTCAAATTTGACCCAAATTGCAGCCACTGTAGTATATATATATATATATATATATATATATATATATATATATATATATATATATATATATATATATATATTCACCGAGTTCTTCGTATATATACGACTCATAGATCCTTTTTATGAAAAACGTGTTTCGTTTCTACTTGGACAACGTCTTTGGTATGACATTTAACGATGACAAAGTGACAGCAAAGTATCCCCAATTACCAGTGTATGGATGTAGATTGATCATTTTGATATAGATAGAAAAGAAAATCTTCGACACTGATTACACGTGAATTAAAAATTCCATCACTGAATAAAAAAAAAACGATCTCGAAAATCAAACATAGCTCCCTTGTGATTATCGTGAGACGATTTTTTGTCATATTACGATAATAAAGTTTTCTCGTATTAGAAAAATCCACGTGTGGTGTCGACATATTTAAAATACCTCAATTTTACTTATAGATTACGAAAAATTGACATTGTTGGAATGAACAATCATTTTGTCAATTCCAATAGGTCTGGAAAAAAGTGGACCTCTTTTGTAATAACTGGCCATAATTTCGAGCGCGTCAATAGGTTGAGAAATAAAAAGTAGCTCGTTGACGAGGCACGTAAATTCGCGGCGCATTTCAATTGGACTTTTTCTTCGACGTTGGGTGTCGTCGATAAAAACGGCGTTGCAGTCGTAACTTAATTTGTTTCTTCAGCCTCAATGCGTCCTTCCTCCGTCATCAATTTCATTTCTCATTTGGGACCAATGCCAAGGGAAATTCATACTACTAAACTGATGGAACTAATTAAACTAGATATATTTCCGTGAATCAAAAGTTCGGCGTTGATCACATTGATGTCAAGGTATCATCGGTTTATCATGGTCGCTTAGTTGAAAAATGTGTCTCGAATAATTTTTCATCCCAAGATGATGTTTATTTTCTAATTAATGCATTATGCTCCATGATCATTCATTTCAGCTAGCAAACTGTATCGTTATATCAATGAAAGTGGAGAAAAAGAAAAAATGATATTGCATTGGCATAGTTGATTACCATCATTCGTTCACAACTTTTTATACAAACCATCGAACCAACAAAACACATTTCCCAGACAATGTACATCGCTTTATCGTTATTCACAGTTGGCAGGTGGTAACTTGATCTGCTTTTACGTCATATGGCATCTACCATTTATGAAAATTATAATCTGTATCTAATTGTATACAGATTATACAATTTTTCTTGAATTTTTTCGTCTTCATTTTCTACTTCTTCTTCTAAGAAGCATCTCGGCATATTCAAGAGTTGAAAAAATCATTTCAGCGATTAATTTTTTTATCCAAATTATATTTTATCCTTTTAGCGAGAATCAAAACAATAAATGACGTTATGCGAGGAACGATGAAAAAAGACTGTGCTAGTACCGTTCGCGAGTCCGGAGATCAAGTAAATTTTTTTGGTGTTTTCATCCAATTTAATTATTTCTATTTTACTGCCTTCGATGCGTTGTTTTTTGTTCGTTCTCTCGGAACGAGTCATTTAAACTCTTAGCTTAAGGATTATCAGGGTACACGATTCGCCTTGTACATATTATCACCGGACGATTGGACTGTTGGCAAAACAACCTTTGCTCGTAACGTATTTTTAAACAAAAAATATATAACATTGTATCCCAACAGTGTATAATCTTTTGTAAATGCCATTTTTGTTCCATTTCATATGCACATTAAATTTGCGACAAGAGGTTCTCGATTATATAAACTTTGAAACGAAATAGTAATTAGAAAAGAAAAGGTGGATAGAAGAGAGGGGAACGTAGTCATTGGAAATTCACAGCGAAACTATTTCTCGCGGATCGCACATTGATTCGATATACACATATATTCCATTACATCGTTTACAATGGTCGAAAGTAATATATTTAACCGTATATATTAACAACATCGCTTTGAAATCATTCAGCGGATGGGTCGTGAAAATAAATATTTCTCGTACGTTAAAAAAATAACTACGTCGACACTATTATTATTCAACAATATCAATAATTCGTAAAATATTTGTTTTCGATTATCAACCCGATAATGCGACCTCTCTCTCTCTGTTTCTCTTTCTCTCTCTTTGTCGTTTTGTTCATCCTTTCGCTTTATACACTCGACATTACACACGCTGGAACGCAATTACTCTTTTTCTTTCGTTCGCTCTTCTCGGGCATATATCGGTCTTCAACGAAGGTTCGCTTAAACTAGAAAATATTACAGTTTCGATTTTCATTTTCTTGTTTTTGTTACTCATTATTATTTTGTAAAAAATGTAACGCTAAGCACTGTTCTCATTAATCTTTCTTTAATTTATTTAAGTGAACGAGAAAAATGACCACTCCGTCCCACCTACATGTTTTTTTCTCTCTTTGTCGCCCCATATCAATTTTAGTCTCGCTTTTTGACGGTTTCTCCTCATTTATTTGCATACTTGCGATACTTGTAGAAACGATCGGGGAGATTTGACATACCATCGAGATCGTTTAAACAATGAGCCTTATGAGTCGTTTAGGTTTGCGAACAAATCGGCAATGATTTTTCACATCCCGAACGAAAGAGATGCGCCCAACGGATTAACGCCTATGCTAGAATTGTGTTTATCAATATTTTGGCAATATGTAAATACTACTAGAGAGAAAAGTATATCTCGACGCAACTTTTTCTAATCGAGGAATAAAAATGCATCCAACAATCTGAAATCGTCTCATTTCTCACAATTATTACAACAGCGTTGTGTATAATATGGCAATGAAAAAAAAGATCGAGTTGACTCTTAAGAAGTATAAAAATTGACACTCGAGTGTTACAATTTCGTATCGACACTTCCCCTTATTCCTTCCGAACCTTAAACTTAGAAATATATTCATATCTTCTTTACGACAAAAAAAATCAACATTATACCGAATTCAAAATCTTTTCGTCGAAGCTCCTGAGATTCGATTCGATTATCTAACGTCGCGTATATTATTGGTACGCGAGTATGGACCCCCAGTTGTCGCTCTATTGCATTGTTCACAGCTATACATTTCGCAAAATCAAAGGTCCCAGCGAAATCTCAGTATTTTCGAAAATCGTTTAGAAACTATCTACGTGTTCGTTGAAAAGTTCAAACTCTGAGCATTTTTACCATTTACGAGTTAGGGCGTTTGCAGACTTTTTCGGAGAGGGAAAAGAGAAAAAAAAATCTCTGAAAACTGCAACCTGAGAAAAAAATCACAGCGAAACAAAACGAGTTAATTTTTTTCATTATTTTAATAGCATAAAAAAATGTGAGCTCCGATCTTGCCCTTAAAAAAAAGCATGTTACTTCGTTACGATAGTGTATCAAATCTCCACGATTGTTATCGAGTCGATTCTTTTATTGGCTTCATAAAATCGACTATTCATTTATTCTTATTTCTCACTCTCTTATTTGATTTCTGTTTCCGAAAAAAAGAAGCGCTGTTCTTCGGAAAGCGTGATAGTCTATCCAGATAACCGAACGGATTTTCGCGCTCAGCGAACGCTGACGCGCGCGCGCGTGTCTGTGTGTGTGTGTGTGTGTGTGTGTGTGTGTGTGTGTGTGTGTGTGTGTGTGTGTGTGTGTGTGTGTGTGTGTGTGTGTGTGTGTGTGTGTGTGTGTGTGTGTGTGTGTGTGTGTGTGTGTGTGTGTGTGTGTGTGTGCGTGTGTGTGTGTGTGTGTGCGTGTATCAGTCGTAATTTAATTTCGATTGGATTATGGACAAGAATGTTCCGAATAATATACATAGATACATTTTTTTCTCGGCACGATCCACACCGCACTACGGAAGTCCCCTTGTCTGCATATATATATATATATATATATATATATATATATATATATATATATATATATATATATATATATATATATATATATATATATATATGAACTCAAAGTCCATCATTGCCTTTAACATTCTAGGTACTTTACTTCCTATTTAGGTACAAATATATTATCGTCTATTGTTGTTGCTTTTAACGTTTGTTATTCGTGTTCTTTCTCTTCTCTGTAGAAGAAAAAGGAAGGCTTTAAATACGAAACTTATGTCGTGGCATCGTCGTGGGTAGCTCCGTCTTGTTCGAGCCGCGAGGAGCCGCAGACGCGACATTTGCAACACACGATACACGGAGCGGCGAGCAACAAGAGAGGCGAGGCGACCAACAACAGTAGCCCGAAGCCGGCGAATATTCCAATAACTTGAGTTCTGTGCCATATCACCGAGGCTCTCGAGTGACCCAATTTGTTTTTGCACGGACCCTTGTCGTAGTGCCGCAGCAAAAAGTCATCCTGTAAAACAACGGACAACGCAGATGTAGAACTAACGAGTACAGAACGAATGATGCACAAATTTGTGCAAATTTTCCATGTCTGTCGAGACAGGCATACTTTAGCAATTGAAAATCGTGAAAGTTTCAAGTTGAACGCTTCAATGCCATTTCGACACTGTACTTTTTCCTCCTCAAACTTAAAATGCACTTTTTTGAGAGATACTATCCAATACCATACAATTCGGTATATTAAAAAATCAACAACTTTCGTCCGAAAATCGTTTAATTGAGAACGATGGAAAATTAAATTAAAAACTATAATGAACGAATCGTACGAAAAAAGATACCATATCTTTAGAAACATTGCAAACTGACGAAAACAACTTTAGCCAAAGAGAACTCGCAAAAACTTCGAGAATTGAAAAAATAGTGTTTACTCAAAAATAAAAACCATACTTCTGGTAACTTTTCACGACTGAATCGTGAGAAAACAAGAATTCTCGTAAGGTATCTGTTTGAAAGTTTTTTTCAAAAATGCTTCTTGAAAAGATGTGTATGCGAAAGTTTTCCTAATTTTCTATTCACATGGCACAATTTTGCCGGTACTTATGCGGCTCATTGACTCGATTCGCAGCCAGGCAGCACCTCCACGTGTAGCGTACGTGTTCCAAGCTTTTGTATTTTGACCGAGCAAAGGTTGATGTTTTTACCGTATTTTTTATGCTACAGTAGGTTGGAAAAAGTTTTCCCTATAACACATGATGAAATATGGGGACAATTTAACGGTGAACGTTGAACGCTCATTAACTATAAAGTCATATGCGATAAGTCTCGTATACTGTAAAGTATTCTCCTAGGTGACAATCGTACAACTTCACACGGCCAACTTTGGTTCGAATTTAATCTTCGTGATTGCATTTCGGAACGTTCGATAATTTTTTTTAACCTCTTCTGCAAACTGGTCCTCTGCGGCCGTTTTTTATTTTTTATGAAAGGATATCGACGCGTTCACTTGTAATATTAAACGAACGGGACTAGCGTCAGCACCGATACTGGATAGTTGCTACAGTTGACGTGTGAAAAGTTACTAACTTTGAAATAAAATATCTCGAATTCGAGATGGCAAACATTACAGTACTTTTAAAGGGGGAGATACCGCTAGGCGAGCAAGAAATTAGCTGATGTTCATGATTTTTTTTTATTGGAAAGATTTCTTCATTATTTTTGCGACTTACGGTTTGTTTTATTATTACTTTTCACTGTGACGTGGTATTTTTCTATCAGTCATTAAAAATGGCGGACGTATGGCACGGTCTTCTAAACTGCATTTTCAAAAGTGGCGTGACGTACAGCTGAAAAACGACTCGACCGATTCTGATGAAATTTGGTAGAAATCTTTCTAACCTGACTTTCTAAAACATGACCCGAAATATTTTTGAAAATAAAAAAAATAGCATTTTTATAGTGCAAAATATAGCCATTTTTTCGGTAAACTCAATGTATTTGTTTCATAGCGTACCTACCATTCCGTCGATTTTTAACATTTCTCACTTTTCTTGGTTGATATTCTACGTACGAGTGTTAATGAAGGAAACATTTTCGTTGGTTTTTTTTCAGATTAATCCCGCCGACGCTACGTGTCACCCCGCCTGGCAATATCTGTCGCACCCCGTTAACAAGACCTTCGTCATTTTGAACGATTGATTTTAACAAACCATGCCACAGCAAAAAGTAGTAATAAAACATACCGTAAGTCTCAAAAAAGGTGATAAAGTCTTTCCTTTTAAAAAAATCATGAAAATCAGCAATTATTTCCTCGCCTAAAGGTGTCTTCCCCCTTAAAATAGAAATATTTCCGAATTCGCTCGGAAGAGGGCTCCGGGCGAGAACTACCATAAGGCGAAACTCACGTCTAAGGAAGCCAGGCAATACCAGCAAAAAACGTGTTTGCATCGTTTACACATCATTTGAGCGCAACCTTCGTCCTTCTCGATCGGCACCGAACACATCGGACAACATTTTATGTGGTCGTTGTCGAATGGTATACCAAGCGGCAGGTTTGAGCATGTTCCGTTGTGCCATGGCTCGCGACAGACGGAACAAAAGTCCGTCGAACAATTGGGACAGTGAACCGGTCCAGGGGACACACCGGAACTTCCGCCGCTCGTTACTGAACAAATGGTCTCGCAACCGGCTCGTGGACACCATGCTCGTTCCTTGTCCATAGATACGTCTGCAAAGTAATACAAATTCCGTCAATCCTTCGATTTCGTTGAACAAATACTCACTTCTTACTCAAATCTATTTTCGCTTCTATCTCGTCCTGTACTTACCTCTGTTGAGACGAAATTTATGATGTTTCTCCATCAACTCGGGACTGACGAGAGTGGCGATCTCCTTCAAGGACAGAACGCTCGCCCAATCGCACTGGGCATCGGGACAGCTTATCTCGTAAGCACCCTCGTCAATTTCAAATTCTACGTAGTCTCTCATACACTGAAACGCGGAGAAAAATCACGTTATTCGGTGATTCAATTGAGTAATGGAAATTTCGTGTCTTTTTTTCACAGATTCAATAGTTACTCTGTAATTCTTGGTAACTGAAAAAATGGTATTGACAATATTTTTCTGCTTCGTTGAGCTTTTTGATTTTTCGGATTGATTGCATCAATTCACCATTCGCCTGAGTTAATCTCGTTAACAGAATAATGATTTTCATAATAGGTATTCATCTTTATACTATGACAATTTTTTAAGCGCTATCAGTCTTGTATAACAATTGTATCATAATTGTGATACAAGTTTTCAAAATACAATGCTAGTGACCGGGACAATGTTTTTCTTGTATTGTATTCACCGGGACAAAAGTTATTGAATAATTTGTTTTCCTTTTTTGAAGGCTGCTTTAAAGTACTCAAACGAACCCAGTAGAATTCAACCGTGACCTTGAAAATCATTCCCCAATTCACTCATCCTCCGAAGCGACGATTTTTGTTATTCTTTCATCATTTTTATTATTATTGGAAACCTTTTTTTTTGCCACTTGCGGTCGTCAATCCATAATAAAAATACGTGAAAACGTTCGAATGATTTCCACAGTCCAAATCGGCCAGAAACGTTTTCGATCAATGGCGAAGAATGGATTATCCTTGCGTTCCACTGATGCAAACTTCAAATACGTAAAAAAAAACTATCGATATTTCTCTTCCGCTTCCTCATCGGTCACGAATATTTTGTAACTACTATTCTGTGCGGTAACTTTTTATTTTCACAGTTCTAGAGATCTACGCTCGTGCGGCACCATTTCGGACAATATGCAAATAAATTTTCATCGAATGGTCGATCGATAATTTGCCGAGAAAACAAACAGCGTGGCCTCTTGCTGCGCTGAATTTCCATGCAAACTGGTGGAACATTTTGTACCTGATGCCTGGTTCAACTTATAGGTAAATTTTTTCCAAGTCTATGAGAAATGACAGGAAGCTTCGGAGCTGTAGCTGGAAGGGCTTGCGACGGAGGGAAGCTCCGATACTCACGTCTTTGCAATAGAAACAGCCGCATCCCTCGATCCTGAATACCTTGGCCAGGGAGACATCCACGAGACAGAGTTTGCACGGAAACTGCGCATTGGTCTGTTGCGATGCTGCAGCGGGTACGAAATTACCAGCGGCGAGGCTGTATCTGGAGCTGGAGGCAAGGGACAAGAGGCTGGAGCAGCGAGAGCATACTCTGCTGCGATTGACGGGTCTGCTCTCCAAAGCGAGCGTGCTGAGACCCAAGGCAGTTTCGCACTTTCTCAGAGCACCAGGTCCGAGGCTGAGCCAGCTGCCCTTGCTCGCTTCCAAGCTGGCGCTGCTCTCGGGCCTCAGGAGAGGAGCATCCGCTCCTTTCCCAACAATGTTTCTCTCCGCTAGAGATATACTTATGACGCTGTTCTCCTTTCGCAATATCGGCAACTTAACTCCAGCCAGCTTGTTGATCTTAGCTTCACTCTTTGTCTGGATGTTGGCACTCTTCGTCGGCGGATTTACCGTGGTTACCGAACTGGTAGCAGTGCCCATGTCCACCTGGTTCGCTCGTCGTACGACGAGCGGATGTAGGCTAGGCATCCCCTGATGACCGGAAAGTAGATGTTTTTTCTTTCTCTCTACGCTAGCCACCCTATCTTACCCAGCATCTCTCTTTCGCTCGCTCTCTCTCTCTTTCTCTCACCCGCATTCACCAACCAAGCGCAATCGCTCGCCGAAGAACTTATCCACCTGAGCGTGAAACACCTACTCCTTTCTACCTTCGAGTTCACTCCGACGGTGCATTTCTTCCGCACTTCTTCCACCGAACCATTTGTCGGAAAAAAGGCAAACAGAAAAAGCCAAAGCTGCTGCAAACGTGAGCGAAGAAAAAAAAAACGCTTCGCAAAGTTCAGAGCGAAAATTCTCGCCGTTCACATCCGCAGCGTACTTTTTTTCTCGCAAATGCTGCGATAAAAACAACAAACGTTGATTTGAATTTTTGCAAAAACAATGACGCTCGCTCGCATTCGGCACTGTATTTCGCCTGTGTATCTAAATAGACACATACACGCGTACGTATTTGTTCATACACACGCTCGTATGCAAAAGAGAAATGTGCATATATGTAAATATGCAAATGCGGGGATGCATATATCGTAAATGCGGCTGTGTATCGCAGGGGCTTCAGCGCCAGACGTGACGATTAATTGTGTGTTATGAACGACAGAGATAGATAATAAATTCCGCCGCGTACGAAAAATACTATATACACGATACGTATACACCAAAATACATATTGTATTTATTATTGTTCCCAGATCGTCGTTGAAACGATCGTACGTCTTCTTCACTGTTTTTCCTTTCCGACGGATATCTCTAGCACAAGATTATTCTTGGGGTTGAAAAGTTCACGTTTCGGATTTTCTCCGTCAACAGAGTTCTCGATGTTTGACATAGTTGGCACAGCAGACTCATAACTGTGCGCGCGCCTGGGCACAAACTGCTTCAACTTCGCGGAACAGGATGGTTATTCACACGAGCCAGTCTCATAACGTATACATGTGTGTATCTATATATATATATATATATTCGCGCGTGTGTGAATTCGTAATAAAATGTCGGTATGGTAAACCACTCGGGTAAAAGTCACTCGACATATATACCCATAACTTAAATATCAATACCGTAGACTCGGTACAACTATAATACTCAATATATACTTTCACTATACGTGGGGTTATTTTCCTTCGTCGTGCTCCCCCTCCCACGACCCCCCGCCCATTTTCGAAGCCGCGAGAGATCGCGCAGATGTGCTAGAGAGTAAAAAAACGTAAATGAAAAAAACTTTCCTCATCTAGGATTGTTTGAGGTAGTCCGTCTCGTGAACTAGTCAAGCGACCAACTATCTTACGAGGCTCCTCGAGCGACCTGTCAAATTTGATAACACGCGTCGCAAATACAACAAAGAGAAATCCTTGTAGATACACGATGATTGGGAAGAGTCGTCGTTTATTTCCACTCCAGTTGCGCGTGAGAATAGTATCGCGTTTCTCCGCTCGTTCGTGTGAAGCGCGTCGACTTTGTAACCTCGAAATTTCGCCAAGTCTTACTATACATGTTACGCTCGCATAATTAAACATGAGATCTCACGTGGTTTACATCGATGCGTCGGGAATACGATTATATTGCGGTAAACGCTCGTGTACGATGAACATATTCAATCGTTATTTGAAAATTCTGCAACACTCCCGTGGCATGAAACAGCTGTCAGCTGATCGATCGTTTTTCCGCACTGTTTACCGATTATTGATTCGATATTACTGTGACAAATACCCACGTACTTCTTTCGACTTTCCATGCAATCGGCAAAATGTTTATTATTCCGGGAATAAATTGAGTAGGGTATCAGTCCACATCTCTCGATTGATGAAGCTTTTCTCTCGAACAATAGGCCTGCGAGAAAATAAGTTTTGTTCACACACATACGCGCGCACACACACACACACACACACACACACACACACACACACACACACACACACACACACACACACACATCCGTATGCATGCTGAAAGGCGACGTCATCAAAGCTACACTTTCAGTGGCGGCAGCATGCACAGGGCGAAACTTTAGCGGTGTAAAAAAAATTGATGATTCCAATACTTTAAATTCACGAAGTTATCCAATAGGTGCCAAGGTACAAGGACTACCTTGAGTCTCCGCGTTGACCGCTTCCACACGATTTCGCAACGTATATTTTTTGTATATATTATGTGTGTATACACATACTTACCGATACAACGCAACGATCCGATGTACGAAGGAGGGAGAAGGAGAGAGGGAAAACTTGCAAGTTAAATATTGTTGTATTATCACCGAAAAATTGGAGCATATGAGTAAGAAGCCACATAATTTTCTACGCTAGCGAAGACGTGTACATATAAATGTGTGTGTGTGTTTTTTCAATATATACACATTCCCGTATTCCTGTTTTTCATATCCGCAATCGACTCTCCATTGTCGTCGGCTTGGACGCAACGCAGTGTCGTATTTTCTTTATTCAATTCGGTGGCGGTAGAGTCGCTCGAAGAACGTGCGAAATATGCTGCATGGTCGTTGCAGGCCATGCGCAACGCGATCTCTGGATCACGTACGCACATACATGCACGCGGGTGCGCGCGCAAATGCACACACGTATGGCCTTTGGAGTTTTTAGTTCTGCGGTTTCGTAAAAAGTGACGCATCTTTTTGCGCAGAGATAATCAGTCTAGAGTGACGATGGAAATTAGTGTCCATGAGGCTTGACTTTTTTTTTATGAAAACTGGTTTTCACGGTGTTGCGGAGAATGTAGAATTTGTCGAAGAAACAAAACGTTCCGTTAACGGGCTACATCTACGGAGGGCGGTCGACAAATTGCATTTTCCAAAAATATTTTCATTCGATAGTATCACCTTTTAGCTATATTCCCAAAATTGAGTGAGCTGCAGCTTCTAACAGGCAGCCGGGCGAACGGTAGCAGCACCATACTTCAAACTTTAAGCGCGTTTTTCTCGAAACACTGTTTTCGAAGTCGGTGGACATATCTCGAGAACGACTTGATGGTTTGCTTCTAAATTAATAGGAGATACGATGGGAAATATTTAAGGGTCGCAGACGATCTCACTTTTTTTAAATCGATTTTCATTTTTCAATAGTTACGTAAACATGACTTTTTCCCATAGAATTTGTACGCTTGAGTTACAATGCGCCGCCACATTGTTGAAAAAAATTATTTCAGAATTCGACGATCGCCAACGACTCGTATTTATTGTTAACTTGAATAACCCGTTTTGTTTTTAGGTTTCAGATGGACCGTTTAAGCTGGAGTGTCCACTGCCAAACGTCGTGAAGAATGTCTTCATCTGCCGGTGGCGGTTTTCGTTGTATTCCTGTATTATTATGTGATGTTTTTCTTTAAGGTTCTCAATGTACGTACCTTTGCGTTAAAAAACATGCGTTTTTTTCACCAACTTTTTCCCAGATGTTTTTTTCGGAATTTGGCAATTTTTTCGGGCCTCTAGGTAGATGTAGCCCCTTAACAGATATTTTCGTACATCTGTTCATTGTCGTACCAGCGATGTCAATTTTGACGGGGAATATTTTTTTCTCGCGTCTTTACACCTTGGCGACCATATTACTTTTACCGAACTCATCAGCGAATTTACTAACGGCTGAAATGCGCCTATAGTGTATTGACAGTTTTTTCTCCGCGAGCGGGGCAAGAACCGTTAACTATAGTTGAGGCTTTGGCCAGGAGGGTGCGCACGTTACACCCAGAAGGTATAAACTCTGCGTTTATAACGATGAGAAAAAAAGCCGTTTAACACGCGCGGAAAGAAATCTAAATGTATAATAATGATTATTCGGCGCTTGGATTTCGTAATAACACACTGACGTAGGAATGTTAAATCCATCGTAGATTCATAGAATTCCGGAATAATTCCCGGACTAGAGGTACACGCGATGAGTGACAGAAAAAATGGCACAAAAACATGTACAAAAAAACTTTTCTATTTTTAATCCTCACGAAGTTGGAATACAATCGAGATTAGTTTGTGATGCGTTCAATGTGTACTTAATTAATATCGTTTACACTAACTATATATATATGTACACCTACAACAAATTATACGATGAACGAGTTTTAATTCAGTTATTATTTTTTTTAACACGAATACTCCGCGTTTTTTAATCGACATCAAGACTGTACAGATTTTCTTTGCCATCGCCACCATACGATAATATGAAAATTGAGCAATTCGTACTAACGCATTGGAATGAAGACTCATCCGTTAGAGATTATTCGAAAACAGCAGCAGGATCCTGATCGAGAGTTCGGAAGAACTGAGACAACCAACAGTGCGAAGGATTATATATATATATATATATATATCGGGTATCCCATTTTAATCTTACACGTGATTAATCTCGAAAAATACTGCTCCGATCAAGTATTGAGTTTAGTAAAACTTTTAGGGTTCAAAGGGTGAGTTAAAAAAATCTGGTCTAAAATTCAAAATGACGACGTTAAGATGACCGACATGTTTGAAAAATTTCTTTTGTTGAAGTTCATAATTTTTTTGTTAGAAAACCATCTTATATTATTTCACCGCTATCCAGAATGTACCACGAGAAGGTAGTCTTTAACATTCCTAGTCTAAGTTCGCGCGTGTGTGTGTGGGTGTGAGTTTTTTGCGTTTGTTTGATAACGGAAGTGACGAGCCGCAGAGATCTAATCCTTGTTTGGGTTTGTTTGGGTTATCGAACAAACCCAGACCCTGGACAGCGCTAAAGTAGTAAAAAATGGTTTTCGAACCTAAACATTATAAACTTAATAAAAAAAATTCCTACAAAAGTTGTTAGTTTTGGCATGACAAATTTGTTGGTGTAAAAAGTCATGCTTCCATTTTTTAACCATGTCGGCCATTTTGAATTTTGGAACAATTTTTTTTTAATGTTCGCCTTTGAGCCCCCAAAGTTCACTACACTCAATACTTGATCAGAGCAGTATTTTTTTAGATAAATCAGGTGTAAATAAAAATGGGACACCCGGTGTGTATATATATATAATTATTTACACCACTGCGAACGAAATTCTGTATTATGGCGACGTTTTTCGGCACACGCGCCTGCAATATATTTAACTTTTCTTTTTTCAATAGACTAGAAATGTGCCCATTTCCTTTCTGTAGTTTTCACATTAAAAATTCCATCGTAGATTCCTTACACATTCGGGACATTGTCCAGCATTCGAATTTCATTAACGGTCTAGGGATAAAAATAAAGATTAAAAAGAACATCGAGTCTCTGAAAGTTCGTTGGGAAACCAATAGTTGATTTTTACAGCGAGCATGCGGTATTTTTCGTTCCACCGTTCAATTTTAACTTTTGTGCTTTAAGACGCGCGGAGGAGCTATTGTAAAAATTATTTCACCGGGGGATAGCATGACGGATTACACGCAGACATGCAGTTATAAGCTTGTAGCAGGGCAAGGAAGAGGGAATAAGAATGAGAATAAGTAATCGTCGAGTCGAGACGTATCGGTGGATACGAGAATAAATTAATATGTTTAATATCTTTCAGGAAGAAACGAATCTTTTCATATCACGTAATAACGAAGGATTAGGGCGGTACTCGCGAGATTTGTGATGCGTATGACATAATCATTACAAGATGCTCCAAACGATTGACGATTGCTTGCAATTTCACTGCCTGTGGCGCGAAACGAAGAAACGCGGCGACGATATTGACGAATTCCTTCGAGAACTTTGTTCCAGGATTTTTCAACATGCGTACATCGACTCGCGTGAGAATATCTTTTTTATACCATATATCCTCAACGCGACGAAAAGGAAATTAAATACACGTACACTCACGCGCACACACGCACACGCACACGTGTACACACACACACACACACATGAAAGTATCAGTCTAAAAATCCTCGCCGCGTGTTCACAATACAAAAACCGAGGGTGAATGATTTCGGAACATGAGAGACATGTTTTTGTTTATCGATTCGGTTGTTACAACGAAATGTTTCCAGGTTGACTGTACTGTCCGAGTCGGGAATGCTTATCGACAGCTCTCACGGCGAAGTAGTAATTGTTGCCTTCGGAAAACTGAAAAACGATTTTTTGTTGTTTGATGCGTACTTCGTCTGGGAACTTGCCCTTCAAGGAGGGCACCAATAAAAAAAAGGACCCATTGGTATTCCCAATGAGCGAGAATTGTATAAATAATGACGAGCGAATCCGCATTTGGTTTCTCGTTTGCTCGTTGCGTCACAGAAAATCCATTTAAGAATGCAAAACTGTCTCACCGTTTGGGATATATACATATTTACTTCATTCATAAATGGATAATTCTTAGTGACGTTAATTGGTATATCGTAAGCATTCGGTCGAAACGAACAGCATACTTGAGACGACATACCTGTGTGAGGGTGCACGCCATTGGAAGTGGTAGAGCACGAACATCGCCGACTTTCTTCCATAGTGTAGAGCTCGGTGCCATCCCAGTAAGTTCTTGATAAGCGTACAATTGATAGCTCGCAATATCCGCGAACTTGTCCGACAGCGCCATGTTCCAGGACAGCACGATCCCTGCGAAAAAGCCGAATGAAAGTCAACGCAATTCCGAAATAACGCGGCGCGAATGGTTGCACCACGACGATTAATGGGCTACATCTACCTGGGTGGGTAAAAAATTGGGTTTTCCAAAAATATTCTTATTCGACAGTACCACTTTTTAGCTATGTTCCGTGAAAATTTCATCGCAATATTCCTAAAATTGAATGAGCTGTAGCTTTTAACAGTCGGCCGGGCGAGCGGCAGCAGCACCATACTTCAAATGTTTTAACGCGTTTTTAGCGAAACACTGTTATCACAGTTAGTGAACGTGATATCTCGAGAACCACTTGATGGATTATTTTCAAATTCACAGGAGATGAGAAACATTTAAAGATCGTTGACGCTCTCACTTTTTCAAAACCGATCTTCATTTTTCAATAGTTACGTAAAAATGCCGACTTCTTTCCATAGATTTTGTAGGTTTTTATTCGAGTTTTAATTCGTCGCCACGTTGTTAAGAAAAATTATTTTTTTAAATCGACGATCGTCAACGACGCGTATTTATTGTTAACTTAAATAACCTTTGTTATTATTATAGTTACTTTGTTATAATAGTTACTTTGGTTTTTAGATTTCAGGTGGACCGTTTAAGCTGAAGGGTCTACCGCCAAACATCGCGGAAAAAAGTCGTCATCTGCCGGTGGCCACGTTTTTTTTTCTGTCTTCTTTAACGATTTTTTCAAAGGCTCTCAATATATGTACCTTTGTGTTAAACCAAAGCGTTTCTCTTTGACCGACCGTTTCCCAGAAAAAAAATCGGAAGTTGGCCATTTTTTCGGGCCTCTAGATACACGTAGCCCCTTAATGCTCGGCGTGATTACTTCGTAACTTACCGTTCGCTACTTTGGATATTTTTAACGACGGCGCAGGAGGCGGAAGTTTCCACGAGGGACTCGAAAGAGGATTCAAAGATTCTGGCAGTGCGGCTGGATGCTGGAACGAGAAAGAACTTCTCTTACCTTTCAATTGTTCTATCCTATACACTAATGAACAATCAAATGTTTCGCGCTTATGTGTTTGCAATTTTTATCTTGAAAAGGGGCATACAAATTTGATGAAATGGGATAATGGTTTTGGGGTTGCGAGAAAGCGAGGCTCATTGAGGAGCCAAAATAACTGGATTCACTTTGACGTACTAACAGTTAACTTATTATGAAATGAAGATGTTTCCGGCTTTGGCACGCGTAAGGCACTTCCGGGGCTTAATAAGAATTAATAGTATCTTTCAGATAGATTTTTTCCCAACGAATCATGTTTCACCAAGAAATCAAACAAATCCAAATAATCTTGACCAACCCCGAGCAAACCGAAAGATCCCTAAACGAATCCGGGTATCGCAATAATACGATTCTATGTTTATGATTTTCTTCCGCCACATCTACAATCCCCAATTTTCGCAAAAATACACGTATATCCTTTTTTGTATTGCTATCATCGGAAATAACGTGACAATGAATAAAATGTCTGAGGCTGTCAGTCACCTCCCTCATCGAGCATCGCTCGCCCTAGCCCGATGATGATTATTATTTATTCTTTCTTATTTTTCAGTTATGTGTATATACAGTCTGCTGTTGTGGCTTCTATTGATCGAACGTGTGCGATAGGATCCCAAGTGATCAATTATCATATATTTATGTTACGACTATAGTTGGCTTTCATTGTTTGTCTTTCCTGTCTAGCACGTGCTTTTTATAGTTCGATGTTTCGCAACTTTTCGCCCTACCTTATAATACTCTGTAATGAGTCACGAAACGTTTCATCTGAATTTCTAGACATGATTGTGAGTAAAACGTTTTCCCAGTCTATAAAAGCAACTGTGACATTTCGTAAAATGATAACGATATTGTTATTTCCATAGCGCAAAGATTCCATCTAAGGTCTCATCTGGAATTGAAATTCCACGCATCTTCTCACAATAATCGTGTTACGTCATAAAATGATTTTGGCCTGTTTCATTGGAATCATAGCGATGCCAGTTAATACGAAATAATAATCTTTTGCATACCTTATAAAGTAGCGTTGTTGTTCCCGTGGCAGGGATGACGCGAACGGTGTTATTGGTTATCGTACCGCTGATCGGAAAGGTAGTTCTTATGTTGTTCGTTGGAGCAGGTCGAATCTAAAAATGTCCCGAATAGATGAACTTATTTTTCATGTACAATTTATAGATACGTTGATACAGCCTTTCGTAGGAATTTACCTATATCATACTAATTTTTTATAGATAAATTAAATACCTCATCCTAAAGTAATCTCACCGCGTATGTAAATGATCACTTTACAATACAACGAAATTTATAAAGAAAAATATTTAATTTTTTCATTTCAAAATTCGAATTGACTTCAGTTCTAATCGATAAAATATGGATCACACTGATTTTTCAATTTTTCAAGACTATCACGATCGAAAGAAATAGTAAGGCCAGAGGAATGACGCAAACTTTTTCCCATAAAGTTTTTATTGGTTTATTAATATATTTTTTTTCATTTTTCTTTGAATATTGATTTCGCTCTATTCGTTTCCACTTCTCTCTTCCTAGAGGATCCTGTTTGAGCCTTTTGTGTCTCCCTTTTTCGGCTTCTCTTTTTCTACGGAGCCTTTCTTTTTTCCATAGCGGCGTAGTAATAAACTAAGTGTATCATTTTTATGTAATCTCATGCACACCCACACATACATAACCAAGATGGTGTCATTCCTCTGGCGCATCCATCATGTCTCTGGATCTCATATGTCAGGAGGAACCCAGAGGAATGACGATTCAAACGGGTTTTGATGCACAGCCTGGCATGGTACGTTTTTCCAAACTCAAAATCTGGCGGTGAGTAGGAGGAGTCTAAAAGTTCCACTTGAACAGGTAGAGAGTGACTTATTTCATTGAACAATGATACAGTGGAGAATGACCAGAGGAATGACTCCTTCGCCTGTTGACACCACCTCCTTGAGGTGGTGTCCTACTACCTTGTGTGTTACACACACAAGGTCTATGGAGAAAAAGCATAAGCTAAAAAAATGATACGTCCGATTAGTCTCTTCGGAAAATTAGATCTAGAAGGCAATATTCTGGCAATCATGATTGACTAGGCCCACCCGTTACAAAATATATTAACTTATTTACAGTTCTCCAGAGGGATGATTGATAAAAACAGTTACAAAATTCCATGATTTATTGCGAGATACCTGTGCCTATTATTTTTTTATTTTTCAGAGAAGAATTAAATAAATGTCGAATGGTTTCAAGGAATGTTTTTTTCTCATTTCTTTCAATTTTTAGTACCTCTTCAGCTTGCTAGTGTATATGAAGTCTGGATAGTTACACGACAGATGAATGATTTGAATAGTCAAAATAAAAGAAAAGAAAAAGGGATAACGACGATTTTTCTGTGGAATCTGGTGTGTAGGAAAATTTCGAAATGTTTCAAACTGTTGTATTAAAAAAAAACTACAAAGTAATCGAATAGCATATATTAAAAAGTCAGATAACATGCAAAATGATCATTTCGGGAGAATTACCCATATTTAAACATTCGGACACAAATTTGGACCATTTTCCCGTCAACTAATTCATGAACTGAGGAAAAAAAACTTCACAAAGATATAGTAAACGTGTTTTTTCTTCTTCTATATCTGTTGAATCGTATGAAATACGACTGCCGAATAGTATCTATATGTTTGTCCCCGTGATAAAAAGAATGATTACTCACCGGTGTTGGAGCTGACGTTAAGACTACTTGTCTCGGAACAATGCCACTTTGCATAGTGACGTACGTTAACCTGGGAGCATTCATGTTGTTCTGGAAAAGAAAGAATGTCACGTTTATCTGTATTGTTATCTCTGTAGAACAGGAATGATAGATATTAGATTCGATAAGATTAGATTTTTTAGTGCACCAGGACCAAATGACCTCTGGCACTCGATCCATATTTTGCAAACAATACAACAACAACAAAAAGTTACAAAAGGTGAAAAAAGTCAGAGGTAGAATTAGAGAGAAGATAGCTCACAACTAAGGCAGTTGGCGTTGGCTGACTCGACGGTTGTACGACTCTAATCCCCGATTGGGTTGTTATCGACATATTGGGAATCGTCTGAATCACGCTGTGGTAACGTGGGGTAAGTTTTTGAACGTTCGAGACACTCGAGGAAGTTTCGGCGAGCGCGGCAGTCAAGACTGTATTTTGAGCTACCATCGGGGCTGAAACAAACAAAAACAGATCATTATTAATAAAGAATTAAGGACTGCAGGCTTAAAATGGAAACAACACATCGGAAATCAGTTATCAGCCATGATTTGCGAATACATCGAAACGCTTAGGTATTACCGGAATACCTGAGAATCAAAATGGTATAAAACTCCCGCAACAAGCTAGACGTTCGACTATAGAAGGAGGAATTTTACCTGTGGCACCAAAAATAGGCAATAAAGAGTGGAAATACTTCACGACGATTGACAGGGTCGGTCGAAAATGATTTGTGTCGATGGAAACCACTGCTTATTACGATTTTCAATGTGTGATTAAGAGCGAAAACGTTGGATTTTCTTTTGTTCCTGCGAGTCAATTAGACCCATTGCGGCAATGCGATAGCGATTTAAATGATACGGGAATTTTATGAGCGAACAATACGCTGGCGAGAAGTTTTCCGGCGACTGCCACCTGTCGGACGTTGGGCGCACTTTGCAACGCCCATTTGCTGATGACTACGTGACGTGAATTCTAGCCGCTAGCGCACCACAACATGGTGCCGGAATTACGCTATCAATGTAATGTTACTCCGAGCCCCGCGACGTCTGATAATGTCGCTGACATTTTACCATTACGATCTTAAGCAATTGGGTCACTGAATTTGCTAATGTGTCATTAATTTGCAGCTTGAGTCAGAATTAAAGTACTGCATATTTGTCGTCATGCTGTGCTGTCTCAAGTTGCCGCTGTTGCTACGTGATTCATATTTTGACAGCTCATTTGTCTGCCTCGAAATAACATAATACCGAATACTCACGTTTTGTTTTTTCTTCCTCCTGTGTGAGATCGATGAGGTCGCTGTTCTTCGCTTTGGATGCCTGCAGCGTTGGTGCCTGGCGAATCGGCTGAGACGTGACATTTCCGTTAACGAGAATAGCTTGCTGAAACGTGAAAAACTTGACATTGTAACGGTTTCTTGTACCTCTGAAATACTCGTTACGAAAGACCGGGCCGTTGTGAAAAAGAAGAGCTGAGAATTGCGGCAATTATATGTACATATATGCTTAGGACTACATTCGAGGAAATAAAAAAAAATCGATACTCACGTTGGATGATATGAGTTGTGGATGCATCACCGTGATTTGCTGATTGGCAGGAGTAACGGAGGGCCGCGAGTCCGATACAGGCTTAGAAACGACAAGTGCCGCGGGTGTTACGGAAGAAACGTGAGGACTGTTTACCGAGGTTGAAACGGCAGTCGCAACTGGTGCGGTGGACGGATGTTCCGGCCGTCTCGGCGAGCGAACTTTCACCGTACGTTTCACTACTGGTCCGCTCGCCGTTGGCTCGCTCAGCGGTTGAGGTTGTTGGGCTGGCTGCTTTTGCTGTTGCATTTGTTGCTGCAAAACGATCGTTCCGTCCACTGTACTTCCAGTCATTTTTTGTACTTGTTGCAGTTGGCGCAAGTTTTGAATTCCATGGTCCTGAGAATGAACATTCGTGACGATGATTATACGATTGAGCGTTGATTTAACATATACGTCGTAGCATGGGCTGAATTGATTCGGAAACTAGTTTATGTATTGATAAACAATTCATTGGGTATCTAGATGTTAGGCTCAAGATGATTGAATCGCTAACGCCGTTACCGTGACGAAGTTCACTTGAAGTCCAACCGATCGATTAATCTTTATGGGCACGACAGTTTTAGAGTCCGGATTCGATCGCAGATCGGATTTGAAACGATTTAGCACCATGTCTAAATCCTTTATCTGTTTGGCTAATTGCTGACACCGGATGCGCGTCGCTTCCTGATTTCTTTCAGCCGCTTTTGCCTGTTCTCGCAACTTGCCGATCTCGCCCTTCATCGTTATTGTTTCGACGACTTTTTGTATGAGCAGCTCTTCTAGTTCCTGTTTCAATGAGGAATCATTTAGTTTTATGCACAGCAAACGAGACGTTTTTATACAGAGAACAAGAAGTTTTTGGGCGCTCACCTCTTGCATCAATTTGCACAAACTTCCGTTGGCGTCACGTCGAAAAAAATTACGTACGTGCTGAAGAGTTCGCTTAGTTTCCGACTCGACCGATTCGTTGTTCGTCGAGATATCACCGTTTAGCGTAGCGTCTGCTTTCAATTTCTTCGTCGTCGTGCCCACGTCTTTCGCCTCATCATCATCGACGAAATTGCGCTTGAGCGTCGGTGGTGACGTAGGACGCAAATTATTGTTTGTCCGGTGATTAACGGTGACGAATTTACTTAAACTGTCGTTCGACTCCGAGTCTGTATTCGCCAGGCATTCCTTTCTTATTATCTCCTCTGCGTTCTGGGCCGTTTTCCTCTTTTGTCTAATATTCTCCGTTTCTGGAAGGACATAAATGCACGTCTCGTCAATCCGACAATTTCTTGTCGATGATTTAACCAAGTCCCTCAATATAGCAAACGAACCCAAACCAAAAAAACTGACGTACGGAAATTTTTTATTCCGTATTATGAAAAATAATACGAACCCAAACCAAAAAAACTGACGTACGGAAATTTTTTATTCCGTATTATGAAAAATAACACACACGAGAGAGAGAGAGAGAGAGAGAGAGAGAGAGAGAGAGAGAGACAGAGGGATGAAAGATTCCCGTTTCCCGTACATTGACAACTACCGTCACCAATTATAAACCCAAAGATACTTCAAATAGTCCAATCGCAACGGCACTTCCGTAAGTGATTACAAATCGGGGCTAAAAGTGTGAAAGAAAAAATGACAGTTCGTAGCAGTGTGGCTTACAACCATTTTCACGTCCAGGCTGCACCCGAATTCATTAGCACTCTCGATTCAAAATTCAATACACCACTGCCAGTGAAGAGTGCAAAATATTAGCGAAAGTTTCTTGTCTCCGTTCTTCACAGGCATCGTCCGGAGAAGAAGAGAATTGCCATGCCCGTATTTCTCAGAACGAACGAAAACAAATATCCAGTTAAAATAATGTTTAAAAGATGTCAAGAAGATTGATACAAAACCTACTTTGTATGAAACAATATTTTCTGCAATATTTGCCAATGCAATGTATGCTTGTGAACATTTCAAGCATGAAAGTGAAAAAAAAACTTCAACGTAGCCTTTTTTTTTCTTTAAATCCTCTTTCAATATCGGCCGGCAATCTGATAGTTTTTACAAGTAGGTCGATATCCCGTTAATGAGAATACACGGCCAAAGCACGCTTGGGGAAAAAGCTTGACAACAAAAATAAGCGATAACCTCCAAATGCAATATTTGCCAATAAGGTAATGTGATGTTGCTTGGGAATTTTTCATCGTGCCTTCATTATTCGTTCTTTCGATATGTGTAGCGGGTACTATAAAAAACAAAAGTTGAATCGCAGAAAGAGTAGGGGAAGAAGCAACAAAGCAAATTTCCGTGCCAAAACATCAAGCCTATTGAGGCTACTTCTAATCGAACAACCGGGTTTATATGCCTACCTTGTGGATCTTCTTGACTAACAATGCTTTCACGCAGGTTATTTAACGACCGTCTACTACGTTTTTGCTTTCGTTTTATCGGTATCTCGATCACTTCGCAGTCGTCGACTTTCTCGTCATCATCGATCTCCTGACTTTCCGTTACCGCGGGCAGTCTTTTTTCTTCGATGCTACGCTCCGAAACCGACGATTTTTCTACAACGTTATTACTTATAATGCTTTCCTCCGGCACCAAATCTGAAGACTCTTTGTTACTATTAGTTACTGTATTTTCAAGTATCGATGTATTCTTCCGCCCCGTTGTCTCTATCTGGACTGTCACGTTCGAGACTTGCGCGCAATGAATTGCCTTGTTGCCGGACTCACTCGTAACGTCGCCCCGATCACGATCAATTTGCAGTCTCTTGGACAGCTCCATCTCATCGAGCAAAATATCAGTCGAAGCGCGTTTCAGCGAACAACGGAACATCGTTGCATTGTTGTCAACGCGATCACTCGATGGCCTATCACCGACATCACCCTCACCGGAAGAGCAATCTTTTTTCTCGTTATCTGTCAGTGGGATTTCCGGGGCTGCCGCAGTATCCGGCTCGATCGGAAAAAGTGCGCTTCCGTCTTCGTTTGTTTTGGGCTCGACTATGGCAACGATCAACAAATCGCTCGGCAATTTTAACGCTCGCAAATTCGTCAACATTTTCGGGGATACCAACGATGTTCCAACCAATGGTTCAACGCAACCGTCCGCGTCCTCTTTCACCGACTCCGATTGAGTCGGGCGATCCGGACTTTTGGCAGTTTGGTCCAAAGTTTCATCGACACTTTCGAATATATCGTTCTCTCGATCATCCACTTTGATCACTTCCGCTTCGTCCCTATCCGGGGATTCTTTCTCATGATTGGTAACGATCGAGTTGGGCATTGATTCTTCGGGTTTCGCGCATTCGTCGACCTTTTCCGCGGTGGCTTTCTCGTCGTGGGTGAATCCGTTAGGGGTTTCCGATGCAGTTATTTTATCATTTTCGGAATCGCTGGTAGCTTCCGATGTAACTCGATCATCATTAATGGTAACATAAGTTTCGTCGGATTCAGTTCCTTTGTCATTTACGCAGTCAGTAACTCCTGTGGCGACCGTTTCATGATTTTTCGCTTTCTCGCCGTCCAACGTGACTTTCTCGTTCTCTACCATTTCGTTGTTTCTTTCCGACGCAAGATTTTCATTATTTTCGAGAACCCTTGTGTTTTCCGATACAATTCCATCGTTCGTACTGTCGTCCGTGTCTTCAAACTTTTTGTTCTCGTTAATTCTTTCAAATGTCTCACTTTCTTCAGTCTTGACCTCAGACACAGTGTTTGGGAGCTCGACTTCTCCCTCAACGTTGTTCAAGGGTATGCGAATGAACGAGACTTCCTCGCCGGCGTGAATTTCAGTGGCGTTGACCGATTCTCCGACCGGTGGATCCGAATCGGTCTCATTGATGATCCGGACAATCGCTTTGTCATCGTCGACGTCAACCTCGCTGGCTTCGTGATCTATACTCGGACTGGATCTTTCGGCTTTTGGAGAAATATTTTCCCCCTGATTAACTTGAAAAGTGGAGTCGGAGTTATTTGTACAATTGTAAGCTGCCTCGGCATTGTCATTTTTCGTTAAAATATCGGTAGGCTCAGGGGTAATGTTCGTCAAGACGTCGCAAGCCACGCTGACGTCTTCCAATTTTGTTGCGAACTCGCTACTGCAGGTATGCGCAGCCGATGATGCCTCGACCCTCGAACATTCAGCATTCATATTCGGCGATGCTATACTATCCGCGTTTTGTTTACTTTTCGATCGATCGATCGTGGTTTCCGGAGACGTCGAGATCCCAGGGTTTGATCTAGTGCTGTTCGGACTACTAGCCTCGATATTCACTCGAGATCCTTGCGTGTTATGCAAACTGTATCCCTTGCCGCAAATCTTTCCGCGGCCATAATGAGTATTTTGATTGTAATACTTTTCGCTGCACGAGTTCATGACGTAAGATTGCCTGGGAACGATATTACGTTTTTCACTTCTCGAATATTCGCCAAAACGACCAGAATAATGCCACTTGTCGGTCGACGAGTTTTCAATTTTCGAAGATTCGATCGATGCAGTTGCGCTTTTATCGATATCACCGTTGCATGAATCCTCCACGTGCATTCCCTCATTGGCGCCTTCAACGCGATGACTCAAATGATTCTCAATCGTGCATGTTCCGTTTGTAAGATTTTCACACTTCAACAAGCTCTTTCGTTCCGTTATATCTGAGGAAGGAACGTCTGATCCCAGTTCTGCGAACAACAAGCCAACTTGAACTTACTACGAGCAAATTAATGTTTTTCTTTTCTTCCACTCGGCTACAACAAAAAATTCGATTCAGCAGCTACCGTATTCTTTTCACGATTTATATTTTACACGGACGTATCGCGTTGTCGCTGAAGCACTTCAGAGCACAGGGTGCGCTCTTAAAGGATAATTGGAGACAGTGAAGTGTGACGTTCAAGTGTGAGGGACATACTTGATGTTTTCGGATAATTGTTCTTGGAGATGGTCAATACCATGGGCGGAGGACAACGATTCAGTGAGTTTTTCGGAATATGATGTAACCAATGAACTGCAGTTGTGCTATTATAAAAAATTGCTCATTAAGGAATATCGGGACACTTGACGATATGGTACTATTTGATTCAAATTTATACAGTAAATTCTTAGCCGTATACTGAATGCACCCGCCAAATTTTAAAACGATCGTCTACACCGTTTCTATCAAATTTACAATTGAAGAAACACTTGTTAACATAGGGCGATGCCTACGATCATCGCTGAATGGGACTTTTACGCACGAAATAGTGTGAGAAAATGTTTAAAATTTTATGAAAAACTGTCAAATCACTCAGTACATTATGAACATTTCGTCGCCTTTGACATTATAACAGTTAGGCATCTCCTTATGTTAAAAAGTGTTTCTTCAATTATCAATTTTACAGAAACGGTGTAGACCAGCGATTACAAATTTAGAGGCTGCATTCAGTATATGACAAAGAATTTACTGTATAAATTTGAATCAAATGGTAACATAACGTGAGTTGTCCCCAAACTCCTCAATGCAGATAGGCGTCGGTTCAAAAACGTCCGGGATTAGTTTGACTTTTTTGCCGCGTTGAAGATACTTTGCATAGATTATCTGACTCGCGGCTCTGCATGACGCAAATATGAGGGTGCCGTTTTACCGAAATACCGGTTGTCCCAATACGAACACTATAGGAACTTAGGATTCTTCGAATAAAGTCTATTTCGGTGCAATGATACGGTCCTACGCACGTACGTCTATTTGGACGAATTTTAATAATTGTTTCTTCATGTCACAATTGGATGCGACTCAGCGCTTTCGAATCTAACAATTATGAAACAATGCTCACAAGTGTCTTAAAAAAAATTCAGTCATTCGACGTCGAGCCAGGTTGTTATCCCCCTGGATCTGGGTAAGCTTACATCGATTGATTCATGCGCTGTGTTAGGTTCAAATGAAACAATTGCAGTGAAGAAAAGAAAAATGCGGTCAAGTGCGGGCCCGACCACGCGCTGAAGTCGGGTCCGGCGGCTTGATAGATACACACAAATGTGATATTTGATTGAGACTTGATTCCGTATTTCACAAGTACAATTTTCTAGAAGATAGCAAAACAATGTCCATTGTCCACAAAACAGCTTTTTCTCTTTCCTTCATGTAGCCCATTTAAACAATAATTTCATAAACTATTTTACGCTTTTAAAATAAGGGGTACAAGGAAGGGGAGGGCTGCGGCTAATAATTGTGGATTTTTACCGTAGACGACTGGGGATATAATTTTTTTTTCTAATAGCGTTGAGTAAATATTCAAATACCCTGTCCAACGACGCTGGATGGGATACGCTATTTTCTTTTTTTTTAAATAAAAATGTCTCATGTAAGGAAATAGATATCAAAATAGTGTATATGGAAATCAACGTCCACACATGACATCGCGTTTATTTAACGGATGTGACGGAAAGAAATGAGTCGCTATTGGCCACGGGATCCTTACGATAGTCAGATGCAGCCTGGATGATGAACTATTCAAGATAATTCGGTATGTACACATGATATATGAGATCAGGACTGTGCCAAATCGGAAAAACGACGTGACAATTTATCCCAGCCTCTTTAAGGCGGGATATACATTTACAACGACAAAAAAAGCAATCTCTTTTTCTTCTTCTTTAAACGATGGAACTATATATGTAGAATATTTTCCCAAAGTTTTAAAGCGAAATTCGAAAACTTCAAACGTTACAGCTCGTCAACGCTGTGCCTCACCGCTCGGATTCGGAGCGGGCGTAAACTTCAAACACGTTTTTCTCAAAACTGCATTATCAAAATTGGCGCGCAGGATTACGCAAAAACTTTTAAGCTGATTGAGTTGAAACTTGGTAGAAATATTGATTATATTAGTACCTTCTGCTTGACGAAAATTGTTTTTGAAAAATTGTAAAAAAAACTACTTTTTAATCCACATTTTACAGGAGTGTTGCGTGAAGTGTTGATTTTTGTTGCAAATGCGTGTCATTTTCTTAAATTTGCATTTTCTTCATTTTAATTACCGTCACATAGAAACTATACATGTTCTAACTGGAAAAATGTTTGATTTTTTTTTGCAAATCAAAGCCTACAGGAAGCTAGACTGTACGCTGTATAGCTCGGCCATTTTGATGATTAATGCATTTTTGATAATTGTTCTGTATGCTTGAATATACTGTTAAAGTATACCTACAGTTTGATAGAAGCACAATAATTATTTCTTCGTTTAAAAAAATCATCAAAATTGCTTAATTTTTTCCCGTCTAAATGTATATCCCGCCTTAAATTCACGATAAACGTCGAGGACAAACAAATCCAAACATCTACAACTACCTCGCTGAGCAATGTCTTTCCGACCATTAACATTATCGTTTAAAGTTCAATTTTAATGATCGGATGTGGTAAATTTCGACTTGAACGTAGTGAGAAAATTTTATAATGATTAAAATGACGCACTGTGGATCGAAACGGTGAAAAAAGGGACATAGGATTTTTTTATTGACATATATGCACGTTTCCATTGATAGAGCTATATAACCCAATAAGAAATGTTGTATTGCATTTTTTCTCAAAAGTAATATTTAGCAACAAAATGACAATTTTTGTATAGCGCGACACCTATCATGCTCTGCATCTTTGAAGTTACGACCGATACACCTTCGGCCCTTCAAAGGTACATTATCTGGCTATTTGTCTCTCATATGAGACTATGCACAGGTCCATCCACCCGCAACTTTGCCTGATAAATACGTCAGAAAATTGGTGCTTTTTGTAGTACAACTATACGAATTAAAAACATTATTTTATGTAAAGGAGTGTAAAGAAGGAATGGATGCCTTTTCCTGGCAGTAGCAAGTGACATTGTAGGCTCATAGTAATAATAATAAACATACCATCTATATTGTTGTTATATTTTATTATATATTAATTTTTAAGAAGGAAAAAGGACAATATTTTAGATAGGTAATTTAGACATTACAAGCTCATAATAGTTATTGTTATGAGCTTATTATATTGTTATTATTGAGTCTTTTTCCTCATGGTATACGCTGTCGCGCTTTTACTTTCCCCGACTCTGTCCACCTTATAATCCCTATCCGCCTTATGCTCTTTCCTCACCGCCTTATATCATCCCTACCCGTAACCCACCCGTTTGCATTTTAAAAATAATGAATATAATGATTTTGTTGTTTTCGTGTTTATTTCTTATTAATTTTGAAGGTCAATGTTATATTCAATTATAAACGTGACGATTATATTTCTTTGTTTATCATGTGCATTTCTGTTATTAATTCTATAGATACATTTTTATTTGTTTTCCTTTTTAATCGCCTTTGTCATTTGTCGTGAGGTATCATTATCGGTCGGTCTTTGCGAGTGCCGAAATTTCTAAGAATAACGATAGGTGCCTTCGTAAACAGTTGCATTAGTTATTGTTATTTACAACCAAAGGTTGGTTGGCGAGGTAGATACCTTTTTGTTAGTTTGTTTTTAGAATAGGTGAAGTGATAGACAATAGAAGCACTACCGTATTTTCTTATCTTTGTAAGTTGACATTCTATTCCTAGCCAGTATTTATTTGTTGCAAAATACTTAGGTATTAATGACAATAATATAATAATCTCTTAATAATTATGATTATTATTATGAGCTTGTAATTTCTAAATTACCAATCTAAAGCATTGTCCTTTTTCCGTCTTAAAAAATAATATAGATTAAAATATAATGACGAATAGCCAGATAATGTACCTTTGAAGGACCGAAGGTGTATTGGTCGTAAGTTCGAAGATACAAAGCATGATAGGTGGTGGTCCATACAAAAATTTGGTATATTGGCCATTTTATTACCAAATATTATTTTTGCGAAAAAATGTAATGTAACATTTTTTACTGGGTTATATAGCTCTATCAATCGGAAGAAAAATATATGTTAATTAAAAAAATCCTAAGTCACGTTTTTTACCGTTTCGATGCACTGTGTGGCGCCTGCGATGACAACAAAATGGTGACTGCGGTTGAGAGAAAATGGCGCTTGCAATCGAAACAAATGGGCGTCTGTGAGTCTGGTCTGGGATTGATACAAAAAGGACCGCGCCATTCGCGAAAACGCACTATATTCGCTTGGAACAAAACGGCAACCGTTGTATGTACAATAGGGTGGTTAAAAAAATGGATTTTTTTTCTCAACGGAAAATTGAAGTATGTTAAGAAAAAGAAAGTTTTGCAAAATTTAAAGGTTCTAAACAATTTTTCAGTTAGCGCTCAAACGCCTTTTTCATGTTTTTTTTTTCATGATTATCGGAGTATTAATTGTTTTTATCTCGATGCAGAAAATGTTAGTGCGTGATCCCATGTAAGTCTTGATTTATTTTTTTCTGTAACAAGACACAATTTTTATTTAAATGTTTTTTTTACCATAAACAATTTGTATTTGCAGATTAAGAATCTATATATGTAATTCGGTTGTGAAAATTATATCAACCACTTAACGAACAAGAACACGGTGAACGTCACTGAACGTCTAACAAGTATGCGTGTTTTTTTTTTGGTAATATGTTGTTTTGGAGCATAAACAAAAAGCATCAGCACAGGTCGTCGAATGAAAAGATTATCCTTCAAAGGCAACCTACAGGCACTATGTTCGAAGGACTTGAGTGATTTCATCACTTCGAAATCACTGACTTTATTCGAACGATTTGAGCTCCCGTGGAGTTTTTTGGACTTGAACCCGTCACTTTGGGACTTTAATCAGGATTATAATACGTGCTTGATTAGTTAAAAAAAACATGCAAGTTGAGAACGACATAGCTGAGCGAGCCGTTTCTTTGATGAAAGATTTCAACGCTTTGATTACGAAAAACAAAATCCAAAAACAATATCTGTTGCAAGTTGTAAGCGAGCACAGAAAAACCCATCCTTTTTGCGAGAACGGAAATTATTATTCGGCTCGATCTTCGGAGTAATTACGTAAGTTTTTCAACAATCGCATACTGTGATCCAGAATACATATTTTTTAAAACATCGTTTGGAATTATTGTTTTTATTAAAACTGCTTGAAATGAAAACGACCTGTTTATGTTAACTTAGAAAATGCTATAGAGCATAAAAAGTTTTGAGGAAATTATATGATTATGATGTCTAATGGCGGGGAAAAAAATTAAGGAAAAATCGAAAGAACAATTAAAAGTCGTTCGAGCACTACCTAAAAAAATGTTTAGACCTCTCAAATTTTGTATGAATTACTTTTTCATAACGTAGTCACATTTTCCGTTGAGTACCGTGAAAAAATAATTAATTATTATTTTTTGAACCACTCTAATGTACAATGTGTTCTCCATCATCGACGTAAAGTATGGACCTCGCGTGGGCATAAAAAAGTGACGGACCGAAAACAAGACATAGCAACTGATGGTGGCCAGGCCCGGGTTCGTTTTACGAAGTTCCGGGACCGTTTCTTGGTTGCAAGTGTGAGGATGAAAATGCAATGACATATCAACAGGATGCCAACCTTTTGCGAATAAAATTTCATGTACAAATAAATTATTATTAGGCGAGTTCCTACGCATAATATTGTTAAAAAATATTTTCAAGCTAGAAATTATATTAAAAGTGATCGTTACATTTACAATTAAATACCAATATGTTGAAATTTTATTCAAGAAAAAATAACCGATAGACTTGACAAGAACGACAGGTCCTGCCAGTGGCACGCCTGACTACCGCTAAAACGTCGTCGGCCGACGACGCTTTATCATTGTGGATTTTGAAATACCCGCTAGCTAGATAACAATCCTTTAGAGCTCAAAATTTACATCTTTTTCGAATGTTATTCGTGAACGAAGTAGAAAAAAACCACTTTATTATTGAACACGATATTTCTAACACTATGATCACATTTTGCACAGTTTTTTTTTCTTTTAAGGAGCTTCACAATCAATAACAGTCAAAAATCAATTACTTTTACAAAACAGTTTTGAATATTTTTAATGTTCAAGTTGATCCTTTATCCATTTGATGATACACAAGACACCTCGTCAACACTAGTTATGGGCTGTAGGGACAAAAATAATACAGAGATTTTGTTAACAAAAAACTGAGCAAATCGTGAATATAGCGTTAGGAATATCGTGTCAAATAATTAAGTGGTTTCTCTACTTCGTTCATTAGTAATACTCGAGAAAAGATGTGAATTTTGACCTCATACGGTTTAATTTCGGACATTCGGACGGTTTAAGTCAAGCATTAACGGGCGAATATTCGAAAATTGACGGGTGTTTAAAACGTACATAGTATTACAACATTTGAACTTTATTATAAAATACATTTATTCGTCCGCGCGACATTCTCGACTTTGTCGAATCAAAAACTCTACATAAAACGTTGAACGTTTTTCACCGTGTAAATAACCTTGAGCCGACGATGCTTTAACGATAGCCAGTCGTGCCAATGGCAGAAACAACCGCTTTTGCCAAGTGCATGGGCTATTTTTCTTAATAAAATTTCAACGCATTTACGTTTAAGGTATTCCTTTCACGAACCGAATATTAAACAATTAACTGATTTTCGTCTATAATGAAGCAAAAGTACATCCAATTGAACTGATAAAATTCCAAGGCAAGTTACCGTACTTTTAAAGAAAAATTACGACTTTAAAAATCGTCTCATTTGTACGGCGCTTTATGGGGATGTCACGAAGGCTACATTTTTGTCCAATATTTCATGCACTAAACAACTCTAGATGCCTGATATAAACTACTTACGCGTGTAAAAAATTCTAAAGATTTCATAAAAGGGATAAAAACAGGGAATTCGGGAATAATTTTCGTAGCCGCGACTTTTCAGTGAAAATGTAAAAATGTCTAAATCTACTAAATATGCACGATTTTTTTATGGCTGTTTATCGTTGGGTGTGATTGATTGTGACTTATTTTTTTAAGCGTAACTGTAATTTACCAATGATTCAGAAGGGCCCTATGCCACTCAAAATCCGGCCCTCCGCGAAAGGAATACCTTAATTGCAGAAATGATAACTATCAATATCATCTCCCGGCTTAGAAATATTTTTCAAAAATATAATGAGTTGGGAACTAGCCAATAATAATTTATTTTTATATGAAATTTTATTCGCAAGAAGTTGGCACCTTGCCGAAAATTCATAGTATTTTAATCCCCACTCTTGCAAAAGGAACGATATCGAAACTTCTTAATCTTGATATTATTTTCGTTCCCACAGCCCTGAAACTAGTATTTACACGGTGTCATGTGTATTATGCATAAAGGTTCAAGTTGAACATAAAAAATCTTCGAAACTATGTTGTGAAACTGATCGATTTTTTGGACAGTTAATGCATTCTAAATTTATCTCTCACTGATATACATTTCAAGTTCAATTTCAGTCAATGCATCATAAATTAATCTCTCGGTGTCAGTAATTTCAATCGAATCACAGCAATTCGAATTCAGTTTCTCAACTCCGTAATACGTAGCGTGGTTGAGGGTTGCAGACTACCCACAGAGTCAAAAGTCGTTCGCGTACATTGCAAAGACAATGCCGCGTCACTTGATTTAATTTAAGATTAATCTTTATCTCGCGATGGTGGTGAATTTAATCTAATCGATAAAAAAACACTCTTCCAGAACAGAGTAAAGAAATATTTAAATATTTTGCCTTAAATACACCCGTATTGAGAGTCCTTTTTTGAACAGTGTGGACTTCTTGCTTTCTATTTGCAACAAGGAATAAGGCCTTAGTGGCTTCTAATACTTCCGTGGCACGCTACGAGCGGGGATAAAAATAATCAATAACAGCATCATAAAAAGAGAGAAATTGGCCGTCGCATCGTTTCCTCTTTGTCTCCGGATACTTTTCGAAAGCAACCTCAGAAAGATAGCGTAATCCATACTTTATGTCGATGTTCTCTCAGCTTTAAACAAAATGGCTGTTCTCATAAAATGGAAGGTAAACATAGAGATGGCGTCACCATCGGATTCTCCACGAGAGTAAACCGTTAAAGCCATGTATCACTCGCTCCGAACATTTCGCAATTTTGAATTCTAATTCCAACCAAGCGAAATTTACCGTGTACATGCGATATTGTCGAAGAAAAAGGCTGACGATCGACATTTTTCCAAATTTTGAAAAAAGAATCCAGATGGTTGTTACCGTAGGATGAATTATGAATTACTAACTGATGCACCGAATTCATGCACATTCCAAGACCATCGGGCTCGCGACAGTCAAAAAACACATGTTGAGCTTTGTTTCAACTGATTTTATGGAAATATGACGGGGAAATTGGGGTTGAGAGTTCTTTTTTTATATACAACTAGCAAAATTATACCAACGAATCTCAAAATATTATTTACAATCCTGAAACTCTAGTGCATCACAGTTTTCCCACTGGTGGCGATTCCGCATGAACATGCACACATATACACGCATTACACAGGGCCTTGCAGCAACCGACGCCTATTGGGTCTCTGCTATTCGCGGCAGCGTGAGTGGCAGACGGCTGCTGCGACATCTGGCGGTAGTTTGTGGCGGCTCGTAGCCAAAAACAACGAATCCTGCAATACCGTCGTAACCGCGTCAAAGTTTCGCAGCGTGTGATACATGGCCTCAATGGACAAACCAAATCAAAGCTACAGCGGGACTTACCCATCTCTGTACTCTTTTGCTTCATAACCTCTTCCGTAAGGTCCCTATTAGCGGCCTGCTGTTCCTCCCCTTCATCCGAGACTCTCAAGCGAAAACTATCGTCCGAGAGCGCGTCCTCATCGTCGCCGTCTTCATTGCTGCCATACAAAAGTTCTTCCTCCCTTTCTCTCGTTATATCCTCGTTCTTCGTTTTCGGACAATTTGGACTAGAGCAAAGAGTCTTTGTTTCGGTAACATGCATTGCCGTATTATCCGCCGTCTCCATTATTTCAAAGCCAGCCGATGCTTATGGGCTCTCGGATTGCTCGGATTCGTTCAACATAAGAATCAAACAATTGAAACACTGTAAACGGCCGAATATCCGAAACCATTTGAAGCTCCCGTTACATAGGTGTACTTTATGAACCTTGTTATTAATTGGAACGATTGCACGGTCGGACTATTCAACGTCTGATTATTTACGTATCACGTTGAAAACTCGAATGGGACACGCGCGATGATCTACATAAAGCGCAACAATCACACCACAATCGTTTCTTCCCATTCAGAATGATTCTAGAACGGAGAAGATCTAGAACAGAGAAACAAATATGGACACACCATGAGTTCCTGTAACTTTGTTTTCGATTACCGCGTAATATTCCAAATCTTATTCCGATCGTCATATCTATTCGTGAAATCTTAAAACTGTATAAAAAATAAAATCAAAACCAATGAAAAGTACGAAATAGCACTACATCGGTAAAATCGTATTAGATTCTTGATTGGTCGGTGCGTTTTCGCATGACGTTGAAGACGAAGAAAATCACCAGTAATAGCCTAGACCAAATGTCCGCTTGGAAGTTACCTAAAAGTTATCATGTTTCCAAAAGTTATCTTTCCGGACACTTGTCAACTTGAAGGTAACGGCCATTTAGTGCTCATTTAGATGACTTTTGGACAACTTGTCCAAAACGGCTACTCAGGAGGTTACTTTACTGCATAGAAGGGTGCACGGCAGGGTCTTGATGCTTTAAAATTTCTTTTCAGTTACTTGTCCTCGCGGCGCTGGCACCTCTCCATATAACCTCTTATCCAAAGGTCCTTTTATTCAAAGTATCATAGAGATCCTATGCCCATCCTATTCTACTCGTGGTATTAAAATCGATATTTTAGGCAAATTATTTTCTCAAGTGAGACGCTATTCAGAGGAAAAACAAAATTACTGTGGCGCTGCCGTTGTTCGCCGCTCTCCTGAGCTCTGCTGTACCCCTTTTGAGGTTAGCAGAGCTAACCTCAAAATCGTTAAAATCTCGGCTAACCTCAAAACTGTTGCAAGTTTCTCCACGAAGCTGTGCTTTTGTCAGTTCGTTTGTGTCCGTAAAATTTTTGAACTTAAATCGAAAGAAGTAATGACGCCGTGCCAGCGGTACAAAGTGTTGATGAACGGTACACGATAAGCACGAATAGTGGGATGCTCGCTGCAGACTGGTCACCTGATTGGTCGCGATGCAAACCAAGTTCCATTCGCAATCTCTACCGTATACCTATTTATCGTTCGCTACGTAGTACGCGACCCAAATTTATCGTGCGATCGATAAAAAGCTTGCAATCCCATAGCGATTGGACATTCACCAAGCAAATCAACCGAAAAAAATCGGCTATGTCTCAATGAGGCTCATTTTTACCAACAAACTTGGCCGAGATTCGATATTTTCGTACCAAATATGCGCAACAAAGGCATCCATACGAAGCCTGTTCTGTCACGTGGCCTGAACCGTAAACGTGCCCAAAAGCTGTTCGAGTATCGCGGACTAACAAAAATTCACAATGTTCTGGGATAAATACCAGACCGTAAGGAATATACGTTGACGCACGCCCCGATGTAAACGTCGGCGAAGCTTCGCCCGATCGATCCTGCCACGCGAGGTCAGCACTTGCTACTATTTCCCCCACCGTACTGGAGAAACACGGCGGCGAATAATACCGCAGGAATTTTCGTCGAATTATCGAAGAAGAAGAAAGGCAATCTCGTTGACGATTGCGCACCTATCGATTTTTTAGGAAGCCCATTATTCTCAGATATTCAAATTCGATCGCGATGCACCCAAGTTTTTTCTTCTATTCGCCGGCCCTGGCCCCGTGATGTATGGTCGTAAGTTAAAAAAAAAACTTACGTGCTGAACTGCTTTTGCGCTTGGGCGCTCAGCGCGACCGTCGCGACGTATTGCCCCAACTGCCTGTTTCTTCGCTCATCGTGGTGTTTTTGCTCCCGCTTGCTTTCTATTTTTCCTTACGTTTGAAAAATGTTTCTTTGATTGCCTATCGAGAGCCAACGAAACCCGACAAGCCCCACAAATTAATAGACACAGCGAAGCCCGAGAGTGCGGATCGGATGCGAAACGTTGCGTCGTCGAACAAGATAAATTTTACGAGAGCAAGACGTCCCTCCGCAAGGGCATATTTATCGACGGGTGTTCTACCCGAGCACAGTGAAACACTGAAAAACCCCAGGCCCCGGGCACGAAGTTAGCCGAACAAACACGAAGCCGGGTGCGCTACTCTCTCCACCTCCCGACTACTTCAATATATATCCTGGACGGAGATCCACTTCGATCGATATCCCCGCGCGACCCAACAAGATCCGTGTTTCGTCTACGACAAATCTTTTGCGATCTAACCAAGGCCTGTGCGATTATCAATTTCTTGTTTATTATCGTCAACGACGTGTATCCCATACGTTTGGTCGGCGAAAATCCGGCAACGGAGTTTTCCCCGCGATGAACTTTGAGCAAACAACGCTCTGTTCGGACGGAGCGGACTGGGGTGTTTTTTTCTACCAAAATATCGATTATGGTCAAAAGGAAACTGAATTTTCGAAACAGCTATCTTCCTTGCACATGTGACGGCAAGCTGCGCCTACTCTCCAACTACTGACCAAGTTGACGCGCAAAACGCTTAATCGAAATCGAGCACCGTCAACAACTATTCTCCTTAATTTTTGCTAAAAGGGACCGGATTTTAGATTATACGCTCGTTATTCTACGTACAATTAAACTTATCATCTCGTTAAAAATCGATGCCCCTTGGAATAAAATGAAAGATAAGGATGAATTATTCTTCCCGTAGTGGTAGTGACGTTTATGGCAGAACAAGCAAAACAAACGGGGGATGCCTTTTCTCATCTCCAACTTGAGACGCAGTAGAAGCTGTACCACGTGACATATAAGTGCGAGAGATATCTAAAGGTTTCGAATGGGGATTCCGTAGAGCCTGATGCTTTGTTTTTTTCGCAAACAGTAAAAACTCAACCGTGTATGAGAAAACAGTTAGAAAAATTGCGACGTTATGTTGACCCTGTGAGTCCTCAAGGTGATGCGAAACAAATGTGGGCACTGAGGTCAGAACGGAAGAGAATACATTTGGCAACAACTTAAGATATTCTATTCGCAAAGGGCCGTATTTTGTGGGAGCATAAGAAGGGCCCTTCGGAATCATTGGTAAATGACAGTGGCGCTTGATAAAAAAAAGTCCCAAGCCATTATTATACCCAATAACACACTGGAATAAAAAAAATTCGCGCAAATTTAGTACAATTAAATATTTTTAAATTTTCTCTGCCAAGTTGCGGCCACGAAAATTCTTCCGCTAGTCACATTGTTCTAAGTTTTATCATTAATATTTTCTTTGAACATTCGGTGACCCCCTGTTTTTATTGTCGTTCCAGAATCTTCAGATTTTTTTACATGCATGAGCGGTTTACTTCAGGCATCTAGAGTTATTTAGTGTATGAATTGTTAGATATAAATGTAGCCAGCGTGTTATCTCCATGAAGCGCCGTATAAATGAGACGAATTTTAGCGTCGGATTTTACTTTAAAAGTTCGGTAACGTGGCGTTAAATTTTACCAGCATACCGGGAAGGATTTTTACTTGATTGTAGACAAAAATCAGTTAATTGTTAAATATTCGAGTTGGTGAAGGAGAGACCTTAAGAAGGTTGGAGCCGTCCAGTTGAGTCAAATGACGGTTCATGCATTTTTTGTCAGCGCACCTAAAAAAATGCATACAGGGTGTACATTTATCCTGTAGATGCTAATTTTTTTATAAATGAACAATTAAGGGGCGAAATTATGCATGTTTATACTTTTATTACGTAAATAAGAAAATCTTTTCTGTTAGGGCCAACTGGAAAAAAGTATACCATTATCGATGATTGTTATGAAAAAACCGCGTCAGCGAATGTTTTATACAACGCAGAATGAAAGTTTGTCATTTCTGATTGTGGCTCTTTATATTTACGTCACGAGATTATTTATTCATACCACACTGAGAAAAAAGAATCGTTTAATGTGCAAAATGCATTTTGTTGTCTTGAAATTTTGTTGTTTTAACAGTTGCTCAGACATGCTAAATAAACTACAGTTCACACCACTATACTATTTTACCACCAACTATACTGTTTTGTTATGCCAATCAAAAATAAAGTTGAACGTATTTAAAGATACATTTTGTTAAACCAACTGAATTTTGGATGGATGAATTTTTTTTTCAGTGCATTAATTCATATCAAGTGTTGGCGAAATACGGCAGCTTCGCGGACATTGAGGTTGGCAGCAATGGCAGCATGGTTGAATATTGAAAATATATGATTTACGATGGGAAAGATGGGGTTTTTTTCTCTAAATGTTTACAAAGGTTTAGTTTGCATTAATCCGTTGTTAGAAATGGTTTATCTTGGTGCTAAATAGCGAAAACAAAATTACACCATCCCTAGCGTGAACGTCTTGCCCGTCTAAATGCACGTAAAATTACATACATTAAACTATTTTTTGTCACTGGTGTTTTGTAGTGAAAACATTTTTAATAATTGTATAAGACTCCATATAGTCTAGACAATAACATATAGTTTTTATCTTGGATTATGACTAACGCTCCAACCTCCTCAAGTCTAATATTGAAGAACTAATCGATTGATGGGTCTACGCCAGTTTCGCGCGTCGCACCCAGACCACTTATCTAACCCCGAGAATAAAACAACGGTCCTGCAACTTAAACCGTGTCGACCCCAAAGCTCGAACGGTCAACATAACCTCACAAATTTCTGAACAAACTTTTTTAACAGAATCACACTGCAACGAGCGTTTCGTAACCCAGCTCCGCAGGGCCTAATACTCTAGTCATGTTCTAAATACGAAGCCTCCCATCGTCAGAGTAACATTGGCTCGGGAACCTTTCCCATCTTCCTCGCTCTCACATGTGACACGGTATATCGGGACTACGAATTGGGATTCGAGCTGCGTGAGAGAGAGAGGGAGAGAGAGAGAGAGAGAGAGAGAGAGAGAGAGAGAGAGAGAGAGAGAGAGAGATCGGAATGAAGATGTTCGTCATTGATGGAAAACGGGAATGCCTTTATGAAAAATGGAAAGTCAACCCAGTACAATTGGCGTTGTCTTTTTCCACGACACTGTGCTGAATGAGTAAAATTTCGCGCCGATCGGTTATGTCGTTTCGGAGAAAACAGAGGTTGCGTTTTCGATGTGATCACGTAGCGTGTGATACATCGCCTTAAGGAGGTACGGTGATGACCACGCTAGTAAACTTAGAGTCTATTTTGCGCCGTCATACTGCCACGTTTTAGACATATGTATACGGCCTATTTTTCGAGAAATATTTTCTAAGTATTGAATTTCGAGCTACCTATTATTTTGATAATATGGAAACAAACGTAATAATCTACTACTCGACTTCAGTAGTACGCCATATCATCGACGTTTAGCATCGTCGCATTTTCGATGGCTGTCATCGGCCCCACGCGCCCAGCTTATTATTTTTTGTAGCCGGTAAATACGGAGAATGAAAATACTGTAGAAGTTTATCAAGAGAGTAACGGGATTGTACATGAAGTCCAGTTTAGAGATAAAGGGAGATTCTGTTGGACAAGAATTAGAAAATGAAAAGATGATATTGGGATTGCAAATGAAAACCGTCGCGTTGAGGTTAACCTCAATGTCCAATGTCCAATCTATCGAAAGTCAAAACATATTTGATCGATTGTTATTTTTTTCCTATCCCGATTTTCACAATATTTGCAGATATAAAAAGGAACGTTCATTTTATATGACGGTTCTTCCATGCTGAATTTATATGTAGATGCGTTGTATACATGTGGCGAGAAAAATTGAGATGCCTTGGCTATACATAAAAGAACTTTAAGTAAATATTGACGAAAGGCCCTTTATAATCCATTAAAAATGTACGGCTTCGCCAAATCATATTTAATTTGCGTTGAAAATATCCGATAGACGAATCAAATTTGCGCGGGTATTCAGCGCTGCCACACCTCGAGCAAGATGGTCGAGCTGCCGTTACGTCACGAGAAATCTCGCTCTCCAAATACTTCGGTTTTTCGCGATTTTATTTCTAAATTCATCGCTTATTTCTGCGGTAACCTTTCCAATTCAAGGTGCCTTATTGATCATAAAGATTCAACGAACGTAACCGTCAGTTTTTTTGACGCGTGTCTTGGCTCCAAGTAGCACAAAAAAATCGATATATGAGAGGACCGGCACATTTTGTCGTCTACGTGTGACTAATACACCAACTTTAACAATTAATAACTCGGAAACTGTACGGTAAATCTCGTGGAAAGTCCGCATACGCACGGAGGAAGGTCTCGACAAAGCTATAAAAAAAAAATCGGGCTTTTATCTCGGACTCGCTCCAATCACTGAACCTCCTTAAGATGTACGCCGCAAGTGTTGCGGGAATTTCCTATCGCTCTCGCTTCACCCCGCAGCCTCTACAGCTGTATTCTTCTTTCACCGTAAACGTCTTTCACATAATCTTAAGGGTTAACATTCAGGAGGTACGGAAACCTATTTTTGGAGCTTGTTCATACAGTCCTCATCCATGGGCGAATATATACAGACCATATTTTAGTTACCGTTCAATAACAGCGAGAAAAACGCAACTGATCGCGGTTATCATTGGTTGTAAAACTGCGAACGTTATTGGACGGTGGTATTTTCGTAGTTCTGTGTCAGGTACACACGGCTTCTGGGTGCGAAAGCAAATTGTACGACTAAGTGAGGAATTCCAATAACGGAAACAATGGCATGATACAATCATACGACCACGCGTATATGTTAATCTTCTAGTGCCGCCGCCCAAGCAATTTTTTAGTGCTCTCCGCCTCAAATATTCCCCGAGCCATTTTCAACTCGACATCTCTCAAAAACCGCATGCTTTTTTCGAAAAAAAAAGCGCAGACATGTATTTTCAAGGAAAAATATCGAACCTTAAGGCCGAATAATTGAATGTTAAGAATATTTTAGTAAAAAAAAACGCATCGGGAGTAGTCGGAATAGAGCATGAATACCGGGTTTCAACACGAAAACTCGGAATATCAGACCAAAAATCCAATATTGAAAAACCGATATCGGATTCGAATAATACCGATATTTCGATATCAGAGTTGGAAAAATTAAAACATCATTATAATTGTTTGTAACACGCGTTTTGACCCGACGACAAAATATCCTCGACAAAATATCCGTGACAAAATATCCGACGACACAATATCCGCAGGACAAAATATCCGCAAGACAAAATATCTGCCGATATTATATACAGTTTAAAGTATACAGTCATGCCGTTGAAATTTATTCCATGTCAAGTGTACAGTCATTCCGTTGAAATTTATTGCATCATAAAAAGGAGGAAAATTATTAATATGTGACGGATATGTTTGGGTTTGTTTGTTTTGTTTTGGTTTGTTTGTTTGGGTTCAATGAAGAAATTCGTATTATGCCTCCACCCCACTATCTCACACACTCCACAAAGGTGTTTTATCCTCATGCCAAAATATCCGCAAGACAAAATATCTGCCGATATTATATACAGTTTAAAGCGTACAGTCGTGCCGTTGAAATTTATTCCATGTCAAGTGTACAGTCATGCCGTTGAAATGTATTCCATCACAAAAAGGAGGAAAATTATTAATATGTGACGGATATGTTTGGGTTTGTTTGGTTTGGTTTGTTTGGGTTTGTTTGTTTTGGTTTGTTTGCTTGGGTGCAATGAAGAAATTCGTATTATGCCCCCACCCCACTATCTCACACACCCCACAAAGGTGTTTTGTGCGCGACCCCGTTGATGTGGTGGACGAGATTTAGGATTTTGTCTCGCGGATGTTTTGTCATGAGAATATTTTGTCTTTCGGATATTTTGGCCTCGGATATTTTGTCGCGGATATTTTGTCGTCGGGTCAGATGTGACGCAGCCTAATTGTTATTATTTCCATTCAAGTTCCTTTTACTTGTTTTTTTACTACGTTTAACAGCCTTAAAATATGATAACCCACGTTAAATATTTCCGAAGAGTAATCTTATTTATCCACGACTGTAGAATCAGAAAGGGCCTTTTCTTCCGCGGCTTACACATGCGTAAGCAAGGTCGTCTTGAGATGCCCACTATTTTTTCAGGATTTTATGACGGACCCACAAATAAGTTTACACCCCGAATATCAAGATGATCGATCAAGACGATCAAGATCGATCAAGCGTTTAACGCTTTGCGGCATAGTGTAACACTGGTGTCACACCTAATTCAATTCAGATTTTGACGATTCAAAAGTGTTTTTTAATTAAATATGGCGGTTGTAAATGCGTTTCAAGGTTCCTAGGACTTCAATAACTACTAGAACATACCTATTAAATGTTTATTTTTCACGCAGCCGGTGTCATCAATAACGAAAGTACAAAAAAAACGTACACGTAAAGAAAAATGTATGCTTCAAAGGATTAAAAAATCGATAAAACATTAATTTCAATGTTTTTAGCCTAAAATCGGTTTAAAAAACGGTGCAAACACTTACTCCTATGAAACGTGTGAATCTTAACTCGTACGAACTTAGTTGCGCGCAATGTAAACAAAGCCGTACGACTTGCCTGCATTTACGGCGTTGAAGTTTGCACCGTTGGAATGCAACGAAAAGTATAATTCTTTTTATAGATACAGGTCGTGGGTCTCTAATGAGGATAAGGAAAACCGCTCTGGTGAGTTTCGGCCCTAAATCGGCGAAGTTAATGTGATTAATACAAGAAAAACTAATTTCCGTTGCATTCCAACAAGGCAAACTTCGACATCATGTGGATTTTACTTAGTATGGAACCATTGAAACCCAATTAGAGCTTGTTCGTTAATACAGAGTGACGTGGTTAATAAGACAATACAATTAATGCGAATCAGATTGCAAGCGTGCATTGAACGTGGTGGCCATCACTTTGAGCACCTTTTATAGGAGTTTGTTTGGGTTTTTCTTATCAATTCTAGACTAAAAACATTGAATTTTTTTAACGATTTTTTTATACTAAATCTTGATCGATCATCGTGAATTCGAGTGTGTGCGCTTATGTTTAGTTCCTTGATAAAATGTTGAAAAAAATAGTGGTTCTTTTTTAAAAATGGAGATGACTTTGAAATCTCCGAAGCGCATCGACCTGGATGAACTTCGTAGCCACCACTCTGATACACTGATAGGTTGAAAAATATTTCTACTGGTAATAGTTATTGCCTCAGCCGGTATATAGCTACTTAGTCTACTATTCCAGGGAAAACATCGATGAAATTTATTCGAAATCGGATCGACAAAGTTCACGGTAATCCAAACAAACCCAAGCGAAATTCATATTAACCTAATCAGAGCACGATGAGGCGTGTTGCGTCTTGGTCGCTCAACTCGAGAAGCTCGGCCCTATTACATAGCTACCAAAAACATTTCTCCAATTTCCATAACAGTGCAACTGGATCCTTTTCCAACTGGGACAGTAACATTGTGAGGGGAAAAAGCCAAGTTTAATTTAAGTTTATCGATCAAGCCACGTTCAAGCGGAGGTTGAATAACTTTCGCCGCGCTTGCGCAGAGGCCGTATTTCAGTGCGGACGAGAGCCGCATCTGGCGGGGGCTGCACGAGGGCTGGAGGGGAGAGGCCAACAGCTTAAAATGCTGCTCTTGTTCCTGACCCGCGATACACGTGAAATTACATCATAACCTCGAAATTGCCAGTAGCCAAATAAGAAAACTGGCGTGAAGATTTATTTTTTCGGGATTTTGGCGCCTCAAAGGCAATATCGATCGAAAATATTGCTACAATCATTGTTCAACCCCTTACTCGACTAACGTCGTAGTAGCCAGGTATACTTGGACGAATGCCTGCGTTTGTACACGCTCAAAGCGGCCCCGAAACCGTTACAACCTCATTCGGTTAACGCAAGCGACACCAGATGGCGCCACCGCGCGCAGCTTTTACACATTCGTTTCTTTTTTTGCGCTCGTACAATGAACCGACAATTATCATTCAGCGATGAAATTCAGTGGCCGAACAATACGCTTGGGCGAGTTATTTTCCCGATTCAATATCGATCAAATTCGATCGCCCGAATAAACGTCGAGAGAGAGAGAGAGAGAGAGAGAGAGAGAGAGACAGAGAGCAAGTTTTTACCGCGATTATGTAATCATCGCCAAAAACTTTCTCACTCTCTCCCTCACTGGTTCCTGCACTACGTACTGATTAATCGATTTTGTATATATACGCAATTTTTTCTCTCGTCTATCATCACCGTTCCGGCTTGCATTTTGCTCAAATGAACCGTCTCGCATTCATATACACGTGTATATGAATTTTCGGACATCTTTCGGAAAATAACGTCGCCCCCAGTTGCCTTATAAATACACGCTGACGCAAAAATGCTTGAGTCTCCGCTGCGTCTGTATTAGTGTATGCGATATATGGCGTATCCTGAGGCGACGATCACGTGGCCACGCGTCAATCCGTTAGGCCCATTGACAGGCTGCTACCGCGCGTGTGACTTGCATCCGTGCGTTTTTCGCAAAGATCAATAAAAGCCGTTGAAAATTCCAAATTAATAAGAATCGCGCAGCGAGGCTATTGAATTTGGCAAAACGGATTGGCGAATATCCGTTTGGCTTATGAGGATTTCACGCCGGCACAAGCCAAAAATCTGAATATCCATGCCGTGTGCCTTCTACCCTAACGACAAAATGGTGTCTACACGACACACACTCGCGCGCATGGACAGGCGCGTGTGTGTGTGTGCGAGTCGAGCTATACACCGCGACGCGGAGCTTTTCCTCGTTCCGTACACTACGATACAATCGGCTCTACAAGCGTTTTTGGATCGCACCAAAAAAATGGCATCCATTTTTTCAGTCCGATCGGGCCATTTTTTCCACAGCGCCTCGTCTTTGACGAAATTGGCAATTTTTTTTTAAAACAAATAACGACTTTGCCGCTGCGCGGGTCAGGTTATGTTACGAAGGAAAGCTGACGAAGATGAAAATATACAACGACCAGAGGCAGATACCACGGCAGAAATTGGTTCGTAAGATTGGCGGGGAGAGGGGGGATGCTCACCTAACCTAATTTTTTTTGACGAGTTACTTTTCGCGACACACGTACTTGTGCATATACGTGTGAATGCAATTTACATTCTAGCGGATTTGATTATGAAAGAGTACGCGATAAATCGATGTTCCGAAAAAATTCGAACATGTTGCTTAGCTTCGACAATTACACATGAGCATTCGAAGCGGGCTCTCATTTCGTCAAGTAGGACCTCGGCCATGTTCCCATAACCTGACTAATTTTTTATTCATAAATGTGTGTATTTGTACACACGCACACATGTATACACACATACGCACACACACACACACACACACACACACACATACACAGGAGAGAGAGATGCACACATGTATTACGCACGTTCGTGAAGTACAACTTACCTCTTTTTAGATCCCAATGTCGTTCGCGTCGATGACGAGCATGGCTTCTGTTTCAACAAACATAAACCCACTACTTGTGTTTTTGAGTAAAGACTTTGGAGAGGATAATGCGCCGACGGGGCCGATGCCGATACATCGAGTGTAACTTCAACACAGCCCACGGGGGCAACAACTACAGCGCGGGCCGCGCGCGGCGTTGCCATATCTCCGTACGCGCATTGGCGCGTGTGCACGATAATAATGGGAGCCCGTTACGTCACCAGCATATATTGATACCGATCTTACCGTCGATCAGGATCGTTTGTAAATTGCTAAAATCACCTACTTTGTCGATGTTTTAAAAAGTTTTCAATTTAAAGTTATTGTGGCAATTTTTGGCAAGATACACGCGCTTGCGTATCTTGTGCCAACACGGGATCGCGATTTAACTTCTGAGTCTGAAACTGTAAAGAATTGTGTCTGCGACAAAGACACATATTAGTTAGTTGCATTCTTCGTCGTCGATGTTCATCGAACCATTTGTGACGAGTGTTTGAGCGCGTACCGAAAAAATATTAATTTGCTTCATTTTGTTCTTCGAAATGCGTTCGAATTCACTGCTGAAATACTGAAATACATTGTTCGAGGCAACACTAACGCGAACAACGAGTTGCTTCCAATACATTGTTCGATGATAAAGATGATTGTTGCAGAAAAAAAGTAAAGCTGTCAAAAGGTACGGAAACGAGGGATTGGTCGTTTAAAAAAAACGAGACCAATGAACGTTTGGCAAGCCGAGCGTGTTCTACGCAGCGCAACGTTGCCAAATAATATTGTGTTATACAGGCACGTCATACATGTATATCTATATAATTGTGCATACGCATGCCCAGATATTTGACGCACGCGTATATACTGACACCCGTCAACTTGATAAATCGGACCACGTGGTCTTTCGAACCAACTCACACAAGGTCTTTAGTGATCAATAGATTTTAGGTACTTGCATTACATCGCGTATATAAAACCTTAAACGTCTAATTCCATGCATAAGATCCGGTCTTTATCGTGAATATCGAAATATGTCGATTATTCAGGATGCGGAGGGTCAATTCAGTGACGCCGAAGAGGACGAAACGGGGCAAGTTAATTTATCTCATTCGAAAGCGAATATTTGTAGGTTAGATATCGCGACACAATGTCGTAAAAACGCGCAATACGCTTCATTTTATTTATTGCTCGTGAGAATCGAGGTGACAGATTGCTGCATCAGAAATTTTTTTTTTTCTTATTTTTTCGTGTCACAAGATGCGACTGCGGTTTTAGAAAAAGTAACTTTCGATTCGCCATATATTTAGGGTAGTTGAAATATTGCCAATTTTTAATGTCACAGGAAAATAAGTAAGATCATTCCATGATAAAAATGGGCAAAGTATTTTTTTATTTAATCCTGGGTGCCAGTGGTAGCGTGTTTGCCTCTCAATCGGAATATCAGGAGGTCCTGGGTTCAATGCCCGTTCAGGTAGTCTCGGAGAAAAATAAATATTGGTGTGACCTAGCTCCAGTTGTACAAGGATGTCACGCACACAGATCGGCAGGTGTGCGTGTCGTGGGTATTGCCTGTAGGCTGTGATTTATTTAACAACGGAACGTGATTAGCTCTGAAACTGCAAAGCGAACCTGGGACCGTCTATATTGGTGCAGGTTGTCCGCAGTTTCCCTATGTCAACGCCAGAAATGTCATGGTAAATGCAATCAAGAGGGGGAAGCCAGCTATGGCTGCCAGGTAGAAAAGAGAAATGATGGCGTTGAAGTTTGCATTGTTGGAATGCAACGTAAGTTCTTTCGAATTTTTTTTCTTCACTTTTATTACAATCTATCATTTTTTTAATGGATTAAGACCATGGATCTCTTGAGAAGATAAGGAAAAACTGTTTGAGTGATTTTCGTAACCATAATAGGCGAAGAAAACGTGAGCAATAGAAGAAACATTAACTTTGTTGCATTCAAATGATGCAAACTTTAACATAGTGGGTAATATGGAGTTTGAAAAAGTTGCTAATTCTAGAATCATACGCCACTGTGTGTTGAAAGAAAAATTATGAGCAGTCATTTTTTTAAATTTCAATCTGTGCCACGGCCGAGGTCGATTTCCACTGCACAAAGCACTTTCTTCTAGTTTCGCTACTGCAAATTTTCTTATCTACCCATTATAATCGCTGATTGCTATGGAGCCATTTTTCTCCGACTTTTTTCAATGTGGATAAATGTTCAAACCCAAGCTATGTCTTGTATATTACATTTTTTGTATCTTGTATATTACAATGACAGAAATCCATGCAATCGCTTGACATTCCGAGAGAGAGAGAGAGAGAGAGAGAGAGAGAGAGAGAGAGAGAGTCCTTGAAGAACCATAATTTAGGGCGGATAATTATAGAGCATACCTGTTTGTGGGTACATACAATATAGATCTTCAACCTTGGCTTTGTCCTTTTTCATAGGAGTAACGGCTCGTACCAATGCATGAAAGTTTACAGGTTTTCTCTTTTTTATATAGCACCGAAAGTTCGAAAAATGGCACTGTATAAATTACCAACATTTCAAATTCAGCCCCATATTTTTGCAGTATGATTGGCAATGTTTTTTTCTCTTTTTTTTTCGAATGACATATATTGCTGACCCCTTGTCGTTCAAAAGGACTTGTCGTATCGGAGAAACGTTGTGAGGATTTTCCATTGATGAAACGAGAAGCTCGAACGACTCAAATTTGTTTCAAGAAAAAAAAACGATTGACATGAACGCTTTGTTGTTTCAGGACGATTAGTTCTAAAGGGATACCAGCGTATAAGTCAGAAATCGCGAATGAAATGAAGGACCTTGAAATCCAGGAGGAGGGGGAGGAGGATGATTACGAAGAGGACAGCGAAGAGGAGTGGGACATCGACCGGAACATCTTGGGACACAAGTTCAGAGACGTGAAAAACGTCAACGGTCGCAGCGCCAATACACAGAGTATCTCCAACAAGATAACGAACTTCCAGCCGTCGGACAAGCTCTTCAGGCGTTACTCCAACAAGATAAACATCGAGAGATACGAGGGGCCCGTTTTGCCTCACAACGCGGCGAACGTTCTGATAGAGACGAGCAAGAGGGCCGACAAAGATCGCATGAGAACAAAGGACAAGCACGATCGCGCCACCGTCGAACAAGTTATGGATCCGCGAACTCGCATGATCCTATTTAAAATGCTTAATCAGGGTATAATATTGGAAATAAACGGTTGCATATCAACGGGCAAGGAGGCGAATGTGTATCACGCTACTTCGAAAACCGGCATCGAATTCGCCATAAAGATCTACAAAACGTCGATATTGCAATTCAAGGATCGGGACAAATACGTGAGCGGTGAATTTCGCTTTCGTCACGGTTACTGCCGTCACAATCCACGAAAAATGGTACGAACATGGGCGGAAAAGGAGATGCGAAACTTGATACGATTGAATCAAGCTGGTGTATCCGCACCTAAGCCTATTCTCCTTCGTAGTCACGTACTACTCATGGACTTTGTTGGGTCGGATGGATGGCCGGCGCCAAAATTGAAAGACATCGTCGTTGCCACTGCCAAACCGCGAAAGCTCTATCGCGAATGCATCGAGATGATGTGGCGATTGTACAACAAGTGCAAGCTCGTTCATGCCGATCTGAGCGAATACAATTTACTCTATCAGGACGGCTCGATCGTCGTTATAGACGTTTCGCAGTCGGTCGAGCACGATCATCCTATGGCACTCGAATTCCTACGGAAGGATTGTACAAACATAACTGGTAGGATGTGCAAAGCATATTTGACTCTGGACCAATCATCGTCATTCCCATTCCAAATACCATTTCGAGAATTCGCTTCGTTTATTTGCGCTTGAACGACACAACAACGCAAAACGTTTAAAATAATCGTAACAAAGTAGAATAACGAGAGTGACTTTTCTCGTAATTTTACAGTGTGATTGACTATTATTCTTTTTCAGAATTCTTCAAGAAGAATCAAGTAGGTGTAATGAGTATAAAGGACTTGTTCAATTTCATTACCGATCCCACCGTCACCGAGGAAAACATGGACGATTATTTGGACAAGATTTCGGACAATGTTTTACAAAATATGAACAAAGAGGTCGACCCTGAGCAACAAGTCGAAGAAGGATTCTTCAAGCAGGCCTACATCCCTCAAAGATTGGCTCAGGTACGACACATCTAAAGAGGCCAAAGTAAAAAAAACAGCCATCGTGGTTTTTTACAATTGACTAACCCATTGTCGCATGATCGCACAGGTAATCGATATCGAGCGTGACATCAGTCAGGCGAAAGCTGGAAAGGAAGACTTGATATACAAAACGTTGGTAGGACTGCGAGCAGATTTATCGAAACCTTTAAACGATCCGGAGATTCTTCGGGATGATGCAAAAGCAATTTCCGGAGTATCTTCGAGTAACGAGGAAAGCGACGCGAGCGACGCTTCGTCCGACGACGATCATAGCGACAGCGAAGAAAGCACGAAATTTGTTAATTCGGCACGTCCCCGTAAAGAGACACTCGAGGATAAGAAAGCACGAAAGAAGGCCGTGAAGGAGGAGCAAGCCGAAAAGCGAAAGAACAAAGTGAAGAAACACGTGAAGAGAAGAAAAGAGAGAATCTTGAAGAAGAAATAAATACGGCGAGGTCTCGTCTTGTCTGCAAATAACACGTGTTCATTGTTCGTTGAATTAAATCTTCATTTAAGGCAGTGACAAAAATAGTTCTTCGGCAAGCTCTTTCCGAGTTGGAAAGCTCGATTGTGTTCCCGGCTTGAGAACGCTTTGAGTCGCAACGTGACAAGCTCTCCTTATACGTTCCGTCATCGATAATGCAGGATAATAAGCCACATAGTAAGCGAGAGCTCCTAGAAAAGCGTCTCCGGCTCCCTGAAAAAAAAAATCAATCAGCACTTGAAATGCCATATCCAAAGAACATTAGCTCCATGAAAATTTATTTTCATGGAGACAACCTATAGCTCGATTTCCCATTCACCTTAAAGAACTACAATTTCAATTCTTGGTTTAACGAAATGCTATATTCTAACTATTAAAAATTCTTAATAACGCACAAATTAAATATAAAATATTATTCAACGATGAAACGTCTTCCGTTTACTTGCATACTCGAATGAACATGTTTTGGAAATCGCTAAAGGAGCCGTTTCCGAAATTACTTCGAACCATGACAATGAAAAGTGATGAGATCCGGGTGTGGAAAAAAAATGTGGCAGCACATACAGTTTCTTGCAATAATTCGTGATTCGTTAGTCAGCGATCGCCGAGAGGTTGAATCATCCTCACGGAAGCTTTTTAAGAGAATACGAATCATTGTCCTAACTATTTAACATGCGCCGAGCTTCTGCGAGAAAAAACTTCAAATGGGTTAAAAAACGATACCAAAATTTTAGAAGTTTGTCATTCTAGTTTTTAGATGCAACAGAAAATTCCCATTCAAGTGTGATAGAGATATTGATACGTACGGTCGTATCCACAGGTTGAACTTTTTCCGTGGGAACGTAGATCATGGAACGTTCGCTTTTGGATGCGTAAACGGCACCCGCTGATCCAAGAGTCAGAATAACGGTATTGCAACCACGATCCAAAAGATTGTCGATCGCTTCTTGCGCATTGTTCAGTGTCAACGGTCTTATCCCCGTCATAACTTCGGCCTAATTGTTAATGAAAATCAAGCAACCTTGGATCACGCTGGAATGCATGTTGATAACGATAACAAATCTTTCGACTTTACCTCGGTCTCGTTTGCGCAAAAAATGCTGCAAGCCTTCAGCAACTCTGGATCAGGTTTTTCTATGGCCGGCGCTCCGTTTAAGATGGATATGCCTGTTACGTTTTCGAATTAATAGAATACAATTATTTTTCTACCCATTTGAACCATCGTCGAAAATTAGATCAATTGTCAAAAAATATATTGTAAAAGTGATATTTAATGATGTATGGAAGATACAATCTAGGCATCTACAATCTACTAGGCAACAGTAGCCAAACTTTCACAAACCCAAATATACGTCCTGGATGTAAAGTAAAATTAGTCAAATGACACGTTGGCCAAAGCTCAAATTTCCAGATAAGACAGGTTGGTAATTGAACAGAAAGTAGGCCTCACTTTGGATGATCTCGACCTTGCAGTATGTTCTTTATATGATTCATAACAACTTTGCTCCTATATACTAAGACGTGGAAACGACTCTTCCATTGTTGCTTTAGTGTTAGAAGTATTATACGTGACACGGCGTTTCGCGTACCAACATATGCAATTTATAATACTTTGAATACTCTAACTTTAACTTTGTTTGCTTTTGTTTAAGTTTGGGTAGGTATTTCCTTATTTCTGTTTGTTTGGGTTCGGGTTTGATTACGTTTCTTTGAATTCAGGTGTGGAGAGTGTGGGCGTGCATGTGTCTTGTAGCAGCAGTAGTGTAGATTTTCCTCAACACACACTATGACGTTTGTTCATTCATTGGACTTTGTATGGGTATAAAACACCGTGAAGCGCTCGCTCCCGCATCTTGGATGCATATATATAAACTTGTTCGCGATTACCTCTACAACATATCTCAACGTCAAGGTTATCTAAGGTGAGGCCTACTTTCTGTATCATTTTCGAATTGGTACAACTTGCGAATGACTCTAGCTAACGAGCATAAATATAATTTGCAGAAATGAATGTACCGTGCCCTTGGTGGAGTCTCAAAGCGTAGAGGGTAGTTTCCAGGCAACATTCAAATTGACACAGTAATACGGCTGCAGATTCGATGGTTTTTGTAGCAGCATCGATGTCCTCTGTATTCAACAGACCATTAGCTCCCATCACTATGACGATACTGTTGTCTCCTGTTGACAATTTTTGTAACGTTTTTTACAGAGTGTGCCACTTCGCTAAAACTTCGATATACAGGGTGAGGCACATAAAGTGTTACGGAGCAATAGCACTCAAACTATTGATCCTATCCAAAAATGTTTCAGACAAAAGTTCGAGTGTTCGAGACGGCCGTCATACTGGAGCACCCCATTTTTTTTATCGGAGGCGCTGAAGCTACGTCAACTTTTTTTAATGGAATGCTACATTTTTTCCAACCAACTTTGACCCCGTGTTTTTTATGCAGCTTGAGGTGCTCCACAAGATGGTTGAAAAAATGTACCATTCCATTAAAAAAAAGTAGCGTTGACCTTGACGTAACTTCAGCGCCTCCACCGATAAAAAAAATAGGGCGTTCCAGTATGACAGCCTTCTCGAACACTGAAACTTTTGTTCGAAACATTTTTGGATATGATCAATAGTTTGAGTGCTATTGCTCTGTAACACTTTATGTGCCTCACCATGTATACTGTAGAGCACATGATTCCAAGTAATTTCCACCTTGAATTATGTGGTGCTAACAATTCGTTAAAAACTTGCAAAACTTTAAAAAAAATTCATTTTAAGAATGGTATCACTGTATACAGATATGAAAAATTCTGCTAGCTTGCATTTTTCATTATTGTTATGTGCACGATCAACTAGAAAATAAGTGAGAATCACTATTTTATTTACATTGTTTCAGTTATTTGCAAACTCATATAAATTTGCGCTATTGACCTTTCATCATGTCCACAATTGATTATAATATGAGCGAGCTTTGTTTGGGTTTGTTTGGGTTGCATACAAGTAAAAATGTATCTGAGGTTCAAGGTCATCAAAGAGGCCGTATCATGCATAATAACCCAGATTTTCTTTGCCGCAACCTGGCTAGGAAAAGAGCCTGTAAAAATCATTTTTCCAACTCACCGTTATCAGCTACAATTATTTGTGCAGTTCCACTGTGGACATTTTCCTTCGTTGTAATGTGGGAAATATCGACGTTCGAACACTCTAGTACGTTCAAGTAATTGACTCCGAAAATGTCAGATCCCAACTGGCAGCAGCCATTTGTCCATTTATTCATGGTCGGGACCCAAATTTAACAACACAGACATTTTACAATCAGAATGCCATGAAAGTGATAAATTCTCAAGCTCTAGTGAAATTTTGTACCGCTGCTATTAGAGATGCAGAGGCGCCAAGTTTGGCTGCAGCTACGCATTGGTTCGCTCCCTTGCCGCCATAACTTCTTACAAATTTTTTACCACATACAGTCTCGCCGGGCAGAGGTAGTCTCGCTGTGTAACTGGAGAAAAATAAGGTCAATCAACTCCATACATTGAGATATTTTATTGTACAACTGTAAGTAACATTTTTTATGTATGTCGGGGTATATTTTGCTAATACATTTTATCGACAGCATCTACAGAGTAACTTAAGAAGTACTCCTATGTATGACGCAAACTATTTTTCTCTCTATATCCATCACATATCACAGTTGATCCACAAAGAATTAATGAAGTGTAAAGTATCGAAATACTCAACAATTGATATAAGTATGATCGAAATCAATGTACATTGATATATTACAGGTCAGTAAATAAAATATCAATTTGAATGTTGTATCGCGTTTGGACGAGATTATATGTAAACAATATATTACGCAACAGAAAATTGCAATACTCATAGTTATGATATTGAAGTTTGCATCGGTGGAAGGAAATAAAAGTTTGGTATAGCAAAATTGTCTTAGCACACTTGGGCTGCGAAAAATCGCTCAAACGTTTTTTAGGATCCTTACTAGAATCTGCAGCTTAAATTTGCTGGATAAGATTTGGGACGAGATAGAACATGATGAAATAAGAAAATAAAAATAATTTTCATTGCGTTCCAACGATGCAAACTTCCACGTCGATGGGATTTACCTTAAAAAGTCAATCATGCATGAGCCAACAACTACGATACTTTTTTCCATTTCGAAGGCTGAATCACTAAAACGATGCGGTCATACGAGAGTTCTTTACAGGTTTTATTTTTGCACGTCCGAAGTGTACCTCTCGACGGAAAGTTATTGGAAGATAAAACTTTTGAGAACACGGTCTTCGTTCAACGCACCGCAAAATGCCACCATCTACACGACGTTTGCGTACGCACAGCAGTAGCTAAACCCCACGCCTATTTTTATAAAGATAAGCTTACACGTTACGATTACGTTTAATCATGCGCTAATGACATCAGCAACTGATAAAGGCATTCGTTTCACTGCGAACCGAGGACGATATTTACAAAATTGATAATAGGCGTTATCACGAATCCGCACGGAGATTTAACGAATTCCTCGTCAGAAATGCCGCTCTTTTTGCGATAATTGTCTGCTCGTTAACTTGACTCTGTTGCACTACTCATTGTTGCACAATCGTTGCATTTCACGCACCCCATAATAATGCCGAAAGAAATCGGAACGAAAATGTATTGAAATAAGGCTAAAAGTCATTTCGGGGAGCGATGCAGGATCGATGATGAATTTGTAAAATAACCACGAAATTACTTCGTGAAAATGACCAATGAACTTCGCATACCCACGTCGGACTGCCTTCCACAGAATACTCCGCACGATTACCACCAGAGGCAGCACGAGGCAGGGAAAGAGAACGATCACGGTCTTATACACAGGCACGGTCTTACATACAGGTCTTGCAACGAAGCTAAATTTTCGTGGTGGGGTTAGGCACGCTTATCGGCTTCACTTTTCGATTCACTAGGCGCCGCTACGCGTCGCTACTAGCAAGGGGAAGTAGTTTCTCTCTTACTTCTTACCGGCGAATGGGCCCAACGTGTTTACGTATGTTTTTGGGGCGCGATTGTCGAAATAACCTTTGTTTGCGACCATATACCAGAAGGTTCTACGCGATTTATCGTGATACATTTTTTATCGTGTTTTTACGCATAAGTGTGATTTTTTTTTGGTAGTGTTTGCGAAAAAAAATGCGAAATGGCTAAGGGTTGTGCGGTTCGCAATTGTAAAACGGGGTAAAATTGTAAGCAGAAATGCTCCGTGTTTCACGTGCCCAAAAACGTCGAACGATACAAAAAAATGGTTCGATGCTATTCCGGGACTGAAAGAGTCTCAGTACGTGTGCGAAAAACTATATATTATATAGTATTTATATAGTATACTGTATATATAGTATAGTATATAGTTTATTACATAGTATATTATATAGTATACTATATATTATATTATATTAAAACTGTATATTATGCAGTTTACACGACGGTACGGTAAATTAAGTTAGGGCAAACGGCGCATGCATTGCGTTCAGGAGGGAAAAGGACAGAAGAGCTATTTCTCTCTTCGTCGCACTACTACTTCCCCTTGCCGTCACGCACCAAGCGGCAGAAATCGGAATAAAAAACAGAACCGCTAAGGGTACCTACCCCCACTACCGCCGTTGTCAGATCTATTTGTAAGACCGTGCACACAGGTCTGGAAACTCCTAGGGTGGGGAGTGACTCCGATAATGAGGCAAACGGGAAGTTCTCTCTTTTGCCACCCGACGCGCTAGGTAGAAGTTAGCCAATGAAACGCAGGTCTAAACAGCTATGCAAAGGCGCAATTGTTCGAAATGAACATAGAGTCTGTTCGGTTTAGCTACACTTTCTACAATTTCAATAGATATAGTAATAGAAAGTCCTCTGAAGGCGTAAGAAGTGTAGAAAAGTGTAGCGAAAACGAACAGACCCAATATTCGTAAGAGCGATATAAATGGAAAATGATTGAGTATTTTTTCACTCCTGAACCCCCGGGCAGAATGAGAATTGTTATTTTAGTAGACTGTATTTCTCGTATGTTCGAACTTCTGTAATATTTTTATTTGGTCTTTCGCCATTTTAATAGATGGAATATGAACAAATTTGTACCGTCTAAATTTTTGTTCGTTATAATTAATGTTTGTTCTTTATTACATATATTACATTCCTTGGTTGTTTCTACAACTTTTATTTTTGCTTTTGCTTTTTTAACAATGTTAAAAAGAACCTGAAATAAATGTAATGGAAGAGGAATTTAAAAAAAGAAATGAACGTATCGTGTTACTTTAAAAGGCACCGCTTTCATTGTCAGTTTGGCGAGTTTGTTGTTCACAAAAAATTGTTTTTGCCGTTTTTGGTTTTGTTGGTAGGCGAACCGGCGCATCCTCAATCGAATACAATAAAATATAGCGAAGGATAAGGCCGGATCCACACTATGCGGTTCTACCGGAGCGTTTCAGGTAGTTTAGATTTCGAGAAATCTTGTGAACGCGTGGGTTGGCTGTCAGGTTATTTTTCCATTGCTGTATATCTATATCTACAAGACTACTTCTACTTGACAGCGCTTCCAGTGGATAAATGAGGAACTACGTTTCTGCCTCACTAACGATCCTAACGATGGCACTTTCCACCATGCAGACACGCCGGACTTTCCAGATCTGTATGTAAGACCGTGGTACAATGCAATTTGTTTTCCTTCAAATTGAAAGTTCCGTTTTAAAAGTTGGTAGAGCGTTCTTCACTGAAATAGCCGGAAAATTAACCGGTAACTTTACGGTAAAAATGGTAAATATCATACTTTACTGGGACATTAACAACACTAGTCAGGGGCCTGGGAGTACGAACGCAGTGTCGGCGGAACGTCCGCGAAAGTGAGGACGAGAAGGGTGGCTGTGCTCTCCTGGCAAACCGAAGTAAAGTCAGCAACAAACCAGTGCCGTACGATATGCAGAAAGCACCCTTTGCTACTCCATATAGAGCGATACTTTCAAGGAGACTATAGCGAAGGAGTCCAATTTTCGAATAGTGAGACGGTATAAGAAACGTTCGTAAATTCGTCCCCAAAACATGGTGTTAAACATGGCCTGTAGGCGTCATTCGTGTCGTTTGTGTATCGGAAATATAGTAATACAATCAGTCCACAGGGTGAAACTGACTGTTATGGCGGCTAATTGTTGACGCTCGTCAAAGAAACACCTATCGTGCAGTAAGTTTGTTTGTTTGCGATCTAGTTCGTCCAATTAGTTTAGTGTAATAATTGGGATGAAAATTTTTACAAAGTTCTTAAATTTTTGTTTAATTACGAAAAATGTATTATGACTTTGTAAATCATTTTTGTAATGCATTTTTGGATAGTTCCAAAAACCATCCACCATCAATAAACACATTAACGTTAATTGCTTTTAGGAATTATTACTATTTATATTTGCGTTATTATGATTCTTATAACAAATGTAATCAATAATCAAACTAATTTACCGATAAAAGGCATAACAAATAATTTCAATTAAAAAATAATAATTTCAGTTATAAAAAAACTTTACAAAAGAATCGAAAGCAGTACCTCGCGTGGTGCCATACAATTTTTTCGATATTGTGCGTTAAATTAAACTTAACAAACAAACGCATCTTAGTAGTACTTAGATCGTAGACTTTGGGCTGTTGTTATCAGCATCTTTGAATCTTGATATTATTTTAATAAATATAAAATGTAAAATGATGTCTCATGGTAGCGGTGAGTCTTGTAATGCTGCGGATGATGCTCGCTACTGCGTAGCGAATCTCTGTATTGCTACTGTCGCTGTGGGTGGTGCCATAGCTTATGAAAAGGATACTTCTGATGTGACTTTTGGGTATATCGCTTCAATTAGTTCGATAAGTTGTTGCCTAATGTTCCTCACTTTATGAGCGTGATCTAGGTTATTGCAATTTGCACAGCGAGAACACGCGCGGGTCTTGTGATGCGGCGGATGATGCTTGCTACTGCGTAGCAAATCTCTGTGTTGCTACTGTGTGGTGCCATAGCTTATGCAAATCTCTGTGTCGTAGTGGGTGGTGCCATAGCTTATGCATAGAATATTTCCGACGCGGCTTTCGGGTGTATCGCTTGAATTCTTTCGATGAGTTGTCTAACGTCCCTCACTTTATGCGCGTTTGTGTATGAACTTGTAGAATAGGCATCACTTATAGTTTACTGGGTGATCTAGGTTATTGCATTTTGCACAGCGGAGGAGCTGTTTACCTGATGAGTTATTTAAAGTGCATTTTCCGGTTTCGAGTGAAGCACTATACTTGACGCCGTGGTATGTGAGGTTGCAATTTACACTCGCGTGTCCCAGTCGCTGACATTTTCTACGTACTTTTCACACTATAATTTCGGCCACCTAACCACATTTGAAAAGACCGCGGCGCCGCCCTTAGTTATAGCCACTTTGGGCACAAATAGAAATACCGAGTTTGGACCACGGTCTTACATACAGGTCTTGAAACTCTGGTGGTGGGGGTATGTCCTCGGATTGAAGCACCGGCCGTTTCGCCTAGTGACCACGAGTGTCGCTGCGATAGAGTGATGCAAGCTGTGCGAGAGAGATGGAAATCGATTGTTGACTCATAGGAACCTAACCTAGCTGTACAATTGGCTGGTGTAGGCAAATTATGATATTCAATGTCAAAAATGCATGATGGACCTAAATACAATTAAAAGTAACTTTATCGTAAACCTGAAAAAAACCAAAAGACTATAGTTATCCAAGTGGGTACAATGAATATGAATGTTTCTTTATATAGGTGTCAATGTGAGCTCGTGTTGGTCGAGGGGTTCGGTGCAAGCTTCGTAATGCTGCTTTCAGCGGTTCGATTCTTGTGCGCTCGGTTATTGAAAAAGAATGTTTTAGCTTTTATAAAAAAAATAGGCTTTACGCGTTGTTTTAATTGACCGGAAAATAAGTGGCAACTATTCCAGACCGAAGTGGAATCCAGACCGAAACACTTGCAGGATGTATTTCTTGAAAATGAAACAAATACTTAAGAAACAGTGCTTCTTTTGCAATTCTTTATTTCCTCTTCGAAAAATTTTAATGCATGTCCCAAGAAACATTTTCAATAATCTCTACTTTGCAGTTTCTGAAACGGTTTGCGTTGGTAAATTTAAAAAAACACCTCTTTTCCGACCTTTCAGCGAAGGACTCTCGAGTAGGATAAATGAAAATAATTCACTAACTTTGTTTTATGTTTTCCAGCCTGGAAAGTATTTATTGTAATGATCTCAATAATTTTTCATTTTTTTTCAGGTTCCCAGCTCCAACGCCTGTTTCGCTCATTCTCGATGAATATATTTCGGTTCGAAATTATTTTCGCACACAACGTGTCTCGGCCCTAATTTCCCAACTCCCGGTATCGCGGCCTCGCATTTTTTTATTGCGCCAAGTCTCTCGGCACCCGAAACACTAAGCGTTTCGATTTTTCACTCGGAGAGCCTGTTTTACACGTTGGCACACTACTCCACTTAGTCATTTTTCAGTATCACCGTTTTTACAAGTTTACAAGTAGAGCACGTCGCGTGTGGTCGCGTGAATCAGCGGTTATGTTTGAGTTTTGTTTACTTTTGAAATCTATTTCCGTTTCTCTCACACAGCCTGCATCACTCTATAGCAGCGATCCTCGTGGTCACGAGTTGAAACAGTCGGTGCTTCAATAAGAGGCCATCCCCCACCACTGACATTTTGAGCGAGTTTCAAGACCTGTATCAGGGAGGCTAGAGTGGGAGGAGTCCGATCCCTTATGGAGAGACTTGAAAAAAGTGGCTACAAAAATGTGGTCCTACCGGGATGGCGCCACTATCTCTAAAATCTCGAGACACGACCTGGGTGTGACAGAGACGGAACAAGTAAATAATGAGAAGTGAGCTGCAGTGCAGCCAGATCGCGCGCAAAAGTTACCCCCTCTCTAGTCTCTTGCGCGCCCATCACACAATCATAGTAGCGCGTGTCCGTGAGCGAGCGACGCTCGGACGTCTTCGGAAAGAGCCGAGCGCCATCGAAGTTTCCCGACCGCGCCTTCGGCAGCTACACCAACACATGGACGCTGAGCACGTTCATGTGCGGCCAAGCCGAAACGAACCCAGATAGACAGTCGTGATCATCACGCCATGCATACAATTGATGAAGCAAATTTTACAGCATATTGACTACATGTCATGATGCAAAGCCGTGAACTCATTTAGTATAGTGAATGTACAAAGCATTTTGATCTCAATATGTCGTTTACAAATGCATCGTACGTTTGAAGCACGATGAACTCATATCGCTGTGCTCAAGTATCCACAATTAATATCTGCAAATTTTACGTCATATGGAAGTCATCCAATGACTGTGTTGATGAATTCACTGGGTTAGCACTGATAGTAGACATCCCAGATAGACAGTCGTGATCATCACGCCATGCATACAATTGATGAAGCAAATTTTACAGCATATTGACTACATGTCATGATGCAAAGCCGTGAACTCATTTAGTATAGTGAATGTACAAAGCATTTTGATCTCAATATGTCGTTTACAAATGCATCGTACGTTTGAAGCACGATGAACTCATATCGCTGTGCTCAAGTATCCACAATTAATATCTGCAAATTTTACGTCATATGGAAGTCATCCAATGACTGTGTTGATGAATTCACTGGGTTAGCACTGATAGTAGACATGCCATGCAAGCAATATGACGGCGATATGCATGTTTGTCAGTGATACATTCGATGGGCGCAACATGACGGCGATATGCATGTTTCTCAGTGATACATCCTATGACGGTGATATGCATGTTTCTAAGTGATACATTCATTGAGCGCAATATGACGGCGATATGTATATTTTGGCAGTGATACATCCCAGAAGCACAATATGATGGCGATATGCATGTTTCTCAGTATTACATTCCATGACGGCAATATGCATGTTTTCAGTGATACATTCGGTGAGCGCAATATGACGGCGATATGCATATTTCTCAGTGATACATCCCATGAGCGCAATATGACGGCGATATGCGTGTTTCTGTGATACATCCTATGACGATGATATGCATATTTCTAACAAGGAGAAGGCAGAGCCTGGATGTCGCAAATCGGGTTCGCCTTTCGCGTGGTGAAAGTTGAAGACCTCCGAATTAACGTCGCTTTTGATTTTTGTTCCAATAAGCCTTAGTTACTGAGATATCGCGATTTGAAAATTTGGGAGTTTCGTCTCGTGCCTAGAGTACGTTGAGCGTTGACACTTGAGACAAGAGCGGCCGTAGCTAATACGGGAAGACGTTAGACCGGCACTCTGAAAGTTCACGGTTCGCGTCCCTATGCTTTTTTTTTATTCAATTTTTTTTTTAATTTTATAATCTCTCATAAGACTTTACATGTGCAGGTAAATAAGAAAATTCGAAAATATGTTTTACTAGTTTTATTTGTCTATTATATTAAAATAATTAATCCAATAATGAAGTCACAATTACAAAGCAAAATAATATGGTATAAAAAATAAATAATTAATATGATTCACAGGAAAGCATATTTGAAGATCTATATCTTCAAATATGCTTTCCTGATAAAATTTATAAGGTTAAATATGGTTGCGGTGGTATCACGTTCATTTTATGTTCGTGGTGTCGTAAGCCTTTGTACTACCCTTGCTTTTACGATGGTTTCCACCCTCCAATTTGTCACCATACTGATCTGATAGAAGAAAAATCAGAATAATTACCTGCCGCGAAATTTGCAAGTGTGAATTAGATTAATTATTTATTTTTTATACCACATTATTTTGCTTTCTCATTGTGACGTGATTAATAGATTAATTATTTGTTATACAATATTATTTTGCTTTGTAATTGTGACTTGATTATTAGATTAATTATTTGTTATACAATATTATTTTGCTATGTAATTGTGACTTCATTATTGGATTAGTTATTTTAATATAATAGATGAATTAAACTAGTAATACATATTTTCGAATTGACTTCTTTACCTGCACATGCAAAGTCTTATGAGAGATTATAAAAAAAAAAAAAAATTCAAAAAAAAGCATGGGGACGCGAAGTGTGAACTTTCAGAGTACCAGTCCGCCGTCTTACTGTATTAGCTACGGTGGCTCTTGTCTCAAGTGTCAACGCTGAACGAACTCTAAGCGCGAGCCGAAACTCCCAAATTTTCAAATCGCGATATCTCAGCAACTAAGGCCTATTGGAACAAAAATAAAAAACGACGTTAATTCGGAGGTCTTCAACTTTCACCAGGCGAAAGGAGAACCCGATTCGCAAAATCCGGGCTCTGCCGTCTCCTTGTAATTGATACATTCGACGAGCGCAATAAGACGGCGATATGTATATTCATCAGTGACACATCCCATAAGCGCAATATGATGGCGATATTCATCCAAATCCAGAATGACACAAATACGCAGACGCAAAGAAAATTTGTACAAGTGTTAGAATGGCTAGGTAGGTAGCGCGCTCGGCTCTCGATTTAGAAGACGTGGTTCAAACCGTAGGTAGGTACAATATTTAACTAGGCAGAATACGTTTTTAATCCATTTATCATATAGGCAGGAACATCAATAAAGCGTATGGGGATAATAAAAATCCTACCAGATTTTTTTATCAATATTTTTGGATTTTTTTTATTTTTCACGCTATGACACTCAAATGAGCTCCATATGAGCACAGCATAGTTACGTCACGCCATGCCGCTATTATGACCTCCGTATGAGTACAGCATATTTACGTCACGCCATGCCGCTAATATGAGCTCCGTATGAGTACAGCATATTTACGTCACGCCATGCCGCTAATATGAGCTCCGTATGGCCACAGCATAGTTCCGTCACGCCATGCCGCTAATATGAACTCCGTATGAGCACTACAGTTTCTTCACGCCGTGACACCCATATGAGCCCCATATGCACTCACTTATTGTTAGATATTCGTGAGCCAAATTTGCTAGTCTGATGAATTCACTGCATGCATATTCGCGTGAGAACAACTTTGCTTCATTTGGATGTATTATTGTGAATCATCATGTGATGCAAATATGACTTCAACGGGAGCACTCATAAGGGATACACAGCTGTGAGACTTTCTATGCTGCAGTGATGATGTACATATGATGCCAATATGAGGTACATCTGTCTATCTGGGATGGCTCTCATATGAAAACTCTCATATGAAAAACACAAAAAAAAAAACTTCAAAACCTTAGATTTCAACGAACCAAGAACATACATCTTCACATTTTCAATCATGACGAATTTTTAAGAACAATATCATCACAATCACATCTGAACCAAAACAATATACATCACCTAAATTATCAAAACATAAATCAAACAACACAAAATCACAACATCTTATACTCAACTCTTACTAATAGACAACAGGACACAAATAATAATCTTTCCACTGATCCTCTGAATAATATAAATTCGACAATCACATTAAATAAAACGAAAGAATGGCTTATAAGTCTCTCCAACATTGATATTCCGCTACACATTTCCACATTCTTGTCTCTAGGTGAAAAGTTTTGTTTTCCTTACCTCACACTCTCAAACATAAAAACTCATATCCACAAATCGATCTCCGAACTTGAGTCCAAATTAGATTTTTTACTCGACAAACCTAGACAAATCGAAATTAGAACCAGATTCACTAAAATCTTAAACAAAATAAATATTCCAACATCATTTTCCAACACTAATCAAATTATAAAACACACGACCTCATTCTTAAAAAACAACCCTCAACTTTTAGTTACACGAGCTGACAAAGGAAATTCAACAGTCATTCTTAACAAATCAGATTACATTACAAAAACTCATAATTTACTCGCAGATTCCTCAACTTACAAATTAACAAATAGAAATCCCATCCACACTCTACAAAAAGGCATTAACAATATTCTCTCCAGATGGAAAACCCTAAAATTCATTGATAAAACAAAATACAAATACTCAAAAGCTGAAAATTGCAACCTATCTCGTCTTTATTGTCTGCCAAAAATTCATAAAAATAATTATCCACTTCGTCCAATAGTATCATCGATAAATAGTCCAACACATAAACTAGCTGAATTTATACAATCTAAACTTTCTAAATTAATCAATACGACTAATTCACACGTCAAAGATAGTTTCCACCTAAAACATTCACATTCTAACATCTCAATTCCACTCAACTACAAATTGATCTCGTTTGATGTTGTTTCTCTCTATACCAACATCCCATTACAACTTGTTATTCAAAGCCTTCAAAGAAGATCAAATCTATTTTCAAAAACATTTCCTTTAAACAAAATAATTACAGCCATAGAATACATCATGTTCTCAACTTTCTTTATATTTCAAAATAAAATTTACCAACAAATCTCAGGGTTACCAATGGGATCACCTCTGGCTCCAATACTATCTAACATTGTTATGATTGATCTTCAAACAAATTGTCTGGAAAATCGCTTGTAGAATATGTGCACTTTCTGGTACTGACGATTCGCGGCCGGATGGATGATTGGTTGTTTTTGGGGATAATGCTTTATCGCTTGATGAAAGTATGAGAATTAATGAGTCAAAGATGTGTGCGGCCGTGTTGCTGACAAGTTGCTAGTTGAAGATTCGGCTTCAGTCCGGCCAATAGAGGTTTTCCAAGGTCAGAGATGGAAATAAATGATGCTTTCTTACGTTTCGACCCTTTGGTTCGGGTCCTCTCCAGAAATTATATTTTTCTCTATACATTTTAATACACAAATTTTACAAATCAAGTTTGAAGGAATTAAATACACGAATGTTTTATATTATGATTGTGTTATAAAATTGTTGTGTCGTTTTGTATAACTGTTATGTTAATTCTGTTTTGGTTATAACTATATTGATTTGATACACATAAGTTCTTGTATTGCGTTAATTCTTCTTATTCATCGGTGTTTGAAATGAGTGATGTCTGAGAGTGTGGTTTATTATACTATGGAGTTATAAAGAAATGAAATATGAGAAATGACTAACCCCGATGTTGTTGATGTTTCTAGCTTTTGCTTATATTTGGAAGGTTATTTCAAAAGACAGTATTTATGGAAGTAAATACTGTTTTGCTGGAGTATACTCAATAGATGGAAGAATTTATCGTTTTTTAGCGATTTTTATCATCTGTAAGGGATTAATAATTATAAGAAAGTTTTGTGTTTTATTTGTGAAAATTTAATGTACGTGATTGATTTAAAAGAAATTTTACTAAAGTATCAAATGACTGTGATGATTACCTATTGAGTTTAAGATTTTTAAAATTTTCTTCCAAAATAAACAAAAACTCGAAATTTACATTTCTCAGTTACATATTGAGTTGTGTGATCAAGGAGAGTTCGAGAGAAACTGAGTGGTGTCTTAATTTGGTGAAGCTTATTAGAGTCTTTATTTTGCGAATCGGGGGAGAAAGATCCTTTAGGCAGTGACGTGTCAAGAGAAATGAAATTGGTGCGTCATGTTAAGAGTATTTAAAATTAAATTATAGTGTTAATAATTTAAAAATTGTTATGTCAAGTAAAGTATTGTAAAATATTTTAATAGTTATATAATAGAGTTATAGATCGAGCTTAGTTTTTGTATGTTAGTTCTAAAATTTATGGCGTTGGAGTGTGCCTTAATTTGGATCATTTCTAAGATTAGTCTTTTTTGAGCCAATTTTCATTGTTTAAAATTTTTACATTGTCGAATTGAAAGTCATGTTTTTGTTCTATTGCATGTTGTGCTAAGGCTGTGTGTTTTGTGGTAGTATGTTTTAGGCTATTTTTATGTTCTTTTATTCTGGTTTCAAGGTATCTTTTGGTTTGGCCGATGTATGTGGCATTGCAATCCTTACAATCGATTTTGTAAACTATGTTGGATTTTTGGGTGTTATTTATTTTGTCTTTGGTGGAGCCAGTAATCGATGAAATGTTGTGTTTATCGTTTGTGACTAATGTTATGTTGTATTGTTGGAAAAGACGCATTGGTTGATGATGGATGTTTTTTGTGTAAGGAACATTTATTAGTCTGGAAGAATCAAAATTGTTGTTATTATTTTTTTGAATGTTGATTGTGGAAAGCCGATGTTTTATTACTTTTTCTATGAAAGAGATCGGATAGCAATTTTGTGTCATCGTGTTACTAATAAGTTTGAGGTTTTCTTTGTGAAATGAAGGATGAGATAATTTAATTGCTCTGTCAACTAGCATGTAAATTATGGCTTTTTTGGGAAAGTGGGTGGTGTGAAAAGAAATTTATGAATCTGCCTGACCAGGTTGGTTTCCTATACCAATTTGTGATAATTGAATTTTTTTATGGATTAAAAGTACATCAAGAAACGGGATTTTTTATCTACTTCATTTTCTGATGTAAATTGTAATTTTGAGTTATATGAGTTAAAAATCTTTTTGGTGGATTCAATTTTGTCTGTTGGTAGAGCAATAATAATATCATCAACATATCTTTTATATAGGGGTAACGAAAATTTTAATTTTTCCAAACAATTTGTTTGAAGATCAATCATGAAGATGTTAGATAATATTGGAGCCAGAGGTGAGCCCATTGGTAACCCTGAGATTTGTTGGTAAATTTTATTTTGAAATGTAAAGAAAGTTGAGAACATGATGTATTCTATGGCTTTAATTATTTCGTTTAAAGGAAATGTTTTTGAAAATAGATTTGATCTTCTTTGAAGGCTTTGAATAACAAGTTGTAATGAGATGTTGGTATAGAGAGAAACAACATCAAACGAGACCAATTTGTAGTTGAGTGGAATTGAGATGTTAGAATGTGAATGTTTTAGGTGGAAACTATCTTTGTCGTGTGAATTAGTCGTATTGATTAATGTAGAAAGTTTAGATTGTATAAATTCAGCTAGTTTATGTGTTGGACTATTTATTGATGATACTATTGGACGAAGTGGATAATTATTTTTATGAATTTTTGGCAGACAATAAAGACGAGATAGGTTGCAATTTTCAGCTTTTGAGTATTTGTATTTTGTTTCATCAATGAATTTTAGGGTTTTCCATCTGGAGAGAATATTGTTAATGCCTTTTTGTAGAGTGTTGATGGGATTTCTATTTGTTAATTTGTAAGTTGAGGAATCAGCGAGTAAATTATGAGTTTTTGTAATGTAATCTGATTTGTTAAGAATGACTGTTGAATTTCCTTTGTCAGCTCGTGTAACTAAAAGTTGAGGGTTGTTTTTTAAGAATGAGGACGTGTGTTTTATAATTTGATTAGTGTTGGAAAATGATGTTGGAATATTTATTTTGTTTAAGATTTTAGTGAATCTGGTTCTAATTTCGATTTGTCTAGGTGTGTCGAGTAAAAAATCTAATTTGGACTCAAGTTCGGAGATCGATTTGTGGATATGAGTTTTTATGTTTGAGAGTTTGAGGTAAGGAAAACAAAACTTTTCACCTAGAGACAAGAATGTGGAAATGTGTAGCGGAATATCAATGTTGGAGAGATTTATAAGCCATTCTTTCGTTTTATTTAATGTGATTGTCGAATTTATATTATTCAGAGGATCAGTGGAAAGATTATTATTTGTGTCCTGTTGTCTATTAGTAAGAGTTGAGTATAAGGTGTTGTGATTTTGTGTTGTTTGATTTATGTTTTGATAATTTAGGTGATGTATATTGTTTTAGTTCAGATGTGTTTGTGACGATATTGTTCTTAAAAATTCGTCATGATTGAAAATGTGAAGATGTATGTTCTTGGTTCGTTAAAATCTAAGGTTTTGAAGTTTTTTTTTTGGTGTTTTTCATATGAGAGTTTTCATATGAGAACTATGAGAATTAATATAATAATACGAATATAAATATATTTCCGCTTACTTTTATGAATTATAATTGATTTGCCGTAAGGACGGGTGTGAGTAAAGCGTAAACAATATTTTAGAAGATAAATAAGTTGTAATTTAGATTTATTATTATATTTAAATTAACGTACAAAAAAAAAGCAAACGATCAGAGTGTGCGATACATTTTTTTGTATACATTAATAACGCAGAGAATCAAGAGCTAAATAAGCATTGAAATCATCTAAAAGCCTCGCTCGTGCCGTCGGGTGACGTCACGCGCGAGTCGTGCTCAGATTGCTTTTTCCCTCGAAGCCTTCGTTTCGGCTTGGCCGCACATGAACGTGCTCAGCGTCCATGTGTTGGTGTAGCTGCCGAAGGCGCGGTCGGGAAACTTCGATGGCGCTCGGCTCTTTCCGAAGACGTCCGAGCGTCGCTCGCTCACGGACACGCGCTACTATGATTGTGTGATGGGCGCGCAAGAGACTAGAGAGGGAGTAACTTTTGCGCGCGATCTGGCTGCACTGTTTCCTGCTCGAGATTTTAGAGATAGTGGCGAAATCCCGGTAGGACCACATTTTTGTAGCCACTTTGAAATGCACAGATCGGCCTCCTCCCACTCTAGCCTCCATGCCCTGTATGTAAGACCGTGGTTTGGACCTCCGTATCTAGTAACCTTGCTCTTCGATCTGCGACTGGCATAAAAAATTTAACCTCAGCAGTTCCCCTTTTTTCCTGCCGTAGTCAATACCAATGTAAGGGTTCTCGGTTGGTCAAACAAGCTATCTATTTTATTCATTGTCGTCAAGATCGTCTCGGTTGAAGATTTTCGATATAACGCGATCAATGGTTGGAGTTTGCGCCGCGATCGATTTTCATTTGAATTGTTTGACGGTTTGACAATTGGCAATTAATGGAGCATTCTCGTCATAGCATTACAGAGCAGAAGCGGACCGAAATATTTGGAAAAGAAGTCGTTTTTATTCTTCCAGGGTCCCATCGTGTCGGATAAAACACTGTTGAACACTTTTTCGTCATCCCTCACTCATCCGTCCTATTGGTATTTTTTTTTCGTCCCTCACAGATCGGAACTATAAAATGTCGCGTCGGTCCAGACGTGCCAGAAAGTCAGTCGAGTAAGTAAACAAAAAACAACAATAATAATCTCACCTGTGCGATTTTTAAGTCCTCTTTTCAAATGAAAATTATTCTTTTAGCCAAGTTGATCTGCAGGAACAGGTCATCTTGTTTACGGCTGAGAACGAAAGATTAAAGACGATATTGGCGGCTCATGGTGTCAGCGCCTTTTTGGTGAAATCCGATGAAAGAATCGAAGATGAAGACAGTCTTACAAAGTTGACTGAGGGCATGCGTTCTCTTCAAACGTCTACCGCTGAAATAGCAGCTTCCGGTATGCCTAAAGGTAAAGGTGTACCGGAAGCGTAAGGTAAATTGCCGAGGGAACTGCTCCACAAGGGCTTGTGGCTGTGTCAAGAAAAATGTACCCTGTGAGGAGAGCTGCAAATGCAGTGACGAGCGTTGTCATAATCAGGTAAACATGGTTATCACATGTACTACGCCTTTCGATAAACGATATCTGGCTGATAAGCGTGGCATGGATTGTTGCCCAAGTTTCATGGTTGTAATCTGGTCATGATACCATTGCAATGTTATGCTAGGGTTTTCCCTCAGCTAGTGTCTGATTGGCTTGGTTGCTCATTTAAAACTGAGCCTGGTAGCTGGAATTGATGGAAAAAAAACCTAAATATTGCACATAGAGTATTCTACCATAGTCATTTTTTGGTGCCAGCACTTGGCTCGTCAATGTTCAACTAACATGTACTTACAACGTGGTTGTTGGACCACAATAATTTATTACATACTAATTTCGGTTTCATTTAAGGAAGGTTGGAGTGGTCCAGTTGAGTCCAATGACGTTTTATGCATTTTTTTTCTACGAACCTCAAAAAAATGCAAACAAGATCTAGATCTATTCTGTAGATATTCATTTTTCATAAAATATATAACTGACAGGCAACATTATGCATTTTTATATTTTTTATTAAATAAATAAGAAACACTTTTGTGCTACTAGCAACTTGAAAAAGCACAACATTATCAATGATTATTATGAAAAAAAACTGTATCAGCGAATGTTTTATACAACTCAGAATGGAATTTCCAGTCATTTATAATTATGCCTCTCTATATTTATGTCACAGGATTATTTATTATTACCATTAATTAATATTAAGTGGTGTCGAAATACGGCAACTTCTCAGACATTGAGGTTGGCAGCAATGCTCTTCATTTGCCAGCTAAGATTCGTAACCTTTTATCAATCCTTGATGATTCAATATTAAATATATATGATTTACAATGGGCAAGATGGGGTTTTTTCTTTCTAAATGCTTACAAAGGTGTAGTTTGCGTTAATCCGTTGTGCGAAATGGTTTGTTTTGGGGCTAAATAGCCAAAAAAATTATATCACCTGTAGCGTAAAAGTCTTGCCCATCTAATTGCATGTAAAATTACATACATTAAACTATTTCTAATCTTCGATGATTGGTTGTGAAAGAATTGCAAATAATTCGTAAAGACTCAGTATAGTCTAGACTCGCTATAAAGTACCTATTTTGTATGATTTTCATTAAAAAATGAACACAAAACCAGGTTTTGCTTATTGCTTTAGTTCTGTAGAACTTATTGTGTTCTGTAAAATATTTAGTGTTTCAAAAGGGTTCCGTCGCCTAAAAAGTTTGAGAACTGCTGGTCTAGACAATAACATATATTTAAAAAATATATAATTTTGGATTGTATTGCTCCAAGCTCCTTAATAATCTGCAAACCTTATACTGTATGGCCCTAGGCAGGATCAAGCGATCCTTTTTTTGGTGTTTGATATTTTATCAATGAGGCTTCAAAGAGCATGCGACAAAGCTATCTGTGCAGCCCTCTTATGATGTTTTCCATTAAGGCAACGAAGCGATAACTTGGTTGTTCATATCTCTTGAATTTATCGATGTACCTGAATCGAAATCATTTTTATCGAAAATTCTTATCGGATGCTAGTAAAAAATTAAAAAAAACGTCTGACGGACGAACTGACGAACATGACGAGGTTACTATGGTTTCCTGTTTGAATACGAAACCCGATAAAGCGAGACAAATCGACGGTTATTCATTGTGAGATCATCGTCCTCGATCTCACCATTTCCATTATTGTTAAAAAGGAATCGGTCTCTTCAGTCCGGATGTGGTCAGAGAGAACGGTCAAATAAACGTTTCAAAACTTGAAAATATATCACTCAGGTTTGACGACTGGCGCCACGAAGAGACAGTCGAACAGATGGCACAAGGTAGTGATACATCCGAAAATTTGAGACCTACAAGACCTCCGGGCAAGCTGGTAAACAAAAAATGTTTCTTATAATGATATCATTATTCATAGAACAAATAACCGTTGTATAGTCAAATTTGCACTTGGAAACTAAATGAAAGTACCACGTTTCCGGTTGATAATTGATCCATTATTAAATAAAATGTTTATTTCCGGGTCTAGTTCGAAGTGTTAATATATAATTTAATACGGGCACGATGTTCTAACCAGACAAAAATAGAATGTTCAGTCCTGTGCAACTAACAAACATAGATCTTATCTATTCGTTGAGGGGCTAAATCTACGTACATGCCCGAAAAAAATGGCCAAATCGCGAATTTTTAGTCTGGGAAACGTTCGGTGAAAAAGAAACGCATTTTTTTTTAACAGAGGTACATATATTAAAAGCCTTTAAAAAAATACAGAAAAACAACAAAAACATGACCGCTGGCAGATGATGAAATTTTTTTCGCGACGTTTGGCCGTGGATACTCTCCAGCTTAAACGGTCCGTCTGAAATCTAAAAACTAAACGGGTTATTCAAGTTAACAATTAATACGGGTCGTTGACAATTGTGCATTCAATTTTTGTTTAACCACACGGCAAGGAATTGAAACGAATATACAAAATCCATGAAAAACGTCGTCATTTTTACGTAACTATTAGAAAATAATGATCGATTAAAGTGAGATCGTCAACGACTTTCAAATGTTGCTCATCGCATCTCCTGAAATATTTGGAATCAATCCATCGAGCGGTTCTCGAGTAATCATGTCTGCCGACATTCAAAACAGTGTTTCGAGAAAAACGGGTTTAAAGTTCGAAGTATGGTGCTGCTACCGCTCGGCCGGCTGACTGTTAGACGGTGTAGCTCATTATATTTTAGCAATATTCCATGAAATTTCCAGGGAATATGGCTAAAAGGTGATACTGTCGAATAAAAATATAATTTCGGAAAATGCAGTTTTTTTACCCACCTAGATAAATTTTGCCCGATAACCAAGACGTCTTCTCTCAATATTGTGATGATTTCAATGACGCGATGAAAACCTTGTATATGAATTATCCTCGATATACTCGAGAAATAACGTTTATCTCCACATGACAGGAAAACGTGAGCTTTGATCCAATGAATCCAAGGCACAATCTGTCTCGAAGTCCCATCACTCAGTGGAACGAAATTCGTCCAATCCAAACGTTCGACGTATCAGAGACACCATTACCAATGCCCATGGGTGAAGAGCCTGCAGTGGAACCTCCGCCACCCCAAGGTAAAGACACGGCGTTTTGGTTAATTACATTTTTTTCGGATTCCGTAGCCAGCATCAAAATGTCCTCCTCTCGATTCTCGTCATCCTTTAATTTACAAATCTGACATCATTCATGAAAATACCATTCCATTATTGCTTTTAAGTAAAATAGTAGCGATTGCTGCAATCAGTTTGAGATTTTTTTAAAGATCAACATATGTTGATAAACCGTACACGGTCATGAGTTAGGGGGAAAAAAATGAGAGAACCGAGAATGTTCGTGAAATGTTTATGATTTATAAACAATAGGTGAATCCGCAATTGTTCTAAGATGTTTCCCGATTTAACGAGCTACGAAGCCGCTTCTTCACTTGTGACCCCTGCTGTTTTCTTTTATTAATCGTTTGTATTGAAATTTGCAGAGCTAAACGAGGCTGTTGTGGATTGGGAAAAGCATCAGGCGGAGCGAGTTTATTGTCGCAAATGCGGGCGGGGTTTTAACCCCTATCGCGTTAAAAAGCACGAGGTGTCTTGCCAGAAAATTAAGAAATCTCGATAGTGCTACGAAAATTGCTTCTTTTTATTTGTTCGCTTGTTTTCTTTTTATTTACACGACGTTCTTTTTGTCTCGTTATTCGTATATTTGTTAGTGAATGATCCTAAAAATTGGCGTTTCGCTTCAATTTCTTTTTTAATTGCCACGACAATGAACAATTTTGATTTTTTATAAAAAAAAACTTGCCCGATCCCCGAGTATCTTGTCTAGAATTAAAAAAAGTTATGCCACGAGGGTTTGCGCCATTGTATTAGGGCAGTTTTCGAATAGTTTTTTCTGATGCTTGGTCGGTCTGATGATCTGCGACTTTAGGGGGAACTCCCTATAGAACGCCAAATCTTAGTCGATTTTCATGATTTTTTTTAGGGGAACGAATATATATACCTTTTCAAGGTCATAGGTACTTTTTATTACATAATTTTAGACTCCAAAACGATTTTTGTTGCTTAACAAAACTGAAAGTTGGCGGAGATATAACCAATCGCTGTGAAGCTGTCCGGAAGGAAGACCGAATTCGGTGTCCAGCACCTCGTAGGATTATCTGAAACAGTCTGCGCAAAAAATGATTAGTATATACATGTGGTCACTTGATGAACTAATAATATTGGAAATATAATGATAATTGGCTGAAGGGAAGGGCTTAGAACAAAATGTTAATTTTTTGGGAAAAGTTTCAAATTTCGACCCAGCCGAAAAACAGGTTTATTTTGATAGTTTTTAGTCGGTCTTACAAGGAACATCCCTCAGGTGACACCCTTCGATTTTGTTGAAATTTGGATATGTTATGAAACACCGAAAAGTAAGCGATATGCATTTTTTTTATCGGCAGACAAACGGTTTTAAGGGGTGAAACTACCCCTCAAAAAAGCAAATATAGAGGTGGTCCACCCCTTATACGGACCCCCTTACCCCTCTCTTCCGAACAGCTTCACGGCGACTGGTTAAATCTTCGCCATTTTTACTTTATTAAGCAACAAAAATCATTTTGAAAACGAGAATTATGTAATAAAAAGTACCTATGACCCTGAAAAGATATATAGATTCGACTAAGATTTGGCGTTCTATAAGGAGTGCCCCCCTTAAGAAAATAGGAATTATGAATTGATTGGGGAAAAAAATAAGATCAGCCAGTCTTCTCTAATTTCAGTATTTCCGTTGAAATAATTATTAACTGAATGTGACACGATAAAGTCATTCATAGAACTTAAGTCTCAAATATATTCGCTTGGAATAGAGCGATGTGACGAAACAATTTTGTTTAATGAAGTACTTGGAAAAATTGTGACAGAAGTCTCCACCCTTCAATCGCCGAATTTACGACATACATTTGTTTATTATTCAAACTACGACTATCAATTCGAATACTACGACGTGGTAATGAAACCAGTATTATAATTGCGATAAAATAAATAAATACCGTTTTTCAATGCAATGGAGGACAATGATGGCGGATTTCTTGTTTAGGTGCACAGGCGATTTATCCTTGACTCGGCACATGCAAAATGCAGTCGTCAATTTATTCGCAATGTTCCAGTGACGGGGGAAAAAATATCCATCTCTCGTAAAATATTGTTTCTATTTCTGACATTACATTTTTTAAACCTTAATCTACTTTGGGCTGTGTGGTAATATTGCTGCGTACAAGTATTGTACAACATTTATTCGGTTTTTAATCTCTTTCCCTTTCCCCCTTGCAAATGGATTATCCGTATAGTCCTAACGAAGAGTCCCATTCCAAGACAATTTAAAAAACTTGGTCGTCAGGAAGTAACCAAGTTCTCAAAACAGGCTGGAAGTCGTAAATAAAAATCTTCGCATTGAACATGTCTTGAGCATTGACTCAAATAATAAGAATAGCCCGGCCAAACATTTGGGCATAAATGGTGGATGAATTCCAAAAATGTTATCTTTGCGTATAAAATGAACTTCCTGATATCTTCTCGAAGTCATTGTCAATAATTTATAAGATGAATTTTCCGACCATCTTTTAGACAACTCATTAAACACCGCGACGTCACAAAATCGATTTTCACGAATTCAACTGGTTCATCGTATAGTAACGTATTTTTCAAATTTCAATTTCTTCAAGCTTTCCGTTGGAATTGCGTTGGATTTGGGTATAATATTCATACGCAGTTTTTTCGGCTCTATAGGCAACGAACTCTAATGGAATTAATTATAGAAGTATAAACGGTCCTAAAGGTCCCATCCCGCTTCAATTTACTTTTGAAACATTTCAATTTAAAAAGATAACACCTCAGTACTGTTTGAACAATTCAAAACACAGCACAAAAAACAGTATTGGAAAATGTTGTTATACTGTTATTTGTATGCGCCTCGCTCGAAGGGGCCTCGGTCATGATTCGCTCGCTCACTCTGGATGGGTAAGGAGTACTAGGAGTAAAATTGCGCACTGTGTTGTCGATTACAGTTTCTCATAACATTTTTATTATTTGTTTCATTATCTATATAGGTTTTTATATATCTTCTTCCAGATACATTTGCTTTTCTTACCCTTCGTTAAATTTCTAAATCTCTAAAAAGGCTTACTGCGGCAGCTGACACTCGAACATGTGGTGTCATTTGAGCTTTTGAGGATACTGGCGTGCCGGGGACAACTTATGGATGGCCCTTGTCGTGCGAGGAAGCCTTCCGATATCTGCATTCCTTGAGAAAAAATCACCTACTCGAAAGATCTGGAAATCCCACCGCAAGGGGTAGGTTCAGGAACCATTCAATCGGCTGTATCGCAGGGTAGCTACACGAGAGGGGCACGGGGGGGGGCGTAGGGCAGAGAGACGGCCAAGATAGGGACGGATTAATTTCCAGTTTTTGGCAGAAACGCGGTGATATTCGTAATCGGCGGAGAATTTGCCTATGGATAGACCGTACAATGACTTAAAAATCCGTTAAAACAAAATTCTTACCCCTTTTGGCCACTTTTCCAAAATCGCCAAAATTGCAAAATTTCAACCAGTCGTACCATTTGAAGGATGGAGATTTACCAGGTGGGTTTCGGAAAGGATTTTCGCAGACTTAGATAATGCCGTCGAATTCATCCCGATATCTCAATTCGTTTTTTTCAAGAGAGCGAGGTCAACAGAGACAGAGAAGGGGAGAAAGTGGCCAATTTACATCAAACCTGGTGCTAAGGATTTCATATCAAAGGTCCGTGGCGCAAAACCGCTCCGCTCCACATACACCATCGCTTGTGCATAATAACTCTTTTAACGCTGTCGTGATGAACTCGCCGAAGTATAACATTCAAAGTCGTACGTCGATAGTATTTCGTTATTAGCGCCAATTGAGAAATAGTTATCAAGTTCAATATTATAATTAGGCAACGTGCTTCAAGATTGAAGCTTCTGCTTAATTTTTTGTATATATATTCTAGAAGAGACCAAGAGAAGGTCCATGACGGCATCGCCAGCCTCTTTTTCTAATGTTTCCGTACGAAGAATTGAAAGTGTGATTCATTTAAGGGGCCAGTGAACTTTGAAAATTTCAAAAAATCGAAAGCAAGCAAGACTTGAAGAAGTCGACGATGATGAGCAATCAGAAGGGATTTTGTACGGTGCAGGAATTGCCGATTGAGTTTAGGTAAGAGTTTTTCATAGTATAAACTTCAAAGGCGTTTTCCTCGAAACGTTTTCAAAATCTAGCTCCATCGTATCTTTAAAACTAATAAACCGATTCTCTTGAAATTTGAACCACATATTGTAAACATGATTCGCAACAAGATGACCCTCGATGGTTTTAAAATTTTGATTTTTGCTCTTTGTTTTTGCGAAAAAATGCGTTTTTTTTACCTTTTTTCGTTATTCATCTGCCATTTTTTTTATTTTTTGATAAAACTTTATATCCGAGGGTCATTTTGTAGCTGGTGTCATACTGAATCTAAAATGGACTTTGATTTTTTTGTTTCAGACAAGCCGTTGCCGAGTTGTGATGGAGCTACCTAGCCCACCTATTTTTGAGGCGTTTCGTTAAAGTATAGTTTTTGTACTTAAAAATGAATAAAAATGAGCTAAATTAAAAAAAAATGTATTTCAAGACTTTATTTATCAAGCCCAACAACTTTTATATTGATATCTTTGATAAAATCCTCAAAAAAAAAATCGTGAAAATAGCCTTTTTTCGTGGCTCGAAAGTGGACTGGTCCCTTAACTTCAAGACCGAACTATGATGATCAATTCATTTTCAACTCATCAAACGGCGCGGACCCGACAGAATATCCTTGCCCGTCGTTAAGAAACATTTCTGGGTTCTGGAGAACAAGGACGGCAAATGAAAAATTCTCTGAAATTAGCAATGTTTTAGAACGAATTCAAACGAAACCTGGAGCATTGAACTGTAACTAATAAAACAAATAGGATATGTTTTTCAATCGCGTATTATTTGTTATCAGTCTCATTTAAGATAATAGCACGCCTGCGAAAATAATAGCTGAGATTTTATTGTACAGATACCGTGTATGTACAAACATTTAAACCTGGGAGCAATTTTTTATTATTTTGACAATAATTACTTTTATTACGATATTCTTCGAGGAAAAAAGTCGAGAATCTTGGATTGATTCCTCTTTTCACGGGGACTTTTTTTTTTACCAGCAACATTCGTTGCCGTTGAGGACGACCGTAAACTTTTGTTTGGGCTTTCTTTTTTGATAGCTACGTCATCGGGTTCATCGCGGAAATGCGGGTCCTTTTTCATTGGTGTATCTTGTCTCTGGTTCTTAGTTCCAATGGTCGCGATAAGGTTGAGTCCGCTTCTTCGACTACCACTGATTGTTTTGGATTCCCTATCTCTCATAACATCCCAAAGTGATTTATTTTTTTGTTCACTCGACCTCTGATCTTCGTTGTCGATTTGCTCGTTCGGCCTGAGTTCCATCGTAGATCCGTGATGTTCCGACGCTTTTCTTTCTCTGGCTTCATTCGAATCGATTGACTTATCACCATTATTTTTTCTCGATTTTTCTAACATGTTCAATATTCTTGCCTCCTCGTATTTTTCGTTATCACTAGCAGCGCTACCAGCGGCTAGATTCAACTTTTTAACGTTTTTCGGCACTTCGCTCGCGTTCTCATCCTTACAATTCGATACTTTCGAATCTGGATTTTTGTTTACTGCGTTGCAATAATTCGTCAGGGGTTTCATTCTACTTCGCTTATATAAGAAACGATAAAAATCCGACCGCATACTAGGCGAGGCTTTTTCATATTGCGTCAGCAAAGAGAATAATTGAGCTGTAACAGATTTAATAAATGAAAACAAAATTATTGATAAATAACAGAAGTAGTTTTATTTGCTAAGAGATTTTTCTCTGAATTAAGTTTTTAACTTGAAGGCAAAACATCACTTCAATCATCCCAAATGTTCAATGGTTTTATATTTTAAGGGCCAGTCCACTTTGAAAATTTCAAAAAATCGATTTTTTTACTGTTTTCGAAAGTACATACATTCAGAAATATTGGATCAAAATTTTATGAAAATCCGAGCTCTCTAAGTATTTTTTTTTTACTTGAACGTCAGGACTTCATTTCGTCTACCTGAGCGTATAGCGCGTTCGGCCGATCATAGTATAAACTTCAAACGCGTTTTTCTCGAAACAACATTTTCAATATCTAGCTCCATCGTATCTCTAAAACTAATAAACCCATTCTCTTGAAATTTGAACCACATATTGTAAACATGGTTCGCAACAAGATGACCCTCGATGGTTTTAAAATTTTGATTTTTACTCTTTCTTTTTGCGAAAAACTGGGGAAAAAACGCGTTTTCTTGTACTTTTTTCGTTTTTCATCTGCCATTTTTTTATTTTTTGATAAAACTTTATATCCGAGGGTCTGGTGTCCAAGCTGGTGTCATACTGAATCTAATGGACTTTGATTTTTTTGTTTCAGACAAGCCGTTGCCGAGTTCTGATGGAGCTACCTAGCCCACCTATTTTTGAGGCGTTACGTTAAACTATAGTTTTTGTACTTAAAAATGAATAAAAATGAATAAATTTGTTTTTAATGTATTTCAAGACTTGATTTATCAAGCCCAACAACGTTTATATTCGTAGCTTTTATAAAATCCTCAAAAAAATCGCGAAAATAGCTTTTTTCCGTGGCTCCAAAGTGGACTGGCCCCTTAAACCGATCTTACAAGGAACATAATTCAAGCGTCCGCCTTCGATTTTGTTGAAACTCATATACGTGATAAAACGTTGAAAACTATTAGACATGTATATTTTTTAATCTGCGAAAAAACGTTTCTAGGCGGGAAAACGACCCGTCAAACGAAGGCGTGTCAACCGTTAATTTTTCTTTCAATTACCCTGTAGTGGATTTTTTATCGTTTTACATTAGAAGAATTTTGGTTTTTGTTCCATTCTGATCGGTGGACTGCTTGTGGGTGAAACTGCAAAACCACCCCCCGACACGCCTTTCTTCGAGGGGTGGTTTCCCGCCTTGAAACCGTTTCTCCGCAGCTAGAAGAAAATACGGGTCTAATAGCTTCAATGTTTTATCACATATATGAGTTTCAACAAAATTGACGGCGGACACTTGAGTGATGTTCCTTGTTAGTGTCAACTATTTCATGGCGAACGTACAATTTGCCCGCACGTTTTTCCAAATAAAATCGTAGGTAAAAAAGCATGATGTTCTCAACCTTCCTCTGAAGCTGAATAGATTATTGTTCATTAACGACTGATTGCTTTCGTTGTATGAATATCACAAAGGCAAGTTTTTTTTTTAACAACATTTCGGCATCAAAGAGAACCCCTTTTTAGGAATAAATTAACCAACCGAGGTCAACGTTTCGTTGAACGAGATGCCAATACATATCGGCCACACTGTCTCGTAAATTCGTATCGCCAAAGGTGAAGTATACCATCGAACGTCCGGCCACAGCGGCTGCCATTAATTGTAGGAGAACTTTCAATTTCGGATTCCCCCGGAAAGCTCCGCAGCCCCAGTTTCCCGTCGCTATCGCTGGTAAATTCTCCTGACCTATTTCCGTCGAGCTGAATCCCACGTACGCCTGTTGGGAGAAGAAAACGATATAAAAGTGTACAAAGTTACATTCTGCTTCGTAGTATTTACCGATGAGCGCTTCCGTCGCAAGCCTCATCCTTGATGTTCGAAGAAAAAACAAAATCTACAATAATAGGACGTATGTATGGGAGAGCCTAACCAGAAAATAAGCCGAATTTCAACATGTTAGAATTCATGACGCTACAATTATGCAGTGGACTATTGTGAGATTTCTCACACATAAATTACACCAAAAATCTAAAAAATGATGTATGATTTTTTTAGTATACTTGATCTCATAGTTGATGCAACACAACGTCTCATAAGAACGCATGCAAAACTATTGCTAATAAATTATAGCATTTCTGTAAGACTTGCATACATCCTTTAACCTTAGGGGGTCAGGCTACCGTGAAAATGAAAGAACACCGGCTTGTCGCTTTAGGAAACTCAAATTAAAGCAGAAGGTCCAACATATCCTGCAAGAATCGCAGATTGAAGGTAAACTTATGATTACAACGATCGAACTACTAGTAAAGCTTCAAACGCGTTTATCTTGAAACTATGTTTTTCAAAACAGAGTACACGATTTCTCGCCATCTAATGAACGGATTGGGTTGAAATTTGGTACACTCATTCAGTGTAATAGTAGTCTTGACCGACGTTGTTCTTTGTAAGATTTTTTTTCATTACCTATTGACGATAATGATGTAATTTTTCAACGAAAATCGAAAAATTTCGATTGCAAAGAAATTTATATGAAATTTGACACAGCTTTGTTATCGTACATACAAATAAATGTCCAATCGATTTTTCAATTCTCCTACTTATTCCTTCAAAATTAGATTTTAAATAGCCCTGGTTTTCAGGTCATCCCAGTAGCCTAACCCTTTCAGCAGCTCTAATTATTCATCATCCACAGAATTACGGATGAACCGGAAAAGAAAATGTATACATACAATAACAACGCATACATACAATAACAACGCATACATACAATAACAACGCATACATACAATAACAACGTATACATTGTACGTTGTAATTGTACATTGTATACATTCTATAAATTGAAATTAATAATTAATAATTGAATATAAGCGATTTGAACTCCACCAAGCATTTAAATAATAATCATTGTAAACCTTGTTGAGTTCACGCAGCATATTTTCTTTGCTGAATTGGGTATTGGGTTGCTTGAAGTAAAGCGCGTCTATCGCAACGACCGAGGTTCTTCTTCTGCCGCTGTTGTCGCGCGGCGTTTCGTCGACGTAATCCCCGGTCCACTCAAAATTGTTGCTGTAACCGTTGTACTTGCTGTAACGTTCGATACCGCTCACTATGAGCGCTTCGGTATCGTCGAGGACCTCGGTCACGAGCATCGTCACCATAAGCTCCGGACATATCACGAATCTTATCTCTTCTTGAACACAACCCCAATTTAGAACGCCACCGCCAACGTATCTGCATCATTTTCGTTAAACGTATTTAAATGGATTCCGGCTAGGTTCGTTACAATTGCTCGAAAACAAAAGGAGAAATTAATGGTTACATACTTGTTTGCAAAGTCCACTTGCAATAAACCGGCTCCTTCGGTCTCGATCGTACCGTTGCTCGTAATGTGAAGCAGTGGAAGTCTCTCGTCCAGTTTGTCCCATTGGGGACATTCCTCCCGAGGAATGTAGCGTCGTTGTATCGTTATTGTACCCTCAGGAGCTGCTCTACGAATAAGGCGAAACGATAATTCAGTTTCGTCAGCCGCGCTGTCCACACAGTTTTAGAGTTATGGAAAGGCCTTAATTTCATTTGGATAAACAACAATTTGATGTATTTTTCATGCTTTACTCTTTTCGCTATAGTATAAGGCACGAACGTTAATTTCTCAGTATCCCTCATTTCGTCTTAAGGTAGTCTTTTCGCCGAGGGCCGTATTTTGTAGGGGCATAAGCAGGGCCCTTCTGAATCATCGGTCAATTACAGTGGCGCTTAATGAAAAGTAAGTTACAATCAATTATAATACCCAACGATAAACTGGATGAAAATTTCGCGCAAACTTAGTAGATTTAAACATTTCTAAATTTTCTCTGAAAAGTCGCAGCTATGAAAATTCTTCTTTCGCTAGTGACATTTATGCAAGTGTTGTCATTTATATTTCCTTTAAACATTTGGTGAACTTCTGTTTTTATTGCCGTTTCGGAATCGTTGAAATTCTTTACACGCGTACAGCCGTTTATATTAGGCATCAAAATTAGGCACAAAATAGGTTTATAGAGTCATTTAGGGTATAAATTGTTAGCTGGAAATGTGCCCAGCCCTCATCGCCGTAAAGTAACGTATAAATTAGACAATTTTTAGAGACATCACTTATTTGTTAAAAGTTCGGTAACTTGGCTACACATTTTACCAGTATCCTGAGATGTATTTTTACTTCGTTGTAGACGAAGATCCGTCAATTGTTAAATATTCGTGTTCGTGAAAGGAATACCTTAAAAGCCTCGTTTGTAGTATTCGTGCTGTTCGCGACTAAGTTCCGGTTCGAGAGTATATACGTGAATAAGTATGCGATTTTTCATGGCATTCTGCGTTCACCATATTCAAATATTGAGTTTCTTAACGCACCTTTCGCGGTGACACGTCGGAAATAATGAAAAAGGCACTTCAGTTTCTCCATAACTGCGTTCGATCTATTTGGTTTGTCCGCTCTATAAGAGGAGAATAGCCTGAAAAAAGTCGTAATTAGATTACGAAGGGGAAAACCGGAAAAGGAAAAAAAAGCAAACTTTCTTCCAGGAGAAAGAGGACTGGTGAGGAGCTATGATTTCCAATACCGCACCTGTTGAAGTTGATGTAAGGGTAGGAGGCGTACTCCGATTGAGGATTGGACGAGTTGCGTCGCGGGAAAGTGCAGAGAAAGGCATTGGCCAATAACGAGGCAACTTGCAGTTGGCTAAAACTTATACAGCCGTTTGTGTGTTGTTTCAAGAGAGGTATCGCACCGGTCACGAGTGTCGGTAATTGAAGAGCGAGTTGAATTATTTTCGGCAATAATTTACTGAAGAACTCGCTCGCTTCCTCTTCCTCAACGACCTTTGCGAACCAAAAATATTGAACAACATTTGAAAACTCTTCAAACCTTGATTGCAACAGAGAAAAAATATTCAGTCGGGAAATATCCACTTACGTCCGTGAAGAAATGATGGAGTGCGCAGAAGTCCCAACGCTGAGCGTACTTGTTGTTGTACGATAAAACGGCTGCCTCGAACTGAGTACTCGACACAAAGCTCTGGAGCAACTTTTCCTGTATAACTTCCCATCTGAGACGGAATTCGCGAGTTCCGTTGGGCAGCTCCACGGGATAAAGACTGTGAGCCGAATGCGGCATTCGGACATAGCCCACGTTCCATTTGTCCATTCTATGGGTAGGATAAGCCTTCGGAAGAGCCCGGCCTTTTACGGGAAGCTGGAACAATAATGTCGCATTAATTATACGATCCCTGGAAATTGTCCGTCTTTCGTGTATCCGCTCTTTCTAGAGAATTTCATTGTAACGAACGCGCATATTTCATTGTATCATTTCTCGTTCTTCGTCATTCCTAGCAAACATTGTTAAGGGATAACGATGTTGGGTAAAAAAAAACTTTTGATGTTTAAATCTTCAATGTGACGTCTCAAGAATAATATTAAATTGGCTCTAGGGCCATATGTCGCACGTCTGGTCGGTAAAAATCGTACAGCCAAGTTTTCTCCTATATATATTGCATTTTGGGTAATCGACGAGATAGATGTTGTTCGTCTTTTAACAGAGCGAAACGTGTTGCTTTTTTTAATATCAGAAAATACTACTTACACTGCTGAAAATACTTACACTGCGCCTGAAGTGGAAATGAGACGGTTAAATGAGTTTTAAAGCTGATGTGATTTTATTTGGTTATGAACAAAAAGTCAGTAAGCGAAAGTTCAAACAGGTTTTTTCAGACGTGCTTTCATGGTAGAATTTATGTACTTAAAAACTGCTGTCTGGCTGAGATCAAACTTTTCCAGATAATTCTTCAGTACTTTTTGTAAAGATGTAACAAAGATGTTCGCTAAATCATGGAAAACCTCTTCACAATTTATCTTTTCATAAAAAAGCATGTATCATCAAGATCCAAGTGTGCGTAATTTCGTTAAAATCAATATTTTTTAGAAACTCTCGGTTCCGCTCAATCGTTTTTTTATCTAAATTTAAAAGGGCATGGTATTGTGCTGTAGATTTAATTTAAAAAAAATAGAAAAATTGCAACTTCAGTGAAATCCTGATTTCTATGCCTAGTCCGCTAGTGTCCCATTTTCTATCAGAAAAATTCTGTAAAATGTTTTTGCATTCTTTCTTAGGTAAATTCGAGTAATAAATTATAGCTTGTTAATGAAGTTTATTACCTTATTAACCCTTACTTGCCACTGTGGGGTTTGAAACAACCCCGCCACTTTTTTCTTATGCGAAAATGTATTGATGATGTGTATTCTATAGAAGTGTGGCAAGTAAGGGTTAAGAATCAACTTCAATGTATGTGTACCAGTCCTTAGTCTAGCATGGCGGTGTTACCCCTTAATGGATCAGAACATTTTTCCATTTGTGAACTCAACTTTTTCCGTTCTCCCAAAATATCAATGGTGTAGGAAAAAAATTGGCTACAAATAAACAGCTATCTGTGTTGCGCTAACATTCTTATGGCCTGTCCAGTACCCATCAGTGTATCAATTGTGATAAATAGTGATACAATAAACTGGAAAGGTTTGGCGATTGCACAAATAATCGTCTTACCGTAAACAACACGATGTGTGATTCGGTAGGATGGATGGGTGGATGTTGTTGATAGCCAAAAGGTCCCAAACCTTTGTAGATTTCATCCATGGTAATCCCCTTCCATTCTGGTTCTTCATTCAATGGTTCTGGTTCACTGCACCCCATAGACGTACAAGCTTAAAAAAGTTAAAGACTATGATAAACATAGGTGCATCCAGTACCCCTTCACTTGTAAGTGCCGATTGAAAACATGTAAGAATTTTCTAAGTGGGTCTACAAATAGAAGACTCAAGATCCGCCCAATGGACTTTTCATTGCAAAGTTGAACGCTGTTGCATAAGATTATAAAAGTTTGCAATGAGCGGTAATTTTCCTACATTCATCAAAATTGGTTGCCACAGGTGAATGAACTGTGTCGGGATCAGATAATATATCAGGCGATTGAGCTCCCTCGTCCAGCGTCAAGCTCAGTTGAGACATCATATGTTCGTGCGTTGATCATTAGCTATGCAGAATTCCCGAGACTGACCTTGTAACAAACGAACACCAGGCGGTATTATCGAATATTTACATTTGATATGGATAAGGAGAATGGCTGGATTGTAAAAATGTATCTATGCATATAGATACTGTCACACATATCATAACCTACAAATTATTGCGACCGTGACATCGGTACGATTGTAGTCTAAATATTCGCTAATATTTTGTTCTGGAGATTAGTAGGCAACGAGAATAACAATCATTTTTAAGAATATCATTGACAAAAGGAGCTCGTAATATTCTGATGTATCTGCATTGACATGCCCTTATTGTAGCCGCGGGAAACCTCGCTCAAATAACACGCATTCGATTTGTCCTATTTTGATGTGCTTTATTGTCAACTTTATTTATATATAGGGAACGTAGCGAACTTCCGGTTGTCAATTCAAATACCACTTGTTTTGATCTTCATTTCAGTCGTCCTTAGCCACGGTCAGTAGGCCTATTCTGTAACTCGTAACAACTTTCGTTATCGTTAGCTCGCGACAGCCAATAAGAGGCTCCCTTTCTTCTGTAATCGTGCATGCGATTGGCTGTCGCTAGCTAACGATAGCGAAAACTGTCGCTATCGAGTTACAGAATAGGCCTACTGAGTTATAACGAGTTACAGAATAGGCCTACTGTAGCGTGATTCTGTAACTCGTTATAACTCAGTAGCGACAGTTTTCGTTATAGTTAGCTAGCGACAGCCAATAAGAGGCCCTCCTTCTTTCGTGATTGGCTGTTATCATTTATCGATAACGAAAACTGTCGTTATCGAGTTATAACGGTGGGGGCTATTACGGTTCTCCGTTTGGGTGAATATTACAAAAGTGAGCAGCTTACCATATTACGATTCTTTTCACCTAGTGAAAATGCGAGATTATTCACGTGAGTTTACTCAACACGAAATTTCGTGTCGAAAAGCGACATGCGCATGCGTGAGGGTCTTCCTAAAGCAGCGACGACCCGTCCAAAGCTAACTCTAACACGAATCACTACGAAATAGCTGATTCAGAGTCGGTAGCATCTCGATCATGGAGCCTAGATACCAGGAGGTTCAGCGAGGCCTTTCAACTCGTCCCCAAAACGAGAACAAGAAATGATGGCGCTGGGGTGCTCCGGCACCTATATGTATATAGATATACGCTAAACAAGGGTGTGATCTAAGACAGATCACAGATGATGTACCTAACCCTCATTAGTGTTAATAGATAACACCACTCAAGGATTTTGGAAAGACGTTTTCTTTACTAAAAATACTTTGGTGTCATAAAAACAATATGCAATTGGTCCTGTAGCAATTTTTTTTATTTAAGGGTTCAATTATCGATTTGGCCGCAGCGCCTTGGAACGCGCGCTGAGTTGCTCGTACAACTTTAAACGCGTTTTTCTCGATACCACTTTTTTCGATCTCAGAAGACGGATTACTCGACCACCTTTGCATGCATCGATTTGAAATTTTTATAGCAGCTTCACAATCATATTCTGTATGGGAGTACGTAGCCGTTTTTTGATTAAATGTAAACTTCTTTTTATAAAAAATTTACTGCTTTTTTTTGTCAAAAAATCGATTTATTTCCTTCAAAGTGCGCTATTTTTGCAAAATTTGATAGCAAATTTCTAGGTAGTCTCGTAGCTAATAATATATAAATTATCATTTTTTTGGTTTTTGTTTCAGGCCTTATATTTTACGAGAAAACCGTTCTCCCGTGAAGCTATATGTAAAAAAAAACACGTTTTTCTAGATGGGCTGTGTCGCCGCCATTTTGAGTTTGAGTTTGAGATATTTTCTCGCTTTTGCGTTTTTTTTCCCGAACCGTCATGAGGAAATTATGAATCGGCGGATATTTCGACGTTTGATGTCACGATCGGTCTGTCGTGAGGTTAGAAACTCATCCGATCACTTTCACCTCGTTGACCAATATATTACTATATATGTAGGTGCCGCTGCACCCCAGCGCCATCACTTCGGGACATTTTCGGGGACGCTTTTTTCAGCGCCTTTGCATTGCCGCTGAACCTCCTGGTATCTAGGCTCCATGATCTCGATGCTGAATACTTAATAAAATGCAGCAATTTAAAGATGATATCGTAGCGAATAAAATAATGTCATCCGATAATGATGAATAATTTGTTGATGATTGTGGTTTTGCGAGATCGGGAGAATCGAATGCTGCGTATACGACGATCACTGCACGATGCCTCATCCCTTTAGTAAAATGGAACAAGAATATATTGCACAATAGTTCGATTTATTAGCATAAAACAATAATTCTCTCACTGTATTATAAGAACCTTGTTATGTTCTAATACGATACAAAAATACCAGGACTTTTTTATTTGAATGGCTGTATTGCAATGTGCCTCGTGCTAAATCTTCGTCTTTTGTCATGACAAAACATTTGTTTTTGTTTTCCGGTAACGTTCATGTTGCAAACTCAGATTCTATTTAAACTTGTTGCTTATTCGAGTGAAGAGGTTGTTTTTGTCGATGCGCACGTCTTTCGTTTTGGGCTGGGTTTGATTAGCGTGCTAGTGTACTCCTACGGCGTCCTGAAAATGTGAGATCACTAGCCGGAAGTTCCTAGTGATCTGACATTTTCACCCGACCAATCCGTAATAGCGTGACTAAACTCACGTGAGATGAAGAGCGTGTTCGGAAATGAGCTGACAGTACTGTCAGTACTAGATGTCCGTTTTAAAATACTTTCCAGCACGGCTGTTGCGACTGAAACGTATCACCATTTCGTTGGCCATTGGTCCTAGGGAATTACTGACTTCCGGCTGTCGAGACTGTCAGCAGCGAGCACGGTGGTAGGCACGCTTATCGGCTTCACTTTTTGATTCACTAGGCGCCGCTACGCGTCGCTACTAGCAAGGGGAAGTAGTTTCCCCCGTACCTCTTACCGGCGAATGGGCCCAAGGTGTTTACGTATGTTTTTGTGGCGCGATTGTCGAAATAACCTTTATTTGCAAACATTTACCAGAAGGTTCTACGCGATTTACCGTGATACATTTTTTATCGTGTTTTTACGCATAAGTGTGAATTTTTTTATTAATGTTTGCGAAAAAAATGCGAAATGGCTAAGGGTTGCGCGGTTCACAATCGTAAAATGGGGTACAAAAATTGTAAGCAGAAATGCTCTGTGTTTCGCGCGCCCAAAAACGTCGAACGATAGGAAAAATGGCTCGATGCTATTCCAGGACTGAAAGAGTCTCAGTACGTGTGCGAAAAACATTTCGATGAATGATGTATTGTGAGACATTGGAGAAAAAAGGATGTAAATGGTTGTAATATGTGCTGGTATGAATTAATGTATTCAAAAAGTTTTCAGTTTTTTTTAGATGAAAGTAGTCATCTTTTTTTTAATCAACACATTTTTTTATTGGTTTCGTATATTATGCAGTTTGCACGACAGTACGGTAAATTAAGTTAGGGCAAACGGTGCATGCGTTTCGCTCAGGAGGGAAGAGGACAGAAGAGCTATTTCTCTATTCGTCGCACCACCACTTCCCCTTGCCGTCACGCACGAAGCGGCAGAAATCGGAATAAAACACAGAACCGCTAATGGTGCCTACCCCCACTATCGCCGTCGTCAGACCTGTATGTAATATCCCGTCCAGATGCCTACGCGCGTTTCCTCATTCGCGCGTAAAACGCGTGCAATGAGCGAGACTCTCGACTCGCGCGAACGACGCGCGAGTCGAGATACTCGGGTGCCATTGCCGCGTCCAGTACTACGCGCGAGTCAGTTGCGAGTGGGACGTATTTGACGATGGAGCGTGATAATGGCTGGATCCCTCCCAGCATAGAAACGCGCGTAAAACGCGGTATCTGGACGCAATAGAAATTGAAACGCGCGAGTGGACTCGCGCGTAATACGCCTCATCTGGACAGGCTCTAAGACCGTGTACCCCCCCCCCCCCCCACCCGTCGTAGCCGCCGTCCCTCGCCGAGGCGAGTAATCCAGCTCAGTAAACTTAGCCGCCGACTATGGAAATATCGAATCTTTTTTCATGCGATTCGATTGTTAATCGTTTGTTAGTGTTTGTTAGACAAAACCCAGCGTTTGTTAGAATTTATTTATTTAATTATACGAAAAACAAATTCCATGTCAAAGTTAGCCGCGGGAAAATGGTTTTCTAATTATTTCGAACTTTTCTTCGTAACCAATCGTTTGTTAGTCGTTTGTGAGTGATTGTTAGTCGATTTTTATCGTTTGTTAGAGTTCAGATTTTGTTATATCGTTTAAAAAACTTTTCATTCCCATAGCACGCTGCAAGCCACGTGAAGTTGGCAGCATTGCCACGACGACTGAGCACGGCTTTGCCCATGTGACTCCTCAATTTCAGCAAAATGCCGATTATTTCAATCCTACTCGATTGTTAGTCATTTGTTGGTGTTTGTTAGACAAAATCCAGCGTTGGTTAGACTTTATTTATTTAATTATACGAAAACCAAATTTCATGTCAAAGTTAGCCGCGGGAAAATGGTTTTCTAATGATTTCGAACTTTTCTTCGTAACCAATCGTTTGTTAGTCGTTTGCGAGTGATTGTTAGTCGATTTTTATCATTTGTTAGAGCTTAATTTTTGTTTTATTGTTAAAAAACTTTTCATTCCTATAGCACGCTGCAAGCCACGTGAAGTTGGTAGCATTGCCACGACGCACAGTGGGGCAGAATCCCAAAAAGCTGGCCAAAAGTCAAATTTTTGAGTTGTATATATTCGTCTATATATGTTCAGATCTTGTTTACTGATAGTCCTAGGACGAAATTCTGGACCGGGCAGGTTTATACCTGCTCTAGGGTCGCCTCGACATCAGTCGACATTCAGCCGCCGTTCGGTACGCATTAAACAAGCGTACGCGTCGAAAAATTCTTGCCTGTTTCGAAGTGCTGTGAAACGGACGAAACTGTCTCAATTTTAATTCTGCAAAATGGAAAAACTTTCTGAAGGTATGCAGAAAATATAATTATGCACAGTTATTGCTTATTTTATGTTTGAAATATCTAAATTTTGCAACAAGTAAACATAAAAAATTATACATTTTTTTTCGCAAATCGATTTTCTAAAGTAGTTTTAAAAATGTCTTCGCGAGTCTCGACCTTGTTTCAACAAGAAACTGATAGTGTACAGTACTAAATATAATATACTAAAAAACTGGCTGCTCAGGAGTGCTCAACGAATAGTTAGACTAATTTTTAGGGAGAAATACGTGGCGCGACATTAACGGACGTGTGAATGTAATCCATTGATTATTACGTTACAGCGCGTTGGTATATTTTCTGTCTATTAACATAGATTAATATTTATTTATCAATTCCATTTGTAGTATGTTCATTTATTGATTAATATTCATAGATCATTTAAATTTTAATACAGTAATTTATTATTCTAAATGTACGCTTTACGAAAATCTCAACATTTTATAAAATATTCCTGCAAGAACTCTCAGTAGCTAGAACTGTGTTTCCCCCATGTTTGTACGGCGTAACGGTTTTCGGCAGTAAAGGTGTATTAGTGTATACGTAGTGTAGACGGCGATTCGGCAAGGACTGACGAGGGGCTCCTAGAGCAGCCATGTATGAAAGAAAGGAGCCCGCCTGCTGTTCAGGCTTTATTATACCTGTTGTATACTGACACAGAGGTGATTCTCGTAAAGACAGATTTCATGTAATTTCGGTTTTTTTTCGTGCAGAATGTATGTAAATATATTTGTTAATCATTTATATCATAAATATTCGTTTTCTTTATAAATATAAAATCATTTTTAGTAGTAATAAATTATTTTTGTACATTTCGAGTCAGAACACCGTATATAGTTTTGTTAAGTATAAAATGATTTCAAAATAATGTCATTCAATTTTGTACATGTTTATTTTGGTATTTTACAGAGTCTTCCCAATCTTCAAATATGGAATTATCAAGAAGAGATGTTTTTTTCATGGTGAAAGACAGTTTAAAAAACGAACAGAAATTCGTTATTGGAGTTTTGAAAGATGCAATTTTCAAGAAAACAGAACATGTGATACAAGTAGACGAGGATGAAAAGTCATTAGGACTGTTATTTGCAAATTTTCGATCCAGATGGAAAGCAGCAAATAGAGGCCAAGAAAAGTTTCTAAAAAATAATGAAGAATGGTTGAATGGCACCGTATGTTTTTCAACATTATCCGATACTGAATGCACAACATCAACATCTGAGAAGATGGTGAAGAATGATGAAAAAGGAACATCTGGACGACCTTCGAAATCCTTTGCTTCATCCAGCGATAGATCTAAGAGGCGAAAGACTGAAGAAATACGTTCTACTTTATCTACAGAAGAATTGACGTAGGTTGCTCAAATGAGTTTAAGGACTTCTGGTCAAGTGGATGCTGCTCAAGTTCTTAAAGATGTCACATTAACCAGCCCAACAAGAGCCTCAAAATATATAGCTGCTGTTCGGTCAAAAAATGAGACACCTTTAACCCCAGACGAAGCACTTTCTTTGATGATCGAGAAAGGAGAATCAAAGCGCTCTTATCAGCTATCAAGAAATGCAGCTAGAGCACGTAAATGCAAATTATACCCATCATACCATGAAGTAGAAAAAGCAAAAAATCGTTGTTATCCATCAGTTGTGTACATGAATATTACTGAGTCGTGCGCACAAATTAAACTAAAGGCTTTACTTGATCATACCACATACAGAATTATACAACTTCAGGCTGATGTCATCGATACTCTAAATTCTGAAATTCTGCAAAAATTAGTACTTCACTGTAAATGGGAATGTGATGGAAGCAGCGGTCAAAGTGTTTATAAGCAAAAATTTGATGAGGCTGGAAAATCTGATGAAAGCATTTTGTATACTTCTCTGGTACCTTTGCAATTAATCTACAACAATCACGAGACGGATGAAGGAACTATTGTGTGGAAAAATCCTAGACCTTCATCTCCTCGATTCTGCAGACCAATACGATTGCAGTTTGTACATGAAGATGTACAATTAACATTGAAAGAAGTTACCGACATTGAACAGCAGATTGCGGGTCTTGCACCATACACTACTGAACAAAATGAAAAATCAATTTCAGTAACCTATTGTATGTCGTTTACGATGATAGACGACAAAGTCTGTAACGCTGTAACCGGTACCACTTCTGCACAACGCTGCTTCCTGTGCAAAGCCACCTCTAAAGATTTTAATAACATCGACAAAATTATAAAAATGGACATTACTACAGATAATTTAAGATTTGGCATATCTACATTACATGCGTGGATTCGTTTTTTCGAGTGCTGTTTGCATTTGTCGTATAAGCTCACAACTTAAAAGTGGCAAGCTCGTGAAGAGGAAGTGAAAAAGATTGTGAAAGTACGCAAGGAAGACATACAGACTCAATTTAAGACAACACTGGGGCTTATCGTTGATCGACCAAAGCCAGGATATGGCAGCTCAAACGATGGAAATACCGCCCGCCGCTTTTTCGAATATGCTAATATATCTGCTGAAATAACAGGAGTCGATGAAAATTTAATTCACCGATTTCATGTTATTTTGCAGGCAAGTTCGAGCGGGTATGATATAGACGAAGAAAAATTCAAAGACTATTGTGTAAATACTGCCCGTTTATTCGTTGCTTTATATCCATGGTATTACATGCCAACATCTGTGCACAAAGTGTTGATGCACGGAGCAGAAATTGTAAAATATGCCCTTTTACCGATCGGACAACTTTCTGAAGAGGCCCAAGAGTCACGCAATAAGGACATAAAGAACTACAGGTTACATCATTCAAGAAAATGCTCTCGAGAATCGAATATGAGAGACATTTTCTATAGGCTCTTAGTATCATCAGATCCATTTCTCTCAAGCATCAGGAAATTGCCCCAGAGACCGGCGAAATCTTTACATAAAGAAGCTATAGAAATGTTAAAACAACCTGAAGTCACCAGACAAGAGATAAGGAACGATTCCGATTTGGATACAAGTGGGTCAACATCAGAAATCGAATGATTCCAACATTGAAGATGATATACAAGATTTTTGTTACTAGAAGTAAATAACAGATATTTGATTTATTGCAAATTTTGTACTCAAGAAATTGTTCAAAAATAAAAACATGGCTCAAGAGATTTTCTACTCATTTAAACCTAAAAATATTATGAAACATTTTCTATTAAAAAATATTTAAAAATTGAAAATTTTTGTGGAATCGTCTATATATCGCGTCTGCTATTTTGAAAATTAACATTCCTATAACAAATTCGTAATCAGCGATTCCAAAAACCCTTAAGAAATATGATTGGGTATTTTTTACTGAATTATTTGACTAATTGGTTGAATTATGTCCGCCATTTTGGGTCCGCCATTTTGAAAATCGTAATTCTGATAACAGATTCGTATTCAGCGACCCCGAAAACCCCCGAGAAGAGAATTGGAGATCATTTTGGACACTTTCCGAATTTTGGCCAGCTTTTTGGGATTCTGCCCCACTGTGCGCCGCACCTACAAAATCACCTGTCAAAAAACTAGGCTTCTTCCAATTTTTTTCGATTCCAATATACTGCATAGTATAGACAACTACTGTATAGTATATACAATAGACTGTACTAATAACGAAAATGAGGAAAAGATTTTGCGTCAGGTTTCAGGATTTTTCCCAAATAAAAAATAATATATATTTTGGGTGATGTCGAAAATAAAATAAAATTTAAAAAATCGTTGCGTCCCAACGATGGAAATTTAAGTCCATCGGAATCTATGAGATTGTATCGGTTTCTTTTTTCGCTTCACTTCAGTGGGAAAATGTTTCGGTGTAAATTTCACTTTAAAAGAGTTTTGAGCTCGACGTAGAATTCCATTCTGATCGGCTGAAGTTTACTGCCCAATAAAATTATGAAGCTTGCATCGTCGAAATACAACGGGAATTGGTTTTTTTATCTTCAACATTCCAGCATCCAAATTTTTTGGTAGCTTTAGGCTGCGAGTACAACTCGAAAGTTTTTAGGATTTTTTCCCAAATTGAAAAAAAAGTTGAGCTGATAAGAAAAAGTAAAAAAGATTTTTCGTTGCGTTCCAAGATTTTTCGCAAATAAAAAAAAACGTTTCGGTTATACCGAAAATAAAGAAAAGATTTTGCGTCACGTTTCAGGATTTTGCCCAAATAAAAAAAATAATTTTGCGTGATATCGAAAATAAAAAACAATTTTCGTTGCGTTCCAACGATGCAAACTTCAAGACCATCGGAATCTATGAGATTTTATTCGAATTTCACCCCCGCTCCCACTCCCGATAAGGGCGGGTTCCAAAAGTTGAAAATCGTTCCCACTTTTTTTGTGGGTCTCTTTAGGTACTAGGAACAATCAGCGCAAATAAAAAAACTGGGAAATCCTTCACCGGCGGAAATTCAACTTTCATTCGACTTTCACTCTCCCATAAGGGTGGGTTCCGCAAGTTGGAAATCGTTGCCAATTTTTTGTGGCTTTCGTTAGGTACTAGGAACGATCGGCGCAAATAAAAAAACTGGGAATCCCTTTATCGCCGGAAATACAATTTTTATTCGAATTTCACCGCCTCTCCCACCCCCGATAAGGGCGGGTTCCGAAAGTTGAAAATCGTTCCCAATTTTTTTGTGGGTCTCTTTAGGTACTAGAAACAATTAGCGCAAATAATAAACTGAGAAATCCTTTACCAGCGGAAATACGATTTTCATTCGACTTTCACTCGCCCATAAGGGTGGTGGGTTCCGGAAGTTAAAAATCGTTGCTAATTTTTTTGTGGTTTTTCGCAGACACCCAAAATTGATGCCGCAAATAAAAAAACTGGAAATGCCATTACCACCCGAGATATTATTTTTTTAAACTTTTAACCCCTCAATAAGGGTGGATTCTGGGCCACCAAATTTTTTTGAACTTTTCGTATAGCCTGTATAGATATTCTGGAGTCATAATGTACCCGAAAAAAAATATTTAAAAATTTTATAAAATTCACAGATTTTTGTTGGAATCTAATGATGCAAACTTCAGGCTCATGAGATTTTAACAGTTTCTTTTATCGCTTCGCTTCAGTGGGATAATGTTTCGGTGCAAATTTCACTATAAAAGAGTTTTTAGCTCGACGTAGAATTCCATTCCGATCAGCTAAAGATAAAAATAAGTAACCTTTTATGACTACGGGTCGTAGTACAGTAAATGTCATTTTTTTCGGGAAAAAAATTACTTAGTCTATTTTATCTCATGAATCGTTAGTGGAGCATGTGGATAGCTGGAACCCAATTTATCGGAACCCCCCCCTGAGGGTTTTGGAAAACTCAAAAAAATGTTGTATTCCATTTTCCGGGAGAACGGTAGGTCGTAGAGAAAAAAATTTCAAACAAAAATGATAGACGACTCTATAATCTACAAATCATCTCATGTAGTTGCTGCGCTGCGACCAAAAATGCACGAAATAGCGGCCGCCAAAGTTGCCAAAAATCAGTTTCTTCCCTTTTTCACCCCGAAAAAATGTTTTTACCGTCGGCCAAATTGCAAAATTCTAGAGCAGGAAAAAACCTTCAAAAACTTTCTAGTTTTTTTTTCATACGACGCACCTTTTTCAAGATACGACGCCTTGAATTTAAAATTTCGGATTATATTATTGAGGAGTACAGCGAATCTATCTTTTTTTTCAGTAAAACAAAATATCCGGAGCTATTTCATGTCATAAATCGTTACCGGGGTACTTGAGTAGCCTAAAACCAAAAAGTCGCCCCCCCCCCCCCTCATGTGTTTTAGCAAGAAGACTAGAGCTAAGGAGTCCGAACGCTTACGGCGATCACGATCCAAAAGCGTCCACGGAAATCCAGTTATTAGTGGTTGGTGGTTTCACCGCGTGCGTCGCTGCTCATCACCGAACCGAAATGAACTGAGCGACAAGAACGCAACCGACGCCATCCGTCAACGATGATTCCTGCTTGTCATCCATGTTAGAATAAAGCGTGTGCGGACTGTGCGGGCAAACGATTTTCGCGTTTAATAAAAAATAATTGTGTCTCGGTGTAAAATATATTTATCGTGATCTGCGGCGAAAACTATCGAAGGAGTGTTATGTTTATAAATAAATTTTGTTTGTTACTGCTTCCGCAACGATAAGAAAACATATCGACTGAATTTCGGTATTTCGTTATTATTTTTTATCTGTGCAACGTATAGTATCATAATATGGGAATATGATGTGTGATAATTTGTACAACTTTTATCTGGATTAAAAAATTCTTATGAATGTTCTTGTGTTTATAAATAAATTCTGTTACTGCATCCACAACGAAGAAAAAATATTGTCTTAATTTCTTTATTTCGTTATTATTCTCTATCTGTACAGCGTATCATCAGTGTGAATATGATGTGATTCAAAATTTGTATCAATTTTCTTGTGTCTATAAATGTATTTTCTTAGTTACTGGTTCCGCAATGAAAAAAAATATATTGTCTTAATTTCTGTACTTCGTTATTATTCTCTATCTGTACAGCGTATCATCGGTGGGAATATGATGTGTGATAATTTGCAAAACCTCAGTCATGATTGAAAATTCTTATAAATTTTTCTTGTGTCTATAAATGCATTTTGTTAGTTACTGCTTCCACAACAAAAAAACCATATTGACTCCATTTCTGTATTTCGTTATTATTATTTATCTGTACAACGTATATAATATGTGAATATGATGTGTGATCATTTGTAAAAGCTTTATCTGAATCCAAAATTCTCATGAATTTTCTTGTATCTAGAAATTAATTTTGTTTGTTGCTGCTTCCGCAACGAAAAAAAATATATTGACTTAATTTCTGTATTTAGTTGTTATTCTTTGTCTGTACAGTGTATCATAATGTGTGATAATTTGTAGAGGTTTTGTCTAGATTCAAAATTATTATGAATTTTGTCAGAGACATAAACTATTATCATGTCATGGGCGGATCCTTTCTAATGCGATCTAGCGGAAAAAACCAAATCTGTGAGATCGATTTATCTGTACAGTGTATCATAACATGTGAATGTGATGTGTGATAATTTGTAAAAGTTTTGTCTTGATTCAAATTTCTTATGAATTTTGTTGTGTCTATAAATGAATTTTGTTTATTAGTGCTTCCGCAACGAAAACAAAAATATATTGACTTCATTTCTGTATTGCGTTATTATTATTTATCTGTACAGCATATTATAATGTCTGAATATGATATCATAATGAGTGATAATTTTAGAAGTTTTGTCTAGATTCAAAATTCTTATGAATTTTCTTATGTCTATAAATGAATTTTGTTTGTTACTGCTTCCTCAGCGAAAAAAAAAATGGACTCAGTTTCTTTATTTCATTATTATTCTTTATCTGTACCACGTATCATGATGTCTGGTCATTTGTAAAAGTTTTGTCTGGATTCAAAATTCTCATGAATTTTCTTGGGTCTATAAATAAATTTTGTTTGTTGCTGCTTCTGCAATGAAAAGAAACATATTGACTAAATCTCCACATTTCGTTATTATTCTCCAAAACAATCTATATTATCTATCTAATATAAAGAAATTTCCTTCACCAACTGGTTTCACAATTAATTTGATCCAATTACCGTTCCATATGAAGAAGAAAAGGGTGCTTCTTGCATATCGTACGGCACTGTTTTTAAATCAATTTGATCAAATTATCGCTGCATATGAAGTAGCAAGGGGTGCTTTCTGCATATTGTACGGCACTGGTTCGTTCCTGATTTCAATTCGGTTCGGTGGAGAGCAGCGCCACCCTTCTCATCTGGATTTCCATGGACGTTTCTTCAACACTGCGTTCGTACTCCTTACCTCTAGTCTTCTTGTGTTTTAGTAAACCTCAAAAAGTTTTTGGATTTGATTTTTCGTGAGAACGGTAACGGTAGAAAAAACTTTTCAAATAAAAAATGTACGTGACAGTATTATCTACAAAATATCTCACGACGTCGCTGCGCTGCGACCACAATTGCACAAAATAGAGGGCGCCAAAGTTGCCGAAAATCAGTTTCTGCTCTTTTTCAGTGTGGAAAAAAATGTTTACCGCCGGAATAATTTAAAAAACGTAGAGCAGGAACAAAACTACGCGATGAAATTAATTAAATTAAATTATTGGCACACTCAATTGTAATGAAGATTTTTTTCATCAGCGTACTGAGATCATCACGATGAATTGACAGAATGATTGTTCTCGATAATGCAAAATATATAGGGGATATATTTTTATATAGGGTAATGATAATTCGTAGCCTTCGGAATCAACAAATTGATTTGACAATGTACGTATGGAATGATTTCCTTGTTTCAACGACGAATTTTAATGCAATTATTTTTTGGAGGACTTTCCGTGTTTCACTCTCGGTCTGAACTTTTTGGCTGGCGGTTGCTGAAGGGGATCTTCTTTTTTAAACCATTCTGTGCACGTCCTCGCCGTCGACTCTTCTTCAACATTTGTAGGATTCGCATTGACGCAGCATTTTTTGGGTATTCCAAGAAAACAAATTGATATTAGAAAGGTGCGTCGTTTGAAAAAAAAACCTTTAGAGAGTTTTGAAGGTTTTTTCTGCTCTAAAATGTTGCAATTCAGCCGACGGTAAAAATATTTTTTTTTCGGGGTGAAAAAGGGAAAAAACTTATTTTTGGCAAGTTTGGCGCCCTCTATTTCGTGTATTTTTGGTCGCAGCGCAGCAACTACCTGACATGATTTGTAAATTATAGAATCCTCTACAATTTTTGTTTGAATTTTTTTTCTCTACGACATACCGTTTTCCCAGAAAATCGAATTCAAAAACTTTTTGAGTTTTCCAAAAACCTCCAAAGGGGGTAGGGGGTCCCGAAAACTCGTTTTCCAGCTATTCAAATGCTCCACTAACGATTCATGAGATAAAATAGACCAAGTAATTTTTTCCCTCAAAACCCCTTTTTCCATGACAGATTTACTGTACTATCGTGAGATAAAGGAAAAGGTGGAGGATAAAAAGAATAAGAAATAAATAAGAATAGCAAAGAAAGGGGAATAATTTAGTGAAAAGTAGAAAGGAAAATTGTATCAGGAGAACATAAAAGGCGAAGAGGTATTGCGAATTTGCGAGTGTCACGACACTTATACAAAACACACAACACACACACGCACAGACACCGATACATCGTAAACATTGAGCGGGCGAGCCAGCGCGTCACGACCCATCGCACCGCGATCGATAGAGCGAGTAAGGGAAAGGGAACATTTATCGACGCGGGATAATCGATTCAGATCGCGTTCGGGAGTATTTACCACCCGAGTAACTACGCGAATTGAATATTTTACCGATGGAAAAGGAGCGCTTTATGATCACACGAACAACAACGCATTACACTTATACACGCCGTTATTTCTGGTTTATATAGCGACAATAAAACTGAATAAATCTTTTTTTTATTGTAAAATACCATAAAACACTTGAGTCTCAATGCATTTATTCCCTGATTGAGTCCCGAACCAATAAATTGATTTGTGACGAGTTTCGACCCGTTACAGTATATATAGCTAACTGTTCGTCGTTCGATGTTCCGTGGTTTATGGGATGTTGACATTTCTCGATGCGGTTATTCCAAAATCTAAAATAATATTTTCCTCTCTTTCTCTCGTTCTTCGTGTTGTTGCCCCCGTCGATCGATATCACCTACGGCGTCAAGCTTTATCAACAGCGGAAACTTGCTTTAGAGAAAACACAACAAAATCGTCGGTATTATTAAACTCAGGTCGTAGAATTGTGCCGCTATTGAATACAGTCTCGTTGAATTTTTCTTGGCTAATTAGCTGCATCCCTTCATCGCTCTGTCAGCCGCAGCCATCATTTTCGAAAACTGCGTATTCGAATCATCCAATAATTTTGACGGTGTATCGAATTCGGTTACGTTGCCGGCATCGAGAACGAGAATTCGATCGTACGTTAAGACGGTTTGAAGCCGATGCGCTATCGTCAATATTGTACATTTGGAAAATTCTCTTTGTATGGTTGCTTGAACTATAGCCTCGGTTTCTGGATCTACCGCTGCCGTTGCCTCATCCAACACGAGTATCTGAAACAGCAATGGAGTCAAGTATGAAGTTTATTTGTAGTAGAGAGAGCACTACACATTATTGAAACGTCTCATATTACAAACACTTTGCGCCATGGCCTAAGTAATGAAAACGCGTCGTTCCTAAATCGGAATCGGAAATACTCGATTCTCGAATCGCGTATCTTCAGGTTCAAGGTGATTTAAGTGTGTGAGCTGGCAGGACTGAGTCATTCTCGTAGCAAATACCTTTTGGAACCAGCATGAGTGTCAGGCGTTTTTAGTACTTGGTACTAGTACTAACAAGGGGGTACTAGTACTAACAACCTACTCCCCATCGCCGATTTCTTTTAAATTTATAGGACATGCGGGGCTTGGCTAAAAATGAAAGTATCCGAAGTGGGAACTCCAGATGGCCAAGCGTTTAGAAAATAAAAATGTTGACGCGGCTCTCGCACTGTATAAGTCATTTACGTTAGTATGTTTGCCAAGCAGCGGTTTGTGTAGCGGTAAGAGCTCGGACTAGTAATTCGATGGTCGTGGGTTCGACTCCCCGTGTGGAGACTTTTTTTTCTTTTTCTATCTTTTTCTCAATTTTTATATTATTCATTTTTCAATTAAGCAAAGAGGTGAATAATTTATTTTATTTATTTATTTATACGCAAAAGGCACATAGGACGTTATTTTTTAATGAGCGCATAATCGTAGAACATTTGGAGTTGCTGATTGACTCGTGGGGAGGACAAACAAATCCGCAATTATACGACGAACTCTTCCAAGATGAAGAAGGATTGCCAACGTGTAGCATCAAAGTAATTCCCCCTAAATGTACTCGACTGGTGCAACCCTGCGATGTATATTTTTATTGTCAGGTTAAAAACTTTATTAAAAAAATACAAAACCGCTCTTATCCCATCGAGCAAGAAAAAGAAATAACTTCCCGAGAAGACTGCATAAAAATACATTCGATTGTTCATCATCAATTATCCGGGCCAATATTCGGTGACATGTTACGTTTCGCGTGGTGCGCTTCTAAACTTTGCGATGGGGGAGAATGCTTTATGAATGTCAATCAAGTATTTTTTTCTATGGAGACGTTGAAACAACGATGTGGTTGTAAAAATGCGGCGTTTATAACGTGTGCTAAATGCAGAAATAATTATTGCTTCCCCTATTTCTACGATAAATATCATCCCGACACATGTAAATCATCGAACGTCAACGAATAAAGTTTTGAATTTTCATGTACAAAGTCTTTTCGTATGCTCTTTAATTACAATCCCTTATAATCACAATAAATAAATAAATAAAATAAATTATTCACCCCTTTGCTTAATTGGAAAATGAATAATATAAAAATTGAGAAGATAGAAAAAAACGAAAAAAAAGTCTTCACACGGGGAGTCGAACCTACGACCATCGAATTACTAGTCCTAGCTCTTACCGCTACGCCAACCGCTGCTTGGCAAACATGCTAACGTAAATGGCTTATGCGGTGCGAGAGCCGCGTCAACATTTTTATGTTCTAAACGGTTGGCCATCTGAAGTTCCCACTTCGGGTACATCCATTTATAGCCAAGCCCTGCATGTCCTATAAATTTGAGCGAAATCGGTGATGGGGAGTAGGGAATGCCTAAGTACTTTCAGTATATACTAAGTATCGTGTACTGAAATTAATAGGTGCAAGTAATTTTATGAGCCAATATTAGTACCACAACTGAGTATCATACTAGTTTTGTACTGGTTGCAAATACCGAAGCTCACTGCTAGTATTTGTGGACTCGGTACTAGTACGCACTAGGATTTTGTACCTAACTAAAGGCACGTCGTACGAAATATCAAATACTTTCGACACCAGGTAATAGTGCTTCTGTATCCGCCATTTGTACAGAGACTTCAAGGTACTTGGCACTATAAGTACTGAGTACTAAAAGTATAAGATATTTCTTGCTAGAAGTACTAGGCATTTAGTGTCAAACAGTACTGAGGCCTAAAAGTACTTCGTACTAAACCTACTGGGACCATAAAGACTCACGCTTGAGGTATTTCGCATCCTTCGATACGCTTACAATAAAAATATCGCTCAAAGTAGGTAGACAGCGACTCAAGTATTTCGTATTTGTTGTTACGTTTCCTTGTTGAAATACCTTGCTTGCTCGAAGCAGTGCTCTGGCGAGACATAAAAGCTGTCGCTCTCCCATACTCAAGTTACTACCACCAGCCTCGATCATGGCGTTCAGCTGCCCCGGCATAGCGCGAACTTTGTCTTTGAGTTGTGTTTTCTCGAGAACGATCCATAGATCGTTGTCCAGGCAGTTGCCATGGGGATTCAAGTTGAATCTGTGAATGTATGTCAGGAGATAAATCTGAATTGCTCGTTAATAAGCTTAATTAGTTTTCTGCTCGTGGCCTCGATTCTCACCTCACGCTTCTATTGAAGAGAATAGGATCTTGTGGTATTATAGATATGTTACTTCGCAAGCGTCTCATATGTATCTGTGACACATCCACACCGTCGATCGTTATCGTACCACCGGAAAGCTCAACGAGCCTGAACAGGGCGACTAAGATTGAACTTTTACCCGATCCCGTTCGTCCAACGATGCCTTAAGAGTTAGGAAAGAAAAACAATTCTTAATATGTCCGTACAGCATTCTACGTCGATAATTGTGAGACGAGACTAAACTTTTGCGCGCACCTATCTTCTCGTTGTCTTTAATGTGAAACGAAACTCGATTCAACACTGTTGGCAAATTTTCCCTGTATCGAAGCTCTACGTCTTTGAATTTGATTTCACCGGTTCGCGGCCAATCGCCAAGCGGTTTTGTCAAAGGTTTCGTACTCTCGTTTTCGTTGACCAAATTCTGAAAAAAGATTAAAGTGTCGATCGGTTGATGCGCGATTCATGGTGCTTCGTGCTACAAAACTTGTATCTCACAATATAAACAAAATACAACAAAACTCAAGAATGGGAGAGACCAAAAAAAATACATTCGAATAGATTAGTTTGCCAAAATATGTGTAACCATCATGAATGGACATTTTATACGGAATGTAAACATTGCATGGGAATGTTGTAAGCTTTCCATTATTACAAAAATCGTGCAAATAATTATTGAATTGTCAATAATTATGTATATCGTTGCTTTTTTTTATATTTCCGTTATCGTGGAATGGATAGAATAGCAATGTTGGAAAAATTACTTTACCTTGAGATAATAATTTATTCTTTCGACACTTATGAAACGCAATTCGGTTTCGGAAAAAATTCTCATTGTGAATTGGAAGACACCAGACATTTGTCCGCTGTAGGACATTGCGAGGCCCGCCAATGCCGGCGGTACTTGTCCTTTCAAACAAACGACGAGGAGAGCCGTAGTACCGGTTGCAATACCTGCAAGAGTATCGTACCTCACGGCTAGCCATCTAAGCGCCATATTGCAGATATACTGACAGGACCCGTTCACGTCAAGATATCCTTGAAACCTACAAAATTCAATTTTATTTCATTTGCACAAGTCGTCGATCTTCCAATTCAATATGACAAACCATATTTATATCACACATAGTTATATTTTGTATCTGAAAAAGCATTTAAATCTAAATTCAAATTGACGTTTTTATTGTTGATATATGTCAACATTTGCGTATTCCTCGTGTTATTAGTTGCAATACCCAAAATGAAAAGCAGTGAGAAAAAGTTCGCTGTACAATTTGAGCGTGATAGAATCAAGAATTTGATTTTGTTGGTTGCAATTAATCTTTCCGAGTGCTCAATAATCATGACTAATTTTGGTATATTTTTTTTATTTGGAAAACTTCGTTTTATATGTAATTGTTGCCCCCTTTTGTCGCTGCAAACGGCGGTTTTGACACATTATCACATTTTTTGAGTAGACACCAATTTTATGCGTTTCGATCGATTGAACAATCTTTCACGCTATCATAATAATGAAACGTTCCGAGTTACATTCTACGATGTGTATCAGTTCTAAAGTAGTTTGTAGCATATAATTGTTATGTCTCTGCAATGAATCGAGTGTTTACTTCGTAGAACGATACTTGAAATTTCCCTTCCCAAAAGGACAGAAGATTCAGCTTACTGTCTAATGAAATCGTTCTCTTTCTCAAACGCGTGAATCGTGTCCAATCCTTGGATAGTCGCAGTGGCAAAGCTGTATATAGGGGATCGTGTGCTGCTCTCGAAACGTTTGAGATCCCTCAGAGCAACTCTACGATTGGCGAACGAAATTTCATTAAGGACATTCAGGCAGTCTTTCGTGTTGTAAAATGTGAATTTCCGTAAGGGTTATTTACCTAAAAACTTTGCCGATGTAGTAAAATAAACCGCCGAGAATGATGACACCTATGATGAACCACGGGAAAACGGCGCATATGAAGCCCAATGAGAAAATACAAACGAGGCTATTTTGAAGAAGTCCCTCAAGCGATATGGGCAAATGAGTATCAACTGAAAAGCCGAAATATCGTGATTGTTGTCATGTTTCTTGTCGTACATAGATTTTTAATGAAACGAAAAAAATCTTACTCTCATCGGTGTCGCGACTGAATATATTTTGAATTCTTCCTCGAGGTGTAGTCTCGAAAAATTTCATCGGTGACATGAGAATTTTTGTAAATACTCGATTGTGCAAACTCGTCGAAGCGCGTATCGATGCACTCGTCAATCCCAAACTGCGAAGTGCGCTTGTCACCAATATTGCTAAGATGCAAGTGCCGTAAATAGTCTCGTAAAATCCTAGATCAGGATTGTCTGTTATATTATCCGGAGACACGGTTTCATTGCGCTCGATAGCGCTTGCATTCTGCAAAAAAGTTGCACCGTTTAATGTTTCCCGTTCATAATCGGAAACTCCAGTAACGACGAACCGTTAACAAAGCAAATATTGAAAAACCTTTATATTGACTTTTCCACAATCTTTACTATAGTGAAATGATTCGAACAAAGTTACTTCGACACAATCAATTTCGCCACGAATACAAATGTTATATAGTTTCCTTGACATTTTGCTAAGTTTTTTTACGCAAGCTCCGAGGGAAGACATTTTTCACTCTCGATTTGCATCGCAGAAACATTGAAAAAGTGCTCCTTCTCGAATATATATTGTGTATTAATTTTGTGGGGTCTTTCTTACGCCTGCACCGGCCTTGATCCAATGAGCCAACCACCAAGAGCTGAAAGCTGTGCTACCGACGTTCAACGTGAATATCGAAAGTAAGAGAAAAACGACGACATAACCACCCGCGGCTCGAATATAGGCGCCATAAGTTTGAAACTTAATAGTCCCCGTTGCAATTTTGTCTGGCGTTATTATCGACTCACCTATAGTCGAGGGGAAAGGAAAAAGTTAAATGTATTTAGAAACAAACACAAAAAATAACACAAAATTTTGCAATGAATTACCAAAAAGCTGTAGTCTGAGGTCGGATATTTTTGTTAATTTGGAAGCGATATGTTTGGACTATCTCATCTGGAACTAGCTGGAACCTAGCTCTCGGCTTCACCGGCGTTAAAATCATATCGATGGCAAACCTACCCCCCCAATTCAATATTTTTTTTTTATTTGCGATGGACTTGTGGAACATAATACCGCAAACCCAGCATCTTATGCTGAGGAGGGTTAGTACTATCTCCCTATGTCGATCCTTACCCTTCAACACCTTTCTCCGTCTCTCTCTCTCTCTCTATGACTCCCCCCTTCGTCCCTAAAATTAATGATGACTGAAGACAATTCCCGAGAATACGACAAGTACCCATAATCCCTGATTATTCTTGATGCTTGTGTATTAAAATTTCAATTAACTCCATAGTGTAATGCTCAATAGCCGGAAGTACATTCCGCAGTCTAAACTGTGTTTCTGTGAAAGATTAATCGTAATAGATTCAGTAGTTTTCCAGATATAAACGGGCAATTTTTTTTAAATACGTTTTTTCCCTTAGTCGGGTATAGACAATGTGAACCGAAATTTCCATAAAAATCAAAAGAAATACAGTCCACGAACCCGTTACGATTTTATTATATTCAGAGATAGAGACGAAATAGAGATTCGCAGATTTACAGACAAAAGGCGCATCCATATCTGTACATTTTTTAAAATTACTTCATTTGGCTTTTTTGTTTATGTTTTTTTTTTTCACTTTGGATATATATTGCTTATCGAAATGATAATAATGACCTGCGAAGACATTTCATGAAAATTCAAAAATTCCACAGAACTCCAGATTATTCGTTCATTTTCAGTATTTCTTTACTTATACCCGCATACTCGTATAGTCACCCAGACAGACAGGAGAGTGCCTCTTTTACGGGGCTACAGACAAAGCACCCTTTACAGTTTTCCCATATATATATAGATATATTTCCTTTTCAATCGTTCTATTGAAGCTGTCTACAATGTTCAGAAGAATGTATATATCGCTATGCGTGTACCTAGCGCTAGTGGACGCGCGGCCGGTGTGCGGCTGCAGCGATATCCCATATCAAGCAGCGGTGGCCTGAGCCAATACTTGTATGGATGACCGTTTAACCGCGCATTCGTAATGCCGAAAGGCATTTTACTAACTTTCCTATGGTAACGCGACCAAAACTCAGTAAAATATAGCCGTCTGTATCGACACAAGCTTTCACAGTATTCCTGTGATCCCTAAGAAACTTAAAATACTGAGTTGATGAGTGTGGGGTGAAAATAAAGAGAATTGGTTACGAAAGGGCATACGAAAACACGTTAGAAATTGAAAAATCTATCTACGCGCATGCATATTAATTGCCCTCATCGGTATGTATTGGGAGTACAAATAAGTTTCCGCCGTTTGACCAAAGATGGCCCCACCAGGAGGTTATGATTGAAATAGTCAGATGTAAAACGTCATATCGTAAGGACATCTGGCAAGACCATAACCTTGAAATATTAGCGATTTCGTATCAGCATCACATAATGTTTTCTTGCGAAAATGTCGAGTTTTGAGCCGAATAATAAGCGTCGTCTGCGGGAACTTTATAACTCTTCTTTACTTCTTGAATTTGAAGAAATCTGCAGCTGAGGCGCATCGATTGCTTGTAGAAGCATATGGTGAGGCTGCTTTAAGTGAGAGAAGTTGTCGTGAATGGTTTAAAAAGTTTAAGAACGGTACGTTTAACGTCGAAGACAAAGAACGTAGCGGAAGGCCGAAACGAAGAGGCTGAATTGGAAGCATTATTGGAGGGAGATTCGTGCCAAACGCAAGAGTTCCTGCAAATGACGCTTATTCGGCTCAAAACTCGACATTTTCGCACGAAAAGAATTATGTAATGCTAATATAAAATCGCTAATATTTCAAGGTCATTGTCTTGCCAGATGTCTAACCTTACGATATGACGTTTAACATCTAACAATTTCAACCATTGGCCCCACCTCCTGGTGGGGCCATCTTTTGTCAAACAGCGGAGAGTTATTTGTATTCCCAATAATTACATGTTTTTCCAGTTAATTGCACAAAATGAATCATGAACCGCAATGAGATCGTTGTATTTGATCAACATTTACAGCTATGATTTATAGGTAAAAAGTGAAGGTGAGATATATGTTTGTGAATATGATAGTCTCTCTTGACCAAAGAATTAACATCATGACGAATCAATGGTAGAAAAAAGAATACTGAATACGGGGGAAAAAACTTCGCTCACCTGCAGCAGTTTCGTTTTTTTCCTTGTCCTCTCTTTTCGTATCATCACGGGACTGTGCAATTCCGGAATACATTACAGTTTTCTCAAGATCCTCGGTATCGTCATTTTCTCGGCTGTTCGAAAAACAAGTGAAAGTAAAAAAAAAAGTAGTTGCAAGTACGTTTTGACAATGCTCGCGATAGATCTCACGACGTACTCGTTGCGGGATTCGTGGTCCGCCTCGGACATCATACTCTTCACCATCGAAGCATACTTGTTGTTTGCATCCATAAGATCATCATGAACACCGTGTTCCACGATCCTCCCATTGTTCATCATGTAGATCTCGTCGCAACGGTTCAGATACTGCAAGTTCAGATCGTTTCAAGCTTACTACTCAAATCTAATTTAGATGTTCATGTTCAAGAAAACGGTCACAAAAAAGCCTAGCAATATCAAACGTATGCTTCTGTTATTTCGATTAAAGCCGTCAACGGATTTTTTACGTTCTCCAAGGATGAATTATCGGCCGTTACTATTCTTGAGAATATTAGATATTAAAAACAGACATTGAAATGACTGTGTTCAGTAAACATTCCAATGTGTCTTTCCTAATGCACCACTGTATCATGTTTACATGAGAGCACGGGGAAACAGTAGAAAACGCGTGCCCATATAGACGGCTATATTTTAGTGAAGTTTTCGTTGCGTTCCCATCGGCAAGCCAGTAAAACTGCAACGCTCTCCGTTGTCAGTGCGCGAACCAGTGGGTGGTTGAGCAATCACCCATCCGAGTATTTGTCCAGGCCAACGCTGCTTGGAGTGGGATATCGCCAAACCTACGCACCGTCCGCGCGTCTACTAATGTTGGTTTGGGTATAATAGATACCATACCCAGATAACCAACCGTACCATTAGTACGGCGTACTAGATTGTGCCCTACCGCGTACTCTACGGTAGCTGTACTGCACTGCTACAAGATGTACAAGAGGTACATGATACTTGTAGTACAGTGTACCATCAATGTATCAATACGAATAGTGTACCGTGGCGATACGGTAATGGTGCAGCGTACCAGTACGGTGCACTGATACTGTAACCTTTACATACATTACTAGTACGGCGTGGGCCACCATACCAGAGTAGTACACCGTTATCTGGGTATCGAATATAGAAAATATCGAGTACGATTTTGTCTCCTTTTGCTATCAAAATATAAATTCGATAGACCGCGGTGAAATTAGACTGCCACTATTATCTGTCGAAGAATTCTCTCGCACACTGAAAATCCACAGCAAACTCACTTGAATTTGATGACTAACGAAGATAATCGTTTTTCCTTGAAGTGCTCCTTGTATCAAATTCTCAAATATGTACGCCCCAACGTGAGCGTCGACGGCGCTCAGAGGATCATCGAGAAAGTAAATATCTCTGTGAAAAAAATCGTTATTTAAGAAGAAGGTTAAGCGGGGAAAAAGTTTTCTTAATAAAAAAAACATGTTTCAATTAGTCCTCATGATGTGTATTTTTCGAGAGATTTTGGGAATCACGCAAAGTACGTGGTAAAAATATATCATTGTCGGTATCGCCGGATAGAAACGATCAGTGACGCTACTTGTATTGGGTCTATGCATAATTCCGTAGCACAAATCGAGTAAATTTCAAACTCAACATTTTTACCAAGAAAAGCGCTCTTAATCAACTAAATATGTTCCATTGTGGTCAATGACTTTCTGACAGCTCTCCACGAGCTTCATTATCCTTCTCCCATAGAAGTCCTGAGATTTTCGGGCAAAGTTATCCAAGTGGCCTTTGCAGCCCCGGATGTACGATTTTTCCGAGCCGGGGCAAAAACTTGACATTGGCGCCCCTCTCCTCCAGCATTTGAGATCAAGGGGGGAAATCTCTTGAGACGCCCGAAAATGAGTAATTTTTCATACATTTCTTTAAAGGTGATGGACTGATCGCATCATTTTAAAATTTTGACATTATCTTATTACAACTTTCAAGTGTTCATTTTTATTTATTTTTTAAACAAAACATAATGGCGGCGTTATAAGGTCTTTCCTTATAACGCCTTATCGCCTAAATTCCTTTAGGCGTCTTTTGAAAAACTGCTCATGTTATAGCTCAAAAAGTTATTGATCGATCTGCCTGAAATTTTGGGAGGTTTCTTAGTATAACATTATTGGAAGGATATACCTATAAAAATATTTTTAAAAGTATAAAATTAAAAATGAAGTAGGCTTTGTAATCGAATTTTCATATTTTTTACCATTTTCTCGACAATTTTTACCCCTAAAAGGTAATTTATTTTCGTGATAACCTTAACATTTTAGGTATATCCTTCCAATAATCTTAACGTGAGACACCTGCCAAAATTTCAGTCAGATCGATCGATAACTCGTTGAGCTATAACATGAGCAGTTTTTCAAAATACGCCTAAAGGAATACCTCATGAAAGTTCGTCTCATAGGCACTTTTTTTCGATGGCTAGGATCACGAGACTATTGAAACTCACTAAAGCGCCCTGGATGCTAGGCGCTTCAGTGAAACAAGCTTTTTTCAAAAACAAGAATTTGGCGCCCCCTGAAATTTCCGTCCGGGGCAGGTACCCCAGTTTGCCCCTTCTTAGATCCGGGGCTGGGCCTTTGAGAACGTCCAGGGAACTGAAGGTTTTATTATTTTCATTGTTCTGTAAGGCCCCGAATAAGTGATAATTTGAAGGTTCAAGGTCAGGACTATATGCTTGAAGCACCAAAACATCCTACTCAAGCAGCAATAACCGTTTCCGGATCACCAGAGAAACGTGGGGCTTAGAGTTGTCCTGGTGGAACATAACGTCCTGTCCGTTCGCCGATGCGGGCCGCTCCTGATTGATTGCTTGCTTCAATTTGGAAAGTTGTAAGCAGTATTTAGTCGAATCAATCATTTTTTTGAGTGCCAGCAGCTCATAACAGACGATTCATTTACAATCCCACGAGATATAGGGTATGGTCTTCCGCGGGTGTAATCCAGCCTTTGCGACAATCTGAGCAGCCTCCCCGCGCTTCGACCATAATCTTTTTCGACTGACATCGTTGTAAACAATCCACTTTTCATCCCCAGTAATCATTCGTTTTAAAAATCGTTCGGTTTGATGGCGTTTAAGCAGCAAATCGCAAGCTGAAATTTGGTCAGTTGATTCTCTCGCTCAGTTCGTGTGGCACCCAAAAACATCAAGCTCGTTTACCATTCCAAGCTTCCGTAAATGTCTCGAAACAGTTAACTGGTCAATGTTGAGGTCATGTCCGATCTCTGCAGTCGTCAAATGCCGGTCGGAGTCGATTAAAGCCTTGATTTCATTGACATCAGTAGTGACTGGCCGAGCGAAGCGAGGAGCATCTTGGAGATAAAAATCTCCGCAACGAAGTTCATCAACATTATATTTTTTATAATGTTGCAAAAAATATAACATATTTTTTGTGAGTTTGCGACGCCTTTTGGCAAATAAAAAAGCGAAATGAATCGAAATATACACTGTTTTTCTTTCAATATTAAAAATATAACTAAACTTCCTAAGGGCTGAAGAAGATAATAGCATCATTGGGAATATACGTGGAAAAAAAGCTAACTGAATATCGATAAAACAAAAATCATGATCTTTAAAAAGGGACGGAGACAGACACGGCAAATGTGGAAATACAAAGAGGTGAGATTGGAAATGATAAAGGAGTACAAGTACCTGGGAGTGTGGATCTCAACGGGGAACACATTTGAGAAACATACGAAAGTAATAGCGGGAAAAATACGAAAAGAGGTTAACGCAGTATGGGGTATATGCAAAAGAGCAAAAATAGGTAGCCTAAGAAGGAAACTATGCCTCATACAGGCGATAGCAAAAAGTGGGATGTTGTACGGAGTGGAGACGTGGGGGTGGAAGAGGAGGGAGCGAATAGAAAAATTACAGGGTGAATATGGCTAAATGACAATATGTATAAATGACAATACGCCTAGCTACACATGCAGAATGGAGGCCGGAATAAGAGGCACAGGAATAGAAGCATGGAAAAGAGCAACAAATGACCTATGTCAGATAATGAAAATGCCTGAAGATAAGTGGCCGAAAATTTTTTTGAAAGAAGACGCCAGAGCGAAAGTAAATGCAACCCCATCCAAATAGGGGCTTGAAATGAAGGGAGCCGTGGAGGAGGTAGGAGTGGGAGCAATATGGGTAAGAGACGAAGATATGGAGGGAGTGAGAAAAATAATCGACAGAGCTATAATAAAAATCGACCAGGACCCCCAATAAGACTAGAACAAAATTAAGAATCCGATATACTGTAGGGAGTACAAAAATCGAAAACAACATGTAGAAATCGAGGGGTACTGGTAAGAGAAGGGAATAGAGGGTAGACCTAAAGAAACATGGGCTAGATTAAGATATGTAAATATAGGAAAAGGAAGCAAAAAGGGATACGCGGGTACCCTATGACGGCGTTGAAGGAAGAAAGAAGAAAGTTTGGAACACATTTCGGGGGGAAAATAAAAGACAAAATTTATAAGGAAGTGGTAGATGGTTCTGAGAAGTCGGGAAGAGGCTACCAAAGAGGAGGCACTGAAGCGAAAAATTAACAAAGAAATGAAAGGGAAACCGATCAAAGAGTTATGCGAGTATGCGAGGGCCATCGAATGCTAGGTAAGAGGGGAAGCATAAAGGGAAAAAGGACGAAAGACATTTGTTAGAAAAAAAAGGAAATGTGTGAAAGGGTATCAATGTACAAAGGGCGGACTGCGTAAAAATCCACAAGGGCATACTTGAAAATAAAGAACTAACTAAACTTTCTATATGTCACGGATCTAGAGGAATATTTTTTTAAATGTCGACACAAGATTCCGCTTTCACTTCATATACGACACTTCATGTGGTTGATGCGAGTGCGAGCGGAGGAACAACAACGAACGACATCTGTCGGAATTTCGCTACGGACTTATGCATAGACCCAATATGAACATTGGGAATCATCTCGATAAAAGCATAATCACCATAGTTGGACGCCTCACGTTTTGCGTCGTGAGTGTGCGAGCTGATTTTTACGGATGGCCGATACTAGCGAACCTACCATAAAAAGCTGGCATTACGAATTACGAAGCAAATGCTGCATACGGCCGCCGAGGGTGTATGACACATCCGATTTTCCTTGACAGATTCATGTTTGTTTTTGCAAGCCAGTAAGTCGGAAAATATGCAATGAGTTTAGTGGAGTGGTACATACGGGTGTCTGGTCCGCCCAACAGTGAAAGAGGTGCGTGCAATGGATAATAAAATGCTCGCTCGATTTTTGATAGTTCATTGTGCTTAAAGGAAAAAAAACTACCATCAAAAAGAGGACCAGACAACTATTTCGTTTGGGGAAACAAATTGGTTTGGCATGTGTCATTTTATGGTAGTTTCGGCGTGATCCATTGAGAAAAATTCTTAGCTCGTTTATTGATCACACGCTCCCTATATACATGCGTTGAAAATCGTACCGGGTCAATTGGAGCCTGCGTGCACCGCGAAAGTGACGCACCAAAACGTTCAAAATTTCATATTTACCTGTCGGCATAAAATGCTCTCGCAAGTGCAACCCGTTGCTTCTGTCCTCCGGACAAATTGATCCCTCTCTCGCCAATCTCGGTATGGTCACCGGCTGGAAAAGAGCTCAAATCCTCGCGCAGGCAACACGAATCGATGGCAATGTGATAACGTTCGGAATCGTAGGGTTCACCGAAAATAACGTTCTCCCTGAAGGTCGCGTGCAATATCCAGGCTTGCTGGCTCACATAGGCGCACGTACCGTCCCTCGTTAGCTGTCCTGCTGCCAGACGCATTTGTCCCAACGCAGCGAGTAATAAACTCGTTTTGCCACTTCCAACGGGACCGCATATACCTATGAGTTTGCCCTTCGTTGCCTCGAACATTATTTCATGCAGTATTTCCACTCTTTTCGGCGATAAAAGCGGTTGGCTCTTCTCGTCGTTGAAAATTCCGTGATTGTTTCTGGAATGAACAGAAAATAAAGAACGTTAGAAAATAAAGAACGAAGAAGCAACGAACTCAGAAACTGCACAGCGGTTTCCTGAAAAAGGTGTCCAGCGCGTATCCCTAGCGCGTATTGTAGAAGTAACGATCAAACGAAAAATGTTTGGGACAGCGGTTTATTGTTCGTAGTTTGAACAGTTTAAAAAATCTTCCAATGCGGATTTTTTTTTCAATCTCGGGAAATAGATTCTCTGCAGTTTTCGAGCGATTTTTTATTTTTCATTTAAGGAATGTCTTATAAACACATAAACGCAAAATTTAACACGTAAACAAAATCTTTTTACTTTTGAAATGAGATAACTAGTTTTTCTTTTCGAACAAAAAAATAGCTCTATAGACTTGAACTGTAGAATTAACTTACAAGAATCTTTTTGGATTTTTTGACATTAACCCAACATTAACCCGTGAGGCAGTTATCATGCAGACTATGTAAACGTGAATTATTGATTGACGCCTAAACAACATACATGAACATGAAAAATGTATTGTAAACGAAATAACAAAAAAATCATGTGATCAAAGTACCAGTAAATAATCCACGATACATATTTTCGCAGATTTTTTAGAATTTACCCTTAAAAAATTACCGTAAACCGCTTTGCTGGAGATACGTAACTAGTTACAAAACAAAATTGACCTTGGAATCATCTTGAGAAGGTCTAGCAAATGAAAAACGGACCATGCCATTTTATACATTCTTCGAGTACATACGACTCGTATTGGTGCGACTTTTGTTTTACTTCTCATTTCGCGTTAGTTCGATTTTTCAATATAAGTGGAATACCACTTGTGAATAATACAGGGTAATTTATAAGTATTGAGGCTCCCTTGGTAGGGTCTGCCATTGTGAGCAAAACCCCTTTCTTGTAAATGTCCTGTAACAAGAACCGGCCTAGATATTGGCGTTCAATCCCACGCTGAGAAAACAATGGCACAGTAGTTGCACACGCGCGATTTTTTTCCTTTAACCCTTTCAATACGGCAAAAAAAATCAGTTTAGCGCGCCTCATTTCCGAGAACAATTATTTCTCCTCCAAGTGATTATTATGATGAAATAACTGTTCCGTCTAAAACTTGCTCGATAAGGGTGCGAATTCCTCACCACTGAAATGCGCCTATGTTTTTTGGTAACTGGGACATATGTTGTACCATCCGTAATTTTTAAAAAATTCCAGAATGGGACAGCATATGTTCCGTCAGGTGTGAAAGGCGTAAGGCAGTATCGTCGTCTAGAAATTTTCATAAAATCGTTTTCTTTTAGTTTTATTAATTTATTTACGGTCTTCACAAACGTATTTCGAAAACTGGTTAATGATAATCATAAAATTAGCCGAGTTATAGAAATTATAGGTGTACGCTCGGGGAGCACGGTCGAGACGCAGCAACGTTATACGCGTATTTTTTTTTTTTTGGAACCATGCTTTTCAAATCGGCAAGCACGATATCTCGGCAACCATTTGGCCGATTGAGCTCTGATTTGGCATAGACCTTCAGTAGACTGTTTTTCAGCGTTGGTAGCAGAATTGCGTCGAAGTCATTTTATTTGTATTTTGATATAACTCGTAGAATGGTCAGAAAAATGGGAAAAAAATGATAATCTAAGTTCAGCATGCGGCCATCTTGTAATTTGTTTTACTGAATCTGGTTCCGAACATCACAACACTCATACAGATTGAGAATATGATTTTTTTCTTCACATTCATACAACATCCACAACACTAGTCGCTAATGAAGGGTGTTTTCCGCACGCCGGTGTAAACAAACGTACCAAAATACATAATACATTCTTTTAAGTTCGTACATATTCTTGAAGGATTAATAAAAATATGCATTTATTTTTTAAAGTCATTCCATGCTAAAAATCACCTTAAAAACAGCGCTCTAGACAACAATACTGCCTTAAGTATTAAATAATAAACGAAAATGATTGAATTATTATGAATTTGCACAACGAGTCTCCGTGTTTATTATTTTTTACCGAAATATTAAATAAAAAACTGAAAATCCTTTTGTCTAAAGGTGGATTGAACCAGTACACGGTAAAAGTAAAAGAGACGAAAACCCAGCACTTTTTAGTGTAGAATATGAATTTTCGACTGAAGGTAGATGGTTGCATACTGAAAGTAACCCCAATAAAATGTTGCCCCTCAACTCGACCCAACCCTAAGAAATAAGGATTGAAAACTTAAAGATCGCCGTATCTCGATAATTAATAGCCCGATGAAAAAATGTTCCAAACAAAAGTTGTTTGGAATAACAAAATACGTATAAAGTTCAGCCACAAATTTGGCTGCATCAACCACAAGTTTTCGAATCGTTTCTGTGCCGCTATTTTCAAAGATAGGGGGTTGGATGTCAGATAACTTTATACGAATTTTAGGTAAATATTCGGAAGTCTCACTTCTGTCAGAATCGAGCTGATTTTTTTTGTGTGTTTTCTTACCGTTAAAAAACATCATATTTAATATTATCATGACAGCGCATCAACGAAAACAATGTCAATGAATATTTTGTTAAAGATTTTTTAAAGATCACGTCGTCCGAATTTTGGGATATTACCCCGAGCATCGCGCCATATTCTTTCAATATTTTGCGTATATGCTCCCGAATCTGGATCGACCCAAACAAACAAACCCAAAAACATTATGCGCCATTGAAATATAACTTAATATAAGGTTTCATAATCATGAAGAGTTGATAAAAAAAATGTACAGCCACTTTTTAGCGGGAGTGACACTTCCGAATATTTACCGAATTTTATTATTTCAAACAACTTTTGTTTGAAACCTTTTTTGATCGGGCTATGAATTATCGAGAAACGGCGATTTGTAAGTTTTCAACCCCTATTTCTTAGAGTTGGAGCGAGTTGAGGGGCAACATTTTATTGGGGTTATTTTCAGTATGCAACCATCTACCTTCCGTCGAAAGTTCCTATTCTACGCTAAAAAGTGCTGGGTTTTCGTCTCTTTTACTGGACTAAGATCCAGAAGGCAACTTGAGTTCGCCCGACGGGATGCAAGGGCGAGACCGAGCGCGAGCTTACGGAAAAAATGTCAACACGTTCGCGTGATCAAGCCGGGCTAACGCCGATTCTTTCGGGATCCTCATCGTTACGGGTCTTGGTGGCTGAAATTTTATAAAACAAAATTTCTTATCGGTAGCGATAATATCTGCCCGAGTTGCCTCGTAAACGAAACGATAACTGAACGGGCACTTTTTTCCTGATCGCCTGATTTCCTGATTCCTAACATTAACATTAACGTAATCTTTGTGACGCGATTCCGAGAAATCACGTCACAGTACATATAGATTAAATATATAACTTACTTATTCCTGGACTTCTGGTGTTTTCGTTCTTCTACCAATTTTTCGTTAGCTTCGCATGTAAATGTGCCATTGACGATTGAAAGTGCTTGAGTCTTCACTATGGGTTTCGGCACGAGGCAACGCGAATCTTCCATAACGAGTGTGTTCTGTCGAGACAAAAATGATTTCTTACATCCTCCGTTTGTTTTCATTGAATCCTAAACTAATTATTATACTTTTCTGTACAAATAGTTTTAATTAAGTGATACAGTGGGTGTTTTTTTTAAGTTTTGGTATGTATGTGCATATTTTATTTTTGGCGAAGCACAAAAGATTGTCAAGCGTATACGTATATTTGCCTGCATATTTGCATCAGCTGGAACGACACACGAGCGATACATCGGGACAATGTCTTATGCCAATAAAAATCATGCGAGACATGATTTTGAATCAACTATGTGGAAATAGCGTACGAAATGTGGGTAATCAAAAAATGGAAACAGTTAGCGGACAACAACGATCATCCGTCGCTTCCGACGGATGCACTCAGAAAAAAGCTTTATTATGTTTCAATAAATTGGCACATTAGAACATAATTTCTTAGAAATTAATAAACGTTTACTCGTATGGAGACAGTTTTTATGTGATTGTAACTACAGAATTTATTCGGCGTCACTAAATATGTTTCTTTACGTGCCGATTTTTCACATCAATTAAAAGCCATATTTAAAATAGAAAATTTGAATAAAAATTTCCTCAAATCAAATAAATACTACTTTCCAATCACGAAAACCTCTTATTTCGCGACTATGATACTAATGCGCGCATGCGCACTTTGCCCTTCAACGCGACGGGCCCGACAGCAGGCCGCTCGTCAGATGTAGCTCACGCATACGCTTACCATGTAGCTTCTTCCTATGCCAATGCTTTTGGCACAAGTGTCAGTGTTGCGTTTCGGAAGTGAGAAACTCGACAGTGAGGAATGATTTGAGTGTAAGTAAGAATATTAAGTGAGAAAAAAACGATCAAGTGAAAAAATAATGACGGACGAAATAACACAATTCCTCGAAGAAAACCAGCTGGGGGATTATGAAGAATCCTATTAGATGTTAAGAAAAACTCTATTTGTCGGATATAAAAGACCTATTTCTTCTAATTTATATATCCTATTAGATGTTAAGAAAAATTCTTAGTAAATCTTAAACATAAAGTTAAATAAAAAATGTTCTTAGCTGTTAATACAATCGTAGTAGGCCGACATACGAATAAGAAAACTTATTCGCCGGGAGACAAAATTCTTTGTCCTTAATAAATCTTTTTTCTGAGTGTGGAGAGGATGGAGAGTAGACAAATAAGTACAAATCAACAAATACATTCAAGTACAAATTTACAACATTGAATCCCTGCACTTGACTTCACCTCCTGCGTAAAAGCGCGTGGAGCTTTAAATCACAAGCTTTCCCGTGTTTCAAGTGACATGGCGATACTGAAATGTCTGAAAATGAAGTTAAATTATTTGTCTGATCGAAGAGTCAAATGTATTATATCCGGGGCACCATGAGTTTCGAATGTTGTCTCGAATTTTCAGAATTCTTGATGTTTCACCGTTGCAAAATGATCGGTTGATTATCGGCTAAACAGCCATTATTATTGGCCAGTTGTGTCGTAAAGTGTTTCAGTTTTTTTTACTATTTTTTTTTACTTTTCTTCATATAAATACAAAAGTGAAGATTCAGGTTTGTAGAATATACGCCACAAAAATCATGCCATCTCCAGTTATCGTACAAAGTAACTGCTAGAATAATTAATGAAATAATAACAATTTTCTAAAATAATTCTTTCGCGTAATCGATATGACAATCGAGCGACTAAGAAGTTAATGATTTGAAAAATAGAGAATGCAGCGATAGTAATATAGTTGGAAAATCTGAGAATAAAATCGGAGTAATGATTTACTTAATTCAGCAAGCTTCGATCTAATTTTCAACTTGCTGTTATTAAGCTTCAATCAAACTATCGACATGCAAACTCAACGAGTCGGGTTGTTGTTATTCGAAATGTATACCGTCCCACCTCAATGTTACGCGTATTAGCGATTAATCGAAATTAATCTTATTACTGACTAAATGAGAATTTCACTGATTAGAATGAAAAATACACTGCAAACGATACAACGAGATTTTATGAGAAATATATACGACTAGGTGGTCAGTGTTTTTTTTTGCATTCGAAAAACTGCTCGATGAAAAAGATCGCCTCAATCATGCCCAACACATATGTACCACTTGGATTTTTTTCTCCACACAGTGTGCGTTTATTTTTTTTAAGGATTGCACTTGTACGGGAGATGTATTGGAAAAAATTGGTCAAAAAAAACACCATAACTATACAATCAAATTGCATCGCATTTACCGGCAATAGTTTCGACCAAACTAATCGTATTTTGTAATCCCATCATTCGAAACTTTTAGAGATATCAAAAGCTTCGGTTTTGTTGTCCGTAAGTAGATTATTTCGATTATATTTAATTAGCATAGTTAATAATAAACACCTTTAATCTCTGGCAACAAATCCTTGCCTCAATCATACTAGTTATCGATATTTCGACGAATGAAAACATATGCCGAATCTGCGTATTGAGAAGTGTTACAAACGGAAATACCTGAAAAAAAATAGATTAAGGTAATATTTGAAACGAGGAAATAAGACAAACATGCGAGCTCGAAAATACCCATGGAAAAGTTTTTCGCAGACAATAAGGCGTTCCCTCGCTCTTGCCTCACCGACTAGTATCGTTAAAGCTTTACTTCTTCAGTTTAATTAGGGTAAGTCAAGTACAAGTAGTAGTTTCGATAAGAATACATGCCCCAATATTAATATACGTATTTGTGCAGCCGTAGGCTAGCAGTATACATTTTCCTTCTCCCTGTGCATATACAGTTTTTGTGATTAAAAAACTGCCACCAGTGAAGCATTCTGTGGTATATATGTTACAGTTAAAACCGGTTTTCGGTTTAAACGCGTTTTATCTAGTGAACCCCCGTTCTGACTGAACTGACTGAATTGATTGAAAGTTTTGGTTTGTTTGGGTTTCTAAACATAAATTGTAGTTTTGACTAGGAAAAACTAGTTGTAGCGAAGGCATTCAGAGAGAACGGGTTTTTAGCAGGTAAAACGCGTTCAAACTGAAAATGGGTTTAGACTGTAACATATATGTGTGTGTGTGTGTGTGTGTGTGTGTGTGCGTGTGTGCGTGTGTGCGCGCGCGCGTGTGTACTACAATTTTTGTACAACGAAATTAAGAGAACTCATTGAGGGAAAAAAACCTTGGTCCTCGCAAATGATATTCTGCACTCGAAGTAATAACGGGTAGCCTCCCGGAGGCTCGAGAGAGCCTGCTTCATATTATTTATCAAGAACGTTGTGATCGGGAAAGCCTGTAATTTGTTCAATACTGTAAGTATTTCGTGGCGGTTAAACGTGCGATTATTATTTCTCAATACGTGACATACTTTTGACGAAGTACCTTAATGTGCACGGGAAAAATTGTTCCATAAATTAGCATGTGTTGATCAAAATAAACGATGCGAAGTGTTTCTTATCGAGCTATACAAAACGGGCACGAATGAACTGATGTAATTTTTTTAATAAGCATAAATCACGCTATCATTCTGACACTAGCGAATAAGTATTCCTTTGAGTTTGACTGATCCTTTTTCACCTTTTCACCAGCATTTTTCTCAACAGTTGTTTATACGGAATATAGTTCAAATTCATTCACTTTGTTCTCAGTGGTAATGTTAAGAAATAAATAGGAAGATCTTGCAGCGCCCATACGGGTATTATGCTGATCTAGCCGGTCATAAATCAATTTCTAGAACTTGACGCAGGTAAAAAGACGGGTTATTATTATTGTTAAATGACTAGAGAACAATAGGGAACCCTTCCTCGTCTCTCATCGGTTGCACCCGCGCCCTAGTTGCAGTCGGAACTTTACAATCAGGACAAGTGTACGTATCTTTCTCAGTTTTCTAAATTTAACTGTCTCGGTTAAAAAGTAAACATTTTTGTTGATAGCGATTTCTTTGAAAATATTGCTATGGATTTCGATCGAGCAGCTAAGAACACACACTTTTGAAACATTTTGCTGTGTTATTTGTTAATGGAATATTGTTTTTTCGTCATTTGAAAAAAACGTTCAAAATTGTTAAATTTTCTACCAGATTTTGACGCATAAAAAGCTTTTTGTTGTGTTTCCGTGTTCGTCCCGGTCATTATTTCAATTGTTATTCTGACACGATGGTTTGTATAATATAATCAGCATCAAATCAGCCGCACTTATCCGTACTTTTTCGAGTTAGGAGTGAACAACCATGACAGTGAAGTTGAATGAAGAGAATAGAGAATTTGTGTTCGGGCGGAGTGTAACCTTGATATTATAAACAGGAAATTACTAAATTCCGACCCACTGATCACTAGCATGAGACCAAGGAAGAAGGATGTAATTGAACTGATGATTCCCACTGAATCTGACTCTGAAGATGAATCACAAGGAATATTACTTAAGGCCTTATAACGCGAAAAATGTCAAAATTTTTCATTTTTTATTTATTTTTGATTCCATTAGCCCGAACGCTTAGGAATATTTGAAGCTTTACAGAATTGAAAAATTCTGTACAGCTATTAAATGAGATAAGATTGCATTTATTTACTTTGTGAAAGTTCTGACTCTTGAACGAAGGTTCAGATCGCTTTGAAATTTTTACAACATATTCTTACTATCATCATCTATCGTGTGAGACACAGAAACAAAAATTTCAATGACACAAAAAAAAATTTTAAAAAATACCGACGCAAAAATTGAGTAAAAGAATTTTAAGTTTCGAATTTTTATTATAATGATTTTTATTAAATAATATTGTTGGTTCACACTGGAGATACATTCATTAGGCAATTATGAATATGTTCATTTTTTCTCAGATACCCACATCGATGCCGAGAACTTTCACCATCAACGCGCGCGCAAAAAAATACATTGCTTTATTATGTTATATCTCCGCCATTTGGTAATATTTCTGATTTTTTTTTACATATACTTAACCATGTGCATAAATGATCTGTAAAGAAAATGTTGTCAATATATGCGTCATTTTTTTTAACCGCGTCTAGAAAAGTACCTTCGAAAATCGGCGAAATCGCGTATATAAGGCCTTAAGTATCCGTCGTCGATTTTGTTGAAACGCATATACGTGATAAAGGATTGAAATCTATTAGACAGGAATTCATTTTTATCTACAGAAAAAAGATTTTAAGGGGGGAAACCACCTCTCAAAGAAAGGCGTATCGAGGGGTGGTTTTGCAGTTTCATCCACAAGCAGTCCACCGATCAGAATGAAACAAAATTCTTCTAATGTGAATCAATGAAAAATCCACTATAGAATAATTGAATAAAAAATAAAATTAAGGGCTGACACGCCATTCTTTGAGGGGTCGTTTCTCTCTTAACAACGTATTTGCGCAGATAAAAAAATACGTGTCTAATAGTTTTCAATGTTTTATCACATATATGAGTTTCAACCGAATTGGAGGCGGACACTTAAGTAATGTTCCTTGTCAAATTCAGATTCAGAGGAGGTTCCTGAAGACACAGAGAGTGAGCAGGATGAAAAAGAGCCCTGGCACTAATCATTATTTTAATTATATAAATTATATCAAGTTCAGTTTTAGAGAAAAATAAAAATGTAAGTTAAAAAGATAGATTTTTTTTTCTCTATGTAACCCGATACTTTAAGGTACATTATTCATCGCAAAACACTTCCCATACCTTAAAGTCAATTAAAGAGTCATTACAAATAAAAAAATCGAAAGAAATCATTTTGACCGTCTAGATTGGCAAAATACCCCTATGTGTGCAGCGTGACCAGAGAGATTGGGTAAAAAAACTTTAGTTAGCCTCCAAGACTGAGTAAAAAATACTGGCTTTTTGACAAAAATTTGTCGGAAGATCAAGGTAATCTCGAATTACTATTACACCGTCCGGAGATTAAAGAGGGTATTGAAGTTTGCATCGTTGGACTGCAACGTAAATATATTTTCTTCGTATTGCCGATTTCTTTTTGGCACAAGAAGACTGCACAAATTACTGAAACATTTTCGTGGATCGTTATTAAAAGTATGTAACGAAAACTTGCACAAAAAGTCTCGATAATAATAAGAATAAAGAAATTGAGAAAATCAAGCAGAATTTTCGTTGCATTCCAACGATGGAAACTTCAGCGCCATAGATTAAGGTGGGAGATTAAAATATTTATGGAATTTAACGAAAATGCAGGCTCGTTCATCGCTTGAAGCAACTCAAATTAAAGAGGAAGGTCCAACGTATGGTGAAGGAATCGCAGATTGAACGTAAAATTATGATTACAACTTCTAGTGAAACTTTAAACGCGTTTTTCTCGAAACTATGTTTCTCAAAACGGTGTACATGATTTCTCGACATCTAATGAACAGATTGTCGTGAAATTTGCTACGGTTATTCAGTACAATGGTACTTTATTTTAGAGCGACATTTTTCTTCTCAACATCTCTTTTTATTAGTTTTTAAAAAATAATGATGTCATTTTTCCCCGAAAAATCGAGAAAAAAATCTTTTTTTTAACGACTAAAGCATGATAACAAAAAAGCTGAGGAAAGTCTTAGTAAATATTATCTATTGTGAGGAAACTGTTTTTTTTTTGTTTCAGATCAACCGTGTGGCCAACATCAAGTACACCGCTGAGCCCCTTAAGTTCAAACATCTTGCATGAGATTCTTTATAACCTCTTTAATTTTTAATATTTTTAAAATGAAGTTTGATATACAACCTTGTTAATGTAGAGATAAATAAATGTCCAAACGATTTTTCGCACACTTACTTATTTCTTCAAAATTGTTTTTTCCCCAATAACCCTGATTTTTGGGTCGTCGCAGCAATCTAATTCCTTAATCAAGATCAGCGCGTAGTGTTCATCATTGCGTGAATAAAAAATACCGTCAAGTACATTTCTAAAAGAGCCATGAGGTATTCTACGCAATACTTGAAAGCTTTTCTCGAGAAGTACGTACATCAACCATCCGTTGAACCCTTCCACATAATATATACCAATGAAATATATAAGAGTCGGGCTTGCATGGATCATTGACTGTAACACTTATAAGTGCAGTAAGAAAAATTAATCGTTGGACTTGATGCTTACCTGAGCGGCAGTTAAATTATTACCTCCAGCTACATGAGCGAGAAACGTGACAATAGCGGAGATTACCGGTATCGCGGGAGACAGAGATATTCCGAAACTTCTCGCGTACGTAATTCTGTGCAACCATTTTTGCTCCTTTTTTCGAATCTCTGCCACATAACAATAACATTGTACGTGTTGAGTGCCATTATCCGCAGCGAGTGTATTGAGCACTAATCACTTACCCATGATATTTAGACGGAATGGATCCTCCCAAGCGTACATCTTGATAAGTTTGATACAGTCCAATATTTCATTGACCACTGATACTCTTTCGTCGGAAATGTTGACGCTCTTCGCCTTGAAGTAACCGTTCAACCGTGATATCGAATACTAGAATGAATAATTGATACATTCTGAGAAACACATTATGGAAATATCTGCATGTGGTGCGCAAAACGTATGATAAATAAGGCATATCGAGGAGAACATATTCAATCCTAAAATGAACTGGAGTATTTTTTAACGACTCCTATCACTTGAAAATAATACAACAGTTAATATTGGAATAAGGGAGCCTGAAAACCCCAAACAAACGAAATACTACTCTTGTATAACAAATGTGTGCTCTTTGTGTTTTAAGTTATTGGGGTTATTTGGTTGGCTGAGTCACTACCACCAGTGCCCAATTAAAGTTAGTTTGGATATGTAGGTATATAAAGACGTTCTCTTCCACACCAATAATTGCTGTACCATTTCTAAGTGATAAGAATAGTTTGAAAAATATTTTGATCGGTTTTGGAAAATATTGCAAGCAGAATTTCAAACTTTTCAAAATCCTGTTTAATTGGTGTATAGGATAAACCGATAATGGAGGACGCGTCAAAATATGAGGCATAGGATCGTAGAAGTTGGCAAGGGCATACCGAGGAACATTGGAAATACAAATATAAATTGAAAATAGTATTTGTCATCATCGAGTGTAACAGATAAAAATAATATTTTACTTTTGGACGAGCTACATACGTTTCAGTAGAAATCGTTTGAATGAATTAAAAAAATTGGACAACTGTAAAAAGTATGTAATATCGTGTAAAGTGGCAATGACAAAAATATTTCAAGTGACGCTACAATTTTTATTTTCGTTCGTGCTATTGCATATGTGACATCCGTTTAGCTCTGTACGATATTGATATCTCAACCGAGTCATTTTTCCATGGCTGATGGCCCTTTATTTTGTCTGAACTACAGACACACAGTAAAACTTTTCTACTTCACATTAACGTTGTGGAGAATTTCAAAAGTTTCACCATTACTTGCCTGGATAGGATAGAATAAGAAAAACACCAACATGCCCAATAATGCCATTGGACTCAGTATCCACAATATATATATAATTCCGCATACGGTGACCACAGGTCCACCGATTATAGTCGGCGCAAAGACGCAAACGTCAAACATTCGTTGACCATCATTGGACATCATATTAATCAACTGAAATGCAAATAAAGTTCAAAATTCGTTAAAACGAGGTCAAATATACTTTGAAACCAAACATACTTCTGATTGGCGAATCGTGTAAAACTACTTGCTTAGACATCCGTATTCCTGGGTGAATAGAAATTTAAAAAACTCGAAGTGGCGAAAACATAGGATTTGTAGCCAGAAAGCTTTTGCATTTTGCGCATGCTTTCGCGCAAAATTCGCTAGATCTTGCTTCGAAAATTTTGTTTTAGGAGCAAATATCATTTTGCATTTGGCAATTTAAAAAATCGCAGAATTTATGAAAAAAAACTACAGGATTCGCCTAAAAATAAAACTTATGGATGTGTATGCACATACATTTATGTCATATGTGCGTTCGAGTGGACAATATATATTCCTGTTTTGAAAATATTTACCTTTCCCGAACTTGTGTTGCTGAAATCATTTATTCTTACAATTTTCCGATACAGCATACCCAAGTATGCACTCTTGAATCTCAGAGCTGTTCTGTAATTGTTGTTCCAACTCCAAGTGAGAAGGATTGTGCGGGTCATGTCGCACAACGCCAGCAACAATGCCCATTTTATTCCTTCTCCGATCATTCCCTCAGGAGATTGAACAAACTCCAATACTTTTCTCATCAACATTAACTTTGAAAGAACAAAAAAAGTATTTGTCGAACGTAACCACGATTAAGACAAGAATATTTGGTCGTTAATATGCATGGTAAAACTCACGTGACTGAGAAAACCAAGAATTAACGCTACGGTGAGTATAAAACACGAAGCGGTCCATCTAGTTCGATTGAATCGCCACGCTGCTTTGCCAAAGGATGCAGCGTCGGCGCCGTTCCTCGCAACCTCTTCGTTCCACAAAATTTCCAGTCTGTAGACAGTAATGGGATATGAAAAAAATAAATATAATTACTCGTGTACATAGAACCAGACGAGTTAGCTATGGTTTTAAATTGGTACCTGCAAGACTTATTAATCCCACGGCGTTTTTTGGCAAGGAAAAGACAAAGACATGGAAACATTAATGGTAACGTAAAATATTTCAGATAGTTTGAAAATGATGATGAAAAAAATAGAAAATTCGTGTTCAATGTTGTGTCTTCTAAATTTTATTTGATTTTTCTACAGACCTTTCTGAATACGGCTGTGAAAACCGTTTAATGGTACTCATAAAATTAGCCGAGTTATAGAAAGTGTAAGGACAACGCTCAGGGAGTGCGGTCGAGATGCAGCAACTTTAAGGAATATGGATAACCTTGGAATTTCAAAAAATCAATTTTTGGTTTATTTTATTTTCTTATTGGGTAGAGTCTTGACTTTGATTTGGTTCAAAGATTTTGTAAAAATTGACCAAGTTATGACGATTTTAGTGGAGTAGGTCAGAACGTCCCGTCGCGTTACGGCTCTAGCGCTGCCGGTGCATTGTATGGTTTCTAAGGGCATTGATGTGACTTTGTCCAACCAGACTGGTTGATTGTCATACGGTGCAGGAATTGCAGATTGAAGGTGCGAAAAATAAGTGTGATTTTATCTCAGCCAAGTAGTCCATACACCAAGGCACTTTATTACCACCACGTGGTAATAAACGTGGCACCACGCCAATCTTGGCGCCAACATTTTTTTTTTGGTACGAACGTCTTCCGTATGTCACCACTAGTGAATTTGAGTCGGGGGAGACTGAGATTTTTTATTATTTCCATAAGTTATGGGGTTTTGAAGTTTGTTGAAAACAAAATTATTGTTTTCAAAAATGTGATTTTTGAAAACAATAATTTTAAACCCAAACCCAATCAAACTCACGAGTTTGTAAGGGACCAAATCAGTCATGCATGTAAACACGCCATAACGCCAGAAAAATAACACATTCTCACATTTTCACAATCATTGTTGTGTTCACGCGTTCAGGTGTGTATATATGACGTCGGGCACGTTTTGGAAATCGCGTATTTCGCGATTTCAAAACCCCATAACTTATGGAAATAATAAAAAATCTCAGTCTCCCCCGACTCAAATTCACTAGTGGTGACCTACGGAAGACGTTCGTACAAAAAAAAATGTTGGCGCCAAAATTGGCGTGATGCCCCACTTCTGCATAATTACCAAATTTTTCAAATAACAATTGGAACGAAAGAGTGCATTTCATAGATAGAAATTTTAAATAAAAGGTGTTTAATTTTTTTACTACCTCTATTGGTAACGGAGATATAAGTGAGAAAAATTAATCGCATCACCTCTAACTCATCGTTCCGTCTTTCTCATAAAAATTTTCCTTGCTCATATCCGAATTACTAATGGAGCTAGCGAAAAAAATTAAAGAAATTTGTTATTGCTAATTCAAAAAAAAACATCTTTTATTGCAAACATTTTTCGACAAAATGCACTTTTTCGTCACAATCGTCATTATAACAATTAAATTGTTAATGACGGGAAAAAGCGATTCTAGAAAAAAATAAATGTCCTTTTCGTATTGCCTGTACCCGAAACCAGAAAGAACCACGGTAGATATTGAGGAGACCTAAACATTTATACGAAAATGGTACACGGAAAAAGTGAATTTAGTATGTTTTCTTCTCTTGCGTTTATCTCGAAAGTATACTTTGCAATTTGGCGTACGTCATATCTCAAAATCTAATCGTCCGATTTACTTCAAATCTGGATTGGACATATCTTATAACATATTCAATCGACTGACCAGATGATTTTTTCATATGTTCGTCCGTTTGTTAATAATAAACGTTTAAAGTCGTTATTTTTTTGTCGAAAATCGACCTTTTCTTTAAAAATAGTGCAACTTACGCAATTTTTAAAATTTCGAAATCTAATCGGTGAGTTTGTAGCTTTACCATTATACTAAAAGTATATTTTTCCATTTTTGATTTTAGATGAATCCACTTAGCAGAATCATGTACGCGACCGAGCCGTGAGGAGGCTACAGCCCTGAGATTAAATAACAATGATTACGGTGTTTATAAATATTTTGCAATAAAAAAGGTGACATGCGGAGACTATGTACTATCTATATGCGATAGATGGACCTTATCATCCCAATACCTGAGACGAAAAAAAATATTGAAAATCGATCTGTTTTTTAACTTCAAGGTTATGCATACCCCTTAAACGCGTTTTTCTCGAAACTATGCTTTTCAAATCGGCAAGCACGATATCTCGATAACTAATTGGCCGATTGAGCTCAGATTTGGCATGCATCTTCAGTAAACTGTTTTCCAACGTTGCTAGCAGAAGTGAGTAGAATTAACTTCTCATTTGTCAATAACTCGTAGTGTGATCGGAACTCTCATACTGACTAAGAATATGTTTTTTTTTTCAGATTCTAACAACGCCCACGTCACTGGTCGCCAATTAGTGGTGTTTTTCGCCCACCGGTGTGAACAAACGTACAAAAGAACATGATAATGAATTGTTTAAAAAATTTGTACATATTCTTGTAGGGTCAATAGACATGTGTATTTTTTTTAGTTATTCCATCATAAAGAAAAGCCCTCTAAAACAGAGCTGTAGACAACAATAGTGTCTTAATTTAAAAACTGTCTGAATTTCGAAAATGCCCGTTTTCGCGGAGAACTCGAACGTCAAACAATGTTGGCCTGAGCCATTACTTGGATGTCGATACCGTTTTACTGACAAGGAACATCCCTCAGGTGACCCCCTTCGATTTTGTTGAAATTTGGATATGTTATAAAGTACCGAAAAGTAAGCGATACGTATTTTTTTATCGGCGGAAAAACAGTTTTAAAGGGGTGAAAGCGCCCCTCGAAAAAAGGCATCTCTAGGGGTAATATAGCTGTTTCACACACAAGGAGTCCACCGATTTTAATGAAACAAAAACGAAAATTTTTCTAATCCGAAGCAATGAAAAATTCACTATAGTGACATTGCAAAAAAACATTAAGGGGTGAACCACCCATATATCAAAGAGGTGGTTTTTCCCCTTAAAACCGTTTTTCCGCCGATAAAAAAAATACGTATCGCTTACTTTTCGGTGCTTTATAACATATCCAAATTTCAACAAAATCGAAGGGTGTCACCTGAGGGATGTTCCTTGTGAGTTTCAGATGATAGCACAACTGAACCTTATTAAAAATACAATCGCCTGTATCGGCACAGGTTTTCCATAGTTTCCCAGTGCCCTCGTGCAAATTACATGCAGTGGTGCTTCAAGAAAGAGTGGAGGTGGGACACACTCGGGAATTTTTCTAAAGAACCGGAAATAGCGAAATGACAAATGCAGGGGAAATAGTGAAAGGAATAAGATCGTAGAAGCTCGTAAGGGCAGATGAAAAAACATTGGAATAAATAGTTAAGATACTATTGGTTTGTGACCATACTACTAGGACGTCAAATTCGTTATAACTCATGACAGGAACTTGAACGTTCTTTATACTTTAATACGGGTCGTGGCCCGGCTAAAGTCGAGAGAAGTCTGTGCACTATCCGCGCAAAATTGTCCCGGAAATGTCAAGGCGCTAAATAATACTTGAACGAAGCTGTACAATTGGCTAATATTTATTTTTCTTGTTTTATGTTATGTAAATATTTTGGAAAACATGCAAAACCGAAAAAATTGGTTTGTGAAGTTGGATAGACGAACAGTGCATACAGTAAAATTATTACGATGCTTTCCCACTTTTTTCTACGTTTCTAACGCTTCCTCTGTATTCTGTGATCTAGGCACTATTATGGCGGTCAATGAATAATACTCTTTTATCGAAGCAGGACATTTCTAAATATGGAAGAGGATGATGAAATAGCTATTGGCGTAATTACTGATATCATTAAGTTTCAAGCGTGACGTTGAGATGTCCTTCACCGATAGCTCGCCCGGGTAATTTACCTTTGAGAGTTATACTCGCACGTATCGTAAGGTGATATCGTAGGCAAATCCGCGAAATTAAGGCCACCTTCGCGATACGCCCTCCACAAATACTTTGTTAGCCAAGATCCAAATATCGTCGAGTACAGGCCCGCATCATCAATTGGCATTGTTTCTGTTGGCCTGATCAAACAGCACTTTATATAATGACAATTGCAATTTTTTGCAAATGGGTGTGAACAGAGGATTAAAATGTACAATAAATATGCAAAATGCAGCTAATCAGAATTTCTTACAATGTCAAGAACATGAATTTTCTCAAGCAGTTACGCATTTTTTAATGCAATGTTTAATTGCAAAACTTTAACAAATGCAACGCAACTATGGAAACTTCTGCTGAAAAATCATTGTTTGTATCGAATTCTTATGAATGCTTGTTTATTATTATTTAGTTTGCGATGGGTGTCTCTCATATTACCGAGTCTACCGTCTTGAATAATTAGCATTGCTGTACGTGTGTTCTGATTGTTCAAGATTAATATAAAATTTGAGAGAATTATATCTAACTCATCGCCATGATAAATTCAATTTTGAACTGATTGTATCACTAGGGCATATTTTCAATAGTGTATAAAAGTTCCTGTTGTCCAAGAACATTCCCCGCAATTCTGAAGACACATATTTGAGGAGTCTTCATAAACTTGAAATTTAAAAAATAAATTTTTTCATGGTATAGCTGTATGATCTAGGGTTTTATTTCTAATTTGGAAGAAAGATTTTGTAAAGTTTCTGAAAATTGGCCGAGTTATGACGATTTTTCTGAAGGGCCAGATCGCCCGCTTTGCTGCAGCGAACCACTCCACTGTGGTTGACCTTTTTTTCTTTTGCGTTTTCCTTGAAAGCTATTTTATGTAACAATGTAAATCGTATCTCAAAATCGATTCGTCTGATTCACTTTAAATTCGGCCATACCGTTTATAACATTTTCTATCATATGACGATGAATTTTTCATATGTTTATCCATTTGTTTAAAGCTATTTATATTAAATTTTTGGTAAAAAAATGAACTTTTTTTTCTACCGCTTGCTGGAGTAATTGTTAACAATTCGAAAAGGTATTTAGTTGTACAAAAGTCTTATTATAACACTAAAAGTACATTTCTTTATTTTTCATTTCATATCACCCTAGTTGCCGGAACCACTTATACCGATTGGCCATGCAGAAACGGTGGCACTTTTTTCAAATAATAATACTTTAATTGTTTATCAATATTTTTCAATTAAAAAAACTCATCCTTTGTAAGACTTTCTATTGATTGTACGAAAAATGCCAACCTCGTCATCACGATTTTCTGGGTAGATTTTTGTTTTTTAACTCGATCTGTTTTTCGGGCCCCAGTTAATGCAGACCCATTAAGGCCTTAGGCCACAATAACGGGTATAAAATCATGTGCGAGTTTAACAATTTTTTTTCGTATGAGAAAGTGATTCACTCATAAAGTTAATTACACATTTATTTCGTATGTATATCAAGCTGTTAGAAAAAAAAATATATATATATATATATATATTTTCGATGTACGAAATGGCCGACTACTCGAAACAGCTTTTTTCCAATTGGCGTGACAAATAACTTCAACAATTTTCACTGGATTTACTTCAAATAAAAAAGTTATGTTCCTAATTGCATTTCGCAGAGAAATACGTACGGAATTTCTGATTAATCGAAAACTTTTCATTTTATGAGCAGTTTATGAGCATTTATAACGAAATTTTTCACTGAAAATTAATTTCTTAAATTCAAATACCTACAACTTTTGAATAAAACAATATTTTTTACATTCCGTACGTACTTCTCTAGGTATTCTAATGTAGATTGACGAGAATTTTTGTTTTTTGTTCTAGGTAAATAATTGTGGATGCTAAATGTCGCACGGCGGAGCACCTAAAAAAAAGATAACTGAAGAAAATATTAGTAGTCGGCCATTTTGTACATCGAAAAATATATATATATATATATATATATATATATATATATATATATATATATATATATATATTCTAACAGCTTGATATTCCTACTAAATAGATGTGTAATTAATTTTATGAGTGAATCACTTTTTCATACGAAAAGAAAATTGTTAAATTCGCACATGATTTTATACCCGTCACTGTGGCCAAAGGCATTAACTAATCTCACAGACAAAATTGAAGTGAAATTCATCACATCTCATTTCTGATCATAGCACCCGCTAAGCACTTCAGAATGCCCCTAATTTAGTAGATTTATGAAACCCCTCCAATCGCAAAATATTATTCCGTTTCTTATGTCTCCATAGAAATGGAGTAAAGACATATTGGAAAAAGGCCATTGATGAGATTATAAATATATCAGCACTTTTCCACGTTCCAGAATACTATCGGGTATTGAACAATCAACGAATAACAGACATATCGACCATTTTCCAAGCACTTACTTTTGATTTAGGCGTACCGGTATAAGATTCTTGAGAGCATTGCCGTATCGCATCCAGCTTGCGCTCCTGCGATACGGTTTTGTCGCACTGACGGATACTCCATTGACGAGAGGCACGTCCTTCGGTTGTCTGTTGGGATTTGATCGTCTTAGGCTACATTTGTCACGAAAAAGTCGTTCTGATGGTGCGCCGAGGGAATATGTGAAAAAAACTCACCTGCTGTTGCACATCCAGCTGTCTCTTCCGCCTCTGCTCTCCCCATGCATTCTGTCTCACTACGTACAGATCGCCTCCTTAATTCGTTCTAGGCTTGGAACAGTTGATAACTCATATACTCAATATACTCAATACACTCGCCCACCTGTTTGTTGTTTTGCCCGTCGATTTAATTATCCAGTCGGTGGCAATTTTTGATGCTCGTTAGGTGCGATTTTATTGTTGTGCCCGAAGGCGAGAAAACAAGCACGAAGTTTTGTCCAGTGGCACAAAAGCATTGGATTATTAAAACTGAATTAAAAAACATGTTACAACGTTGTACCTGTCAGTTGGTACAACGATACTTGTGCATTGTCAGGGCTCAAGAATTGTCCTACATTCGTTCCGGCGAAACTCTTGCCGTGCTTTACGAAGCCCTCGGTACTCGAGCTGTTATGCGTTAATAACTCCTATCAATGGTCCATTTGGACCCGAAATGTATCACACACAACGCGCGCTGTTACGAAAAAAGACAACAAAGGAAATCACGAGATAAGTTGAGGTTATGTTTATGCGGTTGGCAGGCAACTGACGCTTCTTTTGTCTGTGGTATAAACATCGGAAACTCCCACGCTCGCATCCGAGCAATGCCGGCGCCCACTTGAGGATTCTATTTATAGCTCGGATTCTAAACTAGAGGATTGACGGATCTAAAGGCCGAACGCGGAGGGGCGTAAAACGTTCGATTTAGAACGCTAAGTGACACGACATACGCTTCTCTGGACGTACATTTTGGAAATATGCTAGTTGAAACACAGCAGCGAGTGAATAATGACGTTAAGTGTTTTTCTTTATCTAACAAAACGACCTCGTACTCCAGAATTACAAGCTACACCGACTGATATTGTTATCAGCTATATTGTTTTAAAGCGACGTTTCTTCGTCACTACGCTGAGATAACGTAGAAAGCCGTACGCTCTTGTATCAATGCTGAACTCGAAAAAATCATTTGGGGGGAGGGGGGTTCTGGTGCATTTAACCGGTCAATGTTAGAGCATGCTGTTTTTTTTTAAACGATAAGTCCAATAAACGTAGAACTTCGAAATTGAAAGTCCCACTGCATTGTTAGCGAGAAAAAAATCAGACCTAGACAATTTATCATTTTTTTGTGGAACGTTTGAAGACGTTTTTTTGCAGCGAGTTTGTTCAACTTCGACGCTGCTGTTGGATTAAAAAAAAAATCTTTATCGTAGGGTGCGGTCCGAATCAAGAGACGCGCAGCGTCTCGACGCCAAGTAATAAAAAGAAAATGTGTGCACCACAGCCATAAAAAAGATGAGCACCACTGTCACGGACGACGAATACGCCGCAACTCTTTATACAGTAAGATGGGCTTTAAGGGGGGATTGTCTTTTTTTTTCGCAAAATTTACCGCTTTTTGGGAATTTTTTTGTGAAGAAAGTATACAACGGAAAACTTGTGAAACTTGGCATATAGTTTTATTGATCTGTTTACTACATACAAAAAAAATTTTAAACAATTTCATCAAAAAATCCGCCTCCCACCCCCCTCGACGCGCGATGGTCCTTTTTTGATGGTGTGCACGATTACAGCCTTCACGTTCATCCTGCAACAAAAACCCAAAAAGCATTTTACTTTAGACACATATAGCTATCGTTTGATGAAGCAAAAAAGCAATACGTTTAATAGTTTTTTATTTATAACAAAAAATCGATCAATTTTTTTCGAAAAATCGATACTTCAAGTTCAAAACGTCACCAAATCGTCAATTTTTTTTCCCCTTCATCGAACGATAGCTATATGTGTCTAAAGTAAAATGCTTTTTGGGTTTTTGTTGCAGGATGAACGTGAAGGCTGTAATCGTGCACACCATCAAAAAAGGACCATCGCGCGTCGAGAGGGGTGGGAGGCGGATTTTTTGATGAAATTGTTTAAAAATTTTTTTGTATGTAGTAAACAGATCAATAAAACTATATGCCAAGTTTCACAAGTTTTCCGTTGTATACTTTCTTCACAAAAAAATTCCCAAAAAGCGGTAAATTTTGCGAAAAAAAAGACAATCCCCCCTTAACAGACGTTGCGATTACAGCACAATCGGACCGCAGTCGAACCAATTAGAGTGACCGCAAGCACGCTCAGAACGCTTTAACAAGGGGACATCGCCATAGTCGGGACACGGATTTGGACGAGGCTTTTACCTATTATAGTACTCCACTAGAAGTGTATTATCGCAAAGCCATACGATACAACGCTCAGCTGTTTACGATAAAAATTGCAATAAAAAATTCGACTGAGTTCATGGACCATTTCGGTAACTTGTTGCGCACTAAGGCGGCGCAGCCGAGTGATTAGCGCTTAAGTACGGCTGGCGCGCGGGCGCTTCGTGTTCAAGTCCCAACCGAAATATTTTCTTGGAATATAAATAGAGATAAAGTTGATTTTTATCGAAAAATCGTAGTTGACGGAAATAATGATTTGAAATGTTTTTTATTGGCAATAGAAGAAAAACAACCATATTCCTCGTAAAAATCGTGTCTTTTATTATTAACGTCATCATTATTAATCGTCACAATATTGCTAATATTAATAGTCGGTTTCATAGTCAGCATCGTTCTGCGGAGTTTTTTTCGGTATTCATCGTTAAAGCATTTAAAGCGCTCACATGCCCCACACCAGGCACACTTTATGGAGGCAATATTTTTGCACCTACAATTTTGCTTCAAACGCGCCAGCGGCAAACAGATTTTATTGACGATTGGAAAAATCGATCTGTCTTCAACCAGTTTTGAAGCACATCAAACATATGTTATCATTTTTTAAAGCTAGGTACGCTTAATTGATGTTGGACAAGCAAATGGATTTTCAATGCGTCTTCTCCAGACGATATTTCTTTACCTTCTTTTAACAAAGAGTGGCAGTTTATATCACTAATCACTTCGGACGATGTAGATGGTACTGGTTTCGCGTCCACTTTTTATTGACTACTTTTGGGGCGTTGTAAACAAGAAAACTACGTTTCCGCAGTCCTTAAGGGGCTATACCAGTGTGACACTTTTAAAAAATCGATTTTTTTGCCTTTTTCGACAGTGTATACGTTCAAGAACATCCTGTAAAAATTTCAAGGCCGTATCTCTATAATTTTATCTTGCAAAAATCGATAGTCAAATCTTAAAACGCGTTTTTCTCGAAATGAGATTTTTCAAATTTGCTGACATTGTAACTCAAAGAGCAATGATCCGATTGACTTGAAATTTGAACTGAGTACTCTTGAATATATTTACACTACAATGACGTAGGATATCTTTGATTGGATGAAAATTGAAGATTTGGTATTGAAAAAAAACGACCAGAATTTTTTCATAACTACGCCATTTGGCTAGACTTTGATATTTTTCGAAAATCCTACGTCATTGTAGAGAAAATACCTTCCAGTTCAACGACATTTTTTCCTTTTTTCGGTTTCAGCTATTCAATCGGCCGGAATCATGTCAGCAGTGGAGGAACTTTTTTTTGGCGCCTCCGAAGGCAGCGCATAAGTCGCTTGGATCTCAATATTTTTCTATGAAAAAATTATGTAATGTAGGTCAAATATAGCCAAATATACTCTTCATTTTCCGAAACATTTAATTGAGTATTTTTCGTCCCAAAAATTCCCGAAAATTACCCAAATTTTCAGCGTTCACACTGGTATAGCCCCTTAAACCCTTGGTAAACGAAGTATCAATTTTACCAGGAAGTAAAATTAATCTTTTACGCACACAATTTTACCGTATAGATGTGAATAATGATGACATTAATAATAAAGCATATGATTTTGATGAGGAATATGGTTGGTTTTTCGTCTATTTTCAATTTAAAAAAATTATTCTATCAATGTAAACTACGATTTTTCGACCAAAGTCTCTATTTTATATTCAAAGGAAAAAAAAAGTATTTTGGTCGGAACTTGAACATGGAACGTCCGCGCGCCAGCCGCAAGCGCCGCCTTAGTGCGAAACAAGTAATTGAAATGGTACTTGAGCTGCGTCGCATTTTTTACTGTAATTTTTTTCGTAAACGTTTGGGCGTTGTATCGTATGGCTTTGCTATAACACATTTCTAGTTGCGTACTATAACAGGTAAAAGTCTCATCTAAATCCGCTTCCCGGCTATGGCGATGTTTCCATGTAAGCGCAATTTCGACCGCGATCTAAGTGCCTGAATTTGAGGTCGCGCGAGTAATTCAAAGCGACGCGAAAAATAGAACGAAAATTCGTTTTCCATTATTTGATTACGATGTAGAGTTTTTTTTATGCAAATAAAGCTTGTAGATCTTTGATAAGGATCTTGCGAAACTTTCAAGTGACACTTTGTGCCTAATACTGTAAAAATGTGTACAATCAGAGAAGAAACACAATGAACCTAACAATGTAACCTTAAACATCATCAAACGAGCCTGTGCGCACTTTTGACGGGTTGATATTTCTTACCGACATTTTCACTGTTCGCATTGTCAAAAAAATCCAGCTCAATTCGTGATTATTGACGAGAAACTGTGTTCAATTGTCGATATTCTAACATTCTTTTATGTTTATAACTTAAATATGAACTGAAGAAATAGATAACAAAAAATGATCAGTATTTTTTAGCATGCATTGGTGAAAGGCTTGGACTCTACTAGAGTCGACAAATCATGTATGTCAACGGTCATGAAGTCGAAGTTTGCATCGTTGGGACGCAAGAAAAATGTACTTTTTCGAATCATTAAGGGGTTGGGCTACCTTGAAAATGGCGAACACTCGTTTTTAGCTTGAGACAACTCAAATTGAAGAAGAAGGTCTAACATATGGTGCAGGAATCGCAAATTAAAGGTAAATTTAGTATTGAAATGATAGAACTGTTCGTAAAAGTCTACATGCGTTTTTCTCGAAACTATGTTTTTGAAAACGGTGTACACGATTTCTCGACATCTAATGAACGGATTGACTTGAAATTGAGTACATTTATTCAGTGTAATAGTAGTTGGCTTGACCAACGTTTTTCTTCTTAAATTTTTTTTGTTCATTGGTTATTCACAATGGCTTTTTTCTTCGAAAAATTGAAAGAAAAATTTGAAACATTTCTTTTTGTCTGAAACACGACAACAAACAAAGCTCGACTTAGTCTTAGCCCATGTTACCTATTTTAAGGGATAACACTACTCTAGGATTTTGTAAAAATCGTTTTTTATGCTTAAAAAATACTTTGGGGTCATAAAAACAATATGCAATTGGTCCTGTAGCGAAACAAATGTTTAAAAGGTTCAATTATCGATTCTGCCGCAGCGCCTCGTACAACTTTAAACGCGTTTTTTTTCTCGAAACCACTTTTTTCAAACTTTGAGGACGGATTACTCGAACACCTTTGCATGAATCGATTTAAAATGTTTATATTAGCTTCACAATTACATTCTCTATGGGAGTTCGTAGCCGTTTTTTTTAATTAATTTTTTTCGAAAAAGATCGATTTATTTCTTTCAGAGTACACCATTTTTTCGATTTGATGAAAAAAATCCCTACGTAGTCCCATAGCTAATAATATATAGATTATAATTATTTTTGGTTTTTGTTCCAGGTCTTATACTTTACGAGAAAACCGTCCTCCCGTGAAGCTATTTGTAAAAAACACGTTTCTCAAGATGGGCTCGGTCACTGTCATGTTGTATGAAAATAATAATAACATTGTTTTTTTTTCCTACTTTAATATGTGTTAAATAAACCCTCTCAAAAAAATTCTATTCCTTTTTTCATATACCCAAAATAAATTTCCAAAGTTAGGCCTTATTTTCTGCCGCTAGAGTAGTGTTATCCCTTAAGAAAAAAACCCTTTTGTCCTTCAGGGTGGTCAAAATCAAGTACGCCGTTGAGCTCTATCACGATGAAAGGCCCTTCACAAGATTTTTTATAACTTCGTTAGTTATTAATATTTTTAAACGAAATTTGTTCCACAACTCCATTAATGTACGTACAAATGAATATCCAAACGATTTTTCAGTCATCTAACTTGTTCCGTCGAATTCATTTTTTTAAGCAACCCTGATTTTTCGGTCGTCACAGTAGCCTAACTCCTTAATTCCTTATGATCCACTATTGTTTTTGGCACTTTTAGGGTACGACAATCAAACATTTTAAAGGATTTTTTTCAATTTCACAAACATAATTTGCCAACAGATTTTTCGTTGCGTTCCAACGATGCAAACTTCAAGCCCATCAATAGTTGTTGGAATCAAAGGAGTCAAAAGAACACGAAAAAAGAACACCTAAAGAAATGAATAGTTCAACAAAAGTGGTTTTTCGATGTTGTACACATTTTACGATAGAAAACACTTTTTTGGTCCGAATATACTACATGTCTACTGATTATTCAAAATTCTTGAGAATTCAGTACGCCCAATACGTTCTATCTAAATATATAAGATTTAGTACAAATATACTTATTTCCTGCGGGTATGAGCTTCGTCAGTGTAACGTGCACATTCTGAATTGGACATGAGGAATTTACGAGAATACTGAATATCAACGAGACCCCGAAGAGTGTTGTAGATAGTCGGGCTATCAGTTGTTATCACGATAGGTTGTTGAAATTACGTAAGCAAATATACGCCGAATCGTCAACTCATCGCGCCTCCTGTAATTCTAACACCTATATTCACGTTATCTCGTTAAACCTACACTTATCTGCGCACTTCATTGTATGTAATGCCGATCGATGGATGTTAGTAACCGTAGAAAAATACTGAAAAAAAGTTCGTCGTATTCTCGATATTTTCGAAATATTGTTGAAAGAGGCAAAAAATGTTTTTCGCTTTACGCGGGTGCTGGCGATAATAAAAGTATAAAAACATTGTGAGGCGGCGTCGTTAGTAAGTCATTAGTTTTCCTTTTATTTCTTCTTACTTTTTTAAAGTACAACTCGCTTAGACAATATGTTTTTTCTGCTCAATATAATGGTAAATTCAGCCAACTGTCAAATTGCACGATAAGTCGATCTCATATCGTCGAATCAGTCCATCACGTTTGCTTCGTTCTTTCCTTTTTTCGCTTTGTTTATCCCCATTACTTTGATTGATTCCGTACAAAATATACCGTTTCAAAGTTCGAACCACGCTTCCGTACAATATTGACAATTGCTTCGTTCCCGTCGGACCGTTGAATTTTTCGCGAGACATTGCGAGAGACAACAAACTCAAATGGTTCGTGAGTTTTTGCAAATACTTGGAAAGAGAGACGAAAAGAAATCTGGACATCGTCGATCACACTGCCGACACATCGAGGCGTCGGAAGAGTGATGCGGCGGACATAAACGAATGTGTTCAATTAAACGGCGCATCCTCGGTTCGAGTGCGTCTTTCGCTTTGTTTTCGTGTCGCGTCAAATAATCCGACCGAGTTTCACATTCAAGGCGAGCGAGAATCAACAGTGATGCATTTCAAGTTGTCATTTTGTCAATCAACACATCAATTCCAGTGTACTATAGAATGTTTTATCGACGAGGTATGCCCCCCTCCCCCCCCTCTCGAGACGATAGCTAAATAAAACGTGGCTTCGCTTTAAAAATGTTCGTCACCGCTACGAGTGTGTATGTGTGTATGTCTGTTGTGTTCTCGTTTTTGTTTTGTAATCTTACCGCTAACGTTAGTTCATCGTGATTGGTGAAATGATAGAATGAATTACCCAGATGGAGCGATCTTCGCACCATAAGAGTGTGTAACTTTCGATCCCGTGGGCGGAGATTAAGAACGAAGAAACATTATTCCCTCGTATTTTATGCGAAAAAGCCCGCAAGACAGCTATCGCGATGTACCGGCAAACTGACGTTTCAAAAGCTGTTGTAATTGTTTCCACCCAGTTGACTGTTGTAACCGCGATTGTTCGGCGAGAATCCGGGTCTGAAGTTATTGCCCAAGCCTGCAATACGGAATACATTCATCGTTTACTTAGAGCTCTCTTTAAATATATGTGCGCGCGCACACGCACATACAGGATGGCACGTTTAGTAGTAGGAAGTAGTACAAGCTGACATCTCGAAAAAGATGCATTGTGATAACAAATATTCCGAACAAGTTATTTGGTTCTGAGCAAAAAAAATCAACTGTATTAAACGTAGCTATGAGGGTTCCCTTGATGAGCATACAGGGTGTGCCATTGCGAGCGAAACACTTTTTCTTTTCAATATCGTCCGATCAATATTGGCCGAAGAATTCGCGTTCAACGTCTGACGCTGGGTAAAGAATTAAGTTTAAAACAAGTTGCTCACGCGCGATTAGATGATAAATAAAAATTATTCAATAACATTATCGATTTCCGGAGGGAGCCTGCGTGTTCATTATCGTTTATCAGAAAAAAATCACTAGTCTGGACGTGAATTTGAAACAGCGCACAGAATGCAGCTAGTCGGAATTTTTTGCCTTGTCGGCATTTTTTAAATGCAGTTTTCAATTGCAAAACGTTATCTAATGCTACACACCGATATAGGAATTTCTGCTGAAAAATCATACTTTGTGTCGAATTTATATGAACGCTCGTTTATTATTATTTAGTTTTCGATGTCAGCATATAAAAGTTCCTGTTGTCCAAGAACATTCCCAGCAATTCAGAAGACACGTGTTTAGGAGGTCTTCATAAGCCTGAGATTTAAAAAATCCGATCTTTTTTATTGCACAGCTGTATAGTCTAGAACCTTGTTCTAAACTTGTAAGGGGGTTTGTACAAAAGTTCGGAAAATTGACCGCGTGATGACGATTTTTATGAAAGGCCAGATCGCCCGCTGTGCTACAGGGAACCACCCCACTGCGATTTACTCTCTTTTCTTTTGGGTTTTTCTCGAAACGATGTTTTATGTAACGATGTAAGACGTATCTCAAAATCTATTCGTCCGATTCACTTCAAATTCGGACAGGGCATAGTTTATAACATTTTCTATCGTATGGCTGGATGAATGTTTGATATGTTTATCCATTAGTTTCAATTTATTTGGGACATTCAGCAACGCCGTTGCTGCATGTGTAATCTACACTTTGTTTAAAGAATAATACTTTAATGGTTTATCAATATTTATCACTCAGGAAAACTCTAACTGGGCAAGACTATCTATCACGGTCCCCGTCTTGTACGTTCCACGCGTGAGCAACTACTGTGCCATTGTTCACTCGGCGTCGGATTTTGCACGCTAATATATCGGTCAATTTCTGTCGTGGGATATTTAAAAAAGAATCGCGTCTCGCCCGCAATGGCACAACCTGTATGTATATAAAGGGAATGCTAATAGATCTGAATCACCCTGTATACACATATATACAGGGTGGCTATTCCTAATGTTACAAGCTGACATCTTAAAACGTAAACGGTAGAAAATAAATTACTTAGGCTGACTAAATCCGCCGCTGGGGGATGCCAACGAGTTATTTGTTGAAATTTAAAAATTATTTCTTCCTTCGAACCAACTAATACTCGGAATAATAAAATATTTTAGTGTTTCGTCTCAATATTTCATTGACCACCTGTGAATGAACAGATGCATGATCCAAGTTTATGTTTCTTTGTATGTACGAATTGCAATAAATAATGTTTTGAATGAAAGTATACAGGGTAAACCGACCAGTGAATAGACCAAAGTCAATTTATATCGTAAATTCCATTGTTAATTCATGTTTAAAATAAGTAAAAAATATGAATTGTCGATGAAAACGCCAATCACTATAATTAAGAAGAAAAAAGAATTACAGATGTCGTTAAAACCGATTTCTCCGTTTAATATCGAATTTTGACGCCACACAATTTAATTATAGTTGTGGCACTTGCACGCCGCGCAACTTAGTTACGATATGATTGTGGCCAGGAGGTGTTCTAAAGGCGAAAACAATAGTTTTAATGAGTTTTGAGGGAAAGGATTACTTTTATCATTACTTTAGATAGAATCAATGTTTGATTTTTTTGAAATGTTTTTAATAAATTCGTTATAACAGTTCAGAATTAGACATGTTTATTCACTGTTTCTTATTCCAACTTCTTTCCAATGAATGGACATATGGGCGCTGTTCTGATAATTCTCAAAGCAGGCTAAAGAATTTTGCTCGTCTGGTATAATATGCAAAATTAATTACTGTTAAGAGATGACAGTGTATATTTCAGTAAATGTTTTCATCAAATCATTCCATACGTTCTTTAAATTTTGGCAAAATATAATTTTCTACTTTTATGTCGAAAGGAATTTTGGAAGTTTTTTTTTTGAGAATGCCACGCTGAGATTCAAAAAAGGTTTGTGTATTTTTTACGAAATCGTTATAACAAATGTAATACTCATATGTCACCTAATCTAACATTTAATAAAAATCGATAATAAATCATTATCCTTTACAGCGTTCATCTATACTACGCGTCCATTTACTGGCTGTCGAGTGTCCATTTATACTGCCCATTTCGGCCATTCCCTGACGATTTAGTCATTTCGCTACTCATTTATTAATTCCTCCAATATTATTTGTTGCAATTACTTTGCATGTATTTTTCTACCATGGGGTTTTTTTGTTAGCTATAGCACCTAAAAAATTAAGTTTCATAATATTTTCATTTTACAGTCCGTCTGAATCGTACAGGGCCGTTATTCCTCCATTCACTAGTAGGTTTACCCTATATATCATATATAAACACAAAAACACCAACAAATGAAAGCATGAACTTACCTCCGCAGAAATTGCCGATTCCACCGAGGGACATGCCTCCACCACCACTAGATCCACTCGACGAGTTCAGGAACAGCTCGATGTATCTGTGCGACATGTGACTCTTGTCCTGTGGACATATTATGTATGGTCATTCGATACTATAGCATTAAACTAGAAGAACAATGGGTAAATTATGTAAATTAGTAAATGTTATCTTGAAAACGGGGCCAAGTCTTCGCTAGAAAATTGACAATGCTACAATGTTACAGTCTCTTGGCAATTCGCTTGCAACACCTTTATCTGGGTAATCTCAGCTGTCTGTGTAATCTCTGTGAGATAATCTACAACCGCAGCTTCCTATCGCCTAGGATTAACAAGTTGCAAGGTGAATAGTTCAATATGGCCGATTTTTGTTTCCTCCACACGATAAAACTGTTGTCAAATCGACCAAGATTTAGCAATTAACATTTTCATCAACAAATTGATTTAGCAATATGCAAGCGTACGTTGTATCTTCGAAAAGCAATATTTCTAAAAAATCATTGATGCTTCGCTAGTGTTGTATATCTCCATTAAGGGCTTAGGCCACTGGGAAACATAAGAAACGCTCCTTCGTCGCTTAAGGCAACTCAAATTGAAGAGGAAGATCTAACATATGGTGAAAGAATCACAGATTGAAGGTAAATGTATTATTACAACAATAAAACTGCTAATGAAACTTTAAATGCGTTTTTCTCGAAACTACGTTTTTACTACCGTGTACACGATTTTCCCGACATCAAATGTGCCAATTGACTTGAAATTCAGTACACTTATTCAGTGTAATAGTAGTTTGGCCTTGATCAACGTTTTTCATCTCAATTTTTTTTCGTTGTTTATTAAGAATAACCTCATTTTTTGTAAAAAAAAATCATAATGTAGAAAATCAAAACGTAGATTGGCTTATGATAAGCCAATCTACGTTTTTTTTATCTCAAATTCAGAAAATTTAAGAGGCAAACAGCTGTTCGTCTATCTATTTGACGTCGTTTGGCAAAGTTTCGACGGGATCTGAAGAGTCGTTTCAAAGATTTTTGGGTATCTATAATTGTTCTACCATACCGACCGCGATGAGGTGTCATTCCGTCTTAAGACATATTTTTACAATTTTTTGTCTGTTTATGCACGCATTACCTACTGACCCAATCTGGATGGAGTTTTCAGAAAAGCATATGGCTTAACTTAAAGTATCATTTGGTTTTTATTTCATCGGAATCATCTCACTCAATCAAAAGGTATTCGAATTGAATGTTTTTAAAAGTTCATTTAAAAAACCGGTATCGGTACGTATTTCAGTGGTCATGGTTCACTATCCTCGAACTTTTATCCCACTCGTCAGTTTATTTTCAGTTTCTGAGGAAACTGTGCGAGTGCACAGTGAAACTATGGAAAACCCAGTATCGACCCAGGCCATTGCAGTTTGACATGGGACAATGCCCGTACCGCCGATCACTTCGGGGAAATATTTCATACCAAGTAAAATGCAAAGGTTGCTGGCAACATTTGATTATGCATTCGAACAAGTGAACGTCACCTTGCATTAAACAAAGGCCCGTATACGGAATATAGCGATATGCAGAATACCACCTATGCGACAACAAAAAATTGAAAACAAAAAAAAACTTCGCACCTTAGTCATGGCTTTGACAGCTTCTTCGTGGCTTCCAAATTCGACGTCAGCTTCGCCCGACGCGCGACCGCTGTTTTCCATTATTATTCGAATGTTTACAGGCACGACGGGTCTGAAAAACTGTAAGAACCAGAAGAACGTTTGCCAGTTGAATCGACAAATGAAGTACGAGATGAAACTTTGCTTCTCGCTTTTCTCGCTTATAGAGCTACATCTTACATCAGCAATATCCTGTTCCGTTGCTCTGAACGGTAAGCCTCGCATGTGTATGCAATGCATACCACCAGAATTACCGCTCCAGTTGTCACCACTTCCGCGGAAATTAACGTTTTTCATTTCCATGTTTCCCCGCATTGGCATATTAGTACCGCGTGCAGGAAAATTATTCGAGCCGGCCCAGGGACCACTATCGAAGTCTGAAACGGAACGATCAATTACCGACGGGCCAAATATTTGGCATTTAAGGGCGATAGTATTCAAATTCAAGTCTTTTCGTTTTAAGGGAGGAAACCATTGTGAAATGTTCGAAATGTCCTTTTTTTTCGAAACACTTAAAAAAATCGTTTGAACCTTAAAAAATATGATGCATATTCGGTTATAGCTGGAAAAACAGTTTTAATGTGGGTTTTGAGCTATTTTCAAGGGGAGTCTCTGAGCGCTGAAAAGGGCCTTCGGCGATGCCACGCCGGTAGACGCAGTGCTAGCTACATAAAATACCGTCCAAAAATTTGATCCCGATGTAAAAACCGTTCCCAACGAAGATCAGGTAACCCACCGACTCAAGAAGCTCCCACTGCTTCTGTAAATTCACTCGTGCATGTGTTTCCTAGCGGGTACCGAAAACTTCATGTACGTTTTTCTCTAAACCATATTTTTGAAATCGGCACGCAGCAGAAGATGAACAACTTTTGTCCAATCGACTTGAAATTTTAACTGTAGCTCCTTAGAGTGCTTTAACAGTCAAGTACGAGCGCCTTTTTCAATTAATTGAACATTCGAAAAATTGATCACTTTGTATATGAAAATTATGGTCAGAAAACGAACGTTTTGTCAAACTCGTCTCTTTTTTTTAATTTCCCCCCGCACTTGACTGCTAAAACTAATTTATTTACCTAATTATGCCTAAAAGTTCTTTAGACCATGATTCCTTTCTTAAAAAAAGAATTCCAAAGAAAACGGTCGAATATGGGCAGTTACGGTGAAGTCCTCCCTTAATCATCCATATGAAACTTTTTGAGGACCAGTCATCATTGCGTTCAACGTTTCTTCTACAATTGAGCCTAGAATACATGAACGGAGTGGTACACCAATCTGAGGCAGTTTACAAACAGTGCACCTATGCTGAAAATCGACGTCGTATTTTGGTCGTTAAGCGCATTGTTCGTGAATTAAACTTCAGAAACAGTTTTATAATTTTTTAATTAACCTCGCGAAAGCTCTAGCCGGCCAATGAATATTAAGTGGTCGCTCAAGAGCTTCGAAGTTTCCAATTTTCGACAATTTTTTTCTCCTCTCACTCATAAATTTGAAGATTTGTAAAGTTTTCAAAACAACTAATCCTTTTTTCTTTAGAAACAGATTTTTTAAATTTATCTCACACTCCTAACCCAAGAATTATAATCTTTGTTCTCATCAAATAATTCTTTAAAGCTCTTGACCGTAAACAAAATTATAGAACATTTTATTCGCTGAACTGAAGTGGCAGCTGTTTTCCGCGCGTCGTAATGCGTCCCACAGTTGGTCTCGTTAGTCAAACTGCGGAGAAATCGTAGCTGTACTCTGTGACGCGCGACGCCATAATACAATAATACATAATAACACGTATCGTCTAATTGGTCTTTGTTACAAATTATTATAATAAATTATTCAGAATATATAACGCTTCGCTGTTCATTTTGTTTTTATGCTACAAGGAATTATAGTGCATGTGAGATTTATTTTTTGGCGGAAATTCTGAATTTCGGAAACGTTAAGCAACCACTAAATATTCTTTGCCCGACTAGAGCTTTCGCGAGGTTAATTGAAAAATTATAGAGCGCAAAATTCACGAGTGAGAAGTGTACGAAAAGAATCGTTTAAAAAAATGAAAAATTGAATGCTTTGGAGGCTTGAGCGACCGCTCAATATTTTTCTACGGCTCGCAATGTCCGCGATTTTTTTTTCTTTATAGAAGGTAATTTGATGGTGAGAAAGAGAACAAAATGGAGCTCAAAATTGTGCTACCCTAATAACTACATGTGTATAAAAACACTCGGTTCTATGCTTCGCAATCTGTAAAATGTTGAGATCAGACATGTTTCGACCCACATCCACTAGTTATGAAAATAAATTGACAGGCAATCATAACCTGCAAGATGTATAGAAACATAGCAAATTGGTTGCTATAATTTCACGATCGACTATAAATTTTCAACGATTAATTTTTACACTAATTCCCCGGATTTCACTGTATTTCCGGACTGTCGTTCTCACATGATGACTCTGCATGGCTAATAAATCAGTACCCGCGAATTGTCACTATCTCGGCTTAGAGTAAATATTCTGGTCGCAAACTAATCGTTGCCGCTCGCTACAGAATTCTCATTGAAATATTCGATAACCTTTTTTCCTTATAATACCATTAGAATTCTCTGAATCTCTGGAACATGTTACGCTTTATGTTGCTTTATTCATCTAATTGCAAAATATAAATCAAACCGAATAAGAGAACGGTTTTTTCTATAATAACCCATGCTAAATCGCCTGACGTCGGATTTACTTTTACAGTAAATAACCGATAACCGTGCTCGAGTTTTTCAACACGCACGTCCGTGTGCATTATCTTTCAATTTTTATAAGTGGCATATAAAAAAGTTTAAGGTCGTTGCTTAAAAATATTGGGGTCAATAGATATTTAAAAAAACATTTACTGGCGTAGTTTTGGTATATTTTCTGAATATACGGGCAAATGAAGAACGGAGGTTTTCGCACTCGTTTATCAAATACTAAATTTTTAAGTTTACGTCAATCTTCGCTTGATTGCATTGGTTGTATGGGGCAACGTCATTACCATTTCAGTTTTTTCGCGTATAGTTTCCGCATATGTGAAGAAAGTGACCCAAAAAACGAATATTGTGTGCAGGATAGTGTACAGAGGAATATTACCGAAAAAAGAACAGGTTACCGATTTAACTAAACATGATGTATGAAAAATATGCGACTAGTTTACGAAAAAGAGAAGCTTGTTGAGACGTGCGTATTGAAATGTAGCAACCTCGCAACTATGGGAATAGCAGAACCAATCGAGACCTAGCGTGCCAATTTCAAAATCGTTAAAGTCAAATGAGAGTAAGGGGAGCTTATTCATTTATTCACTTTGATGTATTCCTTTTTTAGCTCCGGTGGGCTTAGTACGATGTTTGCGGGCATAAGCACTGACAGATCGTCTTTTTCATCTAAAACTTTGCGGCGCACTACTCTTTTTTTTTTAATCATTTGTCTTCTTTTGCTCTGACATAACCGCTGAAAACGCCGGCCGGCACAGAACGCTCGTAACACAGCTGTGACAGTCACTGCAGTCAAACTAGCAACCTCGAATTACGAGAAAACCGTGCGACGTTATCAAAGCTCGTGTCTATTTCAATAGGAGTTTTAAACATCGTAAATTAATTTTCTGATAACCCTAACTACATTTTTTTATTGATGTCTATCAATTCCTGACTTCCAACGTAGATTCTTGAGGGTTTCGCACACTTATATATATATATATATGTCTCAATTAATTCTCATTTAATGTCTCAAATAATTCCTGAGTTCCAACGTATACCCTTGCGGGTATTTACGTATAACCCTTCCGAATTGAACCCTTTGCTCACTCCCTACCCGCAGTTTGCTTATCTTACCCAACTTCCGTTACGTCCACAACCGTCTTAAGGAGAGATATACACCTAGATGGTCGAAGTCAAGGATTTAGAAGCTATGAACATTCCGTCAACCGTAGAAGACCTACACTATGGGCCTGGTATCGATGATTCCATGTAAGTTGACAAATTTCATGATTTATTCATTCCCAAATTTCAAACGCGTTTTTCTCAAAACCACGTTTTTCAAATCGGTACCCAAAATTTCTCGAAAACCAATGAACCGATTGCCTTGACGTTTTTTGTGGTTATTCTATACACCATTATCTAGTACTTGTCATAGGATTTTTTTCCCCGTTACTTAGTTTTTGTTATATAGGCAAGATAATAACTAATTTTTGGCCCAAAAATCACTATTTATGTTCAAACGTCCGCTATTTTGTCATAAATCGATATTTTCAAAATCGGCTATGACAAGTACTAGATAATAGTATCTAATTTAACAATCTTTTTTGTTTTTGTTTTTTCAGATTTTTGAAGAAACGCCGCTGGGTACCGTAAACGCAGATTTTTTTACGACGCTCCAAGGATCATACAATATCCTTGTATATTTTTGATATTTTTAAATAAAGAAAATTAAACATATTTTTGAATGTATATCCTTTTAGATAATTAAAATCCCAATCCGAAATTTCAAATAGTTTTCCTCGAAAAAATTCACAAAAATGAACTTTTTCCGGCTCCTAGGTTTATATCTCCCCTTAAGTTGCACTATACCGCATTTTTCGAGGGTACGGGGAAACTTTGGAAAATCCGTACCGGTATAGACGGCCCTATTTTCTTCTGATTCTCTGGTGCACAGACTTTAACTCAAGTATCTACACGAAGGTATCATAAGTATTGGCTTTCCTGCTCGCTGGTTGGTGCGCCAGCCAGTGCACGGCGAAACGGTCACCGCGCCGAGTATTTGCCACGCACAATGCTGCTTAACTCAAAGTACCGCCACAACCGAACCCCGACCAGTGTCAATAATAATCCTAATTCCTCCAAATAACGTATATGTAAATAATAATTATGATTATCTACCGTACACTTGAAGATTTTCTCGATATTCACTTGTACTCATCATTAATGTTTTTCTACAATAAGTTGGCACTGGTGACATCAAACAATGTATTAGCATAGGAACGTCGTTACTCCCCCCCCTTCCTTCAAAAATGTTTTAACAACATCCTAATGATCAAGCAGGTGCACGTACCACCTTAACCATAGTTTGGAATTCGTCAATGTTACTTCCTTTTTTATGAACATATATAACAAAACGATTTGTTACGGAGGGATATTTTTACCCGACTGGCAAAACAACTCAATATTTATGGTAGCGATATTTCATGACTTCTCAAATCGGTGGGTGTCGTGACGAGGCAAAAAACATTCAAACGTTGGCGAACCTCTGTTACGTGAACCTCTGCCGTTGTTGGCAAACCGATTCATGCCGCCGAATCTGTCGCCCCGAGCATAAGGCGTCGGTCGCTGGCTGAATCCACTACTGCTCATGGGTCCGGTGCGCATCTTGGGTCCGATACTCGCTCGTACCTCGGACAAACTGCTCCGGAATATCTCGATATATCTGTCGAAACGTCGTGATTATCATTAATAAAAAAAAACTCGCGTTGTTTCAACGCTTCGAAACGCGAATTATTCATTCGACGAAAATGGCAGCCGATAATTGCTCACAAAAACCAGTACATCTTTATTGATTGCGAATGGTTATTCGCAAAAAATGTCCTTACGACTGCCAGTTTCGTCGATTAACGGGTAACACTAGTTCAGAGGGTCGAAAAAAAGACGATTCCGTTTAGCTTCGAATCATACTTTGAGGTTTTCAAAGTAGGGGTCTGTTACCAAAAACTAACTATATCAACTGCCGAACTCCAATGCAACATTTTCGAGCCGTTTTTTCCCCTCTAAATGCCTGTTTTTCAATTGGTTTGCAGTATAACCTGAACAAATTTAATCCGAATCACTCCATATTTTTACAGTATCATCTAAAATACATCTCTCATAGAGATAGGTAGGCATTTTTTTATTTGTTCAAAACTCCTCCAGTTATAAACGATTTTTTACATGTTTTTCTGCAAATGCAACTTTTTAAAAAATCCTTGCCCTTTTCTATTAGAAACTAATGTATCGAAAAACCCTTACATATTCCGCCAGGGCTTGCTATTTGATCGAAAACCGAAGTTTTTAAACGACGCTCAAACTTTAAGACAAGTGAAAAAAAAATTTAGATCCATTTTTTCAGTTTACCGTTTCAATAGCACAAAAAGTTTCCGGAATTGCACTTATTTTTCGGGTCTTTGGAGTAGTTTTACCCCTTAAGTTTAGCGGTTGTTGGCAAGTTCTTGCAGCCGATAAAAACACCTGTCGAAATTCATTCATAAACCAAGTCTTCTCGTATGCGTGACATTTTTTTAATCGATGATTCATCCACCGACGTCGTTCGCGTATAGGCCAGTTCCCACTGTGCTTTCCACGTACATATCACCAGTTTGCCTACGCCATCCCTATGAGTGTTCGACACTTGGCGGTCAATCGGTCGCACCAATCCCACGTGAAATTTCAACAGAAGATGTTTCGCTTTTCTCGTTATTGCATACTTATTCAAGAGCTTCCACTTTTAATTCGAACCCTTTAGACCGAAAAGTTTTCATATTCCTTTATCACTGAAGCAGAAATAGATGCTCTGAATTTAATATCAATTTGCAAAGGAGATTGATTTTTAATCCTTCGTTGTCGCACTTTGTTGATTGTCGATTTTAAAAATAGACTTTAGAAATTAACAATATATATTATATGATAAACATATATTTTGATTGCATTTTTTAAAAATGATTCCCTTGGACGCACTCGCCAAAGAATGGTGTCGGAACAAACCACGCGGTGACGATCATTGATCATCAAGGGGTTAGTGCTGTGAAAATAATTTGAGAAAAAAAAAACGATAGTCGCTTGAGGCAACTTAAATTGAAGAGAAAGGTCCAACATATGATGCAGGAATCGCAGATTGTACGTAAACTTATGATTACAGTGATATAACAGCTAGTAAAACTTTAAACGCGTTTTTCTCGAAACTATCTTTTTTCAAAACGGTATACACGAATTCTCGATATCACGAAAACGGACTGACTTCAAATTTGGTACACTTATTCAGTATAATAGCAGTTTAGTCTTGACCGACGTTTTTGTTTTGAAGACGTTTTTCTCATCAGTTATTGACAATAACGATGTCTTTTTTTCTTGAAAAATCGAGAAAGAAAATTCAACTTTTTTTTCGCTTATTGACACCCGATAACGAAAAAAGCTCGCTCGAGTCTTAGTCAACGTTATCTATTTAGAAAAAAAAACTTTTTTTTTGTTTCAAATCAACCGCGTGGCCAAAATAAAGTACAGTAGAGCGTTCATTATCCGAACGTCAGTTATCCGAATGGTGATTTGCGTTATCCAAAATATCAATTATTTAAACAATAATTTTGATCATCCGAATGCTTAGTTATTCGAACAATTACGCCCTATATAATGTTGCACGATGCATACATTGTTGTACGTCCCCTCCACTTTCTTGGTCCGCGCTCGTGCGCACTTTGCTTGCCGCTAGCCGTTGAGATTTGGCAACAAAGAAACGAGCTCCCATTGTCAAGCGGAAGAAAATCGTCGACTTTTTTAAAAATTTATAGATAAGAACTCAAAGACGTACAAATGTTGATTATTTTTAAATACACAGTTAACTTCGTTCTATATGATTAAATGATACAATGGTTATTTTCAATTCACCAAAAAATGTACTTTAATGTTCATTGTATTTTTAAATATATACATATATATTTATATATATTATCATATTGAAAGAATCGACGTCTTTTTCGCTTACGGAATATTGCTGTTCGGTTCTCCGAATTTTCGATTATTTGATAGGCGTCCGGTCCCCATTGATTCGGATAACCGACGCTCTATTGTACACCGTTAAGCGTCTTGCGTTCAAAGGTCCTTCACGAGATTGTTTATAACTTCTGTAGCTATTAATATTTTTAAAAGAAATTTGATACACAATTATTTATTGAACATACGAATAAACGTCTAGCCAATTTTTCAATCATCTTACTTATTCCTTCGACATTAATTCTGTTTAATAACCCTGCTTTTTGGGTCGCCACAATAGCCTAACCCCTCGACCGCAGAATCGTAAAAATATTGAGGTCCGCCTAAAATTATTTGCCATTCGATTACTGCATCACTGCATACTGCATGGTACAAAATAGATTCAATATTGCTATCCGTACAAAATAGATGATGCGAAATTGACATCGTACAAGCGATGTTCTCTGTTGATTTGCACATTGTGTCGAGATTTTTTGGACTTTTTCAAGTAGAAACAGGTATCGCTCACTACGAAAATAATAATAATTCAATCGATACAGCCATAATAAAATTTCGAGATTTTGAGGAATAAAAAAGATGCACGTATCACAGGCGTAAGTTTTCTGTGCATTGTTATCCTCTTTAAAATTAACGTCAATAATCGATTTTAAGCCATTTTGAGCAATTCTCAATTGATAGATAATGAATCATAGATACTTATGCAGCCGTTGTTTCAATTATTTTGTTCGGAAAAGTCTTGGTGGCATGCTGCTACATTATGTAGCATCGAAGAGTCAACAAAATCAACAAGTTCGCGTACAAGTGAAATTGATTGGGTGCAGACCGGAGAACTCAGAGCCCTTTCGCTGAGTGGAAAAACCTACGGAAACAGTTTATTATAGTTTTTGTTGCCGACTGCGCGCGTATCACCTAATAATGACGAGCTATAGGAAAACACGTGGATCGTTCAGCTCGTCGGCGCAGGAATCTCAAACGTTTTTCGCCTCACGAAAATCTTCGAAACTCCATTAATGTTTTTTACCTTGCCGACATCCTCTGTTGAAAGGGGAAAGTGTTCTCGATCGAAGAGAGATGTACCAGATTAGTCGATGTGTATATTCTTACTACCTCAGGAGTGCCCACCCATCCACGACGAGAAACGCCTCGGGGGTAGCCCAACCCACCTCCCAGGGGTTTGGTGACGATGAAAGGGGGTACCTCCCGCCCGGCACCCACCCACAGGTTTCCGTCGGGCCAACAGTACTTTCTTTTTTGCTTACGTATAACTATTAATGTGCTCATCATCGACGGCGATTTTAATGATTTTTTTCTGCATAGCGGCAAGACCGTTTCTCTCCATCGACACGTTTTTTTTTTCTCGTCACATGTCTTGCAATGAATGATTTAAAAATGCAGAATGTAAGACTTCCGGTTTAACGTACGTCGCAAGAGAGAAACCGTCGCGTATCGAAAAACTCACCGATCCTACGTTTGTTTGGTGAATAACCAAAGAGAGAAAAAAAAACCATAAAAACCTACGTAAACTACGACCGTTAAACGGTATCGTAAGAAAAAAGAAGAAAAAAAAACGTAAAAAGGAAATAATAAATATACCCAAACCCATCTATCGTTCAGTGCCCCACCTGTGTCCTATCTTTTCCTTGTGTTTCTGCAGAGCACGCTCCGCGACATCTTTGTTAACAAACTGAACGTAAGCCTCCCCAGTACTGCGGCCCGTGTAGTCTGTTGGTAGCGAAATCCCGTTCGGCAATATCTCCAACCCTGACCCACACATAATCAAACAACGATATTGTAGCGTAATTACCCATCATTATAATCATGTTTCGATAATCTGTTTTTTTTTGGCTCAATTTTCTGAACAAAAAAAGAAGGAAGCATAAGAACCCATCGAGCGTCTCAAGAATTTTCACGAATACGTGGCAGATCATTCCTCGAATCGGTGTTCTAGCATTACGACCGTGAGGTCTCCAATGCTCACGAACAACTGTTATTGTAGCGTGAAGATTCAGTCTTTTAAACGGACCGAGCGGAGTCAAACTCATGCACTTGGTTCATCTCTGGGTGATAAATATTTTACTGCTTCAAAATAACTAATTGAGTTAAAGGCCATATTACAAATCTCCGCTCGTCTATTTTTTTTCCAAACAAACTTAAAATCTCATGAGTCCAGTTGATGAAAAGTTTTTTTTTTTGTTTTTCATGACGAAAGTAACGACAAAAGTGGTCGTGCGACTTGTTCTGAAGAATGTGTACCTGAGAAGAATTGGGCTATTTCTTCTTTCGAACAGCCAAAGGGTAAACCTCGCAATCTTACGCAGCCGTCGTCCATCGCGTTCTCGAGATTGAGGCCGCTCCTCTTGACCACCCACTCCATTTCACCCCTCTTCGCTTTGAAAACTGTTTAAAAATATTTACCAAATTATAATACAATATATTATTTGAAATATTATTTTCGCTGCTTATCAAAATAATAATAATATATTGTTCTTAACACAAATAATATTAATAATAATGATAGCTCCGAAAGTAGTGGACGCACGTTCTGTGTGCAGCTTCAATGAGCTCCCATGAGAAGCAACATTGAACTGGGCTTGGACGGGTGAATACTCAGCCACGCACTGGCTATGCAAATGAAACTCAGTGAAAATACACCCGTCTGTATCATTATAACAATAAGGTATTTGATTTTTAGAGCTTGTCACCCTTAAAATCCGCAAATAGTGTTCCCAAGCTTTTTGCCAGTCGTTTATGTTTGGCAGATCTGACATTTATCTGAACAGTGCAGTGCTAGGCGAGTACTATACGTGAGTGTCAATTGTTTTGTTTGTAAAAAGCAGTTGAACAAACACCTTCTATGTATCTGTGACCCATGTGATCACGGTCCTTCTTGCAAGCTTTTTCGATGTCCGCTTCGGACTCCATTTCTATGTAGGCTTCACCGCTGGGACGACCCTCCCGTGACATGGTCATGTGTATTCCAGCCTTGCCGTGGCAGATGCTGCAGTCGCTGAAGAACTTGAGGATCTCATCTACTGTGGTGGACCAGGGTAGTCCTCTCACTTTCACAACGAAACCCTCGTCTTCGTGATCACCGCCGCCGTTGTTCGACATGTTTTCTTCTTGGGGACTGAAAGAAGCATGGCATGTTAAAGATTTTCCTAATGGGCCTGTATAAGTTTGAAATTTCGAAAATCCGGTTTTTTCTAATTGCTTCGTTTTATAACCTAGAGTCTTAAGCACTCTGGTCCGGAACGGCGAAAGCAGATTTTGTAGTCCTTTACTTTTTGTAACAGACTGCACAAGGACACTTTAAGGAGTTTCAATACGGTTTCTTGGCTGCGAGAGTGCGGATGAAAATACGAGCTTTCGGCGAGCTGCCAACTTCGGGCGAATAAAATTTTATGTAAAAACCAATGATTATTCGGCAATATCCAACTCATATTATTGAAAAGAATATCTAAGCTGGAAATAATATTAATAGTTGTCATTTTTGCAATGAAAAATAAATATGATGCAATTTTATTCAAGAAAAAATAACCTATAAACTTGGCAATAGCGGACGTTCCTGCCATTAGCATGCCTGACCATCGCTAAAGTATCATTGGCTTCAGGTTATTTACATGATACAAAACGTTCCACATTCCACGTTTTATAACGAGTTTTTGATTCAACAGTAGATTGAACATGAAAAATGTCAAGGCTATGAATAAATACACTTTATTATACAGTTCAAATGCTGCAATATTAGGTACGTTTTAAAGTACTAGTACCTATTAGCGAGTTCAAAAAATTGAAATTTTCTTTATTTTATTTTTCGACTCCTTAAAGCATCTAAAATCACTCCTTAAAATTTTATAAAAAAATTCGGAACAGAAAAAAAGTTACAGTGATATATAGCACTCTAGGTCGGAGCGTGTCGGGTAGCCTGTGCACGGTTGCCGCGCGCGGCAGCTGTATACCCCCACTCTCTACAATACTGGCGTCCTTTTGTGTACTAACGTATACAGATCTTGACCTGGATTAATCAATTGAAGGTAATAAAACTTCACATATTCCGAGAAATATAGAAAAGAATACGTAAAAAACTTTAAACACGTTTTTCTCAAAACGCCTTTTTTTTCACATGGCGGACAGTTAATCTCCGGATTCACTGGGCCGATCATCACCGGGCTTTCTTCACTTGTTTATTTAGATGTTCTGCGCAGAAACCCACCACTTTTTTGCAAAAAAGTTATCAACAAAAAATTTGGCAACACAGAAAAGATTTAAAAAACTATGGTTTCTTTGCACTTTTGTTTCAAGCATAGGCTATTTAAAAATTTGTTTAAACTTTTTTGCATATCGGTGGTGGATTCCTGTGTAAAAAACCTTCCTCTTTAACGTGCTTTTTCCCGATTTTGTTTCAGACCTCCCAATCCAGAGATTATCTGTCCGCCATGGGACTACTTTTTTTTCGAGGACCGTACTTTGGCGCCCTCTACCAACCACGGACAAAATGACCAGTCAAGAACTCGGGTTTTTCTTTATTCTCCATAAAATGCCTAGTCTTTAAAAAAAACATGGTGATAGCTAATAAAAAAGCTGAGATAACCTTATTTGAAAATTTGCTTTCTTTTGGCCTTCTAATAGGTACGAGTACCTTAAACGCCTGGAAATTACAAAATACCTGCCAGTTAATGCTCGACTGTGAGTAAATTACTTGACGGAGCCGCAGTTAACACGGTGTTTCTACGTTTAACCTACAAGTTTTGTTAATGTCCAAAAACAAATCGTTTAAGCTCAAAATTCACAAATTTTTCAAGTTTTATCGATGATCTAAGTAGAGCAACGGCTTAATTTTTTGACACAACATTCCTAACGCCATAATTACGGTTTGCTCACTTTTTAATTACAAGCAAAGTATTATTCTGGCCCCTACAGCTTTATTAACTAGTGTTCACGAGGGGCTATGTGTATTGTTGCTAAATGGATGAAAGTTCAACTTGAACATTAGAAATCTCCGAAACTATGTTGTGAAATTAATTAATTAATTTCACAACATTAATTTTTTTAAAGTTTTAATTTTTAATTTTAAGTTTTAAGGATTAATTTTTAGACAGTTAATGCATTACAAATTAATCCCTCGGTGATATAAATTTCGGTTGCCTATCAGCATTTGGATCTTATTTCGAAACTTTTTTAACAAAGTGCGGCTATTGTGGCATACACCGATTGGTAGAGGTTCCGGCAATTAGGGTGATCTAAAGTGAAACATAAAAAATTGTATTTTTAGTATAATAATCAAACTTGCGTACGACTAGATACTTTTTTGAAATATTGGCAATTACGAACTACTGCCACTGTGCTAGTGCAGTGAGTGTACAGTACCGGTACATGTTACTCTCATACGGTGTACTACTATCGTCCATGTACCACATTCGATTCTATCGGTACCGGTACAGTAATGGTACGGCACGAATATGCCATAGGGCACAATCTCGGTATACCGTACTAATAGCGGACCTGGTTATCCGAGGAGTGATTGACGAAATAACAAATATTTTGAAGAAAAAAAAAACAGTATTTAGTTTATGAGATTTGGCAGACTTTTTCGACAATACCTTTAACGCATGATCTTCAGATGGAACAATGCATACTTGCATTTTCGCTTTTCATAATTTGACCTTAATATTTTCATATAAAGCATAATGCTAACAGTGATAATAACAGCCATGTGTATGTGGTACAATTTGTAAACCACGGTGGGTATTTCGCAGTTACGCTCCTGCCGCGCGGCCACGTTAAGGTTAGTGCGCCATAGCACGAAACGATATTACAATAGCAACGGATCGGCGGCGTAAAAATTCCATGCAACGACAAACATGCGCCTTCCTGGGTCTCCTTTCCGCAAGGTCATTAAGAGACATTAACAAAAAAATTCAACTACATTTCGCATGAACTATGCTAAAAAACGTGCAAACGGAAATTTGAGACTTTCGTGCCATCATTCATCCGACGCTTTCATTCTTACGCTAACGAAGCCTGACTTTCTCCGGCCATCGGGAGGATCATTATTCGAGAGTAATACTTACGGATATTCCTGCTGGGAGGAACGTGACGCCAAGTCCTGAAACGTATATGTATATATTGGAGTACCGGCGAAATTTTTTTGATGCAACGCAAAATGTGTAATCCCGGATCGACGCGCACACGAAACGACGAAGGATCGCGAGAATACGACGTTGCAAAAAAAATACTGATCAGCCAATATGGCAACCGAGCCGGAAGTGATGCAGGCGCCACCCGTCGCAAGCCGGCGAGTCCTAGAAGCTGTTTACCGGAAAGACGCCAAAAGCGTGTCTCTCATTGGCGGGCTCATTGGTGGTCTCATTGGTGGTCTTCGACGATACGATCTTTTCTGTCTTTTCAAACATAACGAGCCAATCGATGAATTTGTAATTCCGTGTTATAGTCTATGTACATATTTCGAAACAATGTTTGCTTGAGATAAATGAACACTTTCTTTTTCGACCACCTCCGGGGATATTAGTTTAAGGAGAGATATACACCTAGATGGTCGAGGTCGAGGATTTAGAAGCTATGAACATTCCGTCGACCGTAGAAGACCTACACTATGGGCCTGGTATCGATGATTCCATGTAAGTTGACAAATTTCATGATTTATTCATTTCCAAATTTTCAAGCGCGTTTTTCTCAAAACCACGTTTTTCAAATCGGTACCCAAAATTTCTCGAAAACCAATAAACCGATTGCCTTGAGGTTTTTTGTGGTTATTCTATACACCATTATCTAGCACTTGTCATAGGATTTTTTTTCCGTTACTCAGTTTTTGTTTTATAGGCAAAATAATAACTAATTTTTGGCCCAAAAATCACTATTTATGTTCAAACGTCCGCCATTTTGTCATAAATCGACATTTTCAAAATCGGCTATGACAAGTACTACATTATAGTATCTAATTTAATAATCTTTTTGATTTTTTTTTTCAGGTGATTTTTGAAGAAACGCCAGTGGGTACCGTATACGCAGATTTTTTTACGACGCGCCAAGGATCATACGACATCCTTGTATATTTTTGATATTTTTAAATAAAGAAAAATAAACATACTTTTGAATGTATATACTTTTAGATAATTACAATACCAATTCGAAATTTCAAATACTTTTCCTTGAAAAAATTCACAAAAATGACCTTTTTTCCGGCTCCTAGGTGTATATCTCCCCTTAAATTATCCCTCTAGAAAAAAGCACGTTCTCACCCATTTACATCATTTCCGTTATTTGATAAATCACAATCGCTAGAACAAAACTTCATTAAGAATTCACGGCGAACTTACGAATTGTCCAAAAATGATCATTACTTCAAAAATGTTATTTCATCACCCTCGATATCTCCCGATCTCAACATAAAATTCATCTGCGACAAGTTTAATGAAACAAAATGCGGTCGGAGAAAAGACTACACCCATACCTTCCTCCTAATCCTATTATTCATTAAGAAATGAAAACGCAATTGTGAAAAATATATGCGTACGCCTACAGCTTATAACATGCTATACCGTTGTCCTTGAGAATATCGGCGCGAAAACCGTACGAACTATACTTTTTCTTCCACCGTCTTTCGTAAATAAAGCACAAGTGTGCGTGCGCGTATTGAGCCGTATCCGCACCAGTGCAGCCAGATCGCGCGTAAAAGTTACCCCCTCTCTAGTCTCTTACGCGCCCGTCACACAATCATAATAGCGCGTGTCCGTGAGCGAGCGATGCTCGGACATCTTCGGAAAGAGCCGAGCACGGTCGAAGTGTCCCGACCGCGCCTTCGGCTGCTACACCAATACGTGGACGCTGAGCATGTTCATGTGCGGCCAAGCCGAAACGAAGGCTTCGAGGGAAAAAGCAATCTGAGCACGACTCGCGCGTGACGTCACCCGAGGGGCACGCGCGAGGCTTTTAGATGATTTCAATGCTTATTTAGCTCTTGATTCTCTGCGTTATTAATGTATACAAAAAAATGTATCGCGCACTCTGATCGCTTATTTTTTAGTTTATACGTTAATTTAAATATAATAATAAATCTAAATTACAACTTATTTATCTTATATAAAATTGTTTACGCTTTACTCACACCCGTCCTTATGCCAAATAAATTATAATTCATAAAAGAAAGCGGAAATATATTTATATTCGTATTATTATATTAATGCACATACTTTCATCAAGCGATACAGCATTATCCCCAAAAACAAGCCAATCATCCATCCGGCCGCGAATTGTAAGTACCAGAAAGTGCACATATTCTACAAGCGATGAGATGGTCCCGTTGGTAGCGTTCCTGGCTTCGGTCCGCAGGGGCCCCTAGTGCAAATTTTTCTCCAAATTTTTCATAATTTTTCATATTTTAGTCATATCTGAGATTTTCGGAGAAAAAACGATTTAAAACAGATTCAAGTACTGGTCTATTTCCCAAAAACACATTTTTTTTACTTAAAATTCATGATTTCTCATTTTTTTCCCGGAAATTTCTCTTTTTCCTATGACCTGAGTGAACGGCTGCGGAGATATTCGGAGAAAATGTAAAGATGAAAAAAATGAGATTTTCGTAAAAAAAACTTGATATTATTTTTTTTCGGGAACTTTTTCTTTTTCCTATTGAGTGAACGGCTGCGGAGATATTCGGAGAAAAGTTGTAGATGAAAAAAAAATAAGATTTTCGTAAAAAAAACTTATGACATTTTTTATCCCTCATAATTCTGAGAAATAATGAATTTCCGAAATTTTTGCAAACATTATTTTCCTTAAGGGGTGACACCACTGTAACGGCCTGCCACGAAGCGTTTTAGACAAATAATACTCGGGGTAATTATTAAGCATATATTGAAGTATATTGCAAAAAAATTTTATGGGAAAATATTACAAAATGGCGACACTGCAGCAAATTCTTCCGAGGCATGTTGAACTTAAGGTGATCTACGGCACGCAGTATAACTTGTGCCAATTTTAATCTGGACAAAATAAATTTTTTTAAATTAAATCTAGATGAGTGTAGCTAGTGAACCACGTAGGGGATTTTAGAAATATTGATTTTTGAGTAATTGCCGAGTATTTGACTAAAAATGTTCAATTTTTTTTAAGACTGTTATTTTTTAATAAATATTGTTTAAATTAACTTATCGAAAATCCCCTACGGGGTTCAGTAGCTACACTCATGTAGACTTAATAAAATAAAATTCTTTTTTTTAGATTAAAATTGGCACAGTTATACTGCGTGCCGCAGAGGTTCGACATGCTTCGGAAGAATTGCTGCAGTGTCGCCATTTTGTAATATTTTCGGATAAAAATGTATAGCCATATACTTAAATATATGCTCAATAAATACCGCCAGTATTATTTGTTTATCACATTTTCTTCCGCCAAAAAGAATATTAAAAAATACGCTTCCTGTAAGGCCGTTACAGTGGTGTTACCCCTTAAAGTTTTCATATAATTTCCAAGATTTTCCCGTGATCGTGAATAAAATGATAAAATATTCGGAAAAAATCGAAAAAAATTCGGAGAATCTCGGATGTTTGCGTAAAAATAATTGTCCGCAAAACTCCGAATTCTTCATATTTGTTCCAATTCATAGAAAAAATCGGAAAAATTTTCCGGAAAAAATCGGAGTTTTTCGGGAAAAAATTTGCACTAGGGGCGCTGTATCGTACCCCGCGCTCAGTGTTTTTTTTTTAAATTATTATTACTATTAATTCTTATTTGATTAGTTATTTTTATTAGTTATCATTATTATTTTAATTAGTTATCTTTTAGTGTCGAAAAATTTATCGCGCACTCTGACCGCTTATTTTATTAGTTTGTACGTTAATTAAAATACAATAATAAATCTAAATTGCAACTTATTTATCTTCTAAAAAATTGTTTGCGCTTTACTCACACCCGTCCCTATGCCAAATAAATTATAATTCATAAAAGTAAGCGGAAATATATTTATATTCATATTATTATATTCAATCTCATTTACTTTCATCAACCGATAAAGCATTATGATAATGCATTATGATAATGCTTTATAGCTTAAAATTTAATTTAAATGATAATGCTTTCCGAAAATTTTTTTAGATTTTTTCCGAATTTTTCTATGAATTGGAACAAATATGAGGAATTCGGAGTTTTGCGGACAATTATTTTTACGCAAATATCCGAGTTTCTCCGAATTTCTCCAAATATGTCATCATTTTGATTACGATCACAGGCAAATTTCGGAAATTATATGAAGACTTTAAGGGGTAACACCACTGTAACGGCCTTACAAGAAGCGGATTTTTCGAAATTTTTTTTTTGGCGGAAGGAAATGTGATAAACAAATAATACTTGCGGTATTTATTCACCATATATTTAAGTATATAGCTAGAAATTTTTATCCGAAAATATTACAAAATGGCGACACTGCCGCAATTCTTCCGAAGCATGTCGAACCTCTGCGGCACGCAGATAACTGTGCCAATTTTAATCTAAAAAAAAAGAATTTTGCTTTATTAAGTCTAAATGAACATTTTTAGTCAAATACTCGGCAATTATTCAAAAATCAATATTTCTAAAATCCCCTACGTGGTTCACTAGCTACACTCATCCAGATTTAATTTTAAAAAAAATTTTGTCCAGATTAAAATTGGCACAAGTTATACTACGTGCCGCACAGCACCTTAAGTTCAACATGCCTCGGAAGAATTTTCTGCAGTGTCGCCATTTTGTAATATTTTCCCATAAATTTTTTTCGCAATATACTTCAATATATGTTTAATAATTACCCCAAGTATTATTTGTCTAAAACGCTTCGTGGCATTTTTTTATCCCGCATAATTCTGAGAAATAATGAATTTTCGAAATTTTTGCAAACATTATTTTCCTTAAGGGGTAACACCACTGTAACGGCCTGCCACGAACATTCTCATATACTTTCATCAAGCCATAAAGCATTATCATAATGCTTTATCGCTTGATGAAAGTAAATGAGAATGAATATAATAATATGAATATAAATATATTTCAGCTTACTTTTATGAATTACAATTTATTTGGCATAGGGACGGGTGTGAGTAAAGCGCAAACAATTTTTTAGAAGATAAATAAGTTGTAATTTAGATTTATTATTGTATTTAAATTAACCTACAAACTAATAAAATAAACGGTCAGAGGGCGCGATAAATTTTTCGACATTAAAAGATAACTAATTAAAATAATAATGATAACTAATAAAAATAACTAATCAAATAAGAATTAATAGTAGTAATAATTTTAAAAAAAGCACTGAGCGCGGGGTACGATCCCGCACCCCTAGTGCAAATTTTTTTTTCCGAAAAACTCCGATTTTTTCCGGAAAATTTTTCCGATTTTTTCTATGAATTGGAACAAATATAAAGAATTCGAAGTTTTGCGGACAATTATTTTTACGCAAACATCCGAGTTTCTCCGAATTTTTTTGGATTTTTCCCGAATTTTTCATCATTTTACTCACGATCATGGGAAAATCTTGGAAATGATATGAAAACTTTAAGGGGTAACACCACTGTAACGGCCTTACAGGAAGCGTATTTTTTAATATTTTTTTTTTGGCGGAAGAAAATGTGATAAACATATAATACTTGCGGTATTTATTGAGCATATATTTAAGTGTATGACTATAAATTTTTATCCGAAAATATTACAAAATGGCGACACTGCAGCAATTCTTCCGAAGCATGTCGAACCTCTGCGGCACGCAGTATAACTGTGCCAATTTTAATATAAAAAAAAGAATTTTGTTTTATTAAGTCTACATGAGTGTAGCTACTGAACCCCGTAGGGGATTTTCGATAAGTTAATTTAAACAATATTTATTAAAAAATAACAGTCTTAAAAAAAATTGAACATTTTTAGTCAAATACTCGGCAATTACTCAAAAATCAATATTTCTAAAATCCCCTACGTGGTTCACTGGCTACACTCATCTAGATTTAATTTAAAAAAATGTATTTTGTCCAGATTAAAATTGACACAAGTTATACTGCGTGCCGTAGAGCACCTTAAGTTCAACATGCCTCGGAAGAATTTGCTGCAGTGTCGCCATTTTGTAATATTTTCCCATAAAATTTCTTTGCAATATACTTCAATATATGCTTAATAATTACCCCAAGTATTATTTGTCTAAAACGCTTCGTGGTAAGCCGTTACAGTGGTGTTACCCCTTAAGGAAAATAATGTTTGCAAAAATTTCGGAAATTCGTTATTTCTCAGAATTATGAGGGATAAAAAAATTTCATAAGTTTTTTTTACGAAAATCTTATTTTTTTTCATCTACAACTTTTCTCCGAATATCTCCGCAGCCGTTCACTCAATAGGAAAAAGAAAAAGATCCGGAAAAAAAATAATATCAAGTTTTTTTTACGAAAATCTCATTTTTTTTCATCTTTAAATTTTCTCCGAATATCTCCGCAGCCGTTCACTCAGGTCATAGGAAAAAGAGAAATTTCCGGGAAAAAAATGAGAAATCATGAATTTTAAGTAAAAAAAAATGTGTTTTTGGGAAATAGACCAGTACTTGAATCTGTTTTAAATCGTTTTTTCTCCGAAAATCTCAGATATGACTAAAATATGAAAAATTTGGAGAAAAATTTGCACTAGGGGCCCCTGCGGACCGAAGCCAGGAACGCTACCAACGGGACCATCTCATCGCTTGTAGAATATGTGCACTTTCTGCTACTTACAATTCGCGGCCGGATGGATGATTGGCTTGTTTTTGGGGATAATGCTGTATCGCTTGATGAAAGTATGAGAATTAATATAATAATACGAATATAAATATATTTCCGCTTACTTTTATGAATTACAATTTATTTGGCATAGGGACGGGTGTGAGTAAAGCGCAAACAATTTTTTAGAAGATAAATAAGTTGTAATTTAGATTTATTATTATATTGAATTTAACGTACAAACTAATAAAATAAGCGGTCAGAGTGCGCGATAAATTTTTCGACACTAAAAGATAACTAATTAAAATAATAATGATAACTAATAAAAATAACTAATCAAATAAGAATTAATAGTAATAACAATTTTAAAAAAAGCATTGAGCGCGCGGAACGATCCCGCGCCCCTAGTGCAATTTTTTTTCTGAAAAACTCCGATTTTTTCCGCAAAATTTTTCCAAATTTTTCTATGAATTGGAACAAATATGAAGGATTCGGAGTTTTGCGGACAATTATTTTTACGCAAATATTCGAGTTTCTCCGAATTTTTCCGAATATTTCATCATTTTAATTATGATCACGGGAAAATCTCGGAAATTAAATGAAGACTTTAAGGGGTAACACCACTGTAACGGCCTTACATGAAGCGTATTTTTTGATATTTTTTTTTTGGCGGAAGAAAATGTGATAAACAAATAATACTGGCGGTATTTATTGAGCATATATTCAAGTATATTGCTATAAATTTTTATCCGAAAATATTACAAAATGGCGACACTGCAGAAATTTATCCGAAGCATGTCGAACCTCTGCGGCACGCAGTGTAACTGTGCCAATTTTAATCTAAGAAAAAGAATTTCGTTTTATTAAGTCTACATGAGTGTAGCTACTGAACCACGTAGGGGATTTTTGATAAGTTAATTTAAACAATATTTATTAACAAATAACTGTCTTAAAAAAAATGAACATTTTTAGTCACATACTCGGCAATTACTCAAAAATCAATATTTCTAAAATCCCCTATGTGGTTTTCACTAGCTACACTCACCGAGATTTAATTTAAAAAAAATTATTTTGTCCAGATTAAAATTGGCACAAGTTATACTGCGTGCCGCAGAGCACCATAAGTTCAACGTGCCTCGGAAGAATTTGCTGCAGTGTCGTCATTTTGTAATATTTTCCCATAACATTTTTTTGCAATATACTTCAATATATGCTTAATAATTACCCCAAGTATTATTTGTCTAAAACGCTTCGTGGCAGGCCGTTACAGTGGTGTTACCTCTTAAGGAAAATAACGTTTGCAAAAATTTCGGAAATTCATTATTTCTCAGAATTATGAGGGATCAAAAAATGTAATAAGTTTTTTGTACGAAAATCTAATTTTTTTCATCTATAACTTTTCTCCGAATATCTCCGCAGCCGTTCACTCAGGTAATAAGGAAAAGGGAAATTTCCGAAAAAAAATAACAATAATACGTTTTTTTACGAAAATCTCATTTATTTTTATCTTTAACTTTTCTCCGAATATCTCCGCAGCCTCAGGTCATAGGTAAAAGAGAAATTTCCGGAGAAAAAAATGAGAAATCATGAATTTTCAGTAAAAAAAATGTGTTTTTTGGAAATACACCAATACTTGAATCTGTTTTAAATCATTTTTTCTCCGAAAATCTCAAATATGACTAAATTATGAGAAATTATGAAAAATTTAGAGAAAAATTTGCCCTAGGGGCCCCTGCGGACCGAAGCCAGGAACGCTACCAACGGGACCATCTCATCGCTTGTAGAATATGTGCACTTTCTGGTACTTACGATTCGCGGCCGGATGGATGATTGGCTTGTTTTTGGGGATAATGCTTTATCGCTTGATGAAAGTATGAGAATTAAGATAATAATACGAATATAAATATATTTCCGCTTACTTTTATGAATTATAATTTATTTGGCATAAGGACGGGTGTGAGTAAAGCGTAAACAATTTTTCAGAAGATGAATAAGTTGTAATTTGATTTATTATTATATTTAAATTCACATATAAACCAAAAAAATAAGCGATCAGAGTGCGCGATACATTTCATTGTATACATTAATAACGCACAGAATCAAGAGCTAAATAAGCATTGAAACCATCTAAAAGCCTCGCGCGTGTCGTCGGGTGACGTCACGCGCGAGTCGTGCTCAGATTGCTTTTTCCCTCGAAGCCTTCGTTTCGGCTTGGCCGCACATGAACGTGCTCAGCGTCCATGTGTTGGTGTAGCTGCCGAAGGCGCGGTCGGGAAACTTCGACCCCGCTCGGCTCTTGCCGAAGATGTCCCGAGCGTCGCTCGCTCACGGACACGCGCTACTATGATTGTGTGATCGGCGCGCAAGAGACTAGAGAGGGGGTAACTTTTACGCGCGATCTGGCTGCACTGATCCGCACACCATTGTACGTTTTGCTACGTATGGGAAGCAGGAGGTTGACAGTCTCGACCGGTGGGTCGAACACGACGAATAAATTCTACTAACCCGCGATATTATGTGTTGGGACGAGAGATTCGCGATTAAGGAAACAACGAAGACGTAATTGGATAAATATTCGAAAATGGAACAACTAGTGGAAATTTTGTTATTCATAACGTTGACGTGCTATACACCTCGAATACTGGTACGATTCTTTCGCATACATATATATATATGTGTCTACATGTGTGTGTTTGTAGATATTACACACCTCGTGTTTTCTTAAAGCTTTTCGACTGATGACATGAGTTTAGTTTCCATTTGTCAATTTGTCATATAAAAATCCTTTTCAAAACCATGTGTACAACAATCTTGTCAATAATTGCGCTATCTTTCGAAAAATGAACTATGCACCAGGGTCACAGGGATATCTTTTTATTCATTTGTATTTTCTCTCGTACAAAAAGCCATTATCTATCCCTGAGGAACAAAAAGGCGTTCCGGCTGATACATTTTTCTGTTCCATTTCACTGACAGAGCACTGCGCTTGTCGCCCCATCTTACTGCGATGTCAGAGATGGAGATTCCGGGATGCACTTTGACTTTAGCAGCCTGTCGGGTGACGATCGCGTCGTCGAAGATGAGAAATCCGGTCATAGAGTCAGGCTACAATTGTGTGGCTCTTTGCGCAAAGAATGTGACAGCGCCGTTGGCTACCGCGTGTGTCTCACCAAGAACAATCGAGAAATCGGCATAGGTGATGAAAATTCAAAGTGCAGCATTGGGTGGCGAGAATTTACCGACTGTGGGTTTAACACGGTGGTTCGGTCCTTGGCGCGATTGCAGGTATGCAAGGCGTTGATCCTGTCATTCCGAACAACGGCAAACTGGAATTCGTCTTCACAGGGGACACTTGCAGGAATGACGAAAAATATACCGTGCATGTGATCATGAAGTGCAACAATGAAAACACTCACGAATCGCAGCTGTCCATGATTCCGCACGTGAGTCGCACCGTTACGATTGTCTGTTCATTTATGGGAGCCTGTATGTGTCGTTTTTCTTATAGTATAGTGGCAGTGATCCCTCATTCTAGAGGAAAATAATTCAGCGGGAAGAATATTGCTAAACTGGGCCAATAAAGTGAAGGGTATCGCTGCTCTGCAGGTGATAGAATGCAAGTATTTTCGAGAATTTTTCGTGCAAAGGAAGTAAATGAAAATTACGTTTAAAGAATTAGATGGCATGTTTTAAAGCGGATGAGGCCATTTGAAAAAATTTCTTTTCTTAGAATTCAGAGCTTGGCAAGCGCCAGTGTTTTTTGTAGCTGATGCTCGATGGCTAGTATCCTAAGTGCCTTAAAAGGTGACCTTCAACACGAGAAAAAACCAAAAATTTCATAACATGCATACCGATGATTAGATAAATGCTCAAGGGTTTTTAAAAATACTGTTTTTTATAGAAGCAGCACATATTTGAGGAAAAAAAACAAGTCGTTTGTGGAATATAAAAAAGCTTCAAAAATTTTTTGCAACAAGTTTTCAACGATTCAACCTATTCCAAAATTTGTGGATATTTTAGTTTGGCGTATGCTGTAAAAGTTTGGAATTAATTGGACAAAACTTGTTCAACTTCCAATGCAAGCCAGTTTCAATAACATTGTTTCGAACGCATCTAGAGTATTGCTTCCCATTATTTTCAGGTTGACAGTAATAATAATAAGTTAAAACAGCAACATTTCGACGTTCTACTAATTGCACTTTTTTTTCGTACGAACCGTAAATATAATTGAAAGCTACATTTTTTGACCCTTTGGACTAGCGTTACCACTTGTGTTGTCTACAGATATATACAAATACTTTTTCTCTAGATGTTGATACGTTCGTTGCAAAAGTGCGGAGCACTTTGGTTTTTCAGAAGACAAAAATATTATAGTTGCTGCACAAGCATTATGGTAACGGTAAAATAATAGTCAGACAGCGGCCTACTACACTCTTCTTTTATTTCCGTTTAGCATTCTGGCTATTATGCGGAACAAGGCACGTTCAAGTCCAAGAAGCAAGCCGTAAAAAAAATACCATATCTTTTCTTGGTATTGTGTCCAGGAGTATGAGCATATACAAGCAAGGCGCTACAGATTAAGCACGTTCAAGCCCAAGAAGGCAAGAAGGACGGAGAAAAGAAATAATATATATTTTCTTGGTATTGTATCCAGGTGTATGAGCAGATACAAGCATGTCGCTACAGAATAGCGACGTATGGTTTTTTTTTCAACTAGTTCTCCTTATCTTACGCGTGGGCGATGAAAGATAAATATAAAACGTATGAGCTGCTTTGGGCTGAATAGGCAGTCCTGTGGAGCCTCTAGAATTTTGACCGTCACATTTTTCATCTACTTTGGTGTCTTTGTGATTTTGTCTTCCATGTCTCGGTAGAATACAAAAAAAAAGCCTTTTTGCATCGTTCTGTTGTAGGAAAGCGCAAATTTCGGATAGCAGTCATAGCTGTTCCGGTTTGGATTCAAATGTTTTTAGATAGAAAAAGAATCGAACTTGGATAGCACTGGTTAATTTTTAGTACCAATTTGATATTTTTTCACGCCCGATACAGCATGTTTGCAGTTATTTCTTCAGATTGTTAAGTGCAGTCGTCAGTGTCATTGTCAAGTGTCAAGGAGAAATTAGGAACGAAGGAATGATAAAATATATATATGGAAATAAATATTAGGTTAGCTAGTATATGACTAAGTGTATATGACTAAGCTAGCTTCTGCTCACGGCTTCGTTCGCGTATGAGGAAAAAGTTTTTCGTTGCTTTTCTATACGCGTCGACGGGACTCAGTCGGATATCGGGTTGCATGACTCTTGAGTGCGTCATCGACGCCAGGGCTGTTTATTTCGGAGGGATAAGGCAAGGGACAGAGGCCCAATTGTCCTTAGGTGAGGCGCCTAGGAATGGACAACGAAGAGGCGTTCTGTATTCGGACCGCGAAGTGACCAGTCGCAATTAAAACTATCATTGTAAAATTCTAAGGTTCGGAAATTTGGTTCGTGCGTGTATCAGGAATTGATTTTAGGGTAATATTTTATTAAGATTTTTTAAACATTTTTAATAAAATTATAATGAAAAACGCGATTTCTATGTAATGAAAAAAACACGTTTTCCAGATAGTTTTGAAAACCCCGTTTTATATACTGCTACAATATACTCAGAATCACATCGTCAGAAAAAACATGAAAAGCTGAGAAGGATACCGAAAAAAGATAATGAAACTGTTCTTTTAAAAGGAATATTGCAAGGTCTCATGTTTTAATAGACGTTATAAATGCTGAAGCATAGCGCTGTCGTTTTAAGGGGCCAGTCCACTTTGGAGCCACGAAAAAGGCAATTTGCGCGATTTTTTTTGCGGATTTTATAAAAGATATGAATATAAAAGTTGTTGGGCTTGATAAATAATGTCTTGACATAAATAAAAAAAAATTCATTCATTTTTATTCATTTTCAAGTACAAAAATTATAGTTTAACGTAACGCTTTAAAAATAGGTGGGCTAGGTAGCTTCATCACAACTCGGCAACGGCGTGTCTGAAACAAAAAAATCAAAATCCATTAGATTCAGTATGACACCAGCTACAAAATAACCCTCGGATATAAAGTTTTATCAAAAAATAAAAAAATGGCAGATGAAAAACGATAAAAGTATTTAAAAAACGCGTTTTTTCGCAGTTTTTCGCAAAGAAAGAGTAAAAATCAAAATTTTAAAAACATCGAGGGTCATCTTGCTGCGAATCATGTTTACAATATGTCGTTTAAATTTCAAGAGAATCGGTTTATTAGTTTTAGAGATACGATGGAGCTAGATTTTGCAAACGTTGTTTTGAAAAAAACGCGTTTGAAGCTTATACTATGAAAAAATCTTACCTAAACTCAATCGGCAATTCCTGCACCGTACAAAATCCGTTCTGATTGCTCATCATCGTCGATTTCTTCAAGTCTTGCTTGCTTTCGATTTTTTGAAATCTTCAAAGTGGACTGGCCCCTTAAAAGAAACATCACACGTTCTCAGATTCTACTAGACAGATCGGGATGAAACAAGCGCGGGAAAATTCTGAAAGTGTTTATTCTTACATATCAAAAATTCATAACAAAACTCACTCTTCTTCACTCAAACAGGTCCACATACTTTCCAAAAGTTATAGATGTCGTATCAACCTCGTATTCTAGTCCAACCAGTTTCATTTTGTCCTAATAAGAAAAACGTTCAAACGGACACTGTAATTCTATATTAGTAAGATAAGGAATAAAGAAAATATTCGATACTCAGAAAATATCCTTCTAAAAATAGGGTATATGTATATAACCATAAATATTCTTCCTTATGTTTACAAGGATAAATAATTTTTTCGTTCGCATATTGTCAGAAAAAAGTAATTATGTAAAAATCGAGAACTAAAAGAATCTCCTAGATAGCGTACAAATGTACAGTCAAAAGTTGCATTGATAAACAAAATTGTCGATCCACTCGGTAGAGAGCAACGATTGTAGAACTTACGATTTGGTCTGGCATGCCTGATGTATACAGTGGAACGTTTCAAGCACACTGAACTCAGCGGCTGTTACGTTCGACGCTTGTACAGGCTCCTGGCGGACTATTTGACGTATCAATAATTGTTCGAGGAGTTGAACATCAATCACAGAAGTTGAATATGAAAGTTTTTAAACTCAGAACCAGGACGACTGTGCGTATTACATTGTGTGGGAGACGAAGGCAGCTTGCGGTCCGGAAAATACGATAAACTGTACAGTTGTTGGGAACACTGGTGAACACTACGATCTAAGTCCTCTGATGCTGCGATCCGAAAACTACGTCATACCGGTAAATGGCACCTCGCAATCCGTCATCATTCTAAACGTCTGTCATTCCGTCGTGTATGACCATGACATCAAGTGTGCCCAATCCTCCGGTTCCTGCTTGAGGGAGGCCGGTAACGATCAGCAATACAAGTAAGGGATAAAACCTCTCTTATCTTCTTCGGGATCAAGTTGTCACGCGATTCATTCCAGTTCCTTGAAGACTGTGTTAGAGTGTTGCTGCTTTCCATATATTCCGTATCCTAAGCCACAATGTATGCAAATTCAAGTTCTTTCGTTTTCAATGAGGCATGTGGAATTTTTCGGCCATAAAATCTTCATTATATTTCATTTTTTTCTTCTTCTCCAATCAATCCTAGCAATCACGAACGAGGTGAGAAATTCATCGAAGATTTTCAGATTGTGCTTTTAAGCCGATAAATAACGCCGCATTTTAGTTTTCGGTGAATTTTTCGTGAATTAAACTTTGGTAAAATTCAATTTGCTCTTGATCACTGATAGAAATGATTGCGTCGACAAAAAACAAATGATCGTGACAAATGTTCGGCCGTGATGCTTTAGGACAAAAATGATGCATGAGCTCTAGAGTTGAACGGTCATTTCTTTGCAATCGTATCGATAGTTACAAAAAGCATGAAAAATGAAATCAACTTTTTTTCAATCCCAATATTTTTTCACATGCCCTTTCGAGCCTTTACGATCCTATGTCCTTCAGTTTTTGCCCACACTTGGCACTTCACTATTGTCAGCTCCTCAGAGATCCTTCTCAGAGTATTCAACACTGTCGCATGATACTGAATTTTGCATCGTTGCAGACGCAACGAATTTTGTTTTTTAATTCTCGATTTTTGATGATCAACTGGTTGCTTTATGTGTTTGGCGAAGAAAAAACATGTATCCGCCATGTACGTCTCCCAGAAGTCGCCCTTAGGCGGGGGTGAAAATGGAAAACAATCGAATCCACCGACGTACGTCTATCACACATTTTCTTTTCCGATATTCGCATTAGGGAACTCTAAAAAGTAGCCTGAAAAACATTGGATGATTTTCGAGTTCCGCATGTTCAAGTTTTTAATTTAAAACTCCCGCGCAATTTTATTATTTTGTGAAATATAATGAAGATGAAGAACCGTCATATTGACCGCGACTTGATCCTAGTACTTCAGATATGATACTAGTACTATAACTTCATATCAAGAAAAACGGAGCGAAAACTTGGAACGCGTTTTTCTCGAAACTACTTCATTTGACCTTGTCCCAGCGAATACTCAAAAACTTATCAACCGATTTTCAATTTTTTGTTTGGCATTTTTGTAATCGCAGCGACTAAGGTTGTACGTAGCCGATTTCTTAAATTTTGATCTTTAGTATTTTTAACGACTGCTTGAATACAAAAAAGGCCTTGAAAGTATTAAAAAATGCCCAAACTGTCGGCATTTTGTACAAAAAACCAAAATGAAAGATCGGCTACGCATAACGATAGTTACATTTGTATAGATATCGATAAATTGTCGAGTTTTTATTTACAGACAACCTTTTATAAAAATATCGATGGGACAATGAAGAGAATTTTTTTTTCTTTACCGAATCATGGCACATATCTCGGTTACTTTTAACGATTTTTTCATAAAAATTGGTATAAAACTAGATGAATATATACTTCATAAAATGAGTATAAACCCGATCCTTTCATAATTTGTTATGTCTATGAAAAAAATCACAATTATTGACGACTAAGCACCCGTTACGTAACGGAATAGAGGGAGGGGGGGGGGGGAATTAGGAAATTTGGCGTTACGTAATTTGTGTACGCCCCTAGTCGATTTTCGAGTTCCGGAAGCCACTGTTAGCTGGTGGTGAAAATAGAAAAAATAGTATCTACCGACGTACGTCCGTCACACCTTTATTTTTTCGATATTTGCATTGGAGAGCGCCAAAACGTAGCCTGAAAAAAATTCGACCGTTTTAGAGTCCCGAAATTCACTCTAAAGAAGATGAAGATTCGGAAGCCGTCATGTACGCATATTGCAGCGTTACCGTTTCATCAATTGCATCATGGAGCTCCAAAAACGATCGCAAATAGTACATTGCGTACCAAGGAGACAAAGTGGACATATACGCCACTGTCGCCACGATGCACACGAGTATTTATATGACTAATTCATGTTTTCCGACATTCAAAAGTCGATATTTCGAAAACTACGGCGCTTCGCCAAACTTTTTTTGAAAGGGGATCCCTCGAAATATTTAAGGAAACGTCTGTGTGAAATCTCAGCTGGATCGGAGGTGGGGCCTTTTCGGATCAGATTGAAGTTTGCATCTCTGGAACATTTTATTTGACAAATTTTCGTTACGAAAAATCCTCAATCATTTTTCAAGTAGCTTATTAAGAGATCTAGAATTTAGATCTGCAAAAGAAGATTTTTTAAAATAATGACAATGACGAAATACAAATATAAAAAACACTTTCGTTGCAATTTCAATGATGCAAACGTGAACACCATCCTTTTCGGAACTTCACTCAAAGTTTCGAACGACGCTATAAATCTGTCAAATTTAATCTGATCACCTTGAAACTTTTAGTGAACATTTACAAGATGATATACTGTCCAAATATATTAGTTGCGAAAAAAGTTATTTTTCGACTTTTACAAGTTGGCATAACCTCTTAAGAAGGAATGACCCCCGAAGCATAACTTCGATGCACCCCAGCTCGCGCTGGTAGGGCAGTATTCTCTCGGCATTTACAATGTATCGATGCCTCCACGAAACGCGTGTTTGCGGGTGTGCGTACGACACGTTAGGCACGCGCGGTCGAAGACTGTTTTCTTCCCCAACGCTGTCCCTCCACAGCGAATTCACACTTCGTGTGGGTATGTGTATGTACATACACATACACACTTAGCGTCGAAAAAGAGTTTTGTTTTTTTGCTCAACGCCGACTTCGCAAGCCATTCAAGATTTCGGAGAATGGAAGCAAGAGTTCTCGCTGGCGACTCGCTCTTCTGTGCGCGGGATGAAAGTTGTTCTTTTGCTCAACGCCAACTTCGCAAGCCATCCAAGATTTTGGAGAATCGAAGCAAGGGTTTCCGCTGGCGACTCGCCAGCGAGTGTTAAAATGTTGTGTTAAAAATGTGTTAAAAATTTGTTATAATGAATTATTCTAACAAATGACAATATTGAAAAATGTTTATCTTTTGGCGATTTCAGTAGTCTCTAATATCGCAGCAAACACAATGCTGGTGACGGGCTGCCAGTATAGCGGTAAAATGAATGCATGGAATAATTGTTTCATTGGATAAAGTTTCGAAAAGCGAAAACCGAATTTCGAGCTGAAATTTGGCTTACACCTTCCTTTTAAAATTTTAAGAGATTCCCTAAAAGGATTTTTGGCGGCGCGCTATAATTTTCGAGATATAGATGTTTGATAGTTTTTTTCACCGCGCTCCTACACTGAGAGAGAGATATGGTAACTTCAACTATATTTTATATTACCCTGAGCGGACAACAATATTTTATAGTCATGGTTACTGCCTAAAATATAGTACTGCTTATGATATTTTAGCAGTTGTGTTAGGTATGCTCATACGTTAACCGCAACCAACATTCTTACAAGCATACGTTGATTGTTGAATGCTATATAATATAGAAGGTTTTCATAAAATGGATATTTCCTTAAACTATCAAAAAACAGTAATTTTTACCACATTGAATGGTGCGTCTACTAAATATATATATATATTTGATCAATTCAACAATTCTCAATTGAGAGTACTACCTGTATGATTGTTTATCATAATTACCAAATAATTGTTTATTTTTTCAATTTTTTAAATAATCACAAACAAGTGTCGTAGTAAAGATTTTTAACAATATTTATTTCGCACGAAGCGTAAGGTATGTAGAAGACGTAGTATGAAAGTTCGATACAATAATGTCCGAATAACGATTCGGTGAACTATTTTATATTTATGCCCTTGAGGTGGGCCTTTAGTGGAAATGCTTCCATCGTTGTCGAGATCTGGCGTTCGAATGCCTCCGCTGTTGCACGTCGTCATCTTGTCCGATGATGACGTGCAGCCAAGCAACAGTCGATCCCTTGTTCTCGCCTTTGTCTAGGTCTAGGTGATAGGAATCGCCCAACTTCGCCCGCGGCTCTCCCGTACGCCGCGACAAAGATTTCGTCGTCACAAGACCCTTTTATTTTGGTTCTTTTATGTATATATATATGCACACACACACACACACACACACACACACACACACACACGCGCGCGCGCGCGCGCGCGCGCTCGCGCGCATGCATAAACTGAAGAGAAGCCCAGACTCTATAACGCTACGGCTGTTTCCTTGCTGGCTACGATTGTGTGTTTTTGTTTTGTTTTGTGATCTCGGGCGCGTACAGTTGCCAATGCCGTATACACACACACCCACACACACACACGCGCACGCACGCACGCACTCACGCACGCGCGCGCGCGCACACACACACAAACATATTCGTATATATAAATGATGAAGAGGACGAGTCATGCGTGTAGGAATTACTTCGCACCGTACACGTAAAATTCTCGTACAGCACGCGGGGCACGATGTCACGTGCAATTCATTGTAGAAATTGAAAAACAGAGTACGAAATACAGGGAAAAAACCACACACGCATGCACGTGTGCAACGTAAAAATTGGACATTGACGAAAATAATTTTTAAAAATTTACTCAGGGCTAAATATATGTATATATACGTGTGTGTATAGAATTTTAAACGCTACTTTAAAACATTAAAGGAACAGAAAAATTCATAAACGTTTAAGTGATTTTCGGAGCACTGTATCTGTGTGAAAAATGGTCGCATCGAAGTGAAAAACAAAGGATTTCGAAGCTTCAGGTTTCTAGTTTTGAGATATTTTGGCGAAAAAATGTTGTGAGCTATGATTATCGCGCGATAATAAGAAATAGCGCGAGAAATAAAATTTCCAAATTTTTTTGTTTTCATTCAAGGGTCCACGGGCTAGGGAATTTTTTTTCTGTCGTCGCATAGGTCAGTTAACTTGTTTATTCAGCTTCAATTTGTTTATTTTGCTATTTCTACGTTAATTTTTGTCTGATTATCCGACTTTGAATAAAAAAGGATCCTGTTGTATTTGATCATCGATACCTTGACAACCAATGATCGCACAGGGAATTAACGGACAGCTTTGAAAACTCGACTAAATTTCACATTACATTATTTTGGAAAAAGTACAAAAAATTACTTTTTATGATTTTTCAGTAAATCTACCACTACTTCACAAATGTTCGTGGAAAGACTAATGTTGCAAGGATTTTTTTAGGTTGATGTACCTCTAATAGCCCTGTCAATTTTCAAATCGATCCATGGAACCGTTTTTCCGGACCAATTAATCAGTTTTACAAAACAATTAAAGCATCAAGTGTATTGTTTCTAAACATCGTGTAATCATCATCAAAATGAGAAGACCAATTTTTATTCGCCTTTCCTCACAACTTTGCACTAGTTGATTGTTAAATTTGAGGAAAACATTTTTTGAAAAACTTGTACCACATTTTAGGAAACAATACTGACTCATATTACACACGACTCGGCCCTCGCGTACCGTAATTCCACCCATCTTTAATTGCATTAATTCAAAGTTGATACCCCCAAGCTGTATTCGCTACGCGATCAGAGAACATTTGTGCAATTAATTCACGATATATTCCGTGAAGGTTATTAGGGTTACAAAAAATGGTTTTCTTTTCAAAACCCATCTTCTTTCACGTGGTACGCTTTGGGTAACGCAAATGCCGGCGTTGACAATTGACAATCGAAATCGTGTCAAAAATAAGTCAGTATTGTTTCCTGAAATGTTTTACATATTTTCAACAAAAAAATCCAAATAAAAAAAAATTAGTCTTTTCATTTTGATAGTGATTACACGATGTTTAGGAACAATACACTTTTTCCTCTGATTGTTCTCCAAAACTTTGATCAATTGGTTCGGAAAAACGGTTCAATGGATCAATTTGAACATTTACAGGGCTATTGGGAGTACATTAAGCTAAAAAACCCTGGTAACATTGGTCTTTCCATCAATATTTGTAAAGTAGTGGTAAATTTACTGAAAAACCAGTGCAAGTCATTTTTTGCACTTTTTCAAATCAATGTTAACGGGGAATTTTTTTTTCTCGAAATCAATAAAGGGTTTTGCTGATCAAATACAAAAGGATGTTTTTTCATTCAAAGTCGGATATCTCAGGTGAAAATTGACGTAGAGAGATCAAAGAAAAAAAACAAATTGAAGCTGAATCAACAAGCTAACTGACCTATGCATTGATTCAACTGAAAAAAAAAATGCCCGAAGCGTGGACCCTCGAAAAAAGAAGTGGAACATTTCTGTCTCGCGCTATTTCTTATGATTGTGGGATAACCCAAACAAACAAATTACTTTTGCCAAAAGATCTCAAAGCAAGGAACTTGAAGCTTCAAAATGCTTTTCTTTTTCATCTCGATAGGACCATTTTTCACACAGATAAAGCGCTTCAAAAAACACTTAAAAATGTAAGAAATGTTCTGTTCCTTTAATTTTTTGGAGTAGTATATACATGTATGTTAGGGTGGCACAATTTTGAGCTGTATTTTTTTCCTTTTCTCACCATCAAATAAACATGTAAAAAAAATCGCGGATGCTGCGAGCGGTCGAAAAATATTTAGAGGTCGCTCAAGCCTTCCAAAAATTCTAATTTTTATTAAACAGACGATTTTTTTTCTTTCGTTCACTTCTTACCCATGAATTTTACGCTTTATAAGTTTTAAATTAACCTCGCCAACACTCTAGCCGGCCAATGAATATTTAGTCGTCGCTCAAGAGGTTCGAAATGTCCAATTTTCACTAATTTTTTTTTCTTACTCTTCTCACTCTTAAAGTTGACGCTTTGTAAAATTTAAAAATTAATTAATCTCCTTTTCTTAAGAAACAGATTTTTCAAATTTTTTCTAAGTTTTCAAACTTCTAACCGAAGAATTATAATCTTTGTTCTCATAAAATAATTCTTTAAAGCTCTTGTTTGTAAACAAAATTATAGGTCGTTTTATTCGTAAAACTGAAATGGCAGCTGTTTCCCGGGCATTGTAATGCATCCCACAGTTGGTCTCGTTAGTCGAACTGCGGAGCAATCGTAGCTGTACTCTGTGACGGGCGAAGCCCGCGCTCCTCATATTGTTTCGCAGGTACATTCGCGCCGCTCCAAAAAAAGTCGCAAGGAAAGCTTTTCGCTCGCATGTGTTGATGGTGCTTGTTTATTTGATTATATGGCGATCGACGACGATTTTGTTTTTCTTTTTTTCCACCCACCAGAACCGGTCACAGAGAAGCTCAGAAATAGGGTATTGTTTATACATGGTCCTGTTTGTAGAAAATAATTATAATAAATTATTCAAAAAATGTAACACTTCGCCGATTATTTTGTTTTTACGCTACTAAGAATTAAAGTGCATGCGAGATTTATTTTTTGGCGGAAATTCTGAATTTCGAAAACATTGAGTGACCGCTGAACATTCAATGGACGACTAGAGCTTTCGCGAGGTTAATTAAAAAATTATAACACGTAAAATGCATGAGTGAGAAATGGACGAAAACAAATTCGATTTTTTTATGAAATTTTGAATTTTCGGGAGGCTTGAGCAACTTCTAAATATTATTTGACCGCTCGCAGCTACCGGGATATTTTTTTTAAAGGAGATAATTGGATGGTGAGAAGAGAGAAAAAAATAGAGCTCAAAATTGTGCCAACCTAATGTATAAATGTATACATGTATATGAGGTATTCAAAGTGTTTTCGAACGGCCTAAAAACCTGACCTTCTTCAATCTTTTTCAGAGTTGGTGATGTTTTGGTATCATATACCTTGAGTACGTGGCATTTTTTTCAGATTTTTATCGTCTCGCTAACTCGGCCAACTCGGAGACAACATTTTACACGTGATAATAAAATTTCAAATGATCGTATCGTAGTGATCTTGTCGTCGCACGAAAAAATGTCCTCTACAAAAAAGATGCGTTTTCCTATGAGCTATATTGAAAAAAAAATTCAAAATTTTCCGAGTACAGCACTAAAAAAAAATTCATTTTTAATTTTTGAACCCCAATGACTAGGTTGATCCTACTGAAATTTATACTGAATTTTCTTTTATTTGTGTAAAACAAAATGTGTAAGTTTCATTCTGGGTTGGGCTTGCGTTCAGTTAATATCGTCGTCTTAAATTTAATGGGAAATTGTTTTTGTTGAATAACTCGGGAATTTACGATTTTGAAGTAAAAAGTAAAATAATGCAATGGCCGCTTTTTTTCAGGTTTAATTCGAAAAATATCGATGGTAGAGAAAAAATTGTAATGACTAAAGTTGTAAAGCACTCGATTTCCTACAAGTTTAGTCATGACCATTTTTACCTAAAAATTGTAAATCGCCGAGTTATTCAACCAAAACAATTTTCCATTAAATTTAAGACGACGATATTTACTGGACGCAAGCCCATCCCAGAATGGAACTTACACATGTTGTTATATACTAATAAAAGAAATTTCAGTGTATATTTCAGCTGCATCAACCTAGTCATTGGGGTTGAAAAGTTAAAAAATGAAAGATTATTTTTTTTTAATGTTGTAGCACTTGGAAAATAGTACGATTTTTTCGATTTTTCACCCTCCCCAAATTTTTTTCAGGCTACTTTTTAGAGCTCCCTAATGCGAATATCGGAAAGGAAAACGTGTGACAGCTGTACGTCGGTAGATACGATTTTTTTCGATTCTTCACCCTCGCCTAAGGGTGACTTTTGGGAGACGTACATGGCGGATACATGTTTTTTCTTCACCAAACACATAAAGCAACCAGTTGATCAACAAAAATCGAGAATTAAAAAAGAAAAAATTTCGTTGCTTCTGCAACGATGCAAACTTCAGTATCATCACTGCCGCTCGTTTCATTCCACGCCTACCGTGTAGGGCATTTGCGCAAAGGCACCGGGGATACTGAGATTCAGCTGCTCCCGAAATCCTGCGTTTGATTGCATTACACTTTTTGTCTTCCTCCAATGGCAGATATAGAAATATAGGAGATGTCAGTGCACCACCGAAATTCGACGAAAAAACCAAAGAACTCAGCCTGACATACGGCATGGGCGAAATGTGCTCAAGCGGAGAAACCAAAAAGCCTCACGTGGATACCGTAATAACGTTCTCCTGCGACTATCACGCGACCGTGAGTTTAGTTAGCGCATCGATAAATCATTGACCGATTCGGGTGTAATTGGCTTTTAAATGTGTTCGCGTTGTGCTGACAATAGAACACCCTGCCAGTCTACATGGGAGGAGACAAGGAGTGTCGCCACAGAATCACTTGGAACACGGTCGCCGCTTGCAGCATCGAATCATTGAAGAACCAGAGTCTCGCAACCGCCGGAACATGCAAAGTCACCAATCCTCTCACCAATATCGAGTTTGGAACTTTCCTCTCATCACTTTTCCTTCGGGAAACCTTGCTTCCAATGAATGAATATCACCAGGCATTTGTATCTCGCTAACGATAGTGTTTCAAAGCCAATTGGAGAGATGAGTCAGCGCGATCGCCTATTGACTTTCGACCCGCTTCATCTCAAACAAAATGCCAAAAATGTATTTATTTTGGCTCGGCGCGTCAAGTAAAAAAAATCGCAAAAGACAAAGAAACTCATACTGAAAAGGAAAAAAACCAACATTAGCGAAGCGACAGGTGTGGGATTGAGATTAGTAGACGAGTTTAATAATATTCGGGCAAAATAAATTAAAATTTATCCTTTCATCGGGACCCCACTCCTGTTTGCGAGGAGCCGTAGGCTATATCAAAATGTCTACAGAATCCGTACATTCATTCATTGGCAGACTCGAGCCATCGCTCTCATAAGAATCGCCTCAGTACCCCGAGTTTTTGCAGATACGATCTGCGCGAGCTGATGAATCGGGATTTCCGGGGGAACACAACTGATGGCGTAGAGTACAATTTCCAAGTGTGTGGTTCGGTATCTGACGCTTCCTGCTCGAGTAACGCAGGCGAGTGTCGCATGTAGTATAATTTTCTTTCTCCTCGATTTAATTCGGAATTGCACCACCGAAAGGCATAATAATCGAGAATATTTTACTTTCAACAGGTGGATGCATCGCGAAAAACAAAACATCGACGGGCACGAGTAACACGAATTTAACCTGGAGCCAGGGTGGCCCTTATCTAAATTACACGAATGGCGCCGAGTGCGGAAGTAATAAACGTCGTTACACATTGATCGCGTTCTTCTGCGGAGCCGAAGGATCGACGAACGGGCCAATAATAATGGAGAGCGACCATTGTTCTTTGATTATTCATTGGAACACGCCGTTGGTTTGTGAAAAGCGGGTGAGCGAATGCAACGACTTCTTTTTCGACGATGTTATCGTAGATTATTGAACGAGCGAGGGTTCGCGAATTGTATCTTGAGAATGAGCCTAAGAAGTTTGATATTTCATTAAGGAGGCTTCAGAATGTATGGGCCTAATTCTAAGACTAAAGACTAATTCTATTGGACATTGTTTTAACGTTTGCCTGGATTAATATCTCTATACACCCTTAGACAAATGATTCCTACAAACCACTAATTCATAAAGAAGCAAATAAATTTGTTTCGGACTCATCTTACATTATTGATATCGGCAATTTGAACTTGGTATTAACAATTGTTCGTGATAACGTAGCAAAGTATACATGATTTTTTATGGCCGGGCATCGTCTATCCGCGTACCGCATTTCCACGAAAACAATCCATTTTATTTGCAGATAAAGTGCGAAACGAAGAACGGGGAGATTGGGCTGGCGTCGTTGATACAGTGGGCCGGAAATTACGTCGCCAAAGCCAACGATACGGAATTCCACATAAACATTTGTCGCCCGCTTGTTCCTAAGGCATATCTTACTTGTTTGCACGGTAGCTCATCCTGTCGCGTCGTATCGGAAGAGAACGGTCAGTTCACCAACGAGACTGTAAGTACCAGGACCTGAATCGGGCGCAAACGCATTACGAAAAATTATTCAACACCGACCGTTACTCGTCTCATCGATTATCGAATTTTCAGAGCCTCGGCTATCCCCACGAGAATCCTTATCTCGACGACAAAAAAAATGTGATATTACTATATACCGGAGGATCTCCGTGTCCGGAAAACAACAAAACCAAGATATCCTCCAACATAACGTTCCTCTGCAACTACACTGTTCCTGTAGTAAGTAAACGGCTGCACAACGCTTTCGATACATCGGCGCGATTAGCAAGCTGCCCTGTTCAATTTTATCTAACCAGGAGCTGGCTGTTTAAAATGAACTTTTTACAGAATATCCGTCAGGCAAAACCGGTAGAAACCTTTAATACGTGTTAATAAATTATTTCAATGTTGAATACATATACATATTTAGGTACCGTAGCTTTACAAAGTATTTGTGGACTTAGTTTTTTCCGAAATCATGCACAGAGGCGGTTTATACACTAGGCTGCGCGCCCCCTTCTCCCTCGCGGCCATACCGATCGTGTGCGTTAATGCATAAAAGGGGCGCTAATTTTGTCAGGCCTGGGCCGACAATTTTCGTAAACGGCCCAGATCGCGCATGGAAAAAAATTTTTTTTTGTAAGATTGTGTTATTCGGCAGCTTATTTTAGGCATCAATACTGAAATTATATATATATATATATATATATATATATATATATATATATATATATATATATATATATATATATATATATAAATCGTATTGCGGCTCGATGACTAAATAACGCCCAACAAAAAAAAATCATAAAAAAATATTTTATTGACATACGTATGAGCAAAATTAATATGCTGACTTGTGACAAGCAACAGAATTACTATAAATTGCAAACAACAACCGAAACAAACGCCAACCAATTAAGAAACCCTACATTGAAGTTATTTGAAAAAAATGAGGTTGATTTTACACAAGTTGTTTCGTTGATGTTATTTCTTGAAGTTGTTAATACGTGCTGTCAACACTATAACAGTTTATTCATAATTAAGGGATTAGGCTACTGTGATGACGCGAAAATCAGGGTTCGTTAAAAAAATTAATTGTGAAGGAATAAGTGAGATGATTGAAAAATCGGTTGGACATTTATTTGTATGTACATTAACAAAGTTGTGTACGAAATTTCGTAAAAATGATTGATAATTAAAGAAGTTATAAGCAATCTCGTGAAGGACCTCTCAACGTGGGGGCTCAACGGTGTACTTGATTTTGGCACCCTTGGTTGATCTGAAATTAAAAAGGAACGAGTTTTTTTTTCTTAAAATAGATAATATTGCCTAAGACTTGACCAAGTTTTTTATTGTCGTGTTTCGATCATAAAAGAAAAATTTGATTTTTTTGTATTTATCGAGAGAAAAAAACATTGTCAATAACTAATGGAAAAAAAAGTTAAGAAGAAAAATGTCGGTTAAGACTAAACTGCTATTATACTGAATAAGTGTACGAAATTTCAAGTTTTCATTAAATGTCGAGAAATCGTGTACACCGATTTGAAAAACATTGATTTGAGAAATACGCGTTTAAAGTTTTACTTTCAGTTCTATCGTTGTAATAATAAGTTTACTTTAATCTGCGATTCCTGCAACATATGTTGGACCTTCCTCTTCAATTTGAGTTGCCTCAAGCGACTATTGATTTTTTGAAATTTTCACAGTAGCCCAACCCCTTAATGAAGGTTTTCTCACGTTTTTTTCGCGTCTTCTGTAAAAAGTAAATCGAAAGTCGCATACCATTGCAGCCAACATAATAAATGTGGGTAATTGCTTTTCATCGTCTAATATTTTGTTTGTGTTTTACAAGGAGACGCACAGTGGGGCAGAATCCCAAAAAGCTGGCCAAAAGTCAAATTTTTGAGTTGTATATATTCGTCTATATATGTTCAGATCTTGTTTACTGATAGTCCTAGGACGAAATTCAGGACCGGGCAGGTTTATACCTGCTCTAGGGTCGCCTCGACATCAGTCGACATTCAGCCGCCGTTCGGTACGCATTAAACAAGCGTACGCGTCGAAAAATTCTTGCCTGTTTCGAAGTGTTGTGAAACGGACGAAACTGTCTCAATTTTAATTCTGCAAAATGGAAAAACTTTCTGAAGGTATGCAGAAAATATAATTATGCACAGTTATTACTTATTTTATGTTTGAAATATCTAAATTTTGCAACAAGTAAACATAAAAAATTATACATTTTTTTTCGAAAATCGATTTTCTAAAGTAGTTTTAAAAATGTCTTCGCGAGTCTCGACCTTGTTTCAACAAGAAACTGATAGTGTACAGTACTAAATATAATATACTAAAAAACTGGCTGCTCAGGAGTGCTCAACGAATAGTTAGACTAATTTTTAGGGAGAAATACGTGGCGCGACATTAACGGACGTGTGAATGTAATCCATTGATTATTACGTTACAGCGCGTTGGTATATTTTCTGTCTATTAACATAGATTAATATTTATTTATCAATTCCATTTGTAGTATGTTCATTTATTGATTAATATTCATAGATCATTTAAATTTTAATACAGTAATTTATTATTCTAAATGTACGCTTTACGAAAATCTCAACATTTTATAAAATATTCCTGCAAGAACTCTCAGTAGCTAGAACTGTGTTTCCCCCATGTTTGTACGGCGTAACGGTTTTCGGCAGTAAAGGTGTATTAGTGTATACGTACATAGTGTATACGTAGTGTAGACGGCGATTCGGCAAGGACTGACGAGGGGCTCCTAGAGCAGCCATGTATGAAAGAAAGGAGCCCGCCTGCTGTTCAGGCTTTATTATACCTGTTGTATACTGACACAGAGGTGATTCTCGTAAAGACAGATTTCATGTAATTTCGGTTTTTTTTTCGTGCAGAATGTATGTAAATATATTTGTTAATCATTTATATCATAAATATTCGTTTTCTTTATAAATATAAAATCATTTTTAGTAGTAATAAATTATTTTTGTACATTTCGAGTCAGAACACCGTATATAGTTTTGTCAAGTATAAAATGATTTCAAAATAATGTCATTCAATTTTGTACATGTTTATATTGGTATTTTACAGAGTCTTCCCAATCTTCAAATATGGAATTATCAAGAAGAGATGTTTTTTCATGGTGAAAGACAGTTTAAAAAACGAACAGAAATTCGTTATTGGAGTTTTGAAAGATGCAATTTTCAAGAAAACAGAACATGTGATACAAGTAGACGAGGATGAAAAGTCATTAGGACTGTTATTTGCAAATTTTCGATCCAGATGGAAAGCAGCAAATAGAGGCCAAGAAAAGTTTCTAAAAAATAATGAAGAATGGTTGAATGGCACCGTATGTTTTTCAACATTATCCGATACTGAATGCACAACATCAACATCTGAGAAGATTGTGAAGAATGATGAAAAAGGAACATCTGGACGACCTTCGAAATCCTTTGCTTCATCCAGCGATAGATCTAAGAGGCGAAAGACTGAAGAAATACGTTCTACTTTATCTACAGAAGAATTGACGTATGCTGCTCAAATGAGTTTAAGGACTTCTGGTCAAGTGGATGCTGCTCAAGTTCTTAAAGATGTCACATTAACCAGCCCAACAAGAGCCTCAAAATATATAGCTGCTGTTCGGTCAAAAAATGAGACACCTTTAACCCCAGACGAAGCACTTTCTTTGATGATCGAGAAAGGAGAATCAAAGCGCTCTTATCAGCTATCAAGAAATGCAGCTAGAGCACGTAAATGCAAATTATACCCATCATACCATGAAGTAGAAAAAGCAAAAAATCGTTGTTATCCATCAGTTGTGTACATGAATATTACTGAGTCGTGCGCACAAATTAAACTACAGGCTTTACTTGATCATACCACATACATAATTATACAACTTCAGGCTGATGTCATCGATACTCTAAATTCTGAAATTCTGCAAAAATTAGTACTTCACTGTAAATGGGGATGTGATGGAAGCAGCGGTCAAAGTGTTTATAAGCAAAAATTTGATGAGGCTGGAAAATCTGATGAAAGCATTTTTTATACTTCTCTGGTACCTTTGCAATTAATCTACAACAATCACGAGACGGATGAAGGAACTATTGTGTGGAAAAATCCTAGACCTTCATCTCCTCGATTCTGCAGACCAATACGATTGCAGTTTGTACATGAAGATGTACAATCAACATTGAAAGAAGTTACCGACATTGAACAGCAGATTGCGGGTCTTGCACCATACACTACTGAACAAAATGAAAAATCAATTTCAGTAACCTATTGTATGTCGTTTACGATGATAGACGGCAAAGTCTGTAACGCTGTAACCGGTACCACTTCTGCACAACGCTGCTTCCTGTGCAAAGCCACCTCTAAAGATTTTAATAACATCGACAAAATTATAAAAATGGACATTACTACAGATAATTTAAGATTTGGCATATCTACATTACATGCGTGGATTCGTTTTTTCGAGTGCTGTTTGCATTTGTCGTATAAGCTCACAACTCAAAAGTGGCAAGCTCGTGAAGAGGAAGTGAAAAAGATTGTGAAAGTACGCAAGGAAGACATACAGACTCAATTTAAGACAACACTGGGGCTTATCGTTGATCGACCAAAGCCAGGATATGGCAGCTCAAACGATGGAAATACCGCCCGCCGCTTTTTCGAAAATGCTAATATATCTGCTGAAATAACAGGAGTCGATGAAAATTTAATTCACCGATTTCATGTTATTTTGCAGGCAATTTCGAGCGGGTATGATATAGACGAAGAAAAATTCAAAGACTATTGTGTAAATACTGCCCGTTTATTCGTTGCTTTATATCCATGGTATTACATGCCAACATCTGTGCACAAAGTGTTGATGCACGGAGCAGAAATTGTAAAATATGCCCTTTTACCGATCGGACAACTTTCTGAAGAGGCCCAAGAGTCACGCAATAAGGACATAAAGAACTACAGGTTACATCATTCAAGAAAATGCTCTCGAGAATCGAATATGAGAGACATTTTCTATTGGCTCTTAGTATCATCAGATCCATTTCTCTCAAGCATCAGGAAATTGCCCCAGAGACCGGCGAAATCTTTACATAAAGAAGCTATAGAAATGTTAAAACAACCTGAAGTCACCAGACAAGAGATAAGGAACGATTCCGATTTGGATACAAGTGGGTCAACATCAGAATCCGAATCGAATGATTCCAACATTGAAGATGACATACAAGATTTTTGTTACTAGAAGTAAATAACAGATATTTGATTTATTGCAAATTTTGTACTCAAGAAATTGTTCAAAAATAAAAACATGGCTCAAGAGATTTTCTACTCATTTAAACCTAAAAATATTATGAACCATTTTCTATTAAAAAATATTTAAAAATTGAAAATTTTTGTGGAATCGTCTATATATCGCGTCTGCTATTTTGAAAATTAACATTCCTATAACAAATTCGTAATCAGCGATCCCAAAAACCCTTAAGAAATATGATTGGGTATTTTTTACTGAATTATTTGACTAATTGGTTGAATTATGTCCGCCATTTTGGGTCCGCCATTTTGAAAATCGTAATTCTGATAACAGATTCGTATTCAGCGACCCCGAAAACCCCCGAGAAGAGAATTGGAGATCATTTTGGACACTTTCCGAATTTTGGCCAGCTTTTTGGGATTCTGCCCCACTGTGAGACGTCGGCTACTCGTCATTACCAATTTCGTCCGGATTCACAGTATATGTAGGGTTTGACTAGAAATGAAAGTGACGCAAGTGGGGGAGCTCCAGATGGCCAAGCATTTAGGAAATACATTTTTTGTCACGAATCGGTCAATACATAAGTGGTTTACGTTAGTGTAAACGACTTATGTATTTCCAAGGATTGGTTGGCGCAGCGGCAAGAGTTCGGATTCGCAATGCGAGGGTCGCGGGTTGGCATCTCCGTCCGGAAATTTTTTTTTCTTTGGCTTCTTTTCAATTTTTACGATACTTACGCCACAAATGAACCGAAATAATGCCTAATGTATTGTATTGTATTTATGTTTTCACAAAAGACATAGGGCGCCTTTATTTTAACAGACGCATAATCGCGGAGAATTTGAGATTGCGAATAACTTTCCAAGAAGTAATTGTAACGGGTATAAAATCATGTGCGAATTTAACCATTTTTTTTCGGATGAACAAGTGATTCACTCATAAAATTAATTACACATCTATTTAGTATGAATATCAAGCTGTTAGCATTTTTTTTTTCGATGTACAAAATGGCCGACTACTAATATTTTCTTATGTTATCTTTTTTTAGGCGCTCCGTAGCGTGACATTTAGCATCCACATTTTTTTTACCTAGAACAAAAAAAAAATTCTCGTCAATCTACATTAGAATACCTAGAGAAGTACGTACGGAATTTAAAAAATATTGTTTTATTCAAAAGTTGTAGGTATTTGAACTTAAGAAATGAATTTTCAGTGAAAAATTTCGTCATAACTGTTCATAAACTGCTCATAAAATGAAAAGTTTTCGATTAATCAGAACTTCCGTACGTACTTCTCTGCGAGAGGCAATTAAGAACATAACTATTAAATTTGAAGTAAATCGAGTCAAAATTGTTGAAGTTATTTGTCACGCCAACTGGAAAACGCTGTTTCGAGAAGTTTCGAGTTGTCGGCCATTTTGTAGATCGGAAAAAAAAATTCTAACAGCTTGATATTCATACTGAATAGATGTGTAATTAATTTTATGAGTGAATCACTTTTTCATACGAAAAAAATTGTTAAATTCGCACGTGATTTTATACCCGTTACTGTGGCCAAAGGCCTTAAAGCGCACACGAGGACTTCGGATATAAATTTGGATACTTGTATTATTATACAGTTGATGAATTGCATGTGCTGGGGTGATATTCATCGTAAAAACAGGAGAAGCAGTAATTGTGTCGGCATCTTGCACACATTATAAAAGCCGCATTTTTACGGTAACGTGGTTGTTTTAAAGTACCCATAGAAAAATAAACTTGATTTACATTCATAAAATGTGCTCTCTCGTCGCACAGTTTGGCAGCGAACCATGCGAACTTGTTAATATAATGACGCTCTATGCCTTTTGTAAAAATATAAATAATACAATACATTATGCATCATTTCGGTTCGTTTGTGACGTAAGTATAGTAAAAAATGAAAAGAAGCCAAAGAAAAAAGAAGTTTCCGCACGGGGTCTCGAACCCGCGAACCTCGCATAACGAATCCGAACTCTTTCCGCTGCGCCAACCACTGCTTGGAAATCCCGCCAACATAAAAGGTTTATTATATAATGACTGATCCGTGAAGACATTTTTATTCCCCACACGCTTGGCCATGTAAATCTTCCACTTGCATCACTCTCATTTCTAGTCAAGCCCTAGATATACTGTGAATCCGGACGAAATCAGTGATGACGAGTAGCCGACCTCCCCTTGTTAGCATAACAATAATGATATTTAACGTTATATTCAATCAAATATCGAATACATTAATTGAGAATTCTTTTTCAGTATACTGTCTTATTTTTTCGCGTAATACTTCGATTACCGGTCTTGGCGACGCATCGGGCTCACAATGATGGTGAATAATTGTACTCTTGTGTTTGTTTGGGTTGTTCCATTAATCAGGGCGCACCAAGATACAAGTATTATCAGCACTGTACTTACGGGTTCGAATGGACGACCAGCATTGTTTGTCCAACGTCGGAAGGACAATGGGAGGAAGGTTGCACGATTTTGAACCCACATCTGTCGCACAAAATAAATCTCACCTCGCTGAGGAAGAAAACCCCGTACGCCGTGAGTATCCCTCATTTCGCTTTACTCCCGATCAGTAATATCGGGTGAATTTTTATAAAATGCCGTAAAACCGTTGCAATATTCTTTTCTTCCTTGACGAGACCCTCAAAAGATATTGTAACTATGCAAATTGTCAGAGGGAGGACAATTTCTCACCGTGGGATATTCTTTCCCCATAAGAAACCGCCAAAAACCCGACAATCACCGTTAATGTTTTTCTTTCATGGCGAGAAATCTCTACGACAATAAATATTACCGTATCGCAATACACATCTACCGTGTCATCTGAATTTTCCATTAGAAAAAAAGATTCGACCGTATTTCCAGAAGATTTCCAAAAATCACACACTTAGTCGTCCTTTGTCAACGAATGATGTTTTTTTCGCAGGTGAAGAGTCAATCTGGCGACGACTACAAGATAAGTTTGTGCAGCGGAGATAGCATATGTAAGGGTTCGGCAGTCTGGAAAAATGACGAATGCTATGGAGCCTCTTCCACTGTGATTTTCGATTACAATCGAAACGTGATAAAACTCAAGTTCTCTAATGGCACCAGATGCAAGACTGGTGAGTGGAAATAATTATGAAATTTCTAACACACGCATGCGGAAATCCATGCGCGCGCGCGCGCGCACACACACACACACGCAAACACAGGGTGGCCCACTTAAAGTGTTACGAGCTGACATGTAAAAAAATACGCATTGTCATGAAAAAATGGTTTCAAACAATAGTTGTTGGATTCTAAGGGGGATAAAAAAATAGGACTCTGAATCGCAGGTATAATTTCCAAGGTCACGTGAAGGTCGACACTAAATATATTAATGAGAACTCATTAATGAGAACCCGCCTCTTATATATATGAGGCTTTCCACGCCATTTCACTCGGCCGTGACCCTGACCATTTTCATTTTTTTTAATTTTTTCATATAAAATAGTATGCTATGCAAGGAGTATTTTCACAATTTTTTAAATTTTTATCGCATGTATTTCAGAAGTTACAATTTTTCGAAAAATCTGAATTCCAGGTATTTCGGAAACGTTGTAACGCCGATATCTCTTAAATTAATCGATATATCGAAAAATGTCTATAGATCGATTATTTCATATTAGTTCACACTTTTATAAAAAAAGAAATTTTTTTAAAAATCATCGTTGTCACCATTTTTTCAGCGTGTAAAGTGAAAACTATTTTTTTTAAGGATGTTTGCCATTTTTTTGTTTCAAAAAATTCTCTAAAATAATATGATGAATTATATGAATTTTAACGCTAGTCCCATTGTGGGCCCATTTTTCCTTGTATTCTTTTAAAAATAAATTTAAGTTTTTCTTTTTTTTTAGCATGATTTTTTTTCGTCAAAACGATTGCGACACCGATCAAAATGCACGTTCAATAGCGATGACAAAGAACGACAAATTGGAGCAGATCATTATTTTACTTTCGCACTTTTCAGCAAGTGAAGAGACACTGTTGCTTCTGGCTGCTTTTACAAACAGTTCGAAAAAACTCTGGTTTTCACGAGCCTCGCTCCTCGACACTCCCATGTTTACCTTTCAAACAATGTAATGTTTCAACCTTGGGATGTACGCTTGCCAAGTATTGGCGTGATTTTTCTTAGAAATGGTACAAAAACATTTTAAAAAATATTGCGAATACGATAAATATAATTCATACAAAACACTCGAAATTTTCGTGAAAAAAAATTGAATTTATTAAAATAAAAAAAATACAAGGAAAAATGGGCCCACAATGGGACTAGCGTTAAAATTCATATAATTCATCACATAATTTTAGATAATTTTTTGAAAAAAAAAATGGCAATCATCTTTTAAAAAAATGGTTTTCACTTTACACGCTGAAAAATGTTGACAACGATGATTTATTTGTTTTTCCTTTTTTTTATGAAAGTGTGAACTAATATGAAAAAGATCGATCTATAGACATTTTTCGATATATCGATTAATTTAAGAGATATCGGCGTTAGAACGTTTCCGAACTTTCTGAAATCCAGATTTTTCGAAAAATTGTAACTTCTGAAATACATGCGATAAAAATTTGTGCAAATACTCTTTGCATAGCATACTATTTTATAAAAAAAAAAATATAAAAAAAAAAATGGCAATCATCTTTTAAAAAAATGGTTTTCACTTTACACGCTGAAAAATGTTGACAACGATGATTTATTTGTTTTTCCTTTTTTTTATGAAAGTGTGAACTAATATGAAAAAGATCGATCTATAGACATTTTTCGATATATCGATTAATTTAAGAGATATCGGCGTTAGAACGTTTCCGAACTTTCTGAAATCCAGATTTTTCGAAAAATTGTAACTTCTGAAATACATGCGATAAAAATTTGTGCAAATACTCTTTGCATAGCATACTATTTTATAAAAAAAAAAATTAAAATGGTCAGGGTCACGGCCGAGCGAAATTGCGTGGAATGCCTCATATATGTATGGCTTACAGCGAACTTGGTAACTGACGTATTTGAAAATGCGTTTGCACGCAGGTTTACACTCGTCTGAGGTGAATTTAATCTGCAACGAGTCTTCGGGAACGGGAGAACCGAAGCTGATAGAGGTAAGCCTTTTTTTTGCTTTTAGTGTTTTTAAAACTTTAAATAATATGTATTTTCGGTAAGCAGGTGTTTTATCGAGATGGAGAACAAGGTATTAGTCGTTAAAACATTGATTTATTGTCATTTCTTATCTTGATAAAATCGTATGTATACAGTATAATAACCATAACTCGTGACATCAATGGGGTCGGTGAAGAAAACTGCAGTAGCAGTGTCGGTATGATAATTACCGAACTAATGCCGTTTCTTTTGTAAACGTTACTGATGGGATTTTGTGCTGTACGCAGTCTTATTGCGGTTTCGTAGAATATTCGTCGAAGGTTTTTCTAAAATGACAATTCCGAGTAAAAGTATACGGTGTAAAACGATAACGAAAGTTAGTAAATATACGAATAAGCATCTCAAATAGTAGAGTGATTTTCAGTCGTGGCCATGTAAATATTGAACTGTCGTGTGGAAGGTTAAATTCGAATAACCACTTGATTTGCAACGGCATATGAAATCGTGTGTTCTGAGACTTGGTTTAGGAATTCGTGTTGATTTTCTCTGGACGATAGTAAGGTAAACGGGCATCGAGTTTCCTCGAATTTGGCATCCTAGTTTTGGAAATCGTCATCACAATTGCGACTTTTCGTATTTTTCATTGGTGAGTTCATTGGTGATAAAAATGTTTGCAGAATCGGGCGGTGGTGTTGTGGAGGTGGGTAGCGTGGACGCGAGTCCCGGTGCGTTGATCAATCCGCTCTTGTCATTGGTGGTTTCGATACGGGGTTGCATGCCTTCGAAGATGTTTCTTCGCAACTTGCGCTTGGCGAATTCAAGGGGATGAGGCATAGCGTAATTGAGCTTTTGCCAGAACCACGGATCACCCCACTTGACGTACGTGTTCATGCTCAAGTACGATTTGAGCTCGGGATCGAGATCGTCGGTCGGGCTGATCTCGCCGTACAGAATGACTATGACTCGGGCCCGCCCATCACTGAGCGCTTGACTGTGAGCAGCTCGAAATTCCATTCGGCCCCAAACGCTTTCCAAAAAATTGGGCGACAGTACGACGATCGTACGACGCGAATCTTCCACCGAACGCGCGATCTGTCTGGGTATCCATTCACCCGCCAGCCAATCCCGGAAGTGTACGCACAGCTTGAACAATCTCGGTTCCGCTTCGAGATTCGGCATGAGATCGTTCACGACGAAATCCTCGTCTTTGTGGGAATAACTTATGAACGCGTCGAAGAGCTTGTCCCGGTCGAGCTCATCTTCCGTCACGAACCAGAGACACCAATTTTTCGCGTAAAGCCAGACCTTTATCGCCCTCTGATAACGATAGTATAGGGCCGCGATGATACCAGCGATTATTCCAAAAAAGGCCACGAGACAACCACCTATGATCCAGCTGTTGTCGCCCGGACAAAGTTCCTCGGGCGTCATTTGGAACACGGGCGTTTCTGTTCCGGTACAGGTGATCCTCAATAGGTCAGGCATCGTCGCGCTTTTCTCATGTACGAAGTTGAGAAATTCACGTCCCTCGCAGTCGCAAATCCACGGGTTCGACTCCAATCTCAGCTCCCGCAGTTCTGACGCGTTCCTCAAGAAATTTATGACCGCTGGCTCCAATCTTGACAGACGATTGTTATCCAATTTTAGAACCTGAAAAACAAGCGGTTCTCTTTACCACGGTACATATTTCTTTACGCTGGGCGATGGAAGACGAGCACAGGAGAAAATACACACCTCGAGTTTGGGCGAGAGCGATTCGACGGAGACCGCGGAGATATCATTGTGGTCCAAAACCAATATCGAGACTCTGTCGTAACCGGGTTGATGGAAATTTGGCAGGGTGGTCAATGAATTGCTGCTGAGATCCAGTTCTACCCAATGATCGCTCGGGCAATCGATCCTTCGCGGAGCTTCTATGAGACCCTTGTACGTACAATTTATGAGGCAAGCCTTGTTCTCCGGTCTCACGTAACACGTGCAACGATCCGGACAGTCACCCTCGTATTCGGGAATATTCGCCTCGCACTTTAGAGTCTTCGATTGTAAATCGGTGATGGTCATTCCATCTAATTCCTTCGGTCCGCTGCATGTCGTTTTGCCGATTTCCAGACGAAAAGCGTTCTTCACGTTGGGGTGCACTCTTCCTTCGAGATACCGAAGCACATCGTAGAGATCGCAGTCGCACTCGATCGGATTGTTCTCCACCGCGATAATCAAGTTGCGCGAATAGGTCCGTTCGGCCGCCCAAGATTGTACGCCGTCCAAAAAAATGTGACTTATGTTGTTGTTCGTAAGATCGACGTACAAATCTTGCGATAAGAATTGCAGATCCTCGTGCTGAAACGATAATGATGTTTTTATTTTTCGTTCTTACTGAATTTCTTCTTCATAAAGCTTCCTCAATTATAGCGCAATAAGGCCCTAGTCCGAAATGCGTTCGACGTTTTTTTATTTACAGAATTCTTTCCATTGAAGAATAGGCAAGCAAGAAATTTTATGATGAAACCATTTCAAATTTTAGCTGTAAACTTTTTTTTTATCGAGGTTCATGTCTATTAGGCGAATCGGAAGCACATCTTGAAATGTGCTCTCCATATGTTTCGTCTTCGGAGAATTTTTTTCGGCCTTTTTCTGTCGTGAACCATGGGAAAACAATTTTAGGTAATTCAGGGGGCATATTTATTATTTTATGTTTTATTCTCGGAATAATATTGTTAGGAAAAAACGGCTTCTCCGAAGCTTTAAAGCCTCAGGCCACAGTAACGGGGGTAAAATAATGGGCGAATTTAACAATTTTTTTCGTATGAAAAAGTAATTCACTGATAAAATTAATTACCCATCTATTTAGTATGAATATCAAGCTGTTAGAATTTTTTTCGATGTACAAAATGGCCGACTACTTGAAACTTCTCGTAACAGCTTTTTTCCAATTGGTGTGACAGATAACTTCAACAATTTTCACTCGATTTACTTCAAATTTAAAAGTTATGTTCCTAATTGCATTTAACAGAGAAGTACGTACGGAATTTCTGATTAATCGGAAACTTTTCCTTTTATGAGCAATTTATGTGCAGTTATAACGAAATGTTTCACTGAAAATTCGTTTCTTAAGTTCAAATACCTACAACTTTTGAATAAAACAATATTTTTTAAATTCCGTACGTACTTCTCTAGGTATTCTAATGTAGATTGACGAGAATTTTTGTTTTTTCTTCTAGGAAAAAAATTGTGGATGCTAAATGTCACGCCGGGGAGCGCCTAAAAAAAAAGATAACAAAAGATAATATTAGTAGTCGGCCATTTTGCACATCGAAAAAAAATTCTAACAGCTTGATATTCATACTAAATAGATGTATAATTAATTTTATAAGTGAATCACTTTTTCATACGAAAAAAAATTGTTAAATTCGCACATGATTTTATACCCGTTACTGTGGTCCTAATCCAAATATGTCCCAAATTTTTTACCCTTTTTTGTTTCCACTGAACAGTAGGAGAACAAGTAATATTATAATGGAAGAATTTCAACTTTTAGCTGTAATAACATTTTTTTTTAATCGACGTTTATGTTCATTAGATGAATCTGAACCCCATCTCAATACGTTTCGCCTTTGTAGAATTTTCCTGCATTCTTCTGTTCTGAATCCAGGGAGAAACGTTTTGCGATTATTCGAGGCGCATTTTAGTCATTTTTCCCCGACCCGCCCCCACGTTTTCGTAGAGACTGTGAAAGGCACCTCAATAGGTGCTTTTCGCATGTATCTATCGCCTTTTTGGATTTTTTTCGAGCTTTTTCCGTTATGAACTCGGACTGAAAATGTTGCGATTATTCGCATATCGTGCATTTTTTTAACAAAAGAATATCCTTGCTAGTAGAAAAAAAAGGCAGGCTTTTCCCAAGGTACATCATTATTCGTAACGGTCACGTCAAGCCAGTCAAATTCTGTAAATAATAATCCACGTTTTTTGCAATAGCTCCTCACTTTGGCGGAAACGCTGAAGCTCGAGCGACGATACTTTTGTGGATACGAGTTTTGTCAAAATATCGAATGAAACATCGGGAACGTAGAAAAACTTGAACTCTGTTAACCGCGACGTTATTCGATCGGTGTGGAAGCGAGAAAAAAAACAGCAAAGGACGCGAAATATTTTGGACGCACCCGACTATGTTTGTACACAAAGATACCTTATTCTTGCCTTTCTTCCAGGCAGACGGTGGTAGTCGTGAGCTAATAACGAGAATGTCGGCCCATTCTCTTATCAAAATACAGGTAAAATTGAGAGAGCATAAATTATCGATAGGCTGTTATAGGAAACCGACGTGCGGGTGCATGAAAAATGTGTATACCATCAGCGATCGCAGTCCATTGAATGAGAGATCCAAAACGCGAAGTGAGCTCATCGAATACATCCAGTCGACGAATATGTCGGATATTCGATTGTGATCGAGACGGAGTTCCTCGAGTTGCTCGCAGTAGTGGAACGGAGATTCGCGCTTCATATCCAAAGATTCGAGGGTGAGCGAGTTGTACGAGAATCTTGCAACGCGGAGCTGCTGCAGCGAGCTGAACGCTTGATAATGAATGCTGAACATGTAGTTCTCCTCCATATTCAATTCGCGCAACGACGTTAGGCCGGAGAAGAGTTTTCTAAAGGAACAAAATGGGATTAACCGAACGCAATTCTGAAAAGAGTAGTGGATAAACGCAAAGGAATCGTATATCTTACTCGGGGATACTCGCAAAGCGATTACCCGACAAATCCAGCTTGACGAGTTTCCGCAGATTCGCAAAAACGCCTTCGGGCAATGACGATATATCGTTCATGTTCATATCCAGTGTTGAAAGGTCGTTATTATCGATGAATATTTGGCTCGGTAAAGTGACGAGGTAATTCTTCTCGATGCTCACGTTTCGAAGACTCGTCGCGCCCCGAAACAAATCTTCGGGCAACGAGCTCAGGCCGATAGTTCCCAACTTGACGATCTCGAGATTCGTTAAATTCGCGAAAAATCCACTCGGCAGCATAGTCACGTTTTTTCTGTTTCGCGTCATTTCAAATTTCCATAATTCGCTGCAGTTTCGCAGCAAATCCGTTGACAGTGAGCCGAGGCGGAAATTATTTTCCGACAACACGAGGACCTTTAGATTTCGGAGACCGTGGAACACATTATTCGGCAGTTTTTCCAACTGGTTCCGTCGTAGATTGAGTACCTCGAGGGCGACGAGCCCGTCAAACGTGTGGGGCGAAATTTTCACGAGTCTGTTGTTCCAGATGTTGAGGAGGCGCAGACGTTCGAGTTTGCCGAAAGAGTCGGAGTCGAGAAACTCGAGCTTGTTCGTGCTGAGCTCAATCGCCTCGAGCCTCGGCGATGCGAAGAAGCTGTTCGGCAAGTAATGCAAATTCGCGTATTGTAGATTCAACAAACGCAAATTTGGAAGATCATGAAATAGATCGGCTGGCGCGTCCGTCAAGTTTATGGCTGTTAGCATCAGTTCGGTTAAACTGCCGAGACCTTGGAAACTCTCTCGCCCGATCGGTGGATTGCGTTCCACGATGGACCGAAAATACAATTTATCGATGTCATCCGTGATCAATTGTTTCGTTATGGTGCCGAGAATCGTTTTTTCTGGTAATTCGCAACTGTCGAACGACAAGGCGCTAATCCCGCCCAACGGATGCTTCAAGCCGAGATGAAATTTTCTCCAATTCACCGTGTTACGGCAAGACAATCTGACGTGATCGTCCGGTCGTATTTGCACTTCGATCACACCACCGACCGTCGTCACGCAATCGATTTCGTAAACTTCATCGAAATATTTTCGGCAATTTCCGCAGCCAGGACCCTCAGGACACTCGAAGGAGCTCACGAGCTTTAACAGCGACAAAACCGTGCACCACCATTGCCAATTCATTTTCTTTTTTTTCGTTCAATGCAGTTTTCCTTCCTATATATCACACACACACACGGATATATATAGTGTAAATGTAACGAGAAACTGAATTCCCGATTTTATTCGAAATCCGTTGTTTCCACACAACTATCGAGTGTTCTTGTTGAAGGAAAAAGGCGAACTGATCGACTACTGCGATCGAGCTGAACCCCCAGGCTCGCGTAGGAGGAATTTTCGTATAGGGCTTGATGATCGCAGTGGGGATGATGGCAACGAGGATTGGTTGAACGCGGGGAAGTTCGTTGGAACCTTTGTACGAGTATTATGTGCTTGGATGTTTTTATTAGCGTTCGAAGAAACCCGCTGGCTCCAAGATAATCCTCTGTTGACACTTTGGGTTTTCCCTCCAATTTAGTACGAACTGTATCCCTTGGTCAACTCGCCCCGGAAACAACGCGGCCAGTCTCGATATTAGGACATTTGGATTTTCCATCATTTTCAGGTGGAGTAAAATTATTTTTTTCTGTTCGGCTGATAAATCGATAATGTAGGACAATATGTATAATTATGAAAGTACGGTAGCTTTTTATAGAATATAGCAATCACTCAAAAAATAAAAAAGTTCAGGTTTTTTTACTGAAATATTTGCGATCTTTGTCAAGGTTTTACTTTCGCAGAGTTGCATTATTGTCACTCATTGGACTGCAATAGTTCCATAGGAATTCTGGTAGTAACTATATACCGGGTGTCCCATTTTAATCTTATACCTGGTTTTAGCTCGAAAAATATTGTTCCGATCAAGTATTGGGTATAGTAAAACTTTTAGGGGTCGAAGTGGGACATTTAAAAAAATCTGTTTTGGTCCAAAATTCCAAATGACGACGTTAAGGTAGTACCTCCACAGAAGAGTTGAATTAAGAAATGGTTGAAATTTGACATATATGTTATTTAATACATTATCCAAACATCTGTGCAATTTGAATAAGTTTGACCACCCCAAACCTGAGATATTTACACTTAAAGTTGGCTTGGTTTACACGTTACAAATGCGTTATGATGGGCAAACAGAGCATAATTAATTTTACTGTCAAAACTAAAATTAAGAAATTGATAAAAAACGAGGATAAGCTAGAGTAAGATATCACGAATAATGTGAAAAAAATGAGAATGATTCACCATCTAGTTTCCAAGGTATAACCATGAAAAGCCCTCACAATTTTGGTGCAAAGCCTGGCAAAGCCTGGAAAAAAAACAATTGGGGCAAAGCCTCGACAGTCCCGGCAAAAAGTTTACTGGCAATGGTAGATCAAAAACACAATATAAAATATATTTTACGGCAATAAATGATATCCATCGTATTATCTACTAGTACCGAGTCAATATTGCGTAGTTTTTAATTTTATTTATTACTAATTAAACCAATTATCAATCTTTTAAACACGAACATGGTATGTAAACTTTTGGTTGAGATTTTCGCAGAGGAACTACTTTAATGTGGTCGACATGTTTCTTTTTAAAAGGGACTATGCGGTTTTTTTCACCAAAAAATTTGTCAGGCCAAAACTAACAACTTTTGTAGAATTTTTTTTTATAACGTTCATCATTTTCAGTTTAGAACACCATTTTTTACTATTCAAGCGCTATACCGAATGTATCACGTCTCTGGGTGTGAGTTTGTTCGGATTTGTTCGATAACCCAACCACTTATGCTAGGGATGTCTCTTCGTGGTACATCGTGGATAGCGGTGAAATATTGACAAATTGAGTTCTAACCTAAAAATTGTGAATTTTATTTTAAAAAATCCTTCAAAAGTTGTAAGTTTTGAGCTGATAAATTTTTTGGCGAAAAAAAATGATGTTTCAATTTATTGTTAACGTGTTGGCCATCTTAACCTTGCCATTTTGAATCTTAGGCCAATTTTTTTCTTCGAACCCTCGTTAAACCGTAAAAGTTTCAACACACTCAATACTTGATCGGAGCAGTATTTTTCGAGGTAAATCAGGTGGAAGATTAAAATGGGAAACGGTATATATATATATATATATGAGGCATTCCATAGATTTTCAGCAAGGTCAAAACCCTCACTATTTTTCAGAGTCCTGCAATTTTTTTACTATCAAAAGGTACCTGCTAGGAGTGTCTGTGATTTTTTTCAGATTTTTTTTATGAGTCCTGCTGCAGATATCGCAATTTTTGAAAAATGAGAATCAGTTTTCAACTAGATGTACCTTAAAAACTATGGCCCAGGCAAAAACAATTATCGGACAAAATATTTTTGATTTTGGATGAACTTTTGACTTTAACAATTACATTTTTTTTAATCGTCAAACATTCTATAATAAATGAAAAAAATCGATTTTCAAAAAGTATGTCACGTTTGATTTTGCTCTAAATTTTTCTGAATTTTCTGTTCTTAGTGTGGACATACAGAAAAAATTGGCATCATGGGCCGCGAACTGGTTTAGAAGATATTGCATTTTTTTGTTGTTGTTATTCATCTTATCTTTATTTGTATCAGTCTGATTTGAATTAGTAGTGGACATAACTGAAAAATAACACTATAAAATGAAACTTCAAGCAGCTTCGGATGGTGTAATTGACGATTTCAAAATTTAATGCATTTCTAACTTTACATACTAGGTGAGAAAAAACACAATATTTATGACAAGTAAATGTTTTTTATTGCCCAGTATTAGCAAATCTTGTGAATTATTATATGTTTGTCATCCGTCGAATATAATTTCGAAGTAATCGTGCCGTCTGTTCGCGGAATGAAAGCATGTTGCTTCTGGGATTTCTTGAGGGAGAAGATTTTTTCTTTGGTCAATAGATATTTGAATCGACGATCAATTTAATCCGTCACTGATGGTTGGAATATTTATCGCGATTTTCGATGAACTTGCACTAGCATAACATACGTGGGCCATTTGACAAGTACCTAGCCTCACCGCTAGATGATGCCACTATTGCAAGAGAAATACACTATAGTGTAGTACCGTCTTGTAGACGGCTACTGACAAAATTTCAGCCGGATCGGACTTGTAGTTCTCTTTTGAGAGCGTGTGAAAGCAAGTGTATCCGTTGATTTTTGAAAGAATGGAGAAAGAACAATATCGGTCGGTGATTCGATTCTTGTTTTTGGAAGGGAAATCGCGCAGTGAAATTAAAGAACGCTTGGATGCAGTGTATGGGGATGCTTCTCCTTCGATGGCGACCGTTAAATTTTGGTATAAAGAGTTTCAACGTGGTCGTACGTCGGTTTTTGATGATCCACGCCCAGGTGCTCCAAAAACAGCCACTACGGAGGAGAACGTGACAAAAATACACGATATCGTTTTGTCAGACCGCCGATTAAAGGTGCACAAGATAGCTGTGATAGTAGGCATCTCAGAAAAACGCGTGTGGCATATCCTACATGAGTCTTTGGGCATGAGGAAGCTGTCGGCAAGGTGGGTGCCGCGTTTGCTGACTGCAGACAACAAGCGCATTCGTGTGACCACTTCAGAGCAGTGTTTGGAGCTGTTTAATCGCAATCCAAAAGAGTTTTTGCGTCGTTACGTGACCGTCGAAGAAACATGGATTCACTGGTATACTCCAGAGACCAAGGAGCAGTCAAAACAGTGGACCTTACCCGGTGAACCTGCTCCAAAGAAGGCGAAGATGGTCCCGTCGGCTGGAAAGGTGATGGCCATTGTTTTCTGGGATTCTCAAGGTGTGATTTTTATTGACTACCTGGAGAAGGGCAAGACGGTCACGGGACAGTACTACGCCGAACTATTGAGCCGATTTAACGCCGTGTTAAAAGAAAAACGGCCCCATTTGTCGAGAAAGAAAGTGCTTTTCCACCATGATAATGCACCTACTCACACGTCCGCGCTCGCCACGGCTAAATTGGTCGAATTACGCTATGAACTGCTGCCCCATCCACCGTATTCTCCAGATTTGGCTCCGTGCGACTTTTTTTGTCTCCGAATCTAAAAAATTCACTCGCTGGGAAGAAATTCCACTCCAATAACGAAATAATCGCCGCCACGGAGGCCTATTTTGCAGCCCAAGAGATAACATTTTTTTCAACGGGGTTAAAAAAATTGGAACACCGCTGGGCCAAGTGTATTCAACTAAAAGGAGACTACATTGAAAAATAAATTTTATTTTTAGCAAAATTTTGGTGTTTTCATTTGTAGGCTAGGTACTTATCAAATGACCCACGTACTTGCACCGTCAGAAGCCGAAAAGTGAAAATGAAGGTTATGAAATTTCACATACAATCATAACATCGAAACCGGTCAAGGAAATCGAGAACGTTTACTTCCGACCTTGCCGCCGGTGTCGCGTCGGTCGGGCGGGAAATTTGAAAAAAATCAATCTTATAACATACAAAACACTTTGATATATGTTTTTATGTGAAATTCAAAGTTTCTCCCAATTAATGATCCAATTCATATCAATATAAAAGATTTAAAAAAAATGCAAATCAGCCTGTATCTTCTATACCAGTTCGCGGCCCATCTTGTCAATTTTTTCTGTATGTCTACACTAACAACAGAAAATTTAGAAAAATTTAGAGCAAAATCAAACATGACATACTTGTTGAAAATCGATTTTTTTCATTTATTATAGAATATTTGTACGAAAAAAAAAGTTTATTGTTAAAGTCAAAAGTTCGTTCAAAATTAAAAATATTTTGTCCCACAATTTTTTTTTGCCTGGGCCATAGTTTTTAAGGTACATATAGTTAAAAACTGATTCTCATTTTTCAAAAATTGAGATATCTGGAGCAGGACTCATAAAAAAAATCTGAAAAAAATCACAGACACTACTAGTAGGTGCCTTTTGATAACAAAAAAATTGCAGGACCCTGAAAAATAGTGAGGGTTTTGACCTTGCTGGAAACCTGTGGAATGCCTCATATATATGCAACGGAACGTCAACCATTTCCAATCTACATTTCAGGGTGAAAGTATTTAAGGCGTTGGGCTACTGAGGGTTGTTTGAAGAAAAACTAATAATTTTGAAGGAATAATTAACATGATTGGGAAATCGTTTGGACATTTATTCGTATGTACATTAACAATGTTTTGCATCAAGTTTGAGAAAAAGTAGCAAAAATTGAAGAAGTTATAAACAATCTCGTGAAGAACCTTTTGACCTGAAAAGGGCTTAAGGGGCTATACCAGTGTGAACGCTGAAAATTTGGATGATTTTCGGGAATTTTTTGGAAGGAAAGTACTCAATTAAATGTTTTGGAAAATTGAGAATATGTTTGGCTTTATTTGATCTATATTACATAATTTTTTCATAGAAAAATATTGAAATCCAAGCGACTTATGCGCTGCCTTCGGAGGCGCCAAAAAAAAGTTCCTCCACTAGCTGACATGATTCCGGCAGATTGAGTAGCTGAAACCGAAAATGGAAAAAATGTTAAACTGGAAGGTATTTCGTGTACAATGACGAAGGATTTTCGAAAAATATCAAAATCTAGCAAAATGGCGTAGTTATGAAAAAAGTCTGTTTTCTTGCCTATAAAATGGTCGTTTTTTTCAATACCAAATCGTCAATTTTCATCCAATCAAAAATATCCTACGTCGTTGTAGAGTAAATATATTTCAGAGTACTCAGTTCAAATTTCAAGTCAATCGGATAATTGCTCTTTGAGTTACAATGTCAGCAAATTTGAAAAATCTCATTTCATATTCTTGAAAGTATAAAAATCTCATCCCATATTCTTGAAAGTATAAACTGTCGAAAAAGGCAAAAAACAAAATCGATTTTTTGAAAGTGTCACACTGGTATAGCCCCTTAACGGTGTATTGGGTTTTGGCCACCCGGTTGATCCGAAACAAAAAACGACTTATTTTCTTAAAATAGTCAATTTTGGTTAGGACTTGACGGAGCTTTTTTTGTCATCGTATTCCAATCATCGAACACAAACGTTAAATTTCTGTTCCGATTGTTCGCGAAAAAAATTACATCATTATTGTTAATAACTAATTTTTAAAAATCTGCGAAAGGAAAACGTCAGTTACGACCAAACTACTATTACACTGAATAAGTGTAAATTTCAAGTCAATCCGTTCATTGGATGTCGAGAGATCGCGTACACCGTTTTGAAAAACATTATTTCGAGAAAAATGCGTTCAGTTTCACTAGGAGTTCTATCGTAATAATAAGTTTGCATTCAATCTGCGATTCTTGCACCATTTGTTGGACCTTTCTCTTCAATTTAAGTTGCCTCAAGCGAGGACTGAGTGTTCGTCATTTTCACAGTAGCTTAACCCCTTGCCTTAAATTGAGGCAGGAAGCAGTGCCGAATTTTCATGAAGTTATATATACTCGTGAGAGACGTGTTCCCCCCATAAAAAAATGTGATATTTACACGCGCATGCTGATATTATTGAAGAAAAAAAGTTTCTCTCTCTTCCCCTCTCTTTATCTCTGCCCTCCTCTCTTTGCCGTTGATAATCGCTTCCTGGATTATGGGAAACTATGAACGATTTTGTACAAATAGCCACATATTTATTATTTTACATTTTTATAAAAGCATATATATATATATATATATATCGCATTAATTATAATTTACGAATGTTACGTCGACGGCGATGACGATAGGATAATTATCGATCAATTGCGCATCATTGTTCCTTACAAATTTGTCACGTACGAGTGACTCAGTCTCAGAGTAGTTTGCTAAACTTTTACTTAGAACGAAAAAAAACAGTATTTTTGTTTTGTTGAAAAATGTTTGATTGTTCGCTAACATGAGCCTCCATACATTAGCAATGGGTATGGCAACTCAGTGAAAAAGCACGTTGTTTTGGACCTGCAATCTTCAATACGTCTTTTGTTTTTTTACAACACACACAATGCCTGGTAAGACTTATGCTCAATCGTATCAACGATGAGGTAGAAACTCGATTGCTACTTCGCTCCGGCTGTGACTCACAACGATGAAGGGGAAAAAATGAGTATAGAACGCTTAATGATACGGCGTGTATCGCGATTTATCAGTCGTGTCGTGCAAACCTAGCACGAAATATCTAACACGGAATGAGTTGTGACAAGTTATGTGGAGTTATGGCGCGCAATGGCAATTCTAACGAACACAGCCATAGAGACTAGACGAGGCTGGACTCCTCTTTCAACATACTGTGCTATTTGGTCGTGACGTTTTTTTTTTTTTCACAATGTTTTCAAACCCATTTGCTCTCGTCGTATCGGTCCACGATACGATCGTAGGCGTTTTCTTTTCACCGAACGTTTTGCACATGTACGTTGAAGAGTTACACCGAGTCCTTTTTTTTTCGCTATTTCGACAATATCGCACGAACGTAGTTTTTTGTTCTGGGAAAGAAAAAAAAATCGCGGGCAAAAGATCCATGGCAGTGAAAGATGATGGACAGTAGTCAAAATCGTAGAAATTCTGGATTCCAATGATTTCATGATAACGTGACAATGCTCATAATAGACATTTAGGGGCCTTTTTCCCCGACGAGAATGACTATGCGTACGGTCTGCGAAATAGTGAGAAGAAAAAAGATACGAATGATAACGGCACCAGCTTATTTTACACACGTCCGGACAATCTCTAGGTTTGCTCTTCAAACCGTCGTACACTGAATTTTGTTGATCACGCCATTGCTCTTGTTGGTAGTGCAGTTCTTGACGACTATCGGTAGCGTGTTTTGATTAATTCTGTTCATATCGCTGATCGTCGATTTTTTGTTTTCGCTATACGCGATGTCATCGACGATGAAGATTTTGGCAGAATCAGCCGGTGGTGTAGTGGCGATAGGTGGCGTAGGCGGAAGTCCCGGTGCGCTGATCAATTCGCTCTTGTCGTTGGTAGTTTCGATACGTGGCTGGGTCGTTTCGTAGATATTTTTTCGGTGTTTGCGCCTCGTGAATTCGGAGGGATGAGGCATGGCGTATTTGAGCTTTTGCCAGAACCACGGATCGCCCCACTTGACGTACGTGTTCATGCTCAAATACGCCTTGAGCTCGGGATCGAGATCGTCGGTCGGACCGATCTCACCGTACAGAATTACTATGACTCGGGCTCGTCCTTCGCTGAGCGCTTGACTGTGAGCAGCTCGAAATTCCATTCTGCCCCAGACGCTTTCCAAAAAGTTTGGCGACAGTACGACTATCGTACGACGCGAATCTTCCACCGAACGCGCGATCTGCTTGGGTATCCATTCGCCCGCCAACCAATCCCGAAAATGTACGCAAAGCTTGAATGCTCGCGGTCCCGCCTCGAGATTCGGCATGAGATCATTCACGACGAAATCCTCGTCCTTGTGGGAATAACTTATAAACGCGTCGAACAGCTTGTCCTTGTCGAGCTCGTCTTCCGTCACGAACCAGAGGCACCAGTTTTTCGCGTACAGCCAGACCTTGACTTCTCTGCGATAACGATAGTAGAAAACCGCCGCGAGACAGGCGATTATTCCGAGGAAGGCTACCGTCAAGCAACCTCCTATGATCCAACGGGTGTTCGAGGGACAAAGTTCTTCCGGGGTCATTTCGAACACGGGCGTTTCCTTTCCGGGACATGTGACCTCCAATAGATTGGGCAACGACACGCTCTTCTTCTGTATGAAACTCAGAAATTCACGTGCCTCGCAGTCGCAGAACCACGGGTTCGATTCCAGCGAGAGTCCCTCCAGTGTCGTCGAATTTTTCAGGAAATTGATCACTTCTTCGTCCACCCTTGACAAACCGTTGTTGTTCAATCTCAGTATCTGGAAATCAAACGAACGTGTTACCGTTTCGCTCCGCTTGACTCGGGCGCCAAGTGAATATTTGTCGACGGCGAACATTCGAAGGACAATAACGAAACGCAATAAATCGGATGAAAGCTTCTTTTTTTCATGTCATAGAGACACGCGATTTCGCAAGTAAAGAAATCCATAAAAAGTTTACCGGCCTTTTCCCAAAACAGGACCAAGTGACTTGAAATTCCCACCGTCTACATCTAACAGATATAGAAGAACGAGCTGCACATCCCCGATTCGTGGTTTTGAAAAATAAATGACCGATTCACATACCACAAAACACTGTGTATTCGAAATTGTTGACAAAGCAAATTTTCGGCAAAGTTAATAGCAAATCGAAAATAAGAAGCCCCTAACGACTCTAAAACACGCATTTTGACATTTGAACTATTGGATTCTGAGGAAGAAAAAACTGAAAACAGTTCCGAAAGATATCGCGCAGCAATATTGCTGATAATAGTGATAGAAACGTGTGTGTTTTGCTCACTCATACAGAGGATATATTATATACGTATAATATATCGTCAAGGAAATCATGTTACATAGTATATACGTGTAATATATCCGTAAGGAAATCATGTTACATACCCTGAGATTGGGTGAAAGGTTGTCAATCGTAACTTTCGAAATGTTGTTGTGATCTACTGCCAGAAGCGTAACTTTCTCATAACCCGGTTGATCGAATTTGGGCATGGTGTGCAATGAATTGCGGCTAAGATTCAATTCGATCGAATGATTGATTGGACTGTCCAGTGTCGGGGGCGCTTCCGATAGACCGGAGTTCGCGCAATTTACGATGTAAGCCTTGTTCTCTGGTCTCACTTTGCACTTGCATTTGCGCGGACACTTTTCTTCGTATTCGCTCGGATCGGCATCACACTGCAGTGTGTTCGATGTTAAGTTGGTGATCTCGATGTTCAGCATTCCGCTGGGCGACTTGCACCTCAATTTTCCGATCGTCAGGTTAAAAGCGTTATGCACGTTCGGATGCAATCGTCCCTCGAGATAGCGAAGCAAATTGTAAAGCTTGCAGTCGCACCGTATCGGATTGTCCTCGACCAAGACAAATACGTTACGGGAGTAACTCCTGTCCGTCGCCCATACTTCCACGGTGTCCAGATTTATGTGATGTATCTCGTTGTGCCTTAGATCAACGGTCAAATCTTGGGACAGGAATTGCAGATCTTGATCCTGCAATGTGGTCAACGATCGAGCGTATTATTATTTCGCACTTACATTGGTACACTGGTGTGCTGTTTTACATATATATATATATATATATATATATATATATATATATATATATTTATATTTATATTTTTTTCATAATTTAAAATCATTTTTTTTTTCATCACAAGCAAAAAAAACGTTTTTTTCAAAAGGTAGGGCACGTTTAATTTGCCCTAATTTAATTAAACAGAACAAAATTTGAGCCAAATCATAAAATAGAAGATGCAAAAGTGGTTGAGTTCAGCTGGAATACCTCATATATATATATATATATATATATATATATATATATATATATATATATATATATATATATCACTGTGTATTTGAAAATGAATACCTCATATATATATATATGAGGTATTCCAGCTGAACTCAACCACTTTTGCATCTTCTATTTTATGATTTGGCTCAAATTTTGTTCTGTTTAATTAAATTAGGGCAAATTAAACGTGCCCTACCTTTTGGAAAACGTTTTTTTGCTTGTGATGAAAAAAAATGATTTTAAATTATGAAAAAAATATAAGGAAAAGTCTGCCCAAGATCAGCCTAGCGTTAAAAATAGTTAAAAAAGTCAAAGTTTCTTAGCAAATTTTTTGAAAAAAAAATTAAAAGTGTCCGACCTTTAGAAATCAACAATTTTTTGCTTTAAGCGGTAAAACGATATAGAAGATGAATATCGTCAAATTTTTAATATTTTTTATAAAAAAAGTACACACAAAAACGAACATTTTGAAAAAAAAAACTTGATTTGGTCCATTTTTCGCAAAGTTATGGGCATTTGAAATAAAAGACATCGATTTTTTCCCAATTTCGAAAAAAAATCATATCTCGTAAATGTATGGGTAAAAAAATTCGCAAAAAATCAAGTGAAGTTCTTTGAATAGGTACAACAGAAAAAAATTTGAGCCAAATAAAAAAATACAAGATGCAAAAGTGGTTGAGTTCAGCTGGAATACCTCATATATATATATATATATATATATATATTCGCGTACTTGAGTTCACATAATTAGGTTACTCGTGTATGCGGATTGAGGTATTGAGCCGGGCCAAAACATCATGGAAGATGTCAAGCAGCAGATGACCAATAAATATCAGTTGAAATCATTGCCACGGATTTTTTTCAAACCAATATCTCCGGAATGCCGCTTTGTCGAATATTCTTCGCCACGCACTTTCCGATTATGTTACATATTTTAAAAAATCGCGAGCATATGTGGGCAAAAACCATTTTTTACGACAAAAACACTTACATCTTATAATAATTCTCAAATGATCGTTTGCTGAACGGAATAAACTTTCCGTGAAGACGATCGCTTTTTAATCGTATACGTTATGCCTGAGAGGAAAATGCGAAAAGTGTCTGCCGGATTGGAGTCGCGATCTAGGCTATCGTTGTATGCATACAAATCCACGTTATGTTTTTCCTGTGTCAGACAAACTCGGGCAAAAATTCTGTCTGAAATCGTAAGTACTCACGCGCGATCGATATAGATTAGATTGCTCTGATACGACCAGTGTACAATATTTCTATATATACATGTATGGCACACTGACGACTTATTACGAGTCGAGTAGTGCTTTGTGCGGTCGCTCTGAATTTAAGATAATCCATTCAATTCTCGATCTCTTTGCAAATTATATTTTGCGCGCCTTGTATTTTCATGGATCAAATCTCCATCGAATATCACCCTCGAAACCATACATCGTTTGTAGGAAACGGTTTTTCTTTAATCCAAATTCATTGTCGCAATTCAGCTGGCGTGTGCAAATGAAATGGGATACCCTGGCTATGTGCATATATACATACAAACATATCAGTTCGCGCTTTTCCGAGATAAAGCTTCGATTTTATTTTCGTTTACCAGGATAATATTGATATAGAGCTCTCGGCGTTTCTTCGTAAACGCCGCACTCTCAATGGGCTAGCATCGCGCATAAAACGGTGAAGCAATAAAAACATTTAGTACAGTCGTGCTGTATATTGGAATAAAGGCTAGTTTTTTGACAGGTGATTTTGTAGGTGCCGCAGGTGCTAAATCCAAGTTTGCCTAAAAATCGGGGTGTCGGGTTTTTTTAAGGAGATGAAAGGGGGTGGGGGTGGATTAATGCCAAACTACAACTGCCACGAGGTCGGCGCCGGGAGATAAAAAGTTCACAAAAATCCGGCCTTTATTTTTGTCCGAAGCGCCGGAGTCGTGGAAGTTCATTTTAGGGGTGAAAAAGTGGGGTGCAATTTCATTTTTCATTCGATGACTCTTTAGTAAAAATTCATACAATTTTTTTTCAAACGGGAACGTTGTAGCCCTCGAAGAGACGCGTCGATCGAATATTTGATCATCTCTCTCCAATATTATCTTTACGCCCAAAAGAATAGTTGAAGCATAAAAAATTGTTTATTGAATAACTCAAAAACAATCGATTTTCCGGGACAGTTTAAACATACGAAATGTAGAGAATAATTTTCTCTATATTTTCGATCCTATGGACCACTCTTGAATTTTGCTTTTTTCGAACCCCTCTCAGGGGTCGGAAATTCAAAATGAAATTGTGGGAAAACTATTGACCGAAAATAAAGAGATACGAGTTTGGCGCTGTGGACAAAAATGTAGCTGAGGGTTCAAACTACAAAGTCTTCCACGGTGGCGAATTCGTGCGGTCAATAGTTTTCCCAGAATTTCATTTTGAATTTTCAACCTCCGAGAGGGGTTGGAAAATCAAAATTCAAGGGTGGTCCATAGAAACGAAAATATAGAGAAAATTATTCTCTACATTTCGTACATTTGAACCACACCCGAAAAATCGATTGCCTTTGAGTTATTCAATAAACCATTTTTTTTGGTATTTTAACCTTTTTTTTTGGGGTGAAGATATTATCGATGAGCGATCATCAAATACTCGATCGACACGTCTTTTCAATTGCTACAACGTTCTCATTTGAACAAAAAGTGTACGAATTTTTCCTCAAGAGTCATGATATAAAACTCATTTTTCAAAATTTCACCCCACTTTTTCACCCCCAAAATGAACTTCCACGACTTCGGCGCTGTGGACAAAACTGAAGCCCGGATTTTTCTGCATATTTTGTCTCGCGGTGCTGACCTCGTGGGGGTTGTAGCTTGGCATTAATCCACGCCCCTCCCCTTTTATCCCCTAAAAACCCTACACCCCGATGTTTAGGCAAACTTGGATTTAGCACCCGCGGCACTTACAAAATCACCTGTCAAAAAACTAGTCTTCTATTTTTTTCCGCTTACGGGGGTTTTCAGCGATAGCACGACTGTACTAATTGCGCCAGATTGATTTTAATATTTGTTCACTGTCCCGTTGCCCTCTACACATATCGTAGTGATACGCAGTCTAAAACCATTGAGAAATTCGGATAACGATTTCCGCGAAAACCGTATCAACATCGATGCATTCGTTTCTAAGCTTATCGCAAGCAAAGTTACACGCAGAGATCGTATTTCACAAGATACGAAGATGCATGCAGACGTACCGTCAAATGTTGTATTTTGTTGTAGGTGAGATTCAATACTCGAATTACTCTCATTGTGTACATCCAATCCTCGAAAATATCTGATATGTTGTTGTGATCCAAGTAGAGCTCTTCGATTTCTTCGGATGATCGGAAGGGCGTTCCGAGCGTTCCCCACGATGATTTCAGTGTGAGCGAATTGTGCGAGAATCTCGCAACGCGAAGCTTTTGCAGTGGGACAAGAGCGTCAAAGTGGATGCTTTTTATATTATTCCGCTCCATGTTCAATTCCCGCAACGAAACCAGTCCGGAGAAGAGTTGTCTGAAGGAATAACATGGGATTGAAGAAAAAACCGTCGAAATGAACGTTGCTCTCGCGCTACGATAGCTTCAAATAGTTTTTCCCTTATAAAACATTGTAAAATTTAGGAACAATTGAACATTGAGCTTTTGATTGAATCTTTACTGGGATCGCCGCTTCGCACGGAAGAATTGTCTACGCGGAAACATTCGTAGAGTAAACCGACGAGTGAATGGACAAAAGCTGTTTGATATTGGAAATAAGTAGAGAATATGAATGGTCGATCAAACCTCAAATCACTATAATTTAGCAAAAGAATCACATGTGTCGTGCAAATTGATTTCTCAGTTTAATATCGAATTTCCACCTCACACGGAATGTTTCTAGTTTGTGGTACTTGCAAACCGTGTTCTATAGACGAAGATAATAGTTTTTTATGAGTTTTGAAGGTAAGTATTAGGTACTTACATTGCTTAAGGGGTTAGGCCACAGTAACGGGTATAAAATCATGTGCGAATTTAACAATTTTTTTTCGTATGAAAAAGTGATTCACTCATAAAATTAATTACACAACCATTTAGTATAATTATCAAGCTGTTAGAATATTTTTTTCGATGTACAAAATTGCCGATTACTCGAAACTTCTCGAAACAGCTTTTTTCCAATTGGCGTGACAAATAACTTGAACAATTTTCACTCGATTTACTTCAAATTCAAAAGTTATGTTCCTAATTGCATTTCGCAGAGAAGTACGTACGAAATTTCTGATTAATTGAAAACTTTTCATTTTATGAGCAGTTTATGATCAGTTATAACGAATTTTTTTACTGAAAATTCATTTCTTAAGTTCAAATACTTACAACTTTTGGATTAAACAATATTTTTTAAATTCCGTACGTACTTCTCTAGGTATTCTAATGTAGATTGACGAGAATTTTTGTTTTTTATTCTAGGTAAACAATTGTGGATGCCTTGTTATTCTAGGTAAACAATTGTGGATATGTCACGCCGCGGAGCGCCTAAACAAAAAGATAACAAAAGAAAATATTAGTAATCGGCCATTTTGTACATCGAAAAATATATATATATATATATTGTCTAACAGCTTGATATTCATACTAAAGATGTTTAATTAATTTGATAAGTGAATCACTTTTTCATACGAAAAAAATTGTTAAATTCGCACATGATTTTATACCCGTTACTGTGGCCTAACCCTTTAAGATAGAGTCAATCTTCGGTTTGTTTGCAAATTTTTTAAATAAATTCTTTATAATAGGTCAGAATTAGACATGTTTATTCACCGGTGCTTTATTTCAACCGTTTTCCAGCGAATGGACATAGTAATTTTGAAGGGTCTCTGTTCCGATAATTCTCACAGCAGAGTAAAAAATCTAGATCATCTGCTAAATATCGCAAAATTAGTATCTGTTCAGAAATGATAATGTACATTGCATGAAATGTCGGCGTAAAATCATTGCCTACGTGTTCTTTTCTTTCGTTTGGACAAGATATAATTTTCTATTTCTCTGTCGAAATAAACCATGGTCGTTTTTTGAGAAAGTCATGTTAACATGCAAAAAAGCTTTGTGTATTTTCTACGCAATGGTAATAAAAAATATAATACTCATGCATATAAGAATATTATAATTTTTGTGCAACACAGTAATTTCCGCATCTAGCATTTAATACAAATAAATAATAAATCGTTATCCTTTAAAGCGTTCATCTGCACGACGCGTCCATTTACTGGTGGTCGAGTATCCATTTAGTGGTAATTGCGTTCATTCACTGATGATTTTGTCATTTTGCTTCATATTTATTAATTCCTTCAAAATCATTTGTTGCAATCACTGCGAATATTTTCTTTTGCCATCAGAATAATATCTTTTGTTAGCTATAGCAATAAAACAATTAGTTTTCATATTATTTTCATTTTACCGTCTATCTGAATCCTACAGTGTCGTTATTCGTCCCTTCACTGGTCGATTCACCCTATACTATAGAGCATGCTCCTAAGGGACGATCATACAACTTCACGCGGCTAACATTGGTTCAATTTAGTCCTTTTCGCAATATTATTTTGGAAGCTAAATTGACAGTGATTTTTTTCTACCTTATCTGGATATTATTTCTCTGCTGACTAGTATTAACAAAAATGAAAATGTATACCGAAGCGTTTAACTGTAGTACTAAAAGCACGGGCCGAGCGTCAGCATTGTATAAAGTTAGGCAGATCTTTTTATCCGATATATATGAAAAACGAATACTATAGAAAAAGGCAATTGCGCGAGAAAGGCCGAGGACAGTTTTCATGCTGAATGTCAATATGCGAGAAAAGCAAAGTTGCGTTGGGAGTGTATATCTTACTCGGAAATAGTCGTCAAGTGATTTCTCGACAAATCCAGATTGACGAGATTTTGCAGATTCGCAAAAACGCCGTCGGGCAGTGACGAGAGATCGTTGAAGTTCAAATCCAGCGTTAAAAGTTCTCGATTGTCTTTGAATATTCGGCTCGGTAAGGTGGAGAGATAATTCCTCTCGATGCTCACGTTCCGAAGTTTCGTCGTGCCGTGGAACAAATCCTCGGGCAACGAGCTCAAGCCCATTTTTCGTAATTGAACGACCGCGAGATTCGTCAAATTCGCGAAAAATGCGTGCGGCAGCGTCGTCATGTTGCTCCGGTTCTCCATCAGTGTGAAACGTCGCAGATTGGTGCAGTTTTTCAGTAAATCAGCCGGCAGCGATCCCAAGGTGAAATTATTTTGCGACAGATTGATGATCTTGAGATTGGTGAGACGAGCGAACAGTCCGGCCGGTAAATCGCGCAGCTTGTTGCGCTGCAAACCGAGGGTCTCCAGTGACACGAGTTCGTCGAACGTTTGGGGCAATATTTTCACGATTTTGTTGTCCCAGACGTTAAGGAGAAGGAGCCGATCGAGCTTGCCGAACGTACTTGGATCCAGCATCGTGAGCTCGTTCGTGCTGATCTCGATGATATCAAGGCCCAAACCTTCGAAGAAGTGTTTCGGCACCTCGCGCAAATTATTGTCATGCAGATTGAGGAACGTCAAATTGCCAAAGTCACGGAGAAGATCCTCCGGAAGTGTTTCGAAATTGTTGCTCGAGAGTGTCAGATTTTTCACGCTATTCAAACCACGCAAAGTTTCACTAGTCAATGCCGAACTGAGATTCTTGTACGAACGAAAATAGAGTATCTCAACGTCGTCGCGGAGCAATTGTCTTGCTATAGAGCTCAAACCGTCTTTTTCCGGCAAATTGCACATATTGAAAGACAGCGCTTTTACACCCTGTACCGGATGCATCGAGCCGAGATGGAACTCCTTCCAATTTGCCGTATTGTGGCAGGTCAATTTGACGTTAACGTGCGGGCGTATTTCCACCTTGATGACATCCTCGTTGCCGGTCGAACAGTCCATCTCGTAAATGTCCCCAGAATTATGTTGACAACTGTTGCAGCCTAGACCCTCGGGACACTCGAAACTTCGCACACTCGCCGACAGTGATAAAACTATGCACCACCATTGCCAATCCATTATCCCCTGAAGCTCCGAATACCTCGGTGACTTGAACTGCAACGAGAAAAAAGACCAAATTTCGTTCAATCGTCGAGCCCTGATTTAATGTTAACGGGCTATTCATAGTTGTAACGGTCGAAAACAGCTCATTTTTGGGATTTTTTCTTAGCAAATTGTGATGGTAATATCTACAAGAATTAGGCATTTGAAAAAGTATCATCTGTAAAAAACTCTGTCATTTTTTTTGTTGAAATATTTAATTACAATCGATTTACAGTTGATGTCCGGGAAGCCCTTCGCGAAAGCTTTTTTCGCGGTAAGCAATACGCTTCTGAACGAGGCTATCTAATATCAAAAAATCAAACAGATTCCGTTATATATTCCTACGACTAATCGAAGGAATTTCCGAAATATCAAATTAAAACCAAATAGCGCATGTTTGAAGTGAGTATTGATTTTTGCGAAAAAATGGGCATTGTTCGTTCAATAAATCGAAAGTATACATCGGAAAAAAATCCTTCAACCAAATTATATATTTTTACATCTAGATAAAGCCTTAAAAAATTCAGAACGATCGATGCAGTATTTTTCGTGATATTTTCCTCACCGACTTTGAAAGCGTACTTGCGAGAAAAAAACGTTGAAAGTTTCGAACGACGCTCGGAGAGTTGCGATGGGCGTAAAAAAAATATCCTACAAATCGGTCAATTTTGATCCGACCACCTTCAATGTTTCGGGGAAGATTTATAAGACGATGTACTGTGAAAATATATTGGTTTTGAAAAAAGTGATTTTTCGACTTTTACAACTACGCACGCAACTTAATGAATACTGATTTTTCCCTACGTACATTTAGTTTAATAAAAGTACTATTAGTCTAATAGAAGTTCAACTGCGAGTATCTAGACAATTTAACACAGGTTTTTTTCGGAGAATCGAGAATTCAGTCGGAACTTTATTTGAACTGAATTTTTTATATATCTTTTGAAACTCACTTTTCATATAGTTTATACATGCACGTAATCATATCATCAGAAGAAAATTGACACGGGTTAAAGCAGGACAAAGTTAGAGCTAACGACAATCTTTTACATATAGTATTTACTGCAGAGATTCTTTATAAATGCTGAAGGATATCGCGTATCACTGGACTTTAAAAAGGAAAATCGCATTTGTTCGATTTTACTTGAAGGACTCAGCTGCAACACAGTGCACAAATTGTGGGAGCGTTCAATTTCACACAGTAAAGATTCAGGGAAAAAAAGGGGGCCGAAATGTCTAAAAATGATAGATATCGTCTAAACATCGTATTATATCTCTACCAGCTTAAGGTACACCGAGCGCGCGCTCTTGATTTCTATAGATTTTATTCAAATTTTAACCAGACATTGTTCATATCATTATGCATGTTTAAGTGGAATTTCAGAACAGTCGACTATTTAGATTGGGAGATAATGGGTTTTAAAATTGCAACTTTTAACAGTACGGGGTCTGCATTGAAATTTAGACGGAATAATTTTCCATAAAAAATCTTTGTCCCTTATAATAAAAAGACGTATGGCACCGCATCGTTCCACGTATCCAATGACGTACGTTTGCGGGCCATATTTAAAATAATACTGCGACACAAATTTTCATTTGGAAGCAATTTTTAATCGAACAAAGTTTTCAATTAGCCATGAATTAACCAACACTTTTATTTGTCAATGAAGATACCATAAACAATACAAAATATTTATATTGATAACGCAATTTTTTTTTATGATAAAAGTTTTTAACTTAAAGAACACGATAATAATTTCTTTTTTCTCGAAATATTGAACCATACTGTTCTGCGGTGTTGCCATACGTCGTCTTATTATAGGGGACAAATCCTTTTTACGGACAATTATTCTATCTTTACTAAACGTTTTTGGCAAAATTGAAAATTTATAAACACAATAGAATGGTAAGATGGATTGTGTGACCTGACTTTCGGTCAATGCAGACCATGCAGGGTTAAAAGTTGCAAGTTTGAAACCCAATCTAAATAGTCGACTGTTCTGAAATTTCACCCAAACATGCATAATGGTATGAACAATGTCTGGTTAAAATTTAAACAAAAACTATAGAAATAAAGTGCGCGCGCTCGTTTTACCTTAATAGCAGGCTGAAAAATGGATGTGAAAGACTGACACTAGTATTTTAAAATATTAGTAAGATGGGGCTAGTCGATATGTCAGCAAGAGATAGTAACCGCGGCTCAATTCACGATTGTTCCTCAGTTCCGCAATTCGATTTAGCCTGAATGTAGTGCGCTCAAAGTAGTTCTGATCAGTCCACTTGCCCTTAAATTCGGGTTAACTAGAATTGGACCTACATCGCCTAGATATCTATTGGATATAGGAATAAGTTCTTGCCCTTTTCAGAATGATGTCGCTAGTGGTCCTAGGTTCGTGTTATATGAAATAGATGTATACCTGTGTTTCGAAGGTGTATTTGTAAGCTTTCGAACGCAGTAGCTGTCATTTGTTTGCCACGTAGAGAACATTTCTTATTTGAGTGTTGAAAATGTCAGCATTCGCCCCGCAAAAACAGCATTTGCGGGAAGTTCTTCATTACTATATTCTCAAGAAAAGTGCTGCAGAAACGTATCGGATATTGGTTGAAATTTACGGCGATGATGCCCCTTCGGATGGAACATGAAAAAACTGATTTCGGCGATTTAAGTTCGTTTGTTATGTTTTCGATTTACTCGATGAACATCCAACTCAAAGACTTGAGGATTTGTCTTCTGCGTTATGTGTCGATAGATGTACAGTCGGTAAGCGTTTACATAAAATGGGAATGTTCCGAAAAGTGGGAAATGGATCTCTTATCGATTGAAAGAAAGAGACGTCGAGAGACATTTGGTCACGTGCGAGATGCTATTCAGTCGACAAAAAAGAAAGAGTTTTTTGCATCGCACTGTTACAATCGATGAAAAATGGATTTTCTACGACACTCCAAAACGTCCTAAAGCATGGGCAAAGCCGGAAGAACCAGGTCCACGATCCAGGTCTCCTTCAGATTTCCATTCGTTTCGGTCAATGCAGTCGGCCCTTTCCTGGGAGCGATTCACTTCACATGAAGCGATTAAAAAATGCCTTGGTGAACGGATCGAGTCGAAAGAGCCAGAATTTTTGTGGGGTCCGTCTATTACCCGAGAGACTGTGAGAAAAGTTATCGGTTCTGATGGGAGATACTTCGAATAAAATCGTTTTGTATATTTAGTAATAAATAAAGGACGGAATTAAAGAAAATTACAAGAATTAGAACAAGAACCTATCCCCATCCCTAATATTATTTTCATTTTCGGAAACGATGTAATGGAGCTTGAAACTTTGAAGTTGCACTTATCATCGACGTATAATTCGGTGTGACCGGACTACAGTGCTGTTCATGAAGAAAAAAAATGGTCGAACTGATGGCTACTAAGTGCACAACTAAGTTCCCGGGTTTCACACATGGATGGCGCTAGCGACACATGTAGTTGGCATACAGGTCTGAAATTGGGTGTCTTTATAGCTTGGACGTCTGGTAAGAATACCCAATCGTAATATAAACAAATATCGCAACGACCTTTTTCTAACCTTGAAAATGTCAAACTTTGTGCCAAATAAACAGCATTTGCGGGAAGCATTGCTTTTTTGCTTCAACCTAAAAAAAACAAACGCTGAAGCACGTCGGTTACTTGAGGAGGCCTACGGCGAACATATACCATCAAAAACAACGTGTGAAGATTGGTTCAAGCGGCTCAGAAGTGGCGATTTTGAGACTGGGGACAAGGAGCGCTCGGAAAGACCGCAAACATTTGCGGACGCCGATCTGCAAGCGTTATTGGATGAAGATGACACTCAAACAGAAGATCAACTTGCCGAGGCATTAAATGTGACTCGGCAATGTATTTCGAAACGTTTGTACGCCATGGGAAAAATTCATAAGGAAGGAAAGTGGGTGCCGCATGAGTTGACTGAGAGACAAAGGGAAAATCGAAGAGCCACTTCCGAAATTTTGCTTTTGCGGCAGAACAGAAAGACTTTCCTGCATCGAATTGTCACTGGCGATGAAAAATGGATATATTTCGAGAATCCCAAACGCAGAAAATCGTGGCTTTCACTTGGCGAAGCGTCAACATCGACGGCACGGCCAAATCGCTTCGGAAAAAAGACAATGCTCTGCGTTGGGTGGGACCAGAAAGGAATCGTGTACTATGCTGAAATCGGGCGAAACTGTCAATGGGCATCGCTACCGACAACAACTAATCAATTTTAACCATGCATTGCTCGAAAAACGGACAGAATGGGACACGAGACACGAACGTGTGATATTGCAGCACGACAACGCTCCGTGCCATCGCAGTTCCATCGTCCAGGACACCATAAGAACACTGAAATGGGATCTGCTACCGCACCCGCCGTTTTCCCCAGACCTGGCCCCTTCAGACTATCACTTGTTCCGGCCGATGGCGCATGGCTTGAGTGGACTACTCTTGGCCAATTACGATGCAGTACAAAATTGGTTGGACGAATGGTTTCAGTCCAAAGACGCGTCTTTTTATCGTCGCGGTATTTATGTATTGCCAGAGAGATGGCAAAAATGTGTAAATAGCGAGGGACAATACTTCGAATGAACCATTTTTTGTATTTGTCTTGAAATTTTTGATTTTTCATTGGTCAAAAAACCCGGAAACTTAGTTGTGCACCTAGTATAAGTGTTTGAGGGGTTTATATTTCATGGGATTTCCACATTCTCGAAAATAAAATATTTGGAACCCCACATATACATGGCGTTCCAAATGTTCGTTTCCTCGGTAAACCACTAGCTACGTTAAACACTTATTTTTTGCTTTTCGCGTTATTGCACTAAATTTTGTTACAACCACAGAGTTCCATCAAAGTGCAATAGGTTTTGACTTTTGCGAAAATCGCTTAATGCGTCAAGATGTTACGGAATACCAAAATCTTCGAAAAAATCATTCAACCAGAACTCAGAAGAAGCGTGCCAATTAGACATTTGCGCATTGTTTCCTTTCCGTTTTTATTCAGCCCATGAAGTTTCCTCTACGTGGAATAAAGTCGTACAAGAAACGTACTCACAAAGAAACCTTCGAATGCGAAATTAATTGATGAGGAAGCAATTTGCAGATCGCCATTCTACACACTTTGCTTGTCCCCGATCTCCCTGCTCGCAATGAATACGTTTGCACGGAAAAATATAGTGAGATGTCTTGTTATCGTCATTATTTCAAATTCGTTAAGAAAAAGTTATATAAACGTAATAACATTTACGAGTCCCTGGGTCATGTTATTATCGAAGAAACGCCCGGCTCTAATCGCCACGACATTTTGGAGCGATCAAAAAATTAAAAACCTTACTGACGCAGGCATTCCTCCGGTGTATCAATATTCTCTACATATACGCCTGAGTTTGGACGCGCAAAGAGGGGCAACCGGTTTTTTTCACTCCCACTACGGGACGACGATTTCAACTCCGAAAGCGTTCAAGGCCGAAACTCCGTTCGCTCACGCAAACGCACAGTCTCGCTTACTAGTCATACATACATGCAAAAGATAAACTTCTCTCGCTCTCTCTTTTCTGACATGGCGTCATCGCATCACTCGTCCACTCCCTGGCTAACGGTGATGCTTTGATATCCCAAGATTTCGTACTGGCGAAAGTGATTCTCAAATCCGCGGGAAAATTCCTGCCCTTCATAAAATAAAAAGAGTTGAACAAGGTGATTCCCGGAATCGAACACGGCAGAGGAAGATCCCACTTGTTCAAACGTAACTCTTTCCGAGAACTGCTAAGGTAGTATTGTCATTGCGAAGAAAAACATCGCAGCAAACCGGTTCAACCTAATTTGCGAGAATAATTGCTTAATACTTTTCAGATTCACAAAAGATTTTGGATTTTATACAAGAAACAATCGTTGCTGCACAATCATACTGTGTTAGTGCGAAGGGATAGGGAGGATTGAATAAAATGATTTAGAGATTCTCTCAATCATAAAGAAAGATATGAATAAAATAAGACAGCGAAGCGAAGTTAAAAAATGCTCTTTCAACGGTAGTAATGCCATGGGCTCGTCATCGGTCGGTAAATGTACGAACTACTTTCCATACGAACTCAAACCCAAACAAGCTAATTCCGAAGTCATGTGCGGTTATTTTTAAAAACGAGGAACTAGGTACATTTTGAAAAGTAAACAAATATTTTGCTGAATTGAAAAACCAAACTGAGTACACTCTTTAGTCAACTTGTAACTTCAAACTGAGCCTGAAATTTGTCTCTGGAAAGTTGGATTTCAAGGACAAACAATCATACTGTCCTGAAGATGTATATCTGTATATATTTATAATGTTCCTTCCTCGTCCGTCGCCTACTTTTACGAACCCACACCTTTCACTTTTCCACCACACTTGTCATTTCGTTATTTGCAATCCCGAAGAGTCCTTCGAGAGACCACATCCATTCGTTTTGCGCTGCAGTACTGTATCGCATGTTCACGAGAGCATAGAGTGACTGTGGAAAAGATCTGCCGATACAGATGGCTACATTTTACCGACCTTCCAATGCGTTACCATCGGAAAGTCGGCAAAACTGAGTTCCGGTCAGTCGCCGTCGCGCAAGCATGCGTGCGACGGCCAATAGATCAGCCATACGAGTATTGGCCGAGCCCAGCCCCCTGACACTGGTAGATAAATGCTCTTCGCAAAATGTCCTTGCCGCACTGTGGTGCTAGTAGTCGTGTGACAGGCATGGATATATATGTATGTTACGCCGGTGTCTCTAATATCTTACATGAATACAAATCTATTGATATATTTGGAATGATTTTCCGTTCTAATGATTTTCCATTTGAACACAATAAATAACGTCGCCGTAACGATAACAGGCGAAAGCCACGAAAGTATCGAATCGTTCAGCTGATCGGAGTATTTAGAGCCGAAGGCTGTCACACAACAGCCAACGCTCTGCAGTGGCGATTTCAAGAACTAAAAAGCCGGGACAAAATGCGTTTTCGTTTATCGTATGGAATAGTCGGCCAGTGTCAGGGGGCTGGCCGAGCCTAACGCTGCTTGATGCGGGACATCGCTGCAGCCGCACACCGACCCCGCGCGTTTACTGATATCGGTTCCTCAAGTAATATACTTGACAGAGACAAGTGACGCGCTGGTTTTCGATATCGCTTCCAAGAAGAACCATATTTTTCTTTGTCGACCATCCTTACTTCCTTTCGTGTACAAAATGGGTATCAACGCAGCGGAAGTTCTTTAGTCTGTACAAGTTCAGTACAAAACGAAATTGAACACTTCGTCTCAAAAAATGGACGACGTGTGTGCGTATTTTAATCCGACGATTCGATCGACACAATTCGCACGCTGAAGTTTCGATTCGGTACGATACGCTTTATCTGCATACTCAATTATCATTCGAGGTACACGGCAATGTTGAAAAGGAGTGACGGAGAGGATCCTGTAAAGGCGACATTGACCAATATCGAGGTCGATGATCTCCTCGTACGTTTCGAAACAATCTGGCAATTTGCGCTTTACCACGCTTCGATAGCCGCAATCGTCGCGTGACACGGTCTCTCACTTTAAATATAAATACGCATGGTGTACGGCACACTATCGTGTATTAGTCACTATTCCATTGTGTATTCGTCTCCATTGCTGCGAGCTTCAAATGCTCGACGACACATGCGTGGACATTTTTATAGTATTTTCAACGAAACAGATACTTCGTAGTTTCACCCATGCAACATTTTCGCGCTCGACATTTCGTTGCACTGTCTTAGAGTCTGGCTGAAAGAGTAAAAAAACGCTCTAACTTACAGAAATCTGCTTTTACTCGTGCGTCACGTTGTTATTTTTACATCCTCTTCCCATGTGCACGGATAAACATAGAGACTTAGCGGGAACACTGAATCTGGTCTGACGACTTTTTTCAAACCATAGTTACGCCCATTTCGCTCACCAGAGCATGGATGCCGAAGCGCAGTGGAGACAGTCGCCTTTTTTTTCGTTGTTTACGTATTCGTAAATAACGACGTATTCGGCGTTTTCCTTTTCTTTTTTTTAATTTTCCTTTGAAACATAATTATTTTTTTTGCGAATTGAGTTTAAAACAATGCATAATTACATTTTATGTAAAGTAGGTTGGAAGCAGCTTAATTTCTTGCTGATTGAATTTGGACCATGATTCAATCCTTCCCATATTAAATTCAAAACAGAATTGAATTTTTCTCCATAAAAATTTTTAATTTAATTCACGCCGGTTATAATTACGACGTCCTGAAGTCTTCGTAGAGAAATTGCGTTTCAATATCGTGGGCGCAATTGGAAATACTTTATTATTCGTCTGAATAGAGGAAACGGCGAATGTCATGAATATTCGCTTGAATTTTCGCCTGTGGCAATGAGTCTGCTTGTGAAAGTTAGTTACACAATTCCTAGAGCGGTAATCATTGCAGCGAATTAGAAGACGTAGTTGTCGCTCCATGTCAGCTAATATATATATATATATATATATATATACTAATAATATTAAATTATAGTGTCTGTCTGTACACTCGTTTTCTCAGGCTGAAATTGAGCTCATAGCGTTGGGATTCAATATTTATTATTTTGGGAAAATTTCATCGGTCTCAATGTTTGAGGGAAGTTGATGTAGAAACATGGTGTTGAAGTTTGCACCGTTGGAATACAACGGAAGTTCCTTTTTACATTTTTCCTCATTATTATTCATTATTCCTCATTATTATTATTATTCAAAATATTTTTTTGTAACTTTATATTGTAAATCGATAAATACGTATCTTGAAAAATTGTTGAAAGATTTCTGGACGCAAAATCTACCAAAATAAGTTAAGGGAATTCAGAAATATCAATTTTCATTGCATTCGAACGATGCAAACTTCAACGTCATGTGAAAACGGCCGAGGCTTTTTTCCCTTAACATTTGGTATTTGATTCGCCAAATAAGACCTTGGGAAATGTAATTTTTCATTTAAGGAAGGATATACCTTTTTAGAGAGCTGAAAATAAGTTGAGTTGTGTAATTTTGTTAAAAAAAGAACTATTCGTTTTACATTTTTAAAACTTGGATGTTTATTATTACTTCTAACTATTACAACGTATATTATTTGTACAAAATAATTTTAGAATGGCGGAGTTATGGCACTATTTTCTGGGAAGACTGTGGAGTGAGGTGTAAAACGACATAAACTTTAACTTCTATTGTCTTGGTATGAAACAAAATCGTGAGATTTTGTGTTATTATTATACAGCGTGTGTAAACCAACAAAAGTTAAAAAAAAGGCACATTTTTAGAAAATGGTTCGAATTTGATATAATTGTTTTATTCAGTCATTTGGCATTGAAAAAATATTTTTTTCGGAACCTATAATTTCAAGTACAAAATACTCCTGTTATTAAATTGTGTCAAGTTTGAACGGGATCGATCAATCATTTTTTAATAATGGCCTACAATAATTTTGAAAATACAGCACAAAAAAGGCGTTTGAGGTTTTAATAGATGACAATTGAATGATTTCAGTAACTAGTCGCTGCATTATTCAGTATTTTATTTTTTTTCCCAGAATGATAATGGTTGGCATTAAAAACTTTTAATAACTAAAACAATAACTCTACCGGAGTACCACCCTATAAGTGTCGGTACGCCAAATTATATCTACGATGCTTGCCGACGTCAGGCATAGACGAATCACGTTCACAGGCACATCGGAAAACCTTTGAATATCGGCTTGATACTTTTTAACTTTTTATGAAAAAATAATTAAATATTTTTAAGGTTTTAAAGGTGTTTTCCACCTTACGGAGACAGTGGCGATGGTGCACGATACCCTTCAGATTTTGTGAGGAAGCTATATAGTGAATACTCAATGAAAAACAGTTTCATTAGCAGTCTCAATTTTCTATTATTTTTTCTGGTGATGTTTTTGTATGGTGTTGAAGTTTTCATCGTTGGAATGCACCGATATTTAATTCTTTTCATTTAAGGTAGTCCTATCGCCAGGCTTCATTCCACAGGATTTTCTTCATTTTTTTTTTGAGCATCACTAAATATATTAATAATCGTCTGTGTAAAATTTCAGGGTCTTTTATCGACCTAATTACAGAGAAAATAAATATAAAAATTGCGTTTTTTTGTTAAGGAATTCCGAGACGACATACAAAAACCCAATTTCCGGTCGCTACAAAAGTGTATATAATAGTGGGAATCCGTCAGATTCTTAAAAATAATTGGATTTACATACTTAACACTTGTAGTAATCCAGTGTTTTCAGAAAAAATCACGCTTATTGACCTAATTTTTATGTAATATCAAGTTTAATTTGAACTTCCGGTATTGGATTTATTACCACTTGCTACGATAAAGAAACGTGACAGGAAGGCAACAGCTGACTGTAGTCCTAACCTCATCTCATTCATTCGAATTTCCACACATATTTCATTTTTAACCGACATATTTCGCCGACACTAATTGTCCATGCTTTTTACCAGTCGTGGCCCGAATACAATGCTTTATATTTCCCGCACCGGACATTGTTTTGACAGATCGACGTTGAAAAGCATGGAGGTTAAACTCGCCTGGTTGAGTAAAAAGAGACGGAGATAGAACCAATATTGCCAAATATCAAACCTAGAAATACTGCGCGAATCATTGGAATAATTTTTTTTTTCATTTTTCTAATTAAATGCGAACATTCATTAAATAGTTTACACATGGAAAATTTAGTTACTACACATTTTTTGCATATGTTACAAATATAATTTGTACAAGTCCCAAGTATGATCAGCGGTATGACTAGTGTGAAGCGATAGAATTACCTTAAAAAAATGGCCGTTGTGGGCTTTGAAAAGTACTCAAACATTTTTACGTATTCGTATGAGAGATTCACGACCTCAATTGACAAAATAAAGGTTTTGGGTGAAGATGAAAATTAAAAAACTAAACATGAAATAGATCGTTGTATTCCAACAATGTAAACTTTAACATCATGGTTCTAAATATGCAAAAACTATAGCAAAAACGTATTGTTTCTTCTTCAAGAAAACAGAAAATGTGAAAAATACATCATTGGCCCATAACTTATTATACAATGTGTATGCGTAAGCAAAACCCATAAACATTGGAAGTGTGGAATATCAATATATTATCCATGTGAATTAGCTAACACAATCATCATGACTTCAGTAATTAAAATGCATCTTTATATTTACATGTGAACATTCACAACAAAATTAACTATATACAACGACGGCGAGTTGAGAAGTCGCGCGCATTTTCCGTTTTTGATAAGAGCGCATTTTTGTTTCCTTTAATTAGTCGATAATCTGACGCGAACTCTGGAACGATCGGTAACTGATAAGGCGAACGGATTCTCTTTGCGTCGTGGAAACAAAGCTTGTGTAAAGGGCGCTTCCGTACACAATCTTGTTATTCTTTATTTGTCTGACAAACGGACGATTATTTCATTGACCATGAACTTGCTTGTCTTCTAAAGCACACTTTGTTCATTCTACTAGAAGTTCAGCACGAGATGAATTTTCCTTAAAATCATTTTAGCGTTTAAGTACTTTGCGTTCTGCCGAATAATGTTTTAAGGCGTTCCAATGAATCGTTTCTTAAGGCGCGATATACATTTAGACAGGGAAAAAATAAGCAATATTGAGGGATTTTTTAAACTAACAAATGATTATTCTACAATTATCAAACTTTAGATATACTTTAATGGTATATTTAAGTATACAGAACAATTTTTTTAAATTAATTCATCATCAAAATGACGGAACTGTGGCAGAGTGTTACAGCAAGGTCGCCGCGGGAGTTGCGAATCGGCGTGCAGTCTAGTTTACCGTAGACTTTGATATGCAAAAAAGTTCAAACATTTTTCAGTTAGAACATGTATAGTTTCTATGTGACGGTAATTAAAATGAAGAAAATGCAAATTTAAGAAAATGACACGCGATTGCGAAAAAAATCAACATTTCTGTAAAATGCGGATTAAAAAAGTAGTTTTTTTTTCTTCTTTTTTTCAAAGACAATTCTCGTCAAGGAGAAGGTACCAATATTATTAATATTTCTACCAAGTTTCAACTTAATCGGCTTAATAGTTTTTGAGTAATCCTGCACGCCAATTTCGATAATGCAGTTTTGAGAAAAACGCGCCTTGAAGTTCACGCCCGCTCCGAATCCGAGCGGTGAGGCACAGCATTGACGGGCTGTAACGTTTGAAGTTTTTCGAATTTCGCTTTGAAACTTTAAGGAAATATTCTACATATATAGTTCTATCGTTTAAAGAAGAAAAAATAGAAATCGATTATTCAATCGTTGTAAATGTATATCCCGCCTTAAAGGCATAAAATAATAACTGAGCGATTGAGTACGGCTTCTTATAAAAATATTTTAAATGTAGCCGCGGTTAAAGGATTAGGTTATTGTGACGACCCGAAAACAGGGTTATGCAAAAATAATAATTTTGAAGGTATAAGTGAGATGACTGAAAAATCGTTCAGACATTTATTCGTATGTACATTAACATAGTTGTGCACCAAATTGCATTAAAAAAGATTAATAATTAAATAAGTTCTATACGATCTTGCGTACTATATGCATAGAATATTTCATAAATCCAGAATAAAATGAAATATTCTTTGTAGAGTTCTACCACAATGATTTTGTATCATAATTCGTCATACCCTTCTGAAGTGATTTTCATCGAATAAAATATTTTGCTTACATATGGAATCGAACCTACAATCTACCTACTTATAGATACGCACACTGCCCCTACGCTACCGAGTGTTTGTAGCATATAATTATTTGTTGTATCACATAAACTATATCAATTAGTTAACATCATCGTGATAATTAGATTCTTATCGAATATCATGCGACAGATTTTTCAAACATAACCTATATACAAACCTACACCATTGTTCTCTCTACCCCCCTCCCCTGCCCTCGATGTGTGTGTTGCAATACAGACAGACCATTAATTTAATCAAATAGAAAAATGTTTAACTTAACGAAAAATCTACTGAATTCAATTTAAAAAAATTAAATAGATGACATCTAAATTGTTTATTGAACAGATGAAATCGAATCACAGATTTATTAGAAATTAATAAAATATTTAGTTGTAAGACGATATTGAACAGATCGTGATTTCATTCATTCAGAATGATATATTCATTTCATTGAATATATCATTCAATATATTCAAATACATTTAAAATAAATCATTCCACTAATGCAATGTAATAAAAAAAATGATTTCACGAAAAATCTAGGTAATTAAAAAAAATCAAATACACGCATCTAGTTGATATCGATAGAATTTTACTGTCAGTGTAGGGAAACTTCAAACTTGAATTCTTATTACACTTACATTTATCTACGTATGAAATAATTATTATCCTTCAACATTTATCGGTGGAATGCTTGACCGTCCTTAGCGCAGTGATTGGGAAATTCCGCGCGCAAGAAAACGAGGTAGGGGCGTACGTTTGTTATTTCAATGGACGATTTTCTGAGAAAAGCATGCGGCCGGTGAGAAAACCGGTGCTGCACTGGTGTTGCACACGATCGAGACACTCAATACTTATAATTGCCCAGAAACAGCTTCAATATTCCCGGGAACTCAAGGATACGATTTAAAGTAGTTCTGAAGTTTTGGTCAAATCTTAGGAATTTGCTGAAATTTGAGTATGGTGTAGATATGACCTTCATGGACTGATGCCCAGAAATTCAATTCCATTCACCGTTTAGTTCATGAGATAATGGCAATTGAATATGGGTATTTTTGTACGCTATCCCTATACCTAACACGTAAACCAATAGGAGTTTGCTCGCATTTCTCGATATAGGTTCTAAACGGATCTTAGAATTTCAAAATAAAACACACGTGTACGCAGTACTATCGTACGATTGATTTAAAAAATGACAAACTTTGACCGTTTAGTTTCGGAGATATCGACTTAACAAAAGTGGTAATTTTATTCCACACCGAACTCGGGCCCAACCATCTGTAACGGAATGGCGACAGTGTAGCTGCAGCCAGCTGATCGGCGCGTGGTCTGGGAACTCGAAGCGTGTTTTTTTTCCGAGTACTAGTAATTCTGAGACGGATGTGAAATAAATTTATTCTGCAAACAAATTTAATTTGTTCAATTTATGCATGTATTTGTTTTTGTTACGGCGAATACAATTTAAATTGTCGGCAAGATGTTGTAAATCCACGATCCGACGTTCTTTGACAGCGAATTTTTGTTGCTGATCATTGAGGTTATGGTTATTCTCATCGCCTTTAGCCGCATTTGCTTGACACATGGCTGCCACAGCTTTCAGTCTTTTACCAAGCGCCTTTTTTCTTGTAAACTTTCCTTTGTATCGCATTTGGGTTGACAATTTCACGCTTTTTTACATTTATATTAAATATTTCGCGAGAGACGGATCGTAGGAAGCTCAACGCTATGACTGAAAGAAAATCGCGCTGTTGCCGCGATTACAGCGCCGCTCTCTATACGAGTATGAGACCTATCTATGCATGAGGTGCGAATGTGTGGGACATATAGAGGGTACAAATTCTGTCAAAAATGTACAACCAACAGCATCGTATAGGCATTGGATGCTACTATACGCTTCGACCGAAACTTTTGGCTCATACGTGTACCTACAGAACTACCTTAATAAATAGCAAACTCCGGATTTCTACTCGCGTTAAAAACTCCGAGAAACCAATCGTCCGATTTGTTACGTTTTTTCAACGAACGTTCTGTTGCACTGGAAAAAAAGTTCATCTTACTTACTACAATTGCCTATGGCAGGAAATATTAGAAAATAGAAGGACTAATTTTGTACTCTTGACGAACATGCCGTCCTAGGTAGGAATTGACGATGAAAGAAGGGCTCGTCAAGCTCTGAAACAAGGCTCACATTTTTTAATTCAGGCTGAGCACCAGCCTGATATCAGGCCTAGCTGAACCTCTGAATGATAACGCGGTTTCAGGCTCTTGCACACAGGCTTGACCAAAGGCTGGTACAAAAGCCTGTACTAAGCCTGAAACGACCAAATAACAAGGCTCAAAACGAGCCTTAATGAAGCCTTCACGAGCATTTATGACCAGGCTTATCCCTAACTCTTCTCGAGGCTATATGAGGCCTGTTTTTAGTTTTCTATATTCTACATTGGGGTAAATTTAATAAATTTGTAAAGAATGTTTATTGCGTCAAATTGATTTAGAAAATTAAGATAGAGGATAAAGTAAAATGTCAGTAGTGTAATTTTTTTTGCAGATACACAATTTCAAAATATTCTCGCATTTATTGCTAATTTTTTTTCATAAAAGTACAGAAAAAATATTATTTCAAACTTATTTTATTTTATCACAACCTGAAACGAGCCTGCATCCAGCCTTGATGTTTTAGCCTTAAAATTCACGGGCTGAATAAAGCTTGAAATAACCCTGAGTTTAGGCTAAGCAGCCAGTCTTGGTTCCAGGCTACTCCAAACGATGCAATGAAACCTGGCCCAGGTCTGTCTCACTCAGGCTCGGTGAAACAAGGCTCGCACAAGCTTGTTTCCATCGTCAGCCTTTTGATTTCCCACCTGGGGTATACCTTGAAACTCTTGACGAACCCACTGCGACTCTTTATACAGGAAGATGGCCTTTTACTAGTCGTTTTCGAACTCTGAGTCGACGTCACGCGAAAACGCCTCGACTAATTGGAAACCTAATGACCTTTTACCAACGTAGTTATAACTACCCCGCCACATAACTTTTTTTCTCTCTGTACTATCGTCCATCATAGGTTTGTCCAAAGTGCTTTGGACTTTTATCTCACGGTACAAAGTTCGATGCTGCAAACGTTATTCGCATTGCTGAAAATCCCGACGTGATTCAATCGTCATTGAGAACATTTGTATTCATTTCGACACAACCCCGATAACCTCCCGATATCTAATGTTGCATGTCGTCTAAAAAAAATACGTGTGTTCGTCAACGTTTGAAAAAGTACAGGCTTCGTTTATTCGTGATTTCCAAGTATGAGTGGGAAAAAAGCGAGAAAGGAGGATGTTTATCCGGCTTTGTTTCTTCGTGTACATTTCCGTACTTCTTCCTAATGGAAATGGAAATACTCAGACACGCAACTTCCGTTGCGTTCAAAGCCGTCTTAAGCTACACTCTACCGCATTTGCCAAGGGTACGGGGCAACTATGAAAAATCCATACTGGTATAGACAGCCCTGCATTCTTCTGATGCTCTGGTGCAAAGACTCAAATTCAAGTATCTACACCAAGGTATCAGAAGCATACCCGTGAAAAATTTGCCAGCGCTTAAGATACGTCCGACGCTTGGTACGATATTCAGCACCAACCACTAATACCCAGTGTTGGTCCTTTATACAGGCCAATGATTTGGCCATGATTCTGCCAGTGCTCATTTGAAGCATGGCAAACCAACGCACACCCAACCTTGGGCCAAATATCGATTACCAACTGTCAGCCAACTATTGGGTCCCAGTGTTGGCCCCGAACATGGGCCAATCGGTTGGACATGGTTTTGCCAGTCTCGAATTCAAGCTCGGCACACCATCGAAGAGCCAACGCTGGGCCAGTACTAATTAATAACCGTCGGCCAATTGTCGGGGCGAACGCAGGCCCTGAGTCTGAGCCAATCGTTTGACCGCGGTTTTGCCAATGCTTATTTTTAGCATGGCATTTTTAGCATGGCTCATAATAACTGTTATCTGAAATTCACTTTATTAAAAATAAAATTGATTTACACTAAAGTTTTGTGGGGTATTAAAAAATGCCGAGTTATTATGATAGTATTAAAAAACGTCTAGTGTTAAAACGACGACAAAAATTAGAAGACTCTTTACAGCGGGTTAGGATCAGAGGCAACGAAACGAAAAGACAAGTAGATAGTGAAACAAATTTGGAAACATTCCACGAACAGGTGATTGTGCATAACGATGTTAGTGAATCTAATAATTTTTTCGATGAGCAATCATCGAGCACAGAAACTTGTGAATCTGATCGATTGTTAGCTAAGCGTTGGGTTGTTTTGACAGCCCTACACTCGGCCAACACTAGCCCGAATATTGCGCCAACAATATGAAGCCGACCTTAGCCCTACTGTGGGCCGGTGATCACGCCAACCGTCAGTTTAGTGTTGCGCGACGGTAGGAGTGATCTCTTCGGCTCAACGCTGGCATGTACGGTTGGCCCATAGTAGGCTTACCGGAAATCCTAACAGTTGGCCGGGTATTGGCCCAACATTGGGCTAAAGAGATCACGATCATTGGCTGACGGTTGGCGTGATCACCGGCCCATAGTAGGGCTGAGGTCGGCTTCATATTGTTGGCGCAATATTCGGGCTAGTGTTGGCCTAGTGTAGGGCTGTCAAAACAACCCAATGCTTAGCCAACAATCGATTAGATTCACAAGTTTCTGTGCTCGATGATTGCTCATCGAAAGAATTATTAGATTCACTAACATGCTGCATGCAATTTTCTACGTCCTGTGATAATAAAAACTTATAATTACTGTTATCTGAAATTCACTTCATTAAAGTTAAATTGATTGATACTAAAGTTTTGTGGTGTATTAAAAAAATGCCGAGTTATTTTGATAGTATTAAGAAATGTCGAGTGTTAAAACGACGACAACAATTAGAAGACTCTTTACAGCAGGTTAAGATCAGAGGCAACGAAACAAAAAGACAAGTAGATAGTGAAACAAATTTGGAAATATTCCACGAACAAGTGATTGTGCATAACGATGTTAGTGAATCTAATAATTCTTTCGATGAGCAATCATCGAGCACAGAAACTTGTGAATCTGATCGATTGTTGGCTAAGCATTGGGTTGTTTTGACAGCCTTACACTGGGCCAACACTAGCCCGAATATTGCGCCAACAATATGAAGCCGACCTTAGCCCTACTATGGGCCGGTGATTACGCCAACCGACAGCCAATGATCGTGATCTCTTTAGCCCAATGTTGGGCCAATACCCGGCCAACTGTTAGGATTTCTGGTAAGCCTACCATTGGCCAACCGTACATCCCAGCGTTGGGCCGAAAAGATCACTCCTACCGTGGCGCAACACTGAACCGGTAGTGCTGCCGTTCATCGGCGAATGTAGAATGTGATTGGCGTGACGCTGGCTCGAGGTTGGGTCGGTTGCGTCGGTTGCGTCGTTTTTCACGGACCCAATGTTGGGCCAATATCCGGCCAACTGTTAGAATTTCCGATAAGCCTACTATTGGCTAACCATACATGCCAGCGTTGGGCCGAAGAGATCACTCCTACCGTGGCGCAACACTAAGCCGGTAGTGCTGCCGTTCATCGGCCAATGGTAGAATGTGGTTGGCGTGACGCTGGCTCGAGGTTGGGTTGGCGGCGTCGTTTTTCACGGGTAGGCCTCCCGCTCGCTGGTTGATGCGCCAGTCGATGCATGGGGTCACCGCAATCCTTCCGGCAACCCTTGATTCAAGCAAGACGTCCCGCGAATGCGAAAATAGTTGAAAATAAACCATCTCACTTAAGAGAATTCATTATATTTCTATGTGTCTGTCGCGGGGAATTACGCTCAATTATTTTTTTCCTCGCATTGACCGTATGAAATACACGTGTGGGTGCGAGCGAGAATGAGAGACAAAAAGGTCTCACGTTACATCAATCAAACACTTTGCTCGTTTATCCTGAGAATGAATCGAGAGTATTTGCAGTTTTGTAATCTTACTACTATGACAAAATTGTACGGCCAGTACTTTTGATTTTAAGACTTGAAATTGAGCCGATAGATTTAGAATATGATGCTGGGGTAATATCTATAAATTTCGGAAATTTGGTGTCTCTTTTTTCATCTGGATTCCTCATGTAGAACCGGAACAAATACGTTTTTCCCTTTAGCATGTATGAGCGCGATGTAAAAGCGGTTCAAAAGATTTTCATTAGCTTTCAGGGAGCATCGTTGTCTGCAAATTTGGAAAAATCGTTTTTCTTTTTTTCAATTCAATTGTATTATTCTACAGATCTTTCTGAATACGTTTGTAAAAACTGTCCAATGATACACGCAAATTAGCCGAGTTATAGAAATTATAAAGAGTACGTACAGTCGAGTACAGCAAACTTTAAACGCTTTTTTTTCGAAACTATGTTTATCAAATCGGCAACCACGATATCTCGATAACCAATAAACCGATTGAAGTCAGATTTGGCATACACCTTCGGTGTACTGTTTTTCAACGTTGTCAGAAAAATTGAGGCGAAATAATTTTTTTTAAATCTAGCCCGTAGAGTGGTAAAAAAATAGGAAAAATTGACAATCAAAGTTTAGCATGCAGCACTCATACAGATTGAGAATATGTTTGATTTTTTTGTCACGTTTATACAACGCCCACAACACTGGTCGCCAATTGGGGGCGTTTTCTGCGCACCATTGTAAACAAAATTACGACAGTACATGATAATATTTTTTATTTTTATTTGTACATATATTTTTTAATTCGTAGATATGAAGGGTCAATAAACGGGTGTGAACAATTTCAGAAGGAAAACTGGAACAGTTTAACGGCCATCCCATCCTAAATATCTCCTCTAAAACACCACACTAGACACGGATACTGCCTCAATTACGGTCTGACGCAGTTTTTTGTTTTCGTCTTCTGGTGACGGTCTTATGAGTATATATTAAACTATACGAAACCGCCTTTTTTAAAACTATATAGAAAATATGTTTTTCATTCATTTACAGAGAATGTGTTATTCATAATAAGTTTGGTATATAACCCTTAATACGATACGACCCTAAAATCCATTACCGACGTAAACATGAACCACCGGGTGAGGTTATATTTTCGGGCGAGAACATTGGCTCGTAAATTTAGAAAAAATCGCGCCACAATAGTCGCGATATCGCTGTTTCCGTTACGTCTCATTATCGGCAATTTCCGGTTCGAGCGCACGCTCGCGAAAGAATTAGCGGAAACTTCTACTCCTAGTGCGGAACGAAAGAAAAAAAAAACTCAATATTAACGGGGTCTGCGGTCCACGATACGGGTCTACGATATTACATCAACGACGTGTTACCTAACGAATAAAAGAGACTATGTCTTTTACGTCTATGTGTTCGGGAAAACACCGTTAAACGAACGCGGCGTTAAGTTTTTATGACGAGCAGGAGGGCAAGGTTTGGAAAGTTCGGCGCTCGCGTCCGTCGAATTAACGCACAGCCATGCGGTGAAGCAGATAATACGAAAATACGGCGTACACTCATTGTGGCTTTTTTTTGGTGCGAAGTATCGAGGCTCTTGTTCTCAGTGCGACCCGTATGTATACATCCGTTTGCACTAATGACGTCACATCGCATATCACCGTACTCCGGAAACTGCACTTTCCGTTTCGCTTCGAAAAAGGCAGAAAAGAAAACGAACTAAAAGAGAGCAAGAGAATTCCTCGCTTTGATAGGCGGATACGTGGACTTGTAAAAGTAGCAGGGAGCCGATCTCGCGGTTCAGAGTATGATGAGATTACAATGCGCAATTGTGTCGAGAGACACGTCGAGGAACACGATAATCGAGTGAGATAAGAGCTTCCGCGCGGTTTGACGGAATCATATGCTCAAGATTTGTTCGCTCCTCCGCTTACGTCGTATGTATACAAAAGTTTGGCCGATCCTCATTTGCCGTGTGCGGCACGCGTTCATCACACACTTCGTGTTGCTATATATATATATATATATATGCGTGCGATAGATAAGAAAAATGAACGCGCTTGGCCGCGCGAATCGTTACGTAAAAATAAAAAACCATAAGTTTGCATGCCGGTATGCATACGCGGCTTTGTTGATCGGCGCAATTACTCACCTTCTACGTTTATATTGTAGTTCAACGGACTGTGCAAGTCCTCGACGACGATTCCGTCTCCGGGATGTCTTTAGTACACCTTCGACGCTTTCGAGAGTATCGTTTTTTCCTCCCTTGTTTATCGTCGTGTTGCACTTTCGTTTTGTTCCCACTTTTAACTCGTGCTTTATCGTCTATGAGATAATATACGTGGAACTATTGTCGAAAAAGTATTAAAGGAGAAAAAGTTAGAAACGAGATATACGAAAGAAAGAACGAGAACACTGTAAGCCGAATATAATGAGGAAACTTCGCTGCCGGACGCACGGTTCGCAAGATCTGCTCAGCAGCGAAGCTCTCCACGAACTGATGCTTGTTGTCTGATCCGCTCCCGGAATCGCTTCGAAACGTTGGAAGGGAGCACGTTTTTTCGCTCCTCTCTCTCTCTCTCTCCCTCGCGCTCCCTCTAATTCGTGTTCTGCCTTCATCGCGCAGCTCGACTCCCACACATGTGTGTATCTTTATGTCTCATTTATTGTACTTCTCTCGTGGAGTATCCTTCGCGGATGGGAAAACATTTTTCGGAATGTTCAATTTTTGTTTAATTTTTTCGCAATTTTTAAAATTTGTCATTTCGCTCGCTTCGTCCGATACCGTAGCCGGGGGTTATCTGAAGGCCATTTCTTACCCGATAACCGATGTGCCCTGAGAATTTTATCCCGCCCCCTATCGATCATGCAAAATTCACTCGTCGCGTTGTATATACCGAGTCTTATTGCTCTTCAACATCGCAATTTATTCGCCTCGATCAATCGTACACACAATTATCTTCGTGATTGATTACAATTTTATTTGTGGATTTTTCACGATGGCATTCACAGTTGATCCAATTATGGATTGCGTTTATACGTGTACGATGTATACGTGCATGCGTCGGGTGACATTAATAGACGACCAATTTACTCGAATTTGATGAATGAGATCACTGCCGCATATATGTAGATGATTTTGGCAAATTGCTGCAAGCTCTCTGATCGGGAAAGGAAAAACGACTGCGATTCTTGTGGCAGAGCTTCATACCAATTTATTTATTACAACGAGAATCATTTATACTCCTGCTATTTAACCATCAGGCAGTATTGTTTCCTAAAATTTTGAAAAATCGTTTTTTTTTTAATTTCATTACTCTACAGACCTTTCGAAATCCGTTTGTGAAAACCATTTAATGATACTCATAAATTTAGCCGAGTTATATAAATTATAAAGAATATGCTCGGGGAGCGTGGTCGAGACGCAGCAAACTTTAAGGGGTTAGGCTAACTCAGATGACCCGAAAATCGGGATTATTAAAAAAGAATTTGAAAGAATAAGTAAGGTGATTGAAATATTGTTCGTACATTTTTTTGTATGTACATTAACAAAGTTGTGTACCAAATTTCATTAACAATTAATTGAAGAAGTTAAAAACAATCTCGTAAACGAGGACCATCGAACATTAGGGGCTCAACGGTGTACTTGATTTTGTTTACCCGGTTGATGTGAATTTAAAAAAAACGAGTTTTTTTTTCTTCTTAAAACAGATAATATTGGCTAAGAATTGACCGAGCATTGCTGTTATCGCATTTCAATAATCAAAAACATATTTTGAACTTTTTTTACTCGATTTTCCGAGGAAAAATACCATATTATTGTTAATAACTTATGAAAAAAATGTTAAAAAGAAAAACCTCGTTGAAGACTTAACCACTATTACACTGAATAAGTGTACCAAATTTCAAACCAACCCGTTCATTAGATGTCGATACATGGTGTACACCGTTTTGAAAAACATATTTTCGAAAAAAAGCGCGTTTAAAGTTTTACTAGCAGTTCTATCGTTGTTATAATAAGTTCTCCTGCAACCAGCGATACTTGCACGATGTTGAACGTTCCTTTTCAATTTCAGTTGCCTCAAGCGACGAACGAGTTTTTGTGACTTTCACAGTAGCCTAACCCTCTAAACGCGTTTTCTCGAAGCGATGTTTTTCAAATCGGCAACCACGATACCTCGATAACCAATTGGTCGATTGAGCTCAGATTTGGCAAACACCTTTGGTAGGCTGTTTTTCAACGTTCGCAGCAGGATTGAGTCGATATAAAAAAAAAATTATGTAACCCATGGAATGGTCAGAAAAATCGGGAAAATATGATAATCAAAGTTTAGCATGCCGCCGTTTTGTAACATTTTTTGCTGAATCTGGTACCAAACATCGCAACACTCATACAGGCTGAAGAATGAGTTTGGTTTTTTTTCACATTCATACAACGTCCACAATACTAGTTGCCAATGTGATCGTTGTTCGGCCACCGTTTCAAACAAACGTACAAAAGTACACGATAATATTTTTTTCTTTAATTTGTCCTTATTCTTGAAGGTTCAATATGTTCATTGTTTCAATGTTTCCTCACGCGAGCAAAAAATCATTTTTAATAATCATACGAACAAAATCTTCAATTTATATGCATTCAATTTTCATTTTGTTCCGTGAATTCCGGGTCTTCATTTATATATTCTAAAAACATGGCGTTGAAGTTTGCTACGTTGGAATGCAGCGAAAATGCGTATTCATTTTTTAAATTATTTCATTTTCATTAAAATGAATATTTTTTTGTCGTAGATCTCGAATAAGGATAAGAAAAACCGTTTCAGTGGTTGTTGCGACCTAAATCGGCGAAAAACTGTGAGCAATAGAAGAAAAATTAACTTTCGTTGCAGTCCAACGATGTAAACTTCAACATTATTTAACAACAGCACACTGAACGTATTTAGAATAACACAAGCCCAATTTAGAACAAATTAATATACATGTAGGAGAAAAGAAATCACGTGCCTGTACGAACGCATGGGCTTAGGGAATTAACAAGAAAACAGTCGAAATAATAATGGCGGGAGGGTCGAGCAAGCACGAGGACGTGGGATTATGTCGTGGAGCCGAGGAAGCGAGGGATCACGTTTTTTCACGTGTCACGTGTCGGAGATCTGGAAGGTTTCAGAAAAAATTCCAAAGAGCTCGAAACTTTTCCCCGAACGTTTTCTTTTCTGCCCTTGACTTCGAAAGCGACAGCGGCCAAACGAATGTGGAACTTGAGACCTTTCTTGCATCCGCTTTGCATCTTCATTTTTCTTTCCCGTATCTCGCACGCTCTTGTTCTCCTCGTGGCGGAGTTTTTCACATTGTATGCGATAAAATTGTACTTTGAGATATTGTAGAAAAATAAAAGTGCAACGGCTCTCTTAGAAAACTCCAAAGAGGATGAGGGAAAAATGAAAATGACTTTTCGGCACACAAAGAACAAGTTTGATCAATCAAATGCATGTTGAATTAAGGGGCCAGTCTACTTTGGAGCCACGAAAAAAAGGCTATTTTCGCGATATTTTTTGAGGATTTTATAAAAGATATGAATATAAAAGTTGTTGGGCTTGATAAATAAAGTCTTGAAATACATTTAAAAAAAAATTATTTCATTTTTATTCACTTAAAGTACAAAAATTATAGTTTAACGTAACGCCTCGAAAATAGGTAGGCAGGTAGCTCCATCACAACTCGGCAACGGCTTGTCTGAAACAAAAAAATCAAAGTCCATTAGATTCAGTATGACACCAGCTACAAAATGACCCTCGGAAATAAAGATTTATCAAAAAATAAAAAAATGGCAGATGAAAAATGAAAAAAGTATTTTTCGTTTTTTTCGCAGTTTTCGCAACAAAAAAGAGTAAAAATCAAAATTTTAAAACCATCGAGGGTCATCTTGTTGCGATTCATGTTTACAATATGTGGTTCAAATTTCAAGCGAATCGGTTTATTAGTTTTAGAGATACGATGGAGCTAGATTTTGAAAACGTTGATTCGAGAAAAACGCGTTTGAAGTTTATACTATGAAAAACTCTTACCTAAACTCAATCGGCAATTCCTGCACCGTACAAAATCCCTTCTGATTGCTCGTCATCGTCGATTTCTTCAAGTCTTGCTTGCTTTCGATTTTTTTTAATTTTCAAAGTCGACTGGCCCCTTAAGAAACGAGGTAACGTATGATTTTTTCACTTTCCGAACATGATATAATATTTTGAAATTTTTCAAAACCGTAGTCGCATTTCGAATACCAAGTCCTCGAGTTCGAGTATACCAGTCATTCGCTGTTAATCTAATGAATAATTCAGTGATTAAGGCCCATTTGGGTCGAGATTTATAACTGCGTTCTGGCAGACACGTGGTTTTCCCGAACGTGCCGGAATAAAGGAAGTTCCTTCTCGTCATTACCCCCTCCCTCTGTCTTGCGTCCCTTTTGCTGCTCTCGAAGGGAAATGCGTCCGATTGGAACGCACACGTGGCCTCGCAGTCTTCGCCCCCGCAACGAAAATCTGGCTCCCTTTCCGGCTGGCGGAAAAGTTGCTCTGGTCCTCCAAATCTCAAATATTGGGACGGACTCGAATAAAGGAGTAAAAAAAACTGGACGCTTCCGCATTTGTTTACCCGGATCGAATTCCCGTCCGGGCGGAAATTTTCCAAGAGGCTGTAGATGGTACTTTACTGGTTTCTGCTGCCTAATTAATTTATGCAAACAGGAAAAAGTGAGCTCGAACATGTGCCATTCTGCAGTATCTTTCCTCTAAACTTGAAAAAAAAAACTTGTTTTAGAAAAATACGTGATCTGCCTGATATAAAGCTAGAAATGTGATAGTTCTAGAAAAAAATTAATATATATTTTCCCATACAATATAATATAATATATGAGGAGCTGGCGAACAAAACCGGACTTGTCCACACTATCACAAATTAAATTTTTATTTTATTTATTTTCGTGCCTAAATACTGCCATTTCGTTAAAAAAAGACTCAAGATTGGTTAAGAAGAGTTTTTAACCAATTTTGAGGTGTTTCTAGCCGGATTTCATTCAAAATATTTCGGGAGCTTACCAAGGTGTGCCTGAAAAATACGAAAAATAAAACTAAAAAAAATTCGACGTTGTGTGGACAAGTCCGGTTTTGTTCGCCAGCATATACAAATATTGATTATATATACGCGTTTTTTAACACATTTACATTTACACTATATATATATATATATATATATATATATATATATATATATATATAGTGTAAATTTAAATGTGTTAAAAAACGCGGTGAAATACCTGAAATTTCAATATGTGGCTTTAATTTAAAAATACCGTCTTATTTACAAAGAAAATACCACTTGCCCTATCAAGTAGGGAGCTAGAATTTGTATGTATAGATTATATAATAATGTACGTACATTTGTATTATACGAAGACGAAATGTAAATATAACGTTACAATTTGAAGAAAATAAAACGCGTATTCAGCCAAGTGCCAAAAACATGTTTATTATATGTAGTTCGAATTAAAACATATCTTGTATTTCGAAGAAAAGAACCTGCCTAGCAAAAAACCTCGAATTTCGATCTATTTAAAAAAAACATTCATTTTTCTACATACCTTAAGGCGGAATATGCATTTAGACAGGAAAAAAATAAGCGACATTGAGGCATTTTTTAAACTAAGCAAATCATTATTCTACAATTATCAAACTTTAGGTATACTTTAATAGTATATTTACGTATACAAAACAATTCTTTAAAATGAATTCATCATCAAAATGGCGGAGCTGTGGCAGAGTGTTACAGCAAGGTCGCTGCGGGAGTTGCAAATCGGCGTACAGTCTAGCTTACTGTAGACTTTAATTTGCAAAAAAGTTCAAACATTTGTTCAGTTCGAACATGTATAGTATCTATGTGACGGTAATTAAAATGAAGGTAATGCAAATATGTCTTCTTATTATAGGGGACAAATATTTTTTACGAAAAATCATTCTGTCTAAATTTTAATGCAGCCCCTGCGGTGTTAAAAGTTGCAATTTTAAAACCCATTATCTCCCAATCCAAATAGTCGACTGTTCTGAAATTTCACTCAAACATGCATAATGATATGAACAATGTCTGGTTAAATTTAAACAAAATCTTTAGAAATCAAGATTGCGCGCTCGTACTACCTCACTAGATAATCATAAAATAATATTTATTTTGTATAGTCCGAATGAAAATATGTCGAATTAAAAAAATGCCTGCTTAAATAGCCAGAAGTTAGATGCATGTTTTATCAGTAATCTATATAATTTTTCATTATATAGAGATTGAATTTAGATTTATCGTTCAATTTCGGTAATAAGAGAGAAGCACTTTTTCCGCCATCATGAACGCAAAAAATGTTATGTTCGGATTATATAACAACGTAGATATATTTTCATCATAGGAAGGCAAAATTCAAAACTAAAGTTTTGTTTAAAAAGAAAAATCTTGCCAGAAATATAAAAATGCAGTTCCGTACAACACAATTCTCTTGTGACATGGCCAGCCCATCTGCGTCATTTTCCACATCGCTCGGTATTGCCTGTGCTTTCTGATTTTATGGGCAAGATTACCTACGACGCATCTGATATTCGTTACGGTATAATGAATAAAAAGGGTCTGGTTTTTTGTGAGAGTTCTTAACGGTACACGCGAGTGGATCGCTGCTCCCGATTATTACCGAGAGGGTCTTCTCTGCCTCTGATTTTTAGTGCACGGGCCCATATACTTTACGGGCTTTCTACCGGATGTGTATGTAACTCGAGTGTCCCGATAATCCAAGCAGACAAGAAGTCAAGAGTTCTACGTGTACGGGCTAACATTTCCCAGGTCCTCCTCTCCTTCTCCAGAACCCTTTTTCTATCTTCAGTCCTCGAGGTAAGACGCCTAGGAGATAAGATGAAGATCCATCCCCAGCTAAGAAGCTCGAAACCAACATTTATCTCGCTTTTCAAAGGAAAAGCGACGCATTTGCAGTTCATTCTGATTTTCTTATTCCCTATTAAAGTGAAACACACCTGGATTATAAATTAAATTGAGTGTATAACGGTATCTGTCCATAAAACATCGAAATTCATGCCAAACATTTTATAGAGATGATTTTTGGCTATTTTTAAAAATAACCATTGTCCCCCTTTAGTCGATTTCGATACATAATAAAATACTATCCTTTTTCCTTAATATTAAGGGATAATATTGATTGTTTGTAAATTGCAGGCGTTTTTTTGTACAATCATATTTGCCACGACGAAACGGACAAAATTTATTTCAATCGTCGAGGATAATGTAGGCCCCAAAACAAAAGCTATCGACTTTGCAGATTTGTGTTGTAAAATATTAGATCAACGAAATTGTTAGTAGAAATAGATATAGGATTATAATTTTTTCATACATGACGTAGTACATACTTTAGTTCATACACGACGTGGTACATACTTTAGATAACAAGTTGCTCCATTCCGAAAAAAAAAAAATATTCCTGTGGTGTTCGAACATTCGAGTCCATCTGTACGGTTATGTGCCGTCGATTTCTTTGCTTTTCTTAAGGGTTAGGCTTCTAAAGTTAGGAAAAAAATGATTTTGAACGAATAAGTAAGATGAATGGAAAATCGTTTGGACATTCGTTTGTATGTTCATTAACAAAGTTGTGTACCAAATTTCATAAAAAATATCATCAGTTAAAGAAGTTATAAACAATTGCATGAAGAACCTTTGAACGTGAGGCGCTCAACGGCGTACTTGGTTGTGGCCAAAACCGGTTGATCTAAAACGAAAAAAAACGAAATTTGTTTTCTTAAGAGGCTACCTAGAGATGCCCGAAAAATTGACGAAATTCCGAAGTTTTTTTTCTGAGAAACGGTTGGTGTAAAAGGAATGCTTTTTTTCAACACAGAGGTACATATATTAAGAGGCCTCAAAAAATTACCAAAAAATGCAGAAAAACAACAAAAACATGGTCGCCGGAAGGTGATGAATTTTTTTTCGCGACACTTGGCAGTGGACACTCAACTACACGAGCCATCCGAAATCTGAAAACCAAACGTGTTATTCAAGTTTCCAATAAATACGAGTCGTTGACCATCGTCGATTTTTTTAATCATTTTTTTAAACAACGTGTCGACGAGTTAAAACTTGAGCATACAAATCCTACGAAAAAACGTCATCATTTTTACGTAACTTTAAAAAAAATGAAGATCGATTTTGAAAAAATGAGATCGTTAATGACCTTTAAATACTGCTGATCGCATGTCCCGTAAATTTAAAAACAAGCGATCAAGGGGTTGTCGAGATGTCACGTCCATCGACATTGAAAAAAGTGTTTCGAGAAAAACGGGTTTAAAGTTTGAAGTATGGTGCTGCTAGCGCTCGACCGGCTGACTGTTAGACGCTGTAACTCATTCAATTTTAGGAATATTCAATGAAATTTCAAGGGAATATGGCTAAAAGGTGATACTGTCCAATACAAATATATTTGGAAAACGCAATTTTTTTTAATCCACCTAGGTAAATTTAGCCCGATAAACAAGACGTCTTCTCTCAATATTGTGATGATTTCAATTACGCGATGAAAACCTTGTATATAAATTATCCTCGATATACTCGAGAAATAACGTTTATCTCCACATGTCAGGAAAACGTGAGCTTTGATCCAATAAAACCAAGGCACAATCTGTCTCGAAGTCCCATCACTCAGCATAACGAGATTCGTCCAAATCAAACGTTCGATATATCAGCTAGTGCAGCACGAGAACTACTTCGAGATCGTTGCTAAAACTTAAGGGGCTACAACTACCTAGAGCCCGAAAAAAATGGCCACATTCCGAGCTTTTTTTTAAACAAAAGCACATATAATAATAATAATGAGGGCCTTTGAGAAAAAAAACACCAAAAATACAGACGAACAACAAAACCATGGCCGCCAGCAGTTGATGACATTTTTTTCGCGACGTTTGGCAGTGAACACTCCAACTTAAATGATCCATCCGAAATCTAGAAACCAAACGGCTTAATCAGGTTAACAGTAAATACGAGTCGTTGACGACCGTCGATTTTTTTTCAATCATTTTTTTTAAGACGTGATGTACATTTACGACGATAAAAAAATCGATTTCTTTTTTGTTCTTTCTTTAAACGATAGAACTATATATGTAGAATATTTTCTCAAAGTTTCAAGGCGAAATACGAAAAACTTCAAACGTTACAGCCCATCAACGCTGTGACACCGCTCGGATTCGGAGCGGGCATAAACTTCAAACACATTTTTTTTCAAAAATGCTTTTTCGAAATTGGCGTGCACGATTACTGAAAAACTATTAAGCCGATTGAGGTGAAACTTGGTAGAAATATTGATGGTAATGATGCTACCTTTTGCTGCACGTGAAATTTTTTTAATTAGAGAAAAACTACGTTTTTAATCCAAATTTTACAGAAATTATCCGTTAAATGTTGATTTGTTTTGTCAATACGTGCTATTGTCTTAAATTTGCATTTTCTTCATTTTAATTACTGTCAAATAAAAACTATGTATTTTCTAGCTGAAAAAAATTAAATGTTTCTGCAAAACAAAGTCTACGCGAGGCTAGACTGCACGCCGATTCGCAACTCTCGATGAAACCATGCTGAACACTCTGCCACAGCCCTGCTATTTTTACGATAAATGGATTTAAAAAGATAGTTATGAGTACTCAAATGTACTATGAAAGTATACCTACAGTTTGATAAATGTAGAATAATTATTTCTTCGTTTAAAAAATCGTTGAAAATTGCTTAATTTTTTCCCATTTAAATATATATACCGCTTTGACAACGTGACTACGAATTGAAACTTGAGCATTCAAAACCTATCATAAAATTCATCATTATTACGTAACCATTAAAAAATGAAGATTGATTTAGAAAAGGTAAGATTGTCAACGATCTTTTAATGTTTCTCATCGTACGTCCTGTAAATTCGGAAATAATCCATCACGTGATTCTCGAGATGTCATGTCCACCGACTTTGAAAACAGTGTTTCGAGAAAAACGCGTTTAAAGTTTGAAGTGTGGTGCTGCTACCGCTCGCCTGGTCGATAGTCAGAAGCTGTAGCTCATTCAATTTCAGGAATATTTCAATGACATTTTTAGGGAATATAGCTGAAAGGTAATAATATCAAATCAAAATATTTTTGGAAAATGCAATTTTTTGACCCACCTAGGTAGATGTAGCCCATTAAGGGAGGACACCACTTTAAGGTAGTTCTGTAGTTTTGGTCAAGTCATAGGAATTGGCTGAAATCTAAGTATGGTGTAGATATGACCTTCATGGACTGATGCTCAAAAATTCAATTCGGTTAACCGTTGAGTTCATGAGATAATTGCAATTGAATACAAGTATTTTGTACGCGATCCCTATACCTAACACGTAAACCGATACGAGTTTGCTCGCATTTCTCGATATAGGTTCTAAACGGATCTTAGGATTTCAAAATAAAAACACACATATACGCAGTACTATTGTGGGATTGACTTAAAAAAAAATGACAAACTTTGACCGTTTAGTTTCGGAGATATCGACTTATGAAAAGTGGTAATTTTATTTCACACCGAACTCGGCAACAGTGTACCCTGCAGCCAGCTGGTCGGCGCGTGGCTGGGAACTCGAAGCGTGTTTTTTTCTCGAGTTCTAGTAATTCTGAGACGGATGTGAAATAAATGTATTCTGCAAACAAATTTAATTTGTTCAATTTATGCATGATTGTGTGTGTGTGTGTGTGTGTGTGTGTGTGTGTGTGTGTGTGTGTGTGTGTGTGTGTGTGTGTGTGTGTGTGTGTGTGTGTGTGTGTGTGTGCGTGCGTGCGTGCGTGCGTGCGTGCGTGCGTGCGTGCGTGCGTGCGTGCGTGCGTGCGTGCGTGTGTGTGTGTGTGTGTGTGTGTGTGTGTAGATATAACTTGGGTTATTGCAGAGCACTCGTCGTAGGAACTATGTAAAATAGAATTCAATCGCATTCGGGTCTCCTTCTCTGTTTTCCTAAAAAAATGTCTTTGTTACAGCGCATACAATTTAAACTGTCGGCAAGATGTTGTAAATTCACGATCCGACGTCCTCCGACAGCGAATTTTTGTTGATGATCGTTGAGGTTATGGTTATTCTTATCGCGTTTAGCCGCATTTGCTTGGCACATGGCTGCCACAGCTTTCAGTCTTTTAGCAAGCGCTTTTTTCTTGTAAACTTTCCTTTGTATCGCACTTGAATTGACATTTTCACGCTTTTTTAATTTATATAAAATATTTCGCGAAAGACGGATCGTAGGAAGCTCAACGCCATGTCTGCAGGAAAATCGCGCCGTTGCCACGATTACAGCGCCGCTCTCTATGCGAGTATGAGACCTATGTATGCATGAGGTGCAAATGTATGGGACATATAAAGGGTACAAGCACTGTCAAAAATGTACAACCAACAGCATCGTATCGGCATTGGATGTTACTACCGCTTCGACTGAAACTTTTGGCTCATACGTGTAGCTACAGAACTACCTTAACTGCCCATTTTCGACCGTCTTCGTTAGTTTTTTTTTCTTCAAATAACGGAATGAAATACATGGTCAAAAGAACTTTTCAGCTTTATTAGGATAATATTGAAGTATGTAAAAAAATGTATTCGTCAAAAGAATACAAAATGGCGGCGCACGAGTCGCTACAGCACGACTGGTTTTCAGCTATCCCCGTCCGCGGCACGCAGTAGAACTGTCGTAAATTTAACCCTGGAACTAATAGTAAAATATTTTCGTTAATCATATTAGTTCTAGCAGTCATGTACGGGGAAAGTTTTTAAAAAATGAAGAAAAAATAGGGAAGAGTTTGAAAAAACGTTCGCTTTTCGACCATAATTTTCATGTAAAAAATTATATACTTTTTATAATTTTCAATTGATCGACAAAGGCGCTCGTACTTGATTGTTGAAGCTATTTAAGAAGCTACGGTTAAAATTTTAAGTCGATTGGACGAAAACTGTTCGAGTTCTGTTGCGTGCCGATTTCAGAAACACGATTTTCAGAAAAAACGTGTTTGAAGTTTTCGGTATCCTGTAAGAAACAAATGTACGAGTGAATTTGCAGAAGCGTAGGAGCTCCTTGATTCGGTGGGTTACGTGATCCCCGTTGGGAACCATTTTTACTTCAGGATCAAATTTTTGGACGGTATTTAGTGTAGCTTGCACTCTGTCAACCGGTGTGGCATCGCCAAAAGCGCTTTTCAGCGCTCGGAGACTCCCCTGAAAAATAGCTCGAAAATCAGTTAAAAACTGTTATTTTCAGCTATAAACGAATGTGCATCATATTTTTGAAGGTTCAAAGGATTTTTAAGACTGTTTCCAAAAAAAGGATTTTTCGAAAATTTTAAAGTGGTGTCCTCCCTTCAGCTAGACAATATTGGCTACGGCTTGACCGAGTTTTCTTTTGTTATCGTGTTTTAATCATCACAAAAGAAATGTTTAAATTCATTTTCCGATTTTTCAAGGAAAAATGACATTATTGTTAATGACTAATGAAAAAGAATGTTACGAAGAAAAACACCGGTCAATATCAAACACCCAGTGACCTGAATAAGTGTACCAAATTTTGAGTCAATTTCGTTCATTAGATGTCGAGCAATCGTGTACACCGTTTTGAAAAACATAGTTTCAAGAAAAACGCGTTTAAAGTTTTCTCAGCATTTTTATTGTTATAATAATCGGTTTTCCTTCAATCTGCGATGCCCGCACTATATGTTGGACCTTCCTCTTCAATTTGCGTTGCCTCGAGCAACGATCGAGTGCTCGTCATTTTCGCAGTAGCCTAACCTCTCAATCGTCTCGCGTTTTACCGTCACAAATTGCTGCTATTCGTGCGTATTCGATAATCCTAAAATAAGCACTCGATATTTTTCTTTCGTTTGCAGGAATACTCGTGCAGGGTCGTTTTCGAGTGGAAAACTAGTGTGGTGTGCGTTAATCATTCTTTCGACGGACGACCGATAGATGTTCCAGTCAAAGTCGCAGAAATTACAGAAGATGATAAAGACTCCAACAACGGGCATGGCAAGTATTTCATACTCGAGACATTAATTATGCGCGGACTCGCGGTAGAACACTGTATTTAGCACGTCATATTGTTGAGCCTCAGCATTGACCGATAACGTGAGCTCGAAGCTGCACGAATGGCATTGTACTAAAAAACTTAGAGAAGTGCCGTAGAAGTGCGATAAAAATAAAAACATGATCAGTTAAAAGGACACCTGGATATTAACTGCACAATATTCTTCCAATACCTTATCGTGCGCGTGATTTTCGAATATTTATTTCATCTCTTTACTTTTTTAAAAAAATACTTCAAAATTTTCTTACGACCAAAAATGTCGGAGCACCTACGACATTTCCATCGCGTATCCCAAATGTGTATAATTGCAGCACGGAAGTAATTGCAGCCTCAGATGAGAAGATTAAAGCAGCAAAAATCCTTTTTGTATCATAACATAGAAAATTGCATTGAAAATTGGAACCTGAAAGTGAACATTTTTGTATTCGTTAATTGTACGACAACGATTTTTCTCGTTTCAGTGGGTACGAGTGTTGGAATAGCATTTTTAATCATCGGTTGTCTAGTTCTGATGTTCTACATGTGGAGGCCGGAGCGAAGAGCGCGCATTCGATATTGCTTCAATTCACTGACCTCGAGACGCGATCATTGTCGCGCTCAATACACCAAAGTAAGTAGACAAACGCGACCGATAGCATTTTTTTATTAGTTTCTTCTTTTGTTTTCGTGAAAATTTGCACGTAGAATGCTTTCAATATCTGTGACCTAATTTGCTAAGGTGGTGGTGACATAACGCAGTCATAACGCAGAAATACATTTCGCTTTACTATAAAAAAAAAACCAACAACTATGCTTAGAAAGAAAAGGCTGATGAGGACACTAGAGTTATCGGGGTGAGTAACAATGATCAAAATTTTCTTTATGAAGTACCAGACATTTGATCCTGTAAGAAAACATTTTTCGGAAATATTCCCTTGCTGAATTTTCCAAAAGAAACTCCAGAAGAGTAAAATGAGAGGAATAAAAACAGCAATCGTAAAAACCATATTAACCATTTATTATATATATATACATACAATACATACAATAGGGTGGCTGCAATTTGGGTCAAATTCGAATTTTCAAAGTCCCCTCCCAAAAACAATCAAGATATATAAAAAAAATTATGTGCAAAGTTTAAAGGCGCTCGGAACATTTTTAATGATGCCTGTGAGGGTTTGAATTTTCAATACCAAAATACATGTATTTTGCCAAGTTATTACTTTTTAATAACTAGGCTAAATTTTTTTTACTTTCATTCATCAAAGACTATTTAATGCTGTTTTAATTCAACTTTTGACCTGACAAAAACGTAAACATAATAGAAAAGTTTTATTTTTATCAGAAGTACAAAAACTCCTTAAAATTAAACTTCAACTTTGAATCAAACCTGAGCGTCAAATTTGTTGCACTGAAATAAATGATCACAATGAATACGATAATTATCGAAGAAACATAATTTGAAAATTAAAACTCATACAAAAAATGCCAAAGTAAAATTTTATTAGTTGAGGGGTCGGCTTAGTGTCCTTTTGTTTACATGTGGATACATTTTCTGGTATTCACGAACAATTTGAACAATGAATTGTTTCTGTTCCTCGTCACATGTCAATCTATTATTATATTTAGTAATGAGCTTGATTTCTCTTTTCGCGACGTCATTAATGACCCTTAATTTTTTGACAATTTGCGAACCCAACCGGCAATCTTTGTCCACATTCCACTCGGACACGTCGTTATTTAGGAAACTACAATCGATCTGGAATATTCTGAAAAACGTTATCGATTGGGAGCTTATGAAAAAATCAATGTTTTCACCCAACAAAGAATCAATGTCTGATCGAGAAATTTCATATCGTTTAGGAATTTCAATTTGATTTTCATGTCCAGGCAGCTCGTTCGTAATTTTTTTGGCCATTTTTCTTTTAATGTCAGCGGGAATGTCCTCATAAAAAATGCCATAGCAGCACTTTCAGCGTTCAAATACCAAAGATAATTCGACATTTTTGTGAGAGGAACTTTGCTCGTAAGGGAGATTATTTTCCGGTAATCATATATTTGTTTTAAAAAAATTCAAATCATGATCGGGAGCAGCATTTTCGAATGAAGCTGTGAATCATGCCTTAACGTAAATCAAAACGATTGTGTAAAATCTTTTTGCACAAATCGAACTTTCTCGTTATGCATGCAGTCTATAGTCACGTCGACAATAGCATTAGAACATTAGTAAATACTCTTTGATGAAAGGAACTCGGAATATGATAGCGAGGTTGTCATTGCAAAGCTAGTAACAATGACAATTATTGCTGGAAAAATCTGTAAAAATTTGGTCGTATGCCTCGTACTGTGCACAATATGTGTGCCAAGTTTCAGATTTTTACCACCAATATCCTAAGCATGAGAAGCAATTAAGTATTAACTTGACAACACACATGTATTTTCGTATTGAAAATTTAAATCCTCACAGGCACCAATAACATTTTTCCAAGCGCCTCAAAACTTTGCACGTAATATTTTTTATATATCTTGATTATGTTTTTACAAGAGAACTTTGAAAATGCAAATTTCATCCAAATTGCAGCTACCCTAACACACAAACAAACACACACACACACACACACACCATCTTGTGGAGCACCACAAGCCGCATCAAACACATTAGTCGTTAACAATTCAAAGTCGTACTTCAAGCCGCATGAAAAACATTAGGGGGTCAAAGTCGTTCAAGGTCAATCAAGGCTACCTATTTAGATTTGATCGATACTGACCTTGAATGACCTTGAACGATGTTAAGGCCTTAGGACACTCCAGAGGCCGAAAACATAGGCTTTTGGGAATTTTGACGATTATCTGACGATTTTTTAGGCAAATATTAAGAAATTGAAAAAGTTGCCTGAAAAATCGTCAGATAATTGTTAATAACAAATGAACTATGCAATATAAAAAAAAGTCCTACGTACTTCCATTGACAATGTATTTTTCAAGATATATTCAACATTTCAAGTGAATCAGTTGAAAATTGTCCGAGTTATGTTTCCGGCCAACTTAAAAAATGCAGTTTCGAGTTAAACGCTGCAGAGCAGCTATTTTGAAATGAATTGCTTCAAAAAAATTATTGTATACAATCACGGATATGTATAATAAGCACCCTTGTTTGTAATCTCGATTTATTTTGTAGTTTTTCTGAAAAAAATGGCCGAACCCCTTAAGCCTCTAATGTTTTTCATGCGGCTTGAGGTGCTCTACAAGATGGTTGAACAAAACTCACCACTCCATTTAAAAAAGTGGAGGTGGCCTCCACTGTGCGGCAGCGCCTCCACCGAAAGAAAAAAAAAATTGGTCGCATTTAATGGCCCCTTCACACCGTACAACTTTTGTCTGGAACATTTTTTTGTGACGTTGATAATTACCGAGTTATTTCGGGTGGCGGAGATAAGAGGGACACCCTGTATATGTATATTTTGAAGTGAAAATTGAGTAAAGAAGTGGAATATTGAATTAAAACAGTATTTTGATGGAATTAAAATTATTTGAGCTGTTAAGACGTGAGATTCATTTTTTGTAAAATATGGAACGGATCCTTGACCAGTCGAGGTCTGGGCCACGAAGGAGTTGCAGGGAACATCTCATATTGTATCCAACGTTATGAAATAATTTCTGCAATCGGAAAATATCAAGAGCGTTAGAATTATTTTAATAAACTGGAGCACACCCTTTGTTTTGCAATATCGTGCTGATTGGGCTATAATATTTTGATTTAAATTACACACGATATAGTCAACGCGCTACGGCAATATTTGTCGAAATATTTTTCCGTCAGGATAAATGATCGAATTACCTTTTTTCCGGTAACGTATTTCAAAAGCGTGAAAATGATCGCGAGTGAACTGTTGACGGCGATGAAAAATAGTATTTTGTTAGATTGTGAAATTTTTGTTAATTCCACTTAACACTATTTTTTATTTCAACGGTTTTATTATTTTTTTCAGTTTGTACTACCCCAGTCATAACTATGTGTATTTCCAGTCATTACCATGTGTAAGGGATATTAACTGTGGCTGCGTTCACTATTTTTCATCAGAAACTATTCTAAATTGCGTGGGCGTTAATCAATTTTATTTTTACATCTTGTGTACGTCAATTAAACGTATTTACGTCTAAAAAATCGTATCTTTTAACGTTAATGGCTGAAAGGTTCGAGCCTCCTGAACCAGCCGAAAAAGCGTTAGCAACAAAACTAAAGAGTGAAAAAATATGTTGGCGTTTGCAATTTATACGTTTTTTTTTGCATTTCACTTTTGCTATTTCTTCACAATTTTTTTGCTCACGTGCGTCTATTGAACGGCAAAAGATTGACAATAGAAAAACCGAATGTCTCTTTTGCTTGGAACTGGGGGTTCGAATTTCCTCGCGATCGAACTCGTAGCCTTTGAAATACGGCGCACAAAGTGATTCGGGGAGTTATTGAATTCCACAGAATTACGAGCGATCCTATTTCTGTCCGCAGGCCTTCGAAGTTTATATTTGTTTTATTTTCCAGGATGTATGACCAATTATCATCAGGGTAGTTTTTATTTTGCCATACTACATCAATGATTACATCGACTACATTAAGTTTTCGTTTTCCATGCGGTAACCTCATCGTACCATCATATATATATCTATACATATATATATATTCGTATACTTATTAATCATTATTCAGACATATTATTTCGTTTTTTTTTCTGTCAAAGAAACATATTTCATGAGTACCAATTATGTACGCATCGCCCGTACGAACCACCGAGCGCATGATCCGGCACTTCCGTTAAGATTATTCGAGGTAATTTTGCATTCTAACGTTTAATAATTACTATCGATTCTTTGAGACGTACGAACCATTTCGTTATAAATTGACGCGTTTTTCTTCAGATTCGTCCTCCACCTGTTCACGACAAAATGAACGTATCATGCGAATATATATATGTATGTTTTGCCTACTCAGAAAGCATCCTTCACCAGGAAGCTTGGAAAGAGTAGGCAAAAAATATAAGATCGCAATTTGCAAATTTCATCACCCTTTTTTTTCTTCCTGCTTTTCTCATTGTCATCCGGTGAACTTCCCGTGATAAATGATGTTACAAAAGAAGCAGGCGTTTTTATTTGGACAGTGGTGAAAAGGAAGTTTTTCCAAAGGAACAGCGATCGACTCAGTCCTTGTTGTTTCTGTTAATTGCAGGTGGACGCTACGGAAGAGGCTCGATTGTTACTGGATATCGGGGAAACGACTCAGTGCGTGACAGATTCCGACAGTGACGACGAGCTTCTCGATGCATAATGATTCGCAATTGTATTTCTTGTTGCTATCAAACAGTGATGAAATCTCCAAGAAAAATATTAGCGCCGAATAGATGCTTATATTTGTAATAAAAAAATACTTGAAAAAAAACCGACTTTTTCCCCTGTTCAAATGTTATCTTTGTTCTTCCATAAAAGTCAATCGTACTGTCGGGAGCTCAAGGAAAGGGCAGGGCCGCGTAACATTTGAGACACATTCGTGCAAATTTCCCTAGGGCATTGATAATATATTTACTTTTTTATATACATTGCCTCAAGATACCGTTCCTTGGTTGCAAGAGTGGGAATGAATGTACACTGAGTTTTCGGCAGGCAAATAACATCTCATGAAAAAATAAACTATTATTCGGCAATTTCCAATTCATAATATTGTTGGAAAATATTTCTCAACTGGGAAATGATATTAATAGTTATCATTTTTGCCATCAAACATAAATATGTTGCAATTTTATTCAAGAAAAAAAACAACCAATAGACTTGGCAGAAGCGGCCATTTTTGCCGTTGGCACGACTGACTATCCGTAAAGCGTCCTCAGTTCCAGGTTATTCACAAGGTGAAAAATGTTCAACGTTTTATGAAGAGTTTTTGATTCGGCAAAGTCGAGAAAACGTTACAAATGTCGAGCGGCCCAATAAATACATTTTATTATAAAATTTAAATCCTGTAATACTATGTATGTTTTGAGCACCCGCTGATTTTGGAATACCCGCCAGTTAATGTTTGACTGTGAGTGGCTCCATGGAGACTAGATACAGGAGGCCACCCTCGGCATTTCAACTCGTCCCAAAAACGGTATCCGAGATAGATGGCGCTGGGGTGTTTCGGATCACATGTATATATATACGCGAAACATGAAGACGGATCACAGCTGATGTACCGTTTATTCATCTATGAGGGTCAGAATTATAAAAATTAAGACAAAGAGTTATACGGTATTTTATTAATACGCATGCAGTACAAATAAAGCATAGTTTTTAAAATGAAAAACTTTCGTTTTTTATTCTTGTGTGTAATTTTTCAGAGTACAAAATGAATATGTATGACCAAACTTGAGTCTGCAGATATAATTCAATTTCTAAATCGCCAATTACGTAAATAATTACAAAAAAAAATATTCCTCCTTATTGTTACACAATAATTTTCATATAAGATCTAAATTATACCAAATTACATCAAAAAAATTATTCGATTATTTAAAAAATGTACATTTATATCCGTCTATAGAAACGTTAACAAAATTTTTTAACTCATTCTTTTTCATATTGCCTATTATTGATATTTTGGAGAGTATGCTATGAATATTAAGAGATTATTACAGTGTATCGAGTCGAAACATAGTTGGATTTCGCTATTTATTTTTCGATGGTTAAAATAGGCTAATCAGTCGGATTTTTTAAGTCAAATCAAAGCACTCATGAAAAACAGAAAACAAATTTTGAAACATGTATTTGTATTTCTTTTACATGTTTTAACGGTTAAAAATGTCTTCGAAAAAGGGTGTTCTCATGGTGTACACAGTTGTGGCCGTAAATATGATTTAAAAAAATTGAAATTGACAAGATGTCGGCGTTTTGAAAAAAAAGTATCGCGTTTAGCCTATTTCGTCGAGATTGCAGTTGAGTGCTCGCTTCCACTCAGAAAGCCTGTTATTATTGCACTATAAAATCCAATAAAATGTTCAACTATACACGTAGAGATAGTTTTTTAACCAAAAACTTCAACATCAATTTATGTCCAAAATATATTTACCTTAGGAGTACGAAAGACCGCATGCTGTCGTAATCCCAAAGTGCACCGCCGAGTTCGGTGTTCGTACTGACCAGTCTTGCAACCTGGTACTCCGCAGACTTTCACTATATTGCACACTGAAATGAAATTTCAAGAATGAAATACTGATGATAGTTTTCATTTATCGAATACGGTATATTATTCGTAACATTCATAATGAAAAAAAATACTAATTTCTATTCAGACTCTCAGCGAACAAGGAAATTTATTTTGTCATCAATTATTGAATAAGTTACTCTACGGGCGACGAAGTTTTCAGTCGGAATATTTAGTATACTTAAACAAAAGACTCACCTTTTCTCGCTTTCAAAAGAGTTTTTCTTCAAATGGTCATCGGGAAATTACCGAGCCTTGATCGCTCAAAATTTTGACGTTTGCTGTCAAGCTCGGTTTGTCGTGAGGTTAGAAACTCATCCGATCACTTTCACCTCGTCGACCAGTATATTACTATACATCTATGTTGGAGCCATTTTCGGGGACGCTTTTTTCAGTGACTTTGCACGGGAGTTTGGTCTCCTGGTATCTAGTCTCCATGAGTGGCTCACTCGATGGAGCCAATAAACGCGGTGTTGCCACGTTTAACCTACAGGTTTCGTTAAAGTCCGAAAACAAACCGTTCGAGCTGAAAAATCACATCTTTTTCGACAGTATTTTTAATGAACGAAGTAGAGAAACTGCTTAATTTTTTGACACAACATTTCTAACACTTAAATCACGGCTTGCTCAGTTATATCATTTAAATCGAAGTATTATTTTAGTATCTACAGCTTTATAACTAGTAAATAACATTAACATTTTTTTTAATTCTTGAAAGTACATATATTCAAAAATATGTTGGCAACATTTTTATTCACAAGTCCGAAGATTGACGGAGTAACAGTCCCTTTGGTGAGAACAGGTAGCTCGACCGGTTAGTGCCCACAGTCCTTACAGGTGTGGCATCGTTCACAATAGAAGAATATGAAGAATCGTCATATCGCCCGCGAATAGATACTTCAATGTAAGTATCAATATTCTAGACAAAACACTACTTTATATAAAGAAAACTTTGAACGCGTTTTTCTCGAAACTACTTTTTTCGACCTTGTCCCAGCGAATACTCAAAAACTTATCAACCGATTTTCCATTTTTTTTACATTTTTGTAATCGCGATGACTAAGGTTGTACGTAGCCGTTTTTTTTTCATTTTGACAATTACCTTTTTCAAAGAGTGCTCGAATACAAAAAAGGGCCTTAAAAATTGAAAAAAAAGTCGAAACTATCGGTATTTTGTAAAAGTCACCAACATAAAAGAAACGGCTACCCGTAACGATAGGTACATTTGTATAGACATCGATAAATTGTTAACTTTTTATTTACAGATAACCTTTCATAAAGATATCGGTGGGATAATGAAGAGAAATTTCTTTTTTCGTCGTCAAATCAAGGCATATATCTCGGTTAATTTAAACATTTTTTCATAGAAATTGGTATAAAACTAGATGAATATATACTCCATAAAATGAGTATAAACCCGATCCTTTCATGATATGTTATGTCTATGAAAAAAATCACAATTATTGACGACAAAGCACCCGTTACGTAACGGAATAGAGGGGAGGGGGGCAGGCGTGACGGTCCTAGTACGTGGGGGAGGGGGGTAAAAAATAGCAAACCTTGGCGTTACGTAATTTGTGTACGCCCCCTAAAACGGATTCATTTTTGGACAATTAATGCATCCTGAATCAATCTCTTGGTGATATAAATTTCAATCGTCTACAAGCATTTCGATTTATTCACTAAACTCATTAAGCAGACGCTGAAAATACGCAATCGTTCTCAGTTCGATATTAAATACTAAATGGTGGACGGAATATTTTACCTGAAAGATTCGTGGATTACGGTTCAGTTATAGTGAACGAGCACTCGTTGTCGTCATTTGTTCATATATGTAAGAGAAATCATGATTCTCCGTTTAAGGTTGTTGTGGTTGTTATCAAGTCGACATGTTACCACCGAGCTGAAATTTTTGTCTGGACCTTTATAACCTCTTTGCTGATTATCCTGTGCAGTTTGAATACGATCCACAGTACCGGTTTTTAGAACAAAAATCGGCAACTCGATGTATTTCGTGGGCTAATTACGCTTATGGAAAACTCTCGATAATTTTTCAGTACATTATTAATATCTGCTAAGTGAATGTTACCACGGAGCTAAAAAATAGGTACGGTTCGACTAATTATCGGACTAACCCTTGGTACCGTGAAAATGAGGATTCACAGTACCGTTATAAAAGTATAAATGTTTTTGATAACCAATTTGTGCGAAAATCAAGCACACAACATATTAGACTGTGCAATCATGGCAACGTCGTAGACGGCACAAATACTACCTATCTTCTCGGTATTCGGTAATTATGCCCGGGAACCTCAAACTACTCGGTCAGGATAATTATTAGTACTTATTCTCTTAATTAGTAATAATTACTAAATATTAATTTAATAACTATGCTCAGAAATTATACATTTCTAGACAGAGACAAAATAACGCGGATTTTTTTTTTTTCATACATCATTTCTTTTTACAATATTGGAAAATTACTAACGTTTTTTTATTTCTTCGAGATTACAGACAGCTTTAGTGCACACTTTTTCTTTCGAGCAGACTTTTTTTTACTCTGACCGATATTTATTTTTGACAGCTCCTTGGGACGATATTGAGATTACGAACGGGGCGCAGTGTCTCTAACGTTGCGATACTTCTGCCAACCTGGGCATTATGATATACCACGATTTACAACGTTGCCAATCCGTTTCGCGTTAATTGAGCGAAAAAAAGTTATAGAAAATAATTATACAAAGTAGTAAAAACATTTAATGTAATCACCGGATGTTCAAAAATGCATATTTTTATAAATAGATGTAAAAAAATAGTTCGCAAAAACACGTTTAATATGACGATTATTAGAAAGATAACACTTGGTAACAGTCAATCGGCTCCGGGCATAAGTATAAGGCGCTCCCCTCCTACTTCGACTCCGACGGCTAAACCCCATGACAACCTCAATTTAAACTTTAGAAATTAAGCTTACTTTACTTTCTACATAGATTAATTTTCGCGATCGATTATACATGCCCGAGATAGATATTACATATATATATTTAGGGCCTCTGCACACGGCGTATTTTCTACGCGCAGATGACACGATACAAACTCGATACAAACGTGATACAAACGCGATACGCACTTGAACCGCACTTTTTTTGGTCTGAAAAAAGCGTCGTAAACGCACGTTTTCTGCGCGTAGAAAATACGCCGTGTGCAGAGGCCCTTAGGGTGATACAGTTTTGAGCTCGATTTTTTCCCTTCTTCTCGCCATCCAATTATTTCCTTAAAAAAATATCGCAGAAGGTGCGAGCGGTCAAAAAATATTTAGAGGTCGCTCAAGCCTCACAAAAATTAAAATTTCCACTAAATAGACGATTTTTTCGCCCACTTCTCACCCATGAATTTTACGCTTCATCATTTTTAAATTGACCTCGCGAAAGCTCTAGCCGGTCAATGAATATTTAGTGGTTGCTCAAGACCTTCGAAATTTCCAATTATCGCCATTTTTTTCTCTTCTCACTCATAAATTTGTTGATTTGTAAAATTTTCAAAATAATCCGTTTTTCTTTAGAAAGAGATTTTTCAAATTTACCTCACACGTCTAACCCAAGAATTACAATCTTTGTTTGGATTTAAAGCTCATGGCGGTAAACAAACTTTTAGGTCGTTTTCATTCATAAAACTGAAATGACCGCAGTTTCCCGCGCTTCGTAATGCGACCCACAGTTGGTCTCGTTAGTCAAACTGCGGACCAATCGTAGCTGCACTCTGAGACGAGCGACGCCATAATACAATAATACATAATAACACATATCGTCTAATTGGTGTTTGTTCCAAATTATTATATTAAATTATTTAGAAAATACCCGATGCGTTGGTCTAGTGGTTAGCGTGCTGGCCAGCGGGTCGGTAGGTCGCGGCTTCGAAACCCAGTCGCGTACTTTCGTCGGGAAATGTTTTTCTTCGACATTTTTCGGCGAAAGACGACTAGTTGCGTGACTTCGACGCGAATTTGTGACCGGCTGTATCAGTATAGGTTTTCCGCAGTTTCCCTATGCCCATGGCAGATAAGCCATGGTGAATACGATACAGAGGGGGAAGTCGGCTGCGGCCGCAAGGTTGAGGGGGGGGAATGGGAGGTAGGGGAGAGTTGTGGAATAGTTGATAGAGGGGATATGGATGTAGAAGAGGAGGTAAGAACGAAGTTGAAGCGGTTTGGGGCTCGTAAAAAGGGGAAGCCCTATACGGCTGGAAACGAACCAATAAAAATAAATATTTACAAAATGCAACACTTCGCTGTTTATTTTGTTTTTATGCTCCAAGGAATTATAGTGCATGCGAGATTTATTTTTTGGCGCAGATTCTGAATTCCGCAAACCTTGAGCGACCATAAATATTCATTGGGCGGCTAGAGCTTTTGCGAGGTTAATTTAAAAATCATAAAGCGTAAAATTCATGGGTGAGAAGTGGAGGAAAAAAATGGATTTCTTAATAAAAAATTTAAATTGTCGGGAGGCTTGAGCAATCTCTAAATATTTTTTGCCCGCTCGCAGCTTCCGCGACGTTTTTTCTTCCTCAAAGAAGATGATTGGATGGTCAGAAAAAGGAAAAAATAGAGCCTAAAATTGGGCAACCCTAATGTATGTATATATATATATATATATATACGCGGAGAAAACAGGGGCCTCAAAGTTTAGAATGAATGCTATGCGTCTAAAAAAAATATCATTAAATATTAGTGGTGTGCGGGTAGCAGAATTGGTCGGGTCGGGTAATTAGACTATGATCCGATCGGGTCGGGTCGGGTCGGGTAATTAGACTATGATCCGATCGGGTCCGAATTTTTTCGGGTACCCGTGATCGGACGGGTATACTCGAACTTTATCGAGTACCCGAGTTTTTCGAGTACTCGTCTCACATCGGGTACTCGATAAGTCGTATGGGCGGAACAAAATTTTGTTTCATAGTATAGATAGCGCCACGGAATCGTACCAAAACAGACGAAATGGACTCCAGCTTTATGTTCTCTACCATTCGCTGATAGGTTGGAGTTCATAAGAAATACAAATAATTTATTTAATAATTTTAGTATTTTGGTTATGTATATATTTACAATTTTTTTCCGGCAAACTTCTTTTAAGATACTCGTATTTCAGGAAATATCGAGATATTTGAATGTCGAAAAACTGAGTAGAAGCTAAATTAATTCTGTCTAGTGCTAACTGGTAATTTCAGCGATTCATTCTTCTTAATTTAATTTTTCGTCATTTTTTAATTTTTCTCCAGGTAAAACTTGTTCTTCAAACGCTTATATCTCTAAAACCAATCAAGATATTATCAATTTTAATATGTCAAATGGAAGCTACATTCTTCTCGCTCCGAATAAACCCAAAGCGTTGAAACTTGGTCCTTTGGGTTTTTTTCTCCATTTAAAACCCACGTTAAAAAATTCAAAACTTTAAGGCGTTCGCCGGAACAGAAGATATTTATTGTACATTTTTTCCTTTCGCACACTTTTTAGTGATGCCAAAACGCAACTTTTCCGCGCTATTATGATACGATCCGCCAAAAGTGACAATTTTTCACTCCACCCTAACACACACACACACACACACACACACACACACACACACACACACACACACACACACACACACACTCGCATGTACGTACACACACACAGGATAGAAAAATGAGACGAAAAAAGATTTTTTACAGTATTATCATTTATTCGCCTTCTTCGAGTTTTCGTTTTCTCATATTATTTGGTCGATACACCTAAATAAAAATTAAAATTAATATAAATAATAGATACGGATCTCCGAGCCGTTTACGAATATTCGAAGTTTAAGAGTACTCGACGTTTACGAGTACCAAAAATTTTAGAGTACCCGATTACCAAATTCGGGTACCCGATAGTGGCGGGTAATGCGAAACGTAACCCGACGGGTACCCGACTCGACCCAAACATCGGGTACCCGCACACCCCTATTAAATATCAAAAAGCATTGAATGGAAGATAAAAATTGTAATTATGGTATAGTAATAATGAAGAAATTTGAATTTTAACCTACGATATAGCACGTAAACTGATACAAATAATACATTTTATTCGGCATATTGTGATTTTTTGTAGTATTCAAAGAATATTTTGCCCACGTGATTGGAACAATTAGTTTCCAGTATTCTAGAAAAAGTACGGTATGAAGAGTCACATTTTACTAATAACTTCGTAATATTTTTCGCTATACGTTGAAGATTTATGCTATGCGTATAGTGAAATCTATAAATACACGAAGATTCATGCTATACGTATAGTAAAATCCATATGAAAATATAACTCGCACCTATGCGAGAATAGTTTCAAATGTAATATGCACGCATTATTTTTACTATACAGCATATAGGACTCGCGCCTATGCGAGAACAGTTTCAAATGTAATATGCACGCATCATTTTTACTATACGGTGTGAGAATCATTTTTACACTTCTATAACAAGTCTTAGAATTCCGAACTGGCAGTAAACTACTATACTTTTCTAGCACTGAACATTCGATTTTTAAAAAATCTGATTCCATTGACTCTAAAAGACACCCTAATTTTTTTAAACTTTTTTCGAAACAACCCTTAGTCAAAAAAAAAATATTCTCCCCAAAAAAAACGCCCTGATTTTTAACTCTGAAAAAATTCCCAAAAATGCGTGATTATATGTAAAAATTTTCAAGCTATCACCCGCAGTGGAAGTATGATTTTTTCTGCGCTCTCTGGGCGATTAACGTTTTAAAAAAATCCGACAAAATTCAAGAAACGCTTACTTCGGGCGAATACTTAAATATTTTGATACCTACAATGAATTTTTTTGACCATTTTTGAATAACCAAATCTCAATCATGGATCTTGAACAGTTAGCAGTCAATTTTTCGAATTTTTTTAACGTTAATCTCTCAGAAAGCACAGAAAAAATCATACTTCCGCTGCGGGTGATAGCTTGAAAATGTTTACATAAAAGCACGCATTTTCGGGCATTTTTTCAGATTTTTCAATCGGAGCGTTTTTCTCGGAGCAACAATTTTTTTTCGATCAAGGGTTGTTTCGAAAAATGTGAAAAAATTCAGGGTGTCTATTAGAGTCAATGGAATCAGATTTTTAAAAAATAATCGAATTGGCGGGGGTCGGGGAAAAAGTCCACCGGATTCACGTGGAATACCTCATATATATATATAGGAAGCATGAAAATATCAACATTCATTTGGGCAGACGAAGTGCTCGTATTTCGTTAACTTTTACCATCGTTAGCGGGATTTTTCCTCCAGACTGGGAGCTATTTTCCACGAAGATAGCTCCCGAGAGTTCAAACTCTTATAACTGACAAAAGCGATCCTTGCTGGTGAGTGCTGAGACTACATGCCGATGGATCGAGAAAGAGAAGTGTTTATCCCTTAATGGTAAACGCGACAGAGCCACGGCGGACTAAAATATCAGGTCTGAAGGTTGATTAAAATCGGCTACGTGCGCTGAACATACGAAAAAGATTCCATTGGTCGTGTGAACGTGTGAATACTCAAGGAACGTTAGTTAACCAGGTGAATAGCTGGATGAATGAGGGTTTAATTTTTTTTTACTATCTGATGTCTTGCCTATCTGGATTGGGTGCTTCCCGAGTTCATAAGGTAGCAAATTATCCATCAATGTATCATACAAATCCTTATTTCATAGCGAACGGTATATGAAGTTCTTTCAACGTTATTAAATATTCACCAATATTCTTACCTTTTGAAGAACGCATCGAATGAAAATGAACCTGCTGCACAATTTGGAAAGACTTAAAATAGGTATGGTACGAAAATGAATCAATTATCGCAATAATTTGTTGCGTTTAAACGGTATAGACGCGATTTATCCCGTAAGCCACTTTAATCTTCTTTTTTTCACCTTTTTTTTAAATCTCAAATCCATTGCTATTAAAGATATAGGCGCTCTTCCATAAAAAAAGCTATTTAAGCTTCCGTTTAAGTTTCTTTTTTTACTGCAAATGATTCTGGCATGAAAATACGATACCAATTGTTTTACGATGAGGCCTGTCTTCGATATTTCGATTTTTGTTATTGCATTTGTGAAAGGTGTTTGCGAAAAATTCATGACCTTGGTTGAGTGTTGAAATTCTCGACATTAAGGCGTTAGGCTACTGTAAAAATGACGAACACTCGTTATTCGCCCGAGGCAACTCAATTTGAAGAGATAGGATCGAAGCATGGCGCACGAATCGCAGATTGAAGGTAAACTTATCATTACAACGATAGAACTGGTAGTAAAACTTTGAACGCGTTTTTCTCGAAACTATGTTTTTCAAAACTGTGTACACGATTTCTCGACATCTAATGAACGGATTTACTTGAAAATTTGTACACTTATTCAGTTTAAGACGGAATGACACCTCATCGCGGTCGGTATGGTAGAGCAATTGTAGATACCCAAAAATCTCTGAAACGGCTCTTCAGATCCCGTCGAAACTTTGCCAAACGACGTCAAATAGATAGACGAACAGCTGTCTGCCCCTCAAATTTTCTGAATTTAAGAAAAAAAAACGTAGATCGGGTTATCATAAGCCAATCTACGGTTTTTTTCTCAAATTCAGAAAATTTGAGGGGCAGACAGCTATTCGTCTATCTATTTGACGTCGTTTGGCAAAGTTTCGACGGGATCTGAAGCGCCGTTTCAGAGATTTTTGGGTATCTACAATTGCTCTACCATACCGACCGCGATGAGGTGTCATTCCGTCTTAATAGTAGTATGAGTCTTGCGCGACATTTTTCTGCTGAACATTTTATTGTTCATTTAGTTATTTACAATAATAATGTCATTTTTCCTCGAAAAGTCGAAAGGAAATCAATTTTTTTTCTTCGATGATTGAACCACGATAACCAAAAAGCGCGTTCAAGTCTCAGCCAATATTATCTATTTTGAGGAAAAACTTAATTCTTTTTGTTTCAGATCAGTCGGGTGGCCAATATAAAGTACACCGTTGAGCCCCTCACGTTCAAAGGGCCTTTACGAGATTGTGTATAACTTCTTTAGTCATTAACATTTTTAAATAGAATTTGGCACACAATTCGTTAATGTACACACAAATAAAGGTCCAAACGATTTTCCTATCATCTTATTCGTCCGAATGTCTTATTCGATATGTGTATCGAAGTTTCTAGCGAGAGGTAGATATCTTTTGTCGTCATAGATATTGATGGATAATTCACATTATCGCTCGGTCCGAGAGTGTTGTACACGTTGCAAGACAGCAACGCAAGGTCGACCAGACTCGTGTGGATTAATTACCGTACTCACCTTTGGAAAATTTAACGAGGAAGATCTCGGCTATGTGAAACATGAATTTTCATCACTTTCCTTACGTAGCTGTTGTCGAGAAATATTCAACGATAAAGACATGTCTCAGCGTAATTCTCGCTTTTCCATTATTATGAAACGACGATCCTTCTAGCCGTAATTTACAAGTGTTAATCATAACCACTATGTTGTAAGTACGAGAAGGAGAAACTATTCATGAATTTCAATAGTTAAATTTGGCACTTTTTAAAAGACAAGATCAGTCGCGTTATCGAAGGCCTCGCATGTCTGCCGACAAAAACATATTAACGAGGTAACGGATATACACTCCGAATTGATACTTCGATAGTCGTAAAGAAAACCAAATGAAATATGCTTCATTACCTTTTTTTTTATTATCGAAGTATACCTTTATTTCCAAAAACAAAAATTGGAATGTCAAGACTTCGGATGGAAAGTAATATCGCAATGTTCGCTCAATACGAACCAATTCATTAGGATATCGCGTTGGTCTCGCGAAAGTTTCGTTTTTACAAAATATCCAGTCGCGCGAAACTTCAAATCTCCCGCGCTTCGCTGCCCGCTACAGGCATAACGCGCACAAACATCGCGAGTACTACGGGATAGTTGGAGTTTCAAGCAAACGGTTTACTGTTTCATGGTTGTTTTTTTTTTTTCGTTTTTCATGTAGCACATACATTCAATTATTATACGTAGATTGTTCATAGCTTATTATTCCTCTATTCTTTATAGCAACAGCAAGTATTACAGTTTTTGGTCAGATAAACAAAGCTGTTCGCCAATCTGCCGTAGAGTAACAAAATTATGCAGTTTCACGCCGGATACCGTGCATAATAAACAGAGCCCCCATTCTCTGCGGCAGGTTAGAGATAAGGATGCCATCCGATCATCCGGACACGAAGGCCTCCATTTTTTTTTCTTCTTTTGTTTCAAATTTGTCATGTAATAATCAAACTTTTTCACGAGTGTCTGTTGGGTTTGTTGTTTGTTTTTGTTCTGCTTCTTTTCCCTTCTACGTTCTCTCGATTTTTTCTTCTTTTATTTAAGACATCCAGCGGAGTCTACGGGATTAGTCGACTATAAGTGCGAGAGCGCGTTCTACAAGCGCTTTTTTTTTAAACACAATCTAAGGTTTTTGTTTCCTCCGTACGTCGCGTCCCATCATGGACGCCGCATTGTTTTCTTCTCATACCTCTACGCCCGCTTCAAATCTTGTATTTCTACACTCTCGTTTTTGTTTCTTTCTTCCGCACCCTTCTGTCATAGTGCGTCGAAATACACTTTTATCATTCACGCCATACGTGAAGGCATACGCGTCCCTCGTGTTCTCTGCTCTAACACTTTGCGTTTTTATCGCTTATCTCCCATAAAGCGTCGTCGCAACCACCACACTTCACGCGAGTCCCGTACTTCCGCGTTTTCTTTATTCGCGTCACCGATTATTTAAATATTTTTATTACAACTTTGCAAAAAATTCTACTAATCTCACCTCGTGTGATATTCAGGTGTAACGATCGCAACATTTTTCTCCTGTACTTTGTCCACCGAACCATATCTATGCATATATGTGTATATGTGTATGTGTGTATGTGTGTTTGTGTGTGTGCGCGCGTGCGTGTGTGTGCGTACATACACATACATGTATATACATATATGTACTATATGGATGGGCGCTTTGGTACAATTCGCTTTAGTCATGACGTTATTCGATTATCCATCTTACAATCTACATTTATATTATTATGTACATCTGTTTGGCACCGAAATCGTCCGCCTTTTAATCGAATTGTGATGCCAATTACACACATTCTAAGCGAACAAAATCCATTCCCTCACTATGACCTCACATGGCAATTCTGTGTTTTATTTATTTTTCCTTCTTCGGTTTATCTTTTTCCACATTACCGATCAGTTCAATAACTTTTTGGTCGGTGTCAGTGCTCGCGCTCCATGGTTGACTCACCGTGTCCGCGCTGCAGAATTAGCCTGGGATACATATTCACGCGCGCGCGCACACGCACACACACACACACACGCGCGCGCGCGCACACACACGTTTTGTACACCAATTCGTGTAACAACCACTTTTCTCAAGACCCCGAAGTGTCAAAGCCGCAAGTGACCACGCAAAAATTCTTTGGCATTATATATCTGCAGTCCTAATTACAAGTTCGCGACGTTCGATTCAATCGAAGGATTTCCGGGGCGCTTCCATCTGGCAATGCGTCGCGAGTATATAGATTCTCGTCGGTGTCGCGAGCGCACACGCTACGAGTTGGCGTACAAGGAGAGGAGTCGAGGCAAAATAATACAATAGATGGCGCGCGCGCGTGCCTGCGGCGCGGAGGCGATCGAAAGCGTGTATCGCATTTTTACAATTCGAGGAAACGTCGGGTCGACCGAGCCGATTATCTAAATCGCATTTTGATACAGGCAGTAAATGTTTACGCTTTATCAACTCTGTGACTAGCGCACGCATTATTATTTTCTTTTGTTTTCGTTTGCTTATCTTTTTATTTGTTCTTCTTGTTTTGCCACGCGACAAAATGGAATGTGTTTTATACGTGCTATGTCTGGCTCGAGCAAACTTGTGTAATCGCGTCACGTTTTGTTAGCGTAAGTTTGCAGAAGTCATCCCCCCCGATGTGTGGGCGTATTGCCAAGACGCCTCGATGAGACCTCTTGCTCGTCCACCATTTTTTCTCCTTCTCTCTCTCTCTCTCTCTCTCTCTCTCTCTCTCTCTCTCTCTCTCTCTCTCTCTCTCTCTCTCTCTCTCTCACTTTCTCGGCCATTTCTTCGGTTATACACGATTCTTATTTTATTAAGCGCGCGCCCCGTCGTCGTCGTCGTGGGTATAATGATCGGCAAATTTTCAAGGAGATGAAGTGGCCAGGAACGCTAGCCGTGCCGGCGGTCATTCTACGTAAAATTACGATAATCGTTTTTCTTTTTTTCCCTCTTCGATTCTCATCCTCTGATTTCTTTTTCTGTTAAATATATATATATATATATGTGTGTGTGCGTGTGCGTGCGTGCGTGTGTGTGTGTGTGTGTGTGTGTGTGTGTGTGTGTGTGTGTGTGCGTGCGTGTGTGTGTGTGTGTGTGTGTGTGTATGCTTGCGATCTATGAAAACTGACTGCGACTGGTTTTACGATAATTCCAGACTGCCCGGCAGTCAGATTGACAACAATCACAAATTAAAACTGTATTACTAATATAATAGCGTGTAAATATATTAATATTTAATCGTAAATATTTTCATATAATAATATATCAATAACAACTGACTTTTTTATCGCACTCTCTCGTTCTCTCTCTCTCTCTCTCTCTCTCTCTCTCTCTCCCTCCCGTTGCAACACGCGATTCGTGTCGATATATTGATGTAGATTTGGTAAAGTACCATACGAAACGTGATATACATTACAGTATACTATTTTCATTTTCTCCGCTTGCTCTCCATCTCTGTCTTTATTTCCTCTGCGTTGTTCGATCTAACGAACCGTTACTGTAAATGCAGATTAATCGTGCTCGAGAGTCTCGTTACATATTTACGTTCTCAACGTTTCCCAACGTTGAGAATCCGCCACTTTTGTTTCTTCTTATTCTCTCGCGTGACATTCATCACTCCGCAGAGTCACAGGCAACCTCGAACGGAAGGAATATCGATGAAGAACAATAATATAGAAAACTCTCCGAAACGTCTATTCGAAGAACCAGGTACATTCAACGTATACGCAGTAACCGAATGTATGATATCCCAAGTTCCAAGTTAGCGCGACGGCGTGTATTTCAACGAAGAAGCAAGAACGAAGGGTAAACGAAAAGAATCGAATGTGGAAACGTTGCCAGATGCACGCACTATTTCTTTACGACTCTTCGTATACGGCTTTCCCTCGAAAATTCTTGTCTAGTGTATTTAATTTCTTATTCGGTTTACTTGCGTCGCGCACACATTCGAGCGTCAATTTTCACTGTCTTGTAATTAAATACTTATAACGGCTAATATTCGTACGCTCGCTTTATACTCTTTTTCTTTTGCCTTGTGGAGTGTGTTCCTGGAGGCCGATCAATCGAATCACCGACGAATTTGCGATTCTACTTTGCGAGAATATGGAACAATAATGTTTATTTTTCGCGGAAACCTCAAATATCGCCCCTCCCCCACACACCGTATATGTTAGATTAGTAACAGAACGCAACGGGTTTTTAGCCCTCTGATAGACTCGAACACGACCGCGGCATCCACATTCTCTTATCCTCTTTCTCGTTCTCTCTGTCTGTCTCTACCTATCTCTTTCTCTTCATTCTTAATTTTTTCATTGCGATGCGGCAGTCAACATGGTTATGATCGCTCCCCGTTCTTGGCGCTGCTATATCGCCTCGATCGCACAAAACGCCACGTCGTTCTTATTTACCCTTGGACTCCTTCTCCTTTTCCTTCTTCATCAGCATCGTGGCCTGGGAAGGGTACAGGATCATAGGAGGATGCACATTGAGGATTCATCCAATCAACAAGTGAGTGTGCCGTCGTTTTATCAAAAATAAATAATCGAGTATCCACGCAATAATAATTCCAAAGTGTGTGTATATATATATTCATAAACACACACACACACACACACACACACACACGAACACACACACACACACACACACACACACACACACACACACACACACACACACACACACACACGCACACACACACACACACGCACGCACACACACACACACACACACACACACACACACACACACACACACACACACACACACACACGCACGCACGCACGCACGCACACGCACACGCACACCCACACACGCACACACAAACACGCACACACGCACACGCACACACAAACATGCACGCACACACACACACACACGCGCGTGCGCATACACACACACACACACACACACGCACACACACGCACGCACACGCACACACACGCACGCACACGCACACAAACACGCACGCACACACACACACACGCGCGCGCGCGCATACACACACACGCACGCACACGCACACACACATGTATGCAGATCCTTCGATCGAACGACCGTACAGTGATACAGTCGGAAATACTGCGGCAATAAGTACAATAAAATTGGGGTAACGAGTAACGATTGAAAAACAAAAAACAGCAAAGAAAAGAGGTACGATACGGTGTGTCTTTAGGCTTACAGAGATAAACCGTGAAAAAAAAACATAAAATATAATTAATATACGATCGTACGGCTCATCGATTAGCAGATAAAAAAAATACTATGTGGAAGAATGCATGGCTACTCCGTACAATTATCATTGTTCAATCATAATCATATTTGTAATAATAAATAAATAAATATATAAGTAAATAAATAAAAATAAGTGTCATACGAAAGCTTCAACTGCGTTTGGGCGAGTGGGCGGCACAGGTTCCTTCGTTATACAGCCGGGAAATTCGTGTAACGGAGATTTTAGAGAAAAGTGGCTTTTCTTGCTTTCTTTTCGTTTTTTTTTCTACTATTCATGCATCAAGGATTTGCCGATGGACGTATAGGCGCTTCGCGAAGCGAGGGTTTCTCGCCTCCCTCGTTGGAAATCCCTTCCGAAATCCAATCGTCTCATTTTTCCCCCACTGCGATATCACCGCGCTAATTTACACGAGTATCACGGAGCACGGATGGGTCCACACGGGTTGTACAGTTATTTGCACCCTGGAATATGTATATCCGTTGGTGATGATGAGAAGGAGGAAATAAATAGAAAACGAACGAATTTCAAGGACGGCGTGGAAAAACAGCGTTATTCAAGCAAAAGTGAAACGCGTCAACAGAAAATATTGAACGATTGACTACTGCCTCTTGCGAGCTGCAGAATCGTTGTACCTTTGTGCTACTCATCCGTGCTCTTGCCCCCCTCCCCATTAGCGGGTAATATCGACGGTTCTGTATTCCGACGCTTGATCTTAATTTTCTTCAACATGGTTGCCTGAAGTGAACAAAGGAACAAGGAAGACATTATTAGAGTGGCAAATTAGAGAAACGCGGATTTTTAAAAATGTTTTTACAATTTTTTGAATGCGTTTGTATGTCTGCGATTTCAGCGCATTGTATGAGCACGCACAGGTTAAAGACAGAAAAAATGTACACATCTGCGAGCTATGTTGCAATAACGATTGCGGAAAGTGGCTTAACATGACATCTTTTTCGATTGTTTTCAGTTTATGTTCAATGCAAGTGAAACGCAACCGTTTTGAAATTGTTTCTTCTTTTATAAATGATCGTGTGGATTGTTTTTATGTGTTGACAAAACAACAACAACAAAAATAACTCTTACCCCCGCGAACGACATTATTTCGTAGAAAAAATATGCATGCCAATTTTGAGCTCTCTTATCGACGAACACGGAAAATTCGGTTATACGTTGGAGCATGCATAACTGAACCACTAATAAAAATATTTCAAATCCAGTTAAATGTTCGTAAAGCTAACCTCCCCAACTTAGAAAAACTTTTTTTTAATCTCGGTATTATTGTTTTTTTTACACAAATTTCAGCTATTAGAAAAATGCCTGTATGCGTGACGAAAATTTAGAAGGGCGAACAGCTGTAATTTTTGCACAGATGTTTATGATTTTGAATTTAAACTCAATGATATTGGGTTCAAACGAAAAAAAAAACCTTTTCAAAGCTGCGAAAACCGGCTTCAAGAATCTTCAACCAGATTTGCGCAATTCTAGTTACTGTTGAATTATTCAAGTTTGAACTAATGAGCGAGTTCTGCGTGAAAATCAAATGACCAAAAAATGATCTAACCGCCCTACTTTCACTCGAGTTAGTAAGCTTAAATTTGGCATGGATTTTTAAAAATCTTTAACAATATTGTTTGAGGAGGTAAGAGTTAAACTTTTCCCCCCTTTTTTCGACACACCCTTTTATATGTGTATTCATATATATATATATATATATATATATATATATATATATATATATATATATATAAAACACTGTTAATATTTTGATAGTTTTTTTTATTTTTAGTTTCTTCCTATAAATTTGTTTTTATTTACTTTATAATTGCATTTTTGAGTCGTCTATAATTTCCAAAATTATTTGGCTTTTTGGTCGTGTGCGTGTATTGTGAAGTCGAGGGGCGGTCGGAGAGGGGGGGAGGTGGAGGAAGGGTTACATGCGCTTACGCTCATAAGCCATTTACGGTTTTTTTTTCAAAAAGATGTAGCTATATTTCGTCTTTAAACGTTCGTTTCTTCTTTTGCCGGTGCGGTGGCTGGGTAGACTACATACACACACATACACACACTTACGCGCGTGCGTATGTGGGTGTGTAGCGGAGCAAGGCACAATATAATGGACAATAAACTACTTCTAGCTCCTACGGGTGCTATTAACGGAAAAATTGCATGCAGAAACATACAATCGGTTATGAGATAATAGAATAATCAAAATGACCATAACCGTAACAAAAATAGTATTTTTCAGTAATTTTATCAGTATTAAATATAATAACGATAACTATATGCTATCGATAATATTCAAAAAACTTAACGGGCAATTACGGTGGATGTGATCGCGATACGCGATGATTCACGTTTACGTGAGACGATTTGAATCAATTGGGACGACGAAACTCGGTTCGATCGAATATATGCCGACGGTGTGTCAACTAGTTGACGTCGATGGTGTACAGTTTCTTTAATCCTAGGAGCACACTCTTGGGTCTCACAGACCCGAACAAAAAGTGCAAAACTCGCGTTTTTCCTCTTTCGCGAAACATTGTTATGTGGTCAAACAGGTTTCTCAGACAAAATATGAACCGAACACAAATTTTCTTTTCACAGATGCTTTCCCAACAGTCTGCTCTATCGTTTTAAAAAATCATCTAAATAGACATAATTTTAAGGAAACTGCATCATTCGAAAGTTGGCCGGGTCTCACAGTTCCAGTGGGTATTACTGACAAAGGGACATGCCCTACTCCCCATCACCGATTTCGCCAAATTTGTAGCACATGCAGGGCATGGCTAGAAATGAAAGTACCCGAAGTGGGAACTCCAGATGGCCAAGCGTTTAGAAAATAAAAATGTTGACGCGGCTCTCGCACCGTATAAGTCATTTACGTTAGTACGTTTGCCAAGCAGCGGTTGGCGTAGCGGTAAGAGCTCGGACTAGTAATTCGATGGTCGTGGGTTCGACTCCCCGTCTGGAGACTTTTTTTTTCTTTTTCTATCTTTTTCTCATTTTTTATATTATTCATTTTTCAATTAAGCAAAGAGGTGAATAATTTATTTTATTTATTTATTTATACGCAAAAGGCACATAGGACGTCATTTTTTAATGAGCGCATAATCGTAGAAAATTTGGAGTTGCTGATTGACTCGTGGGGAGGACAAACAAATCCGCAATTATACGACGAACTCTTCCAAGATGAAGAAGGATTGCCAACGTGTAGCATCAACGTAATTCCCCCTAAATGTACTCCACTGGTGCAACCCTGCGATGTATATTTTTATCGTCAGGTTAAAAACTTTATTATAAAAATACAAAATTGCTCTTATCTCATCGAGCAAGAAAAAGAATAAACTTCCCGAGAAGACTGCATAAAAATACATTCGATTGTTCATCATCAATTATCCGCGCCAATATTCGGTAACATGCTACGTTACGCGTGGTTCGCTTCTAAACTTTGCGATGAGAGATAATGCTTTATGAATGTCAATCAAGTATGTTTTTCTATGGAGACGTTGAAACAACGATGTGGTTGTAAAAATGCGGCGTTTATAACGTGTGCTAGATGCAGAAATAATTATTGTTTCCCCTGTTTCTACGATAAATATCATCCCTACACATGTAAATCATCGAATGTCAACGAATATAGTTTTGAATTTTCATGTACAAAGTCTTTTCGTGTGCGCTTTAATTACAATCCCTTGTTGAAAAGTCCGAAATCCCAATTTTTTGCCTTTTCTATACCTTTTGCGTATAAATAAATAAATAAAATAAATTATTCACCTCTTTGCTTCATTGGAAAATGAATAGTATAAAAAATTGAGAAAAAGAAAAAAAAAGTCTCCACACGGGGAGTCGAACCCACGACCATCGAATTACTAGTCCGAGCTCTTACCGCTACGCCAACCGCTGCTTGGCAAACATGCTAACGTAAATGGCTTATACGGTGCGAGAGCCGCGTCAACATTTTTCTTTTCTGAACGCTTGCCCATCTGGAGTTCCCACTTCGGGTACTTTCATTTCTAGCCAAGTCCTGCATGTCTTATAAATTTGAGCGAAATCGGTGATGGGGAGTAGGCAATGCCCCCTTATAAGTAGCTAAAAATATGAGTGTACTTCTAGGCTTATTACTGTACTGCAAAAAATGAGGATAATCATTCAGAAAATTTGATACGGCGGCTTCTGTATTTAAGGCGGTCCTCTAGTTTCTCCGGTCGAAAAAATCGTTTTTTTTTTTTCATAAATCACATCTACAACATGTGTAGAAAATGTGTGCCAAAGGATTTTTCGATATTCGAAGTGGTTCACAAGTTACGGCCCTGGAACGGAGCAGGTATACGGAGCAGGTATACTTTCAAACGCGTTTTTCTCGAAACACCATTTTTCGAAACGGTGACCACGATATTTCAGAAACTACTGCACCGATCTTGTTCAAATTTATACAGCATCTTTAATATGTTATAAGCCAACGATTGAACTAGGATTATCATGATTGCTTCGATAGTTTTTTTTTGTACGAGCGAAAAACTTAAGAAAAAATGAGTAAAAAATAGAATGTAATTTTCAAAAGTGTATAAAAAAGTCAATTTTTGTAATTTAGAATTCACTCTAGTTCAGTCGCAAGTCTTAAATATGAAGATTGAAATGCCGTTTGGTTTTTTGATTTCAGATAAGCAGAACAGCCGCAATCTTGGTCACCGTCAAGCACCTCTTTTACTTTATGTCTTCCTGTCGGCCACTATAACGTTTATTCTATTATATATTTTGACTTCAAAAAATTTGTAAATCTTATTTAAATGTTAATAAAGATTATGTAAAAACAATGAGATTGATTATTTCGATGCTTCGCCCGTAAAAAATTATTGAAAAAGCCGTAAAAAAACAGCCGAGAAACTAGAGGACCGCGTTAAGATACAAAAGTGAACAGATGTGAAAATCCTTCATAATTTCTGGCACTACTTCTGAGAAATATACCAATTTTCGGTGCATGAATTATCACAATAGTACTATGAAAGTATATATTGGTGTAAAAAATTTGCAAACATTCGGCACATGTGCCAGCACAAAAAGTTTTCGAAAATGGCCGGTACGTTAATGAAAATCTTAGAGTAGGAAACATAAAATTGTGATTTAATCGTACGTTTCTTTGCAAAATCATTGAAAACGTGGAGCTTTCGAACTCAATCGATACCTGGAATCTTCAATCGGAAGAGCCTAATAATATTCCGAATAAAAACAAATTATATCGGGGAAATCAATTGAGATTCCTTAATGAAAAATGATATTTTACGAGTTGAACAGTTGACGGTCGACACTGTGTAAGTTTGTCGTACTCGATCGAACCAATTTCTCCAGCTTACACCATCGATCTTCTACAGGCAAACGTGATCCTAACATATCCGACACTACATCGTTAATGTATCTCGATCATCGTGAAAAGGACACGAGGTTCTATTGAATTTTTAGAAATTACCTTGAGCGCAGATTTGAGAACGACGACCTCACCGGCTGCTTGGAGCCACGGTTCGCCATCTACTTGCACCGGCATATCCGTTTGCAAACGAATTTTTATATGGCCACCCTGTAAATATCGAAGTTTTTGACTCACGTTTTCGATGTTCTCTGTTTAAAATTCGTGTGTTGAGAATTATTTTGCTAAAGTAATTTGTGTGTAGATATCGTCTGTCGTCCTGCGTATCGTCTATTCATTTTTCGTTTGTGGGAAATCAACTCAAGGGAGAAAAAACCCCCAGCGTAAGAAAGGTTGATCGTTTCTCCGATGACTTCAGAGGATACTAATTATTTTTAACGTAGACACGTCCCGTAAAAGTTCACTTCGCAATTTCCGTCGGTATCCGAGCCGCATCGTATTCAAAAAAAATTTTATCTCGACAATAAAACACAATTTTCTTATGAAGAATGGCAAGACTTATTAACTGCCACCAACTTCACGATTTGCCATAAGAACCTGCGCTATTATTACTCAGACTATAATTTGTTTCCTCGTCAATGATGTAGTGAATAGAAATTTCGAAGTTGAACTTTTACTAGACGTATCGACCCCCAAAAAATCAGTACCTTTTGACATTCATCGGTGAAACGCTCGAGCTTCCTTAATAAATCTTTTCAACCCTCAAGAAAAAAATTACTCGAACACTCTTGAATATTCCATTTTGATCAATGACGGGAAAATATACATACTTTACCTACTTTTCTTTCAGTAGGTACTCAATTCAACTAGATTAGTCTTGGTTTTCAATTTTTTTTCTACAAATTGGACCAGTACTTCTAAGTAATGTTCTAAGCAAGGTCCAGTTGAGTCAAATAACGGCTTATCATTTTTTTTCTCAATAAACCTTATAAAATGCATACGAGGTATAGATTTATTTCGTAGATTCTAATCTTTCGTAAAATCTATCATTAAAGGACAAATTATGCATTTTTATATTTTCATTACCCGATTAAGGAAAACGAATTTGTGTTACTATAAACTTGAAAAAGTAAAAACATTATCGATGATTATTATGAAGGAACTGCGTCAGTTAATGTTTTATACAACTCAGAATGAAATTTTTAGCCGTTCGTAATGATGTCTATTTATATTTGTCACGAGATTGTTGATTGTGACCATTAATTAATATTATGTGTAGCCGAAATACGGCAACATCGCGGACATTGAGGTTGGCAGCAATGCTCTTTATCGCCACCCCCATGGAAATTTATATACGCAAAAATATACTGCAAATTTTTTTTATTAATAATTGTAATATATGTGAAATGTATGCCACATATTGAAAATATATGTTGCATATATGTGCCAAATTCTAATTTTCGTAACGTTTTTATATGAGACGTATATGCGTGGTATTACTGTATATCAATGTATCATATATCAATGATATATGTAGCATTTACTCTGCATATATACCACATATATTTAGCATATATGTTGCATACACACTGCGTACATACCACATATATACTGCATAAATGGTACATATATGCCACATATATACAGATATGCGTAGCATATCTGTATATAGTGTTTATATGTAATAGCCTACTTTAACTGTAAGTTAAGTTTTTTTAAGTTTAAGTTTTAAGTTTTATTAAGTTTAACTGTAATAGTGTTTATACACAGCATATATTTTTTGTCAGGAATATGTATTAAAAATGTATGCGTCATATATGACGCATACATTTTTGATATATTTTTCTGACAAAGAAAAAGATTGAAAATATATCGAAAATATATGCGTCGTATATGCCTCATATATGCATCATATATAGTGTTTATACGTAGCATATATGTTTTGGTCAGAAAAATATATCGAAAATATATGGGTCATATATGCGTCATATATTTGGTGCATATATACTGAATATATACGTATTATTCTATTTTTCGTCACTATATATGCGACCGATATGTATATATGTAGCATATATTTTCTGCATATATTTTACCTACATAAATTTCCATGGGGGCAGCCAAGATTCATAATCTTTTATGAAACCACGATGGTTCAATATTGAATATATGTATATTGTTTACGATGGGCAAGATGGGTTTGTGTCTTCTAAAGGTTTACAAAGTTTTAGTTTGCGTTAATCCGTTGTTAGAAATGGTTTATCTTCATGCTAAATAGCCACAAAAATTACATCACCCGTAGCGTGAAAGTCTTGCCCATCTAAGCGCACGTGAAATTACATGGGCTAAATAATTTTTTATCTTTAGTGTTTTGTGGTGGAACAATTAAAAAAAATACGTGAACACTCAGTATTACCTAGACAATAACAGGTATATATATATTTTTTCAAATCTTCGATTGCGACTAACGCTCCAACCTCCTTAAATTAGCTCGTTTCACAATAACTGCACCAATTTTATTTGAAACCATGATTCACTGGATGATTTTTCATAATTTATTGTGGATTTTTAAACGAATGTTTTTTTTTTTTCATAAATGATTATGGTTTTTTAAATCGGAACGTTGTGAAAATATCATTCTGCTGTAACAGACTGACGGACATGACGAAGTTCTAAAGATTCCGTATAGCTATAGATTCAAAGAGTAACGTGAACGTGCATTGAATCTGTAAAGTAATTTTGACTCGGCAAAAAGTATGGACTTGCCTGAGCTATCCTGATTGCGGTGCACAGTCCGGATTGTATTTTGCCCAAATGCATAACGCTCGTAACTCCAACGACTTCCAGCATACCGTCCCAGTGATTGGGCGACTGAAATCGCTCGTCCCTGTCCAATCCCCATGGATTTGCCCCTGAGCCCCAGCTGTTGGAAAAAGTATTTAGGTTTCCGTTGATAATAATCATGATCAACATATTCTATCTAAAATAAAAAACTTTGCGATATAAAAACATATGTCGGCATTTCTCACCTCAGTATGTTGAGTAGTATTATTCCTTCGACCTCGGGCAAAGGCACGACTTTGCCGTCAACCTCCAGATGAACTACGCGGTCGAGGTGCAGTGCCGTCTGTCCTCTGCTGACCATTTTTCGCAAACCTATTTTCACGTACACCCCCTTGTTGTGCAATCTACTGTTGAATTTCGTCGGATTCTCCTCTCTCGCGTTGTGAAAGCCCAAGCAGAGATCAGCGTCAATTCCGATCCCGAAGTAATTGTTCATCACCATTATTTGCGTATTGTCTTCGCTCGTGGAACCGGAAGCTGCGACCGGATAGTGGATAAAACAATCGGCGGGCGAAAAATTAGAAAACGGCTATTAGAAATCAGGCAAACTATTTGGAGGAATGATCCAGTGATTTTGAAAATGATTCGGCCCGTTCATTTTTCGAAAGCTCGGCTTTGGTCGTCTCTATTAGCCGATTTTATATATATATTTTTTTTCATCGTAGATTCTATTGTTCCATTGTCTTCCTCCTTATTACATTCCCCACTATATTCCACTACTCATCCCCACCTTACGGCCGCAGCCGGCTTCCACCTTAGTATCGCATTCACCATGACATTTCTGCCATGAGTATAGGGAAACTGCGGAAAACCTATACCAATACAGCCGATCCCAGGTTCGCTTCCCAGTTCCGGAGCTAGTCGCGTGTCGTCGAGATATAAATCACGGGCTAAAGTCATACACACACGACACACTCGCGTATCGGTCTGTGTGCGCGACATCCGTGTAAAACTGGAGCTACGTCACTGCGCACCAAACTTGAAAATAACGAGGATCGCTGTTTTGAAATGGGAAACGAAAATAGCGTGATTCATCACTGTCCTGATGATATGGGACATTCAGCCCTAAAAAGACGTGCGGGGTGATCCAAAGGAATTATTGGTTTCCAAAGCTCAGAGACAAAGTGGAGGCTCACGTTAAAAACTGTTTGAAGTGTATAATTGTTTTCTCCTACCAAGGGCAAAGTTCAGGGATTCCCACACAATGTCCTGAATGGGGATAGCCCATTCGTGACCATATATTGGTTTTTTCCTTAGGTACACGCTTGTCGTGTTTGTTATCTATTCTTTCCCATCATTATGACCATTCTTTCCTCTACTGTTTACTCCTTTTCTTCTCCATCTTTCCCCTGTTCCCCCCTCTTGCGGCCGCAGCCGACTTCCCCCTCTGTATTATATTCATCATGACATTTCTGTCATGGGTATAGGGAAACTGCGGAAAACCTATACCAATACAACCGGTCATCGAGTTCGCCCCCCAGTCGTGGAACTAGTCTTATTTCGCCGCGAAATGCCGAAGAAAAACATTTCACGACGAAATGTACGCGACTGGGATTCGAACCCGCGACCTCCCGGTCCGCTGGTTTAGTGGCGAGCACGCTAACCACTAGACCATCGCACCGGTCCACTCGTGACCATATATGTGAACCGTTACGGCCCAACAGATAAAGCGCACGCGCAAAAATGTTACGAATTGTTAATTGTCGATGCGATTACTAAATTTAAAAAACGTTACGCCACCAAATCGACTTTCAGTAAGGAGGCGATAGAGTGTCTTCGATATGATTTTAATACGTATAGTCGACCTAAGGTCACCGTATGGGATCGGGGAAGTCCATTCACTTCAAAGGAATTCACGGAATTCATATCCGAAATGAGTATTGCGAAATTAGTTGACGATAAGGCACGAAAGTATTGGTATCACGTACTGGAAGACGTCGAGGATACTCTGAAAACACGATCAGTAAACCAACCGGTGAAATGCCTAGTGTACTCCTCTTTGGCGTACCGCAAGGAGAAAAAAATATAGATGCGGTACGGGAATTTCTCGAAGAAAATGACAGTGAAAAGAATAGCCGAGATCTGCTTGCCCTCAGAGAGTAGGCAAAAGCAAGGGTCGAAAAGTCACAAGAATATAGTAAGAAATATTTCGACAAACAACCAAAAGAACCTCACAAGTTTCAAATCGGTAACTCCGTAATGCTTCGAAACTCCGAAAATACGCCTGAGGCACCGAAAAAACGAATACCCCATTTCAAAGGACCTTACGAGGTCGGTCGAGAATTTCGTAATGACCGATACGTAGTATCCGATATTGAGGGATATCAAGTGACGCAAAAAACCATACCGCGGTGTTTGAGAACCAGCCAATTTTCGCCTCTGGTGTCCAATCAACGATAAGTAGATAGTTTAAGATGTGTTCGACGGATATGTAGAATTGTTGTGACTTGTGTCAAGGTTTTATATGCCATGCGTGCACACGACATTGTTCGAGGACGAACAGAAGTCAGGATGGTCGACAGTAATATATATACATATACACCCTTGGCCAAAAGTTTGGGGCACCCTGCAATTTTTCTTTCCGGACAAAAAATTGAATATCTCGGCCAAAAAAAATCAGAAACTAATTTACCAAACGGGGTTTTGATTTTTTCGATTTTTTTTGTGCCCGCTACGTCATTTTGAACATGGCGGTTTTTGACGATTTTCGCACCTTGCAAAGTCGTTCGCTGGACTTCGGAAAAATAGAAATCTCGCTATTTAGTGAAATGATTTTCGAAAGGGAAAGTGTTAGCTTTAGTTTCGTTTTTTAAAAAAATGTTGCATTTTTTTTCTCGCAGAGAAATTTATTTTTTCTTGAAAAAAAAACGGCAGGTTTCCGTAAGGCCGGCATCGTGCAGCGTATCATGAAAATTATGAGGCGGAGAATATTTGTCCTGAGGACTAAAAAGTTTTTCTTTGTTATTTTGGGGTTGCTAAACTTTTTCCGATTTTTTGGCAACATTTTTTTAATCGCTAGTTTTGGTTGATCGGTTACGATTAATCTAATTAATTTATTGCCATTACATTGAAACGAAGATGTTTTAATGAAAATATCTTTGTTTCAAAGTAACGTTTCAAGAAAACGGACATAATTGAATTTGTACGTCGTATGGATCAAATAACGTTCTGAGCTTATACACAGTCAAACGAATGAGTACTGACTGTCATTCAAATCAGAGATGATCGGGAAAAATAAAGTAATTACATTCCGGCAGATTCGAATTAGTGACAAGTGCTCGTAAAAATCAAAAGCAAATGTCGTCTGATCAGTACGACGTACAAATTCAATTACGCCTTGACCAAAAGCATTAAGCACCCTGTGTTTTCTTTCTTTTTCTAGTTTAGGGTATACCATTGAACTCTTTGTTTTTTAAATGTATTTATTAGTCAATTTAAACAATATCATTAATAGTGAGTTGATTCACCCACAGCCTTCATCATCTTCGTTTCAATGTAATGGCAATAAATTAATTAGATTAATCGTCAACGATCAACCAAAACTAGCGATAAAAAAAAATGTTGCCAAAAAATCTGACAAAATTTAACAACTCCAAAATAACAAAGAAAAACTTTTTAGACCTTAGGACAAATATTCTCAACCTCATAGTTTTCACGATACGCTGCACGATGCCGGCTTTACGGAAACCTGCCGTTTTTTTTTTTCAAGAAACAATAAATTTCTCTTCGAAAAAAAATCGCAAATTGAAAAAAAAAACGAAACTAAAGCTAACGCTTCCCTTTTCGAAAATCATTTCACTAAATAGCGAGATTTCTATTTTTCCGAAGTCCAGCGAAATACTTTGCAAGGTGCGAAAATTGTGAAAAACCGCTATTTTCAAAATGTCGTACCGGGCACAAAAAAATCGAAAAAATAAAATTAAAAAGCCAATTGAAGCTAACTTTATTCTCTTCAAAACCCCGTTTGGTAAATTGGTTCCCGATTTTCTTTTGCCGAGATATTCGATTTTTTGTCCGGAAAGAAGAATTGCAGGGTGCCCCAAACTTTTGGCCAAGGGTGTATATTACTACATTTTAGTGTGTAAGTTAGTACGTGTATCGTAGACCAAAAAGGAACATCCCTCAGGTGACACCCTGCGATTTTGTTGACATTTGGATATGTTATAAAGTAAGCGATACGTATTTTTTTTTGATCGGCGGAAAAACGGTTTTGTGGGGTGAAACCACCCCTTAATATAGGGGTGGTTCACCCCTTAATTTTTTTTGCAATGTCACTATAGTGGATTTTTCATTGCTTCGGATTAGAAGAATTTTCGTTTTTGTTTCATTAAAATCGGTGGACTCCTTGTGTGTGAAACTGCTATATTACCCCTAGAGATGCCTTTTTTCGACGGGTGGTTTCACCGCTTAAAACCGTTTCTCCGCCTATAAAAAAAATTCGTATCGCTTACTTTTCGATGCTTTATAACATATCCAAATTTCAGCAAAATCGAAGGGTGTCCCCTTAGGGATGTTGCTTGCAAGTGATGGGTCACGAGTTAAGAGACTGAGCCAAATTTGAAAGGAGTCCGTCCTCGGATTATGTATCTTTACCTCGTACCTTCGAATAAACATCTCTAACAAATATTACTATTATTATTTTTTAACCATCAGCGTTCATTGCGATCATATCAAATTTGCTTGTTATTCATTATTAACAATATCATTATTCTTAACTCTTCCACATTTTACTATAAATATACAAATATTCACTAAAGCAAGAAGGCATTCTGCAGAGATGATTTAATAAAATGTGGTTTATGCCCGTAATGAATACTTCTTTTTAGCGTTAAGGGGTTAGGCTACTGTGATAATTTCAAAACTCTCGTTCGTCGCTTGAGGCAACTCGCATTGAAGAGGAAGGTCCAAAATGCAGTGCAGGAATCGCCGATTGAAAGTAAACATGATTACAATGATAAATTGATTGTAAACTGATGGTAAAACTTTCAGCGCGTTTTTCTCGAAACTATGTTTTCCAAAACGGTGTACACGATTTTTCGACCTCTAATGGACGGATTGACTCGAAATTTCGTACACTTATTCAGTGTAAAAGCAGTTCAGTCTTGACCGACGTTTTTCTTGGTAACATTTTTTTCCATTAGTTATTAACAATAACGATTTCATTTTTCCGTGAAAAATCGAAAAAAATTGATACACGATAACAAAAAAAGCTTGGTCAAGTCGTCGCCAATATAATATATTTGGAGAAAAAATCAACTTCTTGAATTATTGATATTTTTTATGAAATTTGGTACACAACTTTTTTAATGTACATACAAATAAATGACCAAACGATTTTTCAATCATTTTACTTATTTCTTCGAAGTTGATTGTTCAAATGAGCCTGATTTTCGGGTCGTCACAGTAGCATTAACAAACCCTTAGCAAACAATTCACGAAGCTTACCGCCACAGGTGTTGGGCACCGATTGCGTTCTGTCGTCCTTTTCCTCAGGGTGAAACACCACGGTCCATCTATCGAGTCTTATTTCCTCGGCGTCTATCACGTCTCGCAACAGATTAAGAGGATCTTCACCGCCTGTGTAACCCGAGCCCCAGCCCAATACTCGAGCGAGGTCGTTGCCGGTTCCTAGGGGAACGATCGCACACGCCGGTGACGAGCACTCGCTGTCCTGGCCAACGTTGTCCAAGCATTGAAGCACCCAACCGACTGTTCCGTCTCCACCGCACACCAGTATCTTGTAGTCTTTTATATGTCGAAATACGTACAACCTGCCAAACCGGAAAATAATTTCTTTTTTCGATGTCCTCACGTGCATAATGACACTAATTCATCGAACGTTTGATGAATTAGTGTCATTTTTTGCCTCACACGATTTTCTGCCTTACTTATCATTATTTAGTACTTTCCTTCCATTCGATCGCGGGTACATTTTTTTTTCGATACCCTCGCATTATTTTCCGCCTCACTTTTTGTCTCTCTTTATAATTTTTCTGTCGATTTATTGAGACGTGAACAAAAAATTCTCGCATAATCCTTCGCTGTACTTTTCACCGTCATTTTTTAAATTCAATTTTTCCGTCGGTTTTCTCATAAATCAAAGGAATTCTCGATACTCTCGCGTAATCCTCCGTCATACTTTTTATTAAAATTATATCAAAATTAACAATTAATTACGAACACACAAATAACCTAAAAAATAAAAATAAAAGACTACAAAACTTCGTACTCTGAAAGGTGTAAGCTGTTTTGTTACAATATTTCCGTAATTCAGAAAAATATATCGACAAGGAGATCGAGAGACTTGGAACGATTCATTATCGACAAAAATTATCCGTACTTGTAGCAAATTGTGTTTCCAGCGAGAAGTTGCAAGAAGTAAAAATGGGCGTATCAGGCGTCGTAATTAATGTGCAAAATGTGCGAAGATTGTCTCACCCCGGAAGTGGTCCTCCGTTGTCCAGATCGAATACTTGATAGGGGTTCAAAAATTTACGAAAACTGGAGATTAACGCGAGTCCTTGGCAGCCACCTGATTTGACGTTGACGAATACTAACAGAGGCTGAACACCAGGTGGCACCATGCTCGGTTCGATACTCGGCAGGAGCATAACTATGCAACACACAGCGTAACACTCATTTTTTTTTCGTTGCTCGCATATTATTTCCACAAGATGAGTATGAATGCTATTCGAGTTACCTAAGAGATGCTTGTCCTCGTATTTTGATTCTCTCAGCGTGTACAATGCTCTCACTGCTCTATCGGAATCTTCGTATGTGATAACCATCGAACCGTATTCGTAATAGATCGGTCCGATCGACGAGAATTTGTTTTCTGCGACGGAGAGTGAATAAAATTCAATAATTGCTTATTCTTCCACTCTTTCGCGATTATGGAGTTTCGATACCAAAATCGAAATGCTTGTAGACGATTGAAATTCATATCAGCGAGAGATTAATTTAGGATGCTTAACTGTCCAAAAATTAATCCGTTTCACCACATAGTTTCGGAGATTTTGAAGGGCCAAGTTGAGTTTTGTTCGAGTACTATTGATGAACCAAGTGAACAAAACGCTCAATTTTTTAACACGACATTCCTGACACTAATCGCAGTTTGTTCAGTTTGTTCAATTTAAATCGAAGCATTATTTTAACCTCTACAGCCCTATAACTAGTGTTTACGAAGTGCCACGTGCCATGAAGGTTCAACTTGAACCTTCAACCATTCGGCAATACACGTGGCACTTCGTAAACATTAGTTATAGGGCTGTAGGGGTTCAAATAATGCTTTGATTGAAATTTAAAAAACTGAACAAACTGCGATTGGTGTCAGGAATGTCGTGTTGAATAATTAAGCGGTTTCTCCACTTAGTTCATCAATAATACTCGAACAAAACTATGTGGTGAAACGAATTAATTTTTGGACAGTTAATGCATCATAAATTAATCTCTCGGTGATATGAATTTCAATCGTTTACAAGCATTTCGATTTTGGTGTCGAAGCTCTTTAAAAAAGAAACAGAACGTGCGAATCCTTTGTCACTTGTTCGCGCGTGTGCGGTCTGTCACATAACCCGATTGCACAATATTATCACAGCGAACGCCGGTGTGTCTCACCTTTCCCTAGGAATTCCGTAAGTTTGTTCTCGTAAGTTCTCTCCGATTGATTCGTCGGTAGATTGCCAACGAACAACGCGAGATTCGGGCCGTGCGGATCTTGCTTCAGTTGAAGGTAGAACCTCATCAATTCCATTTGCCTTATCGAATCGTTGCCCAGCTGCTTCACGATCTCCCAGGGCTTCTCCTCGTTCGACAATACTCTCTCCGTCACTGCGCGTGAAACAGGACAATATCGTTTATGCTGCATTTCCATTAAAGCCTCAGACCACAGTAACGGGTGTAAAATCGTGTGCGGATTTAACCATTTTTTTCGTATGAAAAAGTGATTCACTCATAAAATTAATTACACATCTATTCAGTATGAATATCGAGCTGTTAGAAAATATATATAGTTTTTTTCGATGTACAAAATGGCCGACTACTCGAAACTTCTCGAAATAGCTTTTTTCAAATTGTCGCGACAAATAACTTCAACAATTTTCACTCGATTTACTTCAAATTTAAAAGTTATGTTCCGAATTGCGTTTCGCAGGAAGTACGTACGGAATTTCTGAATAATCGAAAACTTGATATTTTATGAGCAGTTTATGAGCAGTTATAACGAAATTTTTCACTGAAAATTCATTTCTTAAGTTCAAATACCTACAACTTTTGAATAAAAACATATTTTTTAAATTCCGTACGTACTTCTCTAGGTATTCTAATGTACATTGACGAGAATTTTTGTTTTTTGTTCTAGGTAAAAAATTGTGGATGCTAAATGTCACGCCGCGGAGCACCTAAAAAAAAATAACAAAAGAAAATATTAGTAGTCGGCCAATTTGTACATCGAAAAAAAAATATATATTTTTTCTAACAGCTTTAATTCACTATTCTATTTAATTCACACTAAATAGATGTGTAATTAATTGTACGAGTGAATCACTTTTTCATACGAAAAAATTGTTAAATTTGCACATGATTATATACCCGTTACTGTGGCCTTAGGCCTTAAACACACAAAAAATGTGAGTGATAAGAGAAAAATGAACTTTCGTTGCATTCCAACGATGCAAACTTCAACATCATCTGATCGCCCACTCCACTACGGCGCGACGAACCGCCCCGCTGCGATTTATCCTTTCTTCGTATGTGTTTTTATCAACGCTGTGTTTTATAAAACGGTGCAAATCGTATCTCAAAATGTATTCGTCCGATTCACTTCAAATTCGGACGGAGTTTATAACATTTTCTATCGTATGATCGGATGATTCTTTGATATGTTTATCCATGCCCCAATAGTAAGTGATTCAAGTTGTTTTTTTTGCGAAAATCGAACTTTTAGCGTTTTTTTTTAAGTAACCGAGCATACGAAAGATTTATCACTATACGAAAAGTGATTTTTTTCATTTTTCATTTTAGATCACCCTAATTGCTAGACCCACCTACACCAATTGGCTATGCAGCAACGGTGGCACTTTCTTTACATAATAATTACCTCATTGTTTATCAATATTTTTAGTTGAAAAAAAAAACTTATACTTGGCAAGAGTGAGTATTAATTTTGTGTAAAATTCCGATCCCATCATTCTGAAACTCTCATCGGAAAAAAATATTGAAAAACGATGAATTTTCTGTGTTCCAAACTTGTGCAGATTCGTTAAGATGTTCCTTTCACGAATGCGACTATTAAACAATTAACTGATTTTTGTCCACAACGAAGTCAAGATACATTCCAGTATACTGGCTAAATTTAAAGTCAAGTTACCAAACTGTTTACAATAAATTACGGCTCTAAAAATCGTCTAATTTATACGGCACTTTATGGAGATGACTCGCCTAATAATTTATGCACTAAATAACTAATTGTGCTACTCTATTATTATATTATATTAGGAGTACAACTTTGCAGTGACCGTTTTACTTAGAGAGCCACTGCGGCCGAAGTAGTGGCCCTAGCTCAATAAAAAAAAGTGGCATTTTAAACTAGAGGCTCTGCCAATGTAAACAATTTTAAAAAGCTAACGGATACGTGTATGCATTATAAAGTTATAGGCACTCAAACATGGCAACCTACGAACCGAATTCTCAGCATTTGCGGGAGGTTATGATTTACTTCTTCAACATCAAGAAATCTGCGGCTGAGGCCCACCGTTTGCTTGTAGATGCTTACGGGGAGGATTCTATTAGTGAGAAAGCGTGTCGGCGGTGGTTTCAACGCTTCAAAAGTGGAGATTTTGAGGTCGAGAACAAGCATGGTGGCGGAAGGCAGAAAGTTTTTGAAGACGCAGAATTGGAGACCTTGCTGGACCAGGATTCGTGCCAAACTCAAGAGGAACTCGCCGAGACGTTAGGAGTAACCCAGCAAGCAGTTTCAAAACGTCTCCGGGATATGGGTATGATCCAAAAGCAAGGAAACTGGATCCCGCATGAGTTGAAGCCGAGAGACATCGAGCGCCGATTTTTCCCTGTGAAGAACTGCTCCAAAGACAACAAAGGAAGGGATTTTTGCACCGGATTGTGACTGGAGATGAAAAGTGGGTTCACTACGATAATCCTAAACGCCGAAAATCATGGGGACTGCCTGGTCATATTCCGTCATCGACGCCCAAACCGAATATTCACGGATCCAAAGTGATGCTGTGTATCTGGTGGGACCAGCTGGGCGTTGTGTACTATGAGCTGCTCAAACCATCCGAAACCATCACAGGGGAACTCTACCGACGTCAGTTGATGCGCTTGAGTAAGGCACTCAAAGAGAAACGGCCACAATTCAACGAAAGACATGACAAGGCGATACTGCAGCATGACAATGCCCGACCCCATGTTGCAAATGTCGTGAAAAAGTACTTGGAAACACTGAAATGGGAGGTTTTATCCCACCCGCCGTACTCTCCAGACATTGCCCCTTCCGACTATCACTTATTCCGGTCAATGGCACACGATTTGGCTGACCAGCACTTCGGTACTTACGAAGAAGTCAAAAATTGGGTCGATTCCTTGATTGCCTCCAAGGACCAAGACTTTTATCGACGCGGGATTCGAATGCTGCCTGAAAGATGGGCCGAGGTCGTAGCTAGCGACGGGCAGTACTTTGATTAAAAAATATGTAGCCACTTTTTTATAATAAAGCCTTAAACTTTTGAAAAAAACGGTCACTGCAAAGTTGTACTCCTTATACAATTATACTAACATAAATCTATGAAGAGCACGGTTTCTCAAGTGCTCTACGGGTGTAAAAAATTCCAAAGATTCCGTAAGGACAATAAAAAGAAGGGGACCCCGAATGTTTAGAGATAATATTAAATATAAAACTTGGAAAAATGTGACTAGCAGAAAAATGCTCGTAGTCGCGACTTTTCAGAAAAAATGCAAAAATATCGCGACACACGCGCATTTCGTCACAATTGCCAGCAACTACGTACACCCTATCTACCGGAACTTTTCTCACGTATTTTTTCTCAGATCGCTATGCCCGAGGTGTCAATAAAATGCGTGTCTTTAGTACGGCTGGGAGCAACTCCTCTGTGACTTCCAATTAACTCAACCGAAGGGTTTTTTTATAAGCCGTTATCCTTTTCGAGATTCTCCGAGTTTTCTTTTGTAACGTATCCAAGATGGAGAAATGTCATTCTTTCCATTTAATCCTTATTTGATTTTATCCTTGTCTTTCTTCCTATTATTAGGCCTCTTCTTTTCTATTCTTATCCTTATTCCCATGCCTGTTCGTATTACACGTGCGTTATATACCTCCATGATCCAACAGTACTTCGCTACACCGTAAGTCCTCGGCGTCGACGTCTTTCCGGTCAAAGTACACGAGTGCCTCCTGAATGAGGTCGGTGATCGTTGTCGATTGATCCACCGGAACTGTAATGAAGGGTAGAGAAACCTGAAGCTTGCCCGGATAGACCCGAACCTCGCCGCTCTCCCGATCTCTGTATCGTAGAAAAACAGCCCGACGTTTGCCCTCTTTCCGATGCAGATTGAGAATAGGCGTCGGATCGCCAAGTTCCGTCTCGTCAGGGGCGTACAAATCCGTTAGATAGAAATTACCTATGAAAAGGTCGTTGAAAGAGGAATGCATTTTCGACAGTTCGACGCTTGGAGTGGGAAGTGGCGCAATATTCATATATACACATTTTTGAAGCGACATACTTGGATCTTTGGTGATGTGAAACGCTCTTAGGGCGGCAGTTAAGACTTGCTCCATCGTTGCTTGGCGCGAGATCGAAATTACTCGAAATATCCGACGTCTCGCCGAATTGTTGCCATCGTACACCTTGATCATTTCTGAAAAGAAAAGAAAATGCAGTAGATTTTAAGGTAAATGGCAAAGTAACTGGGTGGCTACATTGGTATCTGTACTGAGGAATTTCGCGGTGAAAAGAAGGAATGGCACCCGTCTGACTTTGAACAGGATCCACTGCACTTGTTCCAGCAATGATTCACTCAGAAAAAAGATTTATTATGTTTCAATAAATTGGCACATTAGAACATAATTTCTTAGAAATTAATAAACGTTTACTCGTATGGAGACAGTTTTTATGTGATTGTAACCACAGAATTTATTCGGCGTCACTAAATATGTTTCTTTACGTGCCGATTTTTCACATCAATTAAAAGCCATATTTAAAATAGAAAATTTGAATAAATATTTCCTCAAATCAAATAAATACTACTTTCCAATCACGAAAACCTCTTATTTCGCGACTATGATACTAATGCGCGCATGCGCACTTTGCCCTTCAACGCGACGGGCCCGACAGCAGGCCGCTCGTCAGATGTAGCTCACGCATACGCTTACCATGTAGCTTCTTCCTATGCCAATGCTTTTGGCACAAGTGTCAGTGTTGCGTTTCGGAAGTGAGAAACTCGACAGTGAGGAATGATTTGAGTGTAAGTAAGAATATTAAATGAGAAAAAAACGATTAAGTGAAAAAATAATGACGGACGAAATGACACAATTCCTCGAAGAAAACCAGCTGGGGGATTATGAAGAATCCTATTAGATGTTAAGAAAAACTCCATTTGTCGGACATAAAAGACCTATTTCTTCTAACTTATATATCGTATTAGATGTTAAGAAAAATTCTTAGTAAATCTTAAACATAAAGTTAAATAAAAAATGTTCTTAGCTGTTAATACAATCGTAGTAGGCCGACATACGAATAAGAAAACTTATTCGCCGGGAGACAAAATTCTTTGTCCTTAATAAATCTTTTTTCTGAGTGTTCGACATTGATCTGTTTTTTGTTCTCTATTCGTGACCCAATATCCAGAGATTAGGCAACGATTCGCAGTCATTTATTTCGTATCATTATTATAAAATAATGTTTATCCTCACTCTCGCAGATACACTTTTTTCTGTTCGCACGATCCTGCTTTGCACCTTTACCTTCGTCACCTCGCTCTTTTTCGTCCTTTTCTTTCGGAGATTTTGGGTCTCGGCCATGACCAGTGCTCGTTTGCGTAGGCTCATCGCTGTCTCGATATCGGGTGTCCGTGCTGCTGAATTCCTCGGATATGCTCCGCGCTGTAAAACAAACGTCCGAAAATCATCGTCGAGCTTCGCAGCCTCACCAAATCTACGCGCGATCATGACGATTTATTTGAAGATTCTCGGGAATACAGCGGATTTTTTTTTTGCTACGCGCCCTTGCGAATCGATAGCTACTTTTTGCCTTCTTCCCTTAGGCTTGAAAAACGTCCGATAAAGATATGCATATGGTTTGTAATTTAGAAACGACATTGGAATATTCCGCCTGTGTAAAAAAAACTGTGTAAAAAAAACTAGACGATTCGCGTAAACGTCTACCTTTTCCGATGCCCATTTCATCGTGAAATTGCTGTCGTTATTTTTTTCTTCATTTTTCCATTTTCGCTTCTCTTGGTTTTTCGTTTTTTTTTATAATTCTACGTCGCTTACCATAGGGAGTGTCGAGTGCATGCAACAGTTATATTGCAAAGAGCGCACGTGTATGAGGACAGAAGTGAATAGCTCGGTAACATTTGACGCTGCGGATGACGAGTACACATGGGGAGAAGCTTTGTAGAATCTCGCATTGGCATTGCCGCGCAACGAGAAGTGGCAGAGTGACATGCATACGCGACGAAGCGAAGGTGTGCACATGCTAAAAGAAAAAAAAAATGACGATAACGAAGAGTATACATTGGACAATAAACGAATAAATACAAAGGCTTCGAAATAAACAGGTGTGTGCGTATTATTGACGCGCGCACACGCACACACACTCACACGCAGACGTATGTATTTATGTAACTGCATACGAAACGTTTTGACACGTAACGTTGCTTTAGTCGACGAGATATATACGCAAATAGGGACCACGTACACATTCCCAAGTGCAGAGTCAATGGACGTATTCGATTGAGATGCATCGCACGATTTTAATAAGTCACGCAGGACTTTGGGAAATAAGGAAAAAATGCATCGAAATTAGTATTGCGATTGTGATGGACATTATTGCTGTGACGTTTCGCTTTATTTTTTTGTCCGCTTTCATTATACTCGTCAGATTTTTGTCTTTCTTTGTCTCTGCAATGTGTTAGAGCGTGAGGTTTTTACATTCGTGGCAACGAGTCGATATTTATGAATATCTTGGACGGAAATTTACTGATTACATTGTATTATATTGATTTATTGAATCGACTGTGGATTTTTAGCCGCATCTATAGATATTGGTTTGGAAGAAAGTACTTGATCGTTTACGTATTGTAGTTCCTCCCCAAGAGCTTTGCGATTCAAAAAAACAATTGCGAGATTCGTAGAATTACATGCGTGAAGTACATAAATCAACACCGCCAGAAAAAGCGATGATTAGTTGATTGGTAACCTTGCAAGCAAAATAATATTTTTTCAGCGAAAAGAACGTTTTAATGGGAAAATTTTATTATCCAATGCTGATACTCATTGTTGCATGGATGCCTAGTTTTGTTGCCTAATTAATACATCCATTGTTAGCTCAAAAATAATTAATTAAAATCGTAGGCTTAAGTGAAGTTAATTGTTTTTTTTAACTATTGTTGGCCTTGTATTTGTTAATATTTAACTTTATTAGGACAGGATTCCTGAGAATTAGCGTCCATTGGTACACTGGATCATTTGACCCCGACAAGTTTTACATAAAATGAAATTTTTCTAAATTTTAACATTTTCCATGATTTGTACAATTTAATTTCATGTTTTCCGAATTTCAATTATGTACATACATTAAGAAGTGTTGAAAGTGTATTTCTGATTTCTTTAAAGAAAAACCGACCGAAGGGTTGTTAATGACGGTGGATGAAGTGCCATTCGAGTCAAATTGACTCGGTGTGTCAAAATCGTGGCCAGAGATAAATGCGCAGCGAAACGGCAATATGCCTGCCCACACAGCAGCAATTTTGAAGCCACCTAACTATTCACAGCGTTGCCATACAGGCTGGTAAGTGAGCATAGGCGAACCGAACGAGAAATAAAAAAAGACATGAAGTGCGCTGCAATTCATTGGATTATATTTCTGTAGTGAATGCTTGTAAAATTGTTCAAAAAGTTTCTTTCGTACATAAATTACCCACACAGGAAATCAAAACCATTATATACCATTTTTTCATTACGCTGTTTCTCATCACAGCTGAGTGTAAGGCGACGTCCCGGAAGAACGCATGCAAAGCTAGTGTCAATTAGCAGCGTTATAATTTTTCAACGGGTTAGTGAATTGATCCCACATTTTGCTTAGAGACTTAGAGTACGAGCTAGGTCCATCGATCCAATATTAATCGCCACGATAGCATTCCTGTAAGACTCCTTGATGCAATAAATGTAGTTTAAGGGGTTAAGGTACTGTGAAAATGACGAACGCTCGTCCGTTGCTCGAGGCAACTCAAATTGAAGATGATGGTCCAACATATGGTGCAGGAATCGCAGATTGAAGGTAAACTCATGATTGCAACGATGGAACTGCTAGGAAAAGTTTAAACGCTTAAAGTTTAAGTTCTCCAAACTAGGTTTTTCAAAACGGTGTACACGATTTCTCGACGTCTAATGAACGGATTGACTTGAAATTCGGTACACTTATTCCGTGTAATAATAGATTAGTCTTGACCGACGTTTTTATTCTCAACCTTTTCTTTTCCTCCATTAGCAATAATAATGTAATTTTGCCTCGAAATATTGAAAAAAAATCAATTTTTTTTTAATTCTTGAAACACAGTAGGAAAAAAAACTCGGTTGCCATAGCCAATATTATCTATTTTTAAAAACTCGTTTTTTTTTGTTTCCGATCAACCGGGTGGTCAAAATCAAGCACACCGTTGAGCCCTTCACGTTTAAAGGTCCTTCTCGAGATTGTTTATACCTTCTTGAATTATTTATATTTTTTCTATAAAATTTCACGCACAGCTTTGTTAATGTACTTACAAATAAATGTCCAAACGATATTTCAATAAACTTATTCCTTCAAATTTTTTTTTTTAAATAACCCTGATTTTTGGTTCGTCACAGTAGTCTAGCCCCTTAAAATATGTATCGAGGCGACGTCAGTTTCCATATTTTTATCGCTATAGTGTATATATTATAATTATTTTGACAAAAAAAAGGAGAAATATAAGAAATGCACTCGAGGTAGATTTGCAACTACATGAAGTAGAAAACCGGCGAGCATTTGAGGAGGACAGCGTTACGAAGCTGTCAAGTCATTTGAGGGATTTGCGGTGTACCAGCAGCGCAAAGTGTACAAAATAAAACGGAAAATAACGTATTGAGGTGTCGTCTGGTTTATCGACATGCGAAAAAGCGTATTTCCCTCTCGCATTCTCTCTCTCTCTCTCTCTTGTTCTCTCTGTCATGGTTTATAAAGTACCATAGTGCTTTGAATAATGCGATATCGTCTGCCAATATAACAAACCCATTCAAAGAGCTGTGCCTACGCAGCGCTGAAAACCTTTTCACCGACGTGCATTTATTCCGCGTCAGCATTGAAAGATTTTCAATGTTGCGTCGAATATCAATTTCGCCATAACGCTTAGTGATAAAACAAACGGAAATAGGAAAAAAAAAATGGGAGCGAAAAAACTGAAAATTGTCCAATGAAAGAACAGAAACACAAGTAAAAGAAAAAAAAAAGTGTTAAACAGCAATCACAAAGGATGCTCGATAATGGAGCAGCTATATTAGTTACGCGTTAAGGCACCGTTACAACTACTCTCAATTTCACGTTTATCGTCATAATTTTATCATAATTTTATCGGCACTCATACTGTTTATTTTAATTTTATTTAAATATGTCGTTCACAAAAATGCAATTGATCGACAACTTCTAACCGTTTTATAATATGCTCACAAACACAGTTGCACGACGATGTGTGTTGGTTAAATGCTAGGTACCTCGAACGTAAGAAGGGGAAGCATGACAATTTCCATGGCAGCTACGTGGCAAAACTAGTGAAAGGCGCCTCAAAGCTTCGGCTAGATGGCCTGCCGCCCCAATATGTTCGCTCTCCGCGAAATCGAATTGCTCTCCAGTGTTATCTTCAAATAAGAAGCAAACGATTGTCCGAATTTTGTCTCTTTGCTTTTCTCTTTCTTCGTCGGAATAAACAGATCCTTCATTATGTTGTCTTTTTTTTCCCTTCTTTTTCATGTAAATTTTGTCACGCGTTCTGTAAATATGATGTGATTCGACGGATTAACAAGATCGCCTTATTGAGGGCATCACTTGAGTCTCAAGGTAGCTCCTGGACGACGCTGAGTTAGGCTTTCCTTACCAGCATTCGTTTGATTATATTTTTTTTTTTCGTTCGGTGGGAAAAGAGAACCTTTCGGAGTATTTTTCATCTTGCTACATCCATTCTCGGATGGTGAGCACTTTTTTATAACTCGCGAAACGTCAATACGAATAAAAAACGGATTTTTTTTTATTGTACTATGGATATATTTTAGATGGAAAATAATTGAATGTTTTTGAGACTCTGCGATGGTATTTGCAGTGAATTTGGCAAAATTTATTTAGTCCTTTTTGCGTACATTACCGATATATTTATGATTAGAGCGAGACATACTCATAAAAAAAGAGTATGAAGGAAATATTTGGCCAACCGAGTGAACAATAAGGCACTCTTGCTTCCCGTACGACTGCCTATCAGGGAAAATACAATGTCAACGATTACCGTGAAAACGGCTTTTTTTAAGGGTCCATGTTGAAACTCACCATAAAAATACTTGCCAATACAGCGAAGAATCATTTTTTTTATAGCTATTAGCCGGGAACATTTCGGACGTAACTATTTTTTGTCATCTTCGGTTTATTTATTTTCGAGATTCGACTTGATGGTTTTCTTTCCAATCGTTCGTACGAGAATTCGTTTAGTTCACTAAACTGAACATTTTATCCAAGTACCCGAATTACGGAATCACTCGATAAAACAAAAAATCAACAACATTCAATATTGTCCCTTCTATTTTATTATATTTTATTTAGAACCAAGTAAGTATATATTTTTATCTAGCAATGTCCACGAGCGACCTTGACGCAATGTGACTCGCGTTTCTCTGTATGTTCAAAAATCGACAACCAAGGCGGAACAAAATTTAGGCTACTTCAAGGCCCAGGCAGTTTGTAATGCGCAGCATACTATTTATTATGCGGTGCGAGGCGGTGCTACCTCTCAGCAAATCAATAGAAGTATGTACACAAGTCTAGTGATGCGAGATCTCGATGATTCTGCATGGTAAATGTACCTCTCGACTATACATATATCGCTGTTCAAACAACACCGATGAAGATGCTTCTTATTTTTTGTCGTGAAAAAAATTATTTCTTTCGTATACGAATCGATTGTATTTGTCCCACGAAATTATGACATTGCACGTAGTATTTTATTTTTAGAATCGTATACAATCGGGGCAATAGTTTGGAATGTAGATTTTTAGAGGGATTGAACGAATGATCGTCTCTGAAAAATTCGAATTATCAGTAAATACCAATATGTACAAATCAGATATCGAAAGTATACGGTACATTACACGAATATGAGGTTTTCTATACGATTATCCATTGCTCAAAAGCCTTTCTGTAAAAATAAGGAAAATCATACTTCTGCATATTTTTACAATCGATTGTTTTGTGGCATTCGACACTATCAAAACATGGCATAATTCGTTGCAATCCATTCTATTTTGCATATCCTGTGTCTAGCCAAATTATGCTTTGACCCAAAAGATTGAGTTTCTAATTAGGCAATTATTAAACTCAATTTATGGCCGACCTTTTTCCGATAATAAACTGAGTTTGTTCGTAAAATTCGAACAATAAATTCTCCTCGAGAATTTATTGGCAAATAGAAGGCGTTGCTCCGGGCCTGCATTTTTTCGGACTGTTTTTTCATTGATAAATGTCAACATACTTTTTACTGGACGTTATCTTCGTGAAAAATCATTATAGTCGTTCGGAATTTGGCACGAATGTCGAAATTAGCGGAAGATATTTTTCATGGCATTCACATCGATGGGTTTTCGAGACAGAACAAATATGAAAAAAAAAATCGATGTAGGTTCTTCCCGAAAACTACCCAATTATCGAAAATAAATTTGTGAACTCCTCTCACGTAAATAATTGGTTATCACAAAGCTGTAAATAGACGCGCGCACACACACGCACACACTCACACATTTATATATACAGACACTCATATGAAATATGGAAGTTTGTCCTCCGTATATGATGCCATTGTCAGATTCCACAATTGTAAAATAAAAACATGTATATATATATACAAAAACATATATCTCAATGTTTCGGCTACAAAGGCTGTCTTTCCGGCCTCAGAAGTCGTAAAGAATACCTCACATACTTAATTTTGGAGCAATGTATTTTGGCAAGCACAGGTTCTGTTATAAGTGCGGCTAACGCGATTGGCTTGGGACCGCACGAATGTGTAACACGAAAACACGCATTGATTGTGTTTTTGATTACAAAAGGCCACGATAAATGATACAACAATAATTCTTCCTATAAAAACGAATGAATTCTTCCTTTTTATTTCATCTCTCGCGATGAAACAAAAGAGCACATATATCCAACGTTTCATTATCGAATGTTTAATTTTTTACGGATATAATGAGAAATACGAATAATAATAAAATGAGAGGGCATTGTATATCGGCTCAAACATGCTCGGAGTATTGTCGAACGAGATATCGTTGTCGAATCTAATATCACGTGAATGGATAAATATAAGGCATCGCAGGAAGAAAAATGAAAGTACGAACATAGAGAAAATACATGTATGTAATAGCGAGCATCGATGCAATACGGATCGATTGACTTTTCGACCGATCGTTGGGGTCACTGGTCGACTATTCTTCATTTTTTTTCGTGATTTACGAATGAAAACTGCGGGAGATTGTGAGGAGAAGAAAATAAACTCTGTTGTAACAAGGTGGAGTTGTGTATACATATGGACACACACGCACACGCACACACACACGCATACGCCCGCGCGCGCGCACGCACGCACGCGGGAGGCACGATGCGATACTCACGCGTTAATACTTCCCTTCGTCGTACTTGTACCCCGATTATCGCTTCCATCGGTACCTCCGTACGTGGGATACTGATCGCGTGTGGTGGCAGATATATCGGCTCCAAATTTCCAAAAGTGCATATTTGCGGTATATCCTTGTAGCAGTGGGCGTGTCTCTGTGTTTTTTTTTTTCCATTGTGGAAGGAAAAAGTAAACATTATTCTCAGGATTAATCGCCTGTGAGTGTTGCAGGGGGTAGGCGAGGCGGTACTTTTAAGGGCTTACACCTAGTTGACATTTTTTTAAATGTTTATTTTTGGTTTTCGGCGGATTCTCAAAATATAACATTTCCAAGATAATCTCGGAAAATTTAAAGTCGATCCGTTCAAAATCGAGGCAGTTATGGGCGTTTATAGGTAGGTTCCGCGAGCCGGCGAACTTTGAACGGGTCTTTCTCAAAATAACTTCTTCCAGATTGGTGACCTCGGCATCTCAAAAATCACTGCACCGGTCAACTTCAAATTTAACAAGCTTCTCTTACATATCAAAATGCAGTGCTTGAACAAAGGCATTTTTTTCGATAGACAGTTTCTTTTTTATCGACGATAGTAGACGGTTTTTTTTTCACCAAAAATCGATACTTTCTCTTTGGACCGCGTTAATTTATTCAAAAATGAATAATTTATTAAATCCTTCGGCCAAGCACTAGACAATATCAATCAAAAACTCTATTCGTTTGATTTTTTTCAGTTCGGATCGTTTGATTCCGAGCAGCAGTGGTCAGCGCAAAGGACGTGTTTCAAACAGGATTGCAAATAATGCATTACTTTTTTTTAATGCATTAGCGTTTTCATTACTCATTACTTTACATTTTGTAATGGAAAAAAATGTCATTGCCCATTAAATTACATTCAGTAATGTAAAAAAAATCATTACACATTACATTGGAATTTGTAATGTAAAAAATGTCCATTCCTTGTTACATTACATTTGGTAACGTAAAATATTTTCATTACCCATTACAATGTAATGGGGAATGCAAATTTTTACATTACAAAGTCCAATGTAATGGGTAATGGAATTTTTTTACATTACAAAGTCCAATGTAATGAGTAATGAAAATCTTTTACATTACAAAATGTAATGTAATGAGCAACGGAATTCTTCACATTACGAAATATAAGGTAATGAGTAATGGATTTTTTTTACATTACTAATGCAATGCAATGTAAAAAATACCCATTACCCATTACAATGTAACGGGGATTATTATTCGTTTCCCATTAGGGGCTGCGGTTGTTGCAGTAGGTCGATCTGACCCGATGGAAAACGAATAATAATCCATATTACCTGGTAATGAGTAATGGAGATATTTTACATTACATTTCTAATGAAAAAAATGAAACCCATTACATTTCTAATGAAAAAAAAATGAAAAATGAAACCCATTACAATATAATGTGTAATTAAATTTTTTGTCATTACACATTACATTGCATTTTGCAATGAAAATGCTGCACATTACAAAATGTAATGTAATGAGTAATGGAAATTTTTCACAATATAAAATATAACGTAATGAGTAACGGAAATTGTTTACATTACAAAATATAATGTAATGAGTAATTGAATTTTTTTACATTATTGAATGTAATGTAATGGGTAGTGAAATATTGTTTCATTACCCATTTAAAAGGTAATGAATAATGCATTGCTTTTTCATTACAAATTTCGCAACCCTGGTTCCAAACAGCGATCTGCGCAAACTATTGTATCTACCATATTTATAAATATTTGTCAATACAAAAATTGTAATAGTTACCTAAAACCATACTCATTAATGTAAGAAAAAAATTGAAAACACGTTTACACAGACAATGTTCACGAAAATTCAAAGGTGTGACCCGTTGAAACCTTGAAAAATGTGAAATTAATTTTTTTCGTGAAATGTTAGTGTAACATCTTGAGAATATGATAGGAAAGCTTCAAAACGAAATTCAAAATATTTCTTATGTTATAGCCTGTGACTGTGATTCGTCTACACCTGACGTCGGCATGAACCGCAGGTATAATTCGGTGTAACGACGCTTATAGGTTACTACTCCGGTAAAGCTATTGATTTAGTAATTAAAAGTAGTGAGTGCCAACGATACACATTCTGGAAAAATAAACGCTGAAGAATGTCGCAACGGGTCCGTAAGTGACTGAAGTCATTGAACTTTTGTTTATAAAAACTTGCAACGCGTTTTTCTCGAAACTGTATTTTCCAAATCTCCGTACGCAATGACTCAAAAAATAATTCATCGAGCCTATTCAAATTCGACAAACATTTAAATAACAATACGACTTTGTACTTGAACCTAAAGGTTTCGATAAATCATTTGGAAAATGCATTTCTTACTGCCGAATAACTACAAAATGTTACGTAAAGTTTAAAATATTTTTCAAAAGCGTGGTACTTCTTTGATGTTTTTTTTCTTCCACTTTTTTTTCGGTTTGCAAGCCATGTAAATATTAAGAATGACAAAAAATTTACCGTTTTGTTGGAAATCAATACAACAGATGTTAAGCTTACGGTGTTTTACAACTCATGTCACCATCTTCCCAGAAAACAGTGCCGCAACACCGCCGTTTAACATTACTTTGTAAAGAAGAAAATGCGTTCTAGTAGTTGGAAGTAACAATAAATAACACACTAAGTTTAGAAAATTGTAACACAGAACGTTCTTTTTTTATATTATAAAAATTTACTTTTTTTCAGAAAACAAAAATAGTGTTTGTTTCGTATTCGAACTATAGTCATGAAAAGGATTCATCTAAACGGAGGTTAGCGAAGTTGTACGATTGTCAATCAGGAGAATACTTTATAGTGCACAAGAATCTCCGCATAAACAACTAGGTTGTTGAAAAAAACAGTTCGTTTTTTTTCTTCTCGAATGGTACTTTCGCGATTTAAGAAAAACAGAATGGCAAGCCACTAAAAAAAAAGTTCTACTGTTAATAATTAATTGTTTTTATATCACGAAAATTCAAATCGTTGACGTTTGTGCGAAACGCCGCGCGATTGGCGCTGGCGGTTGTTGTGAGCTATAGACACGATGTTGTGAGCTATAGAATTATAGATTATTACGGCTTACACTTCGGTGTTAATAGATGTGACACTTGGCGAGATTTTGCATACGAAAAGAAACCCAACCAAACTCTCAAAAACTCAAAAGTTACTATAATTCTCGTGAAATGACGTGTGCAAGAGGGCATGTGACGGCAAATTCGGGCAATTTGCCGACTACAGACATTTTCATGGTTACAGAGTTTCTGAGCGACGATTCTCGATTTAAAGCTGCAGAAATTCATACGGCCAAAACTTTTGAAGAATTGCCTGTCGTGGTATTCGGAACAAGTCCTATATAACTTTATCGTTGCCATTTTTCACAGAATACTAGTCAACTACACGAGCAGTTCGTATAACATTGTGACGTCACAGCGCGCTCGGATAACTTCGGAAGCGCTCGGCGCGTTTTTGCCGTGTCCAATAGAATACAAATTTCCACGTGCTATAATTTTGTTAATTATTGTTTGAAAAGAGAAAAAATACATTTATTATCAAAACCGCACATGATCTTTGCAATGAAAATTATTTTTAAAAATCATTTAATAACTTTATTCTTTCGTGTATGTAGCGGCAATCTGAGACAATTGATCGAACTTTTTGTCGAATCCGAGATCAATTCGATCAAAAGTTCAACTCTCAAATCGTTATGTTTTTCCACGTATTACGATGAAAACTGTTTTACACTATTCTAACACGATAACTAAGTTCGTGCTGACGAAGGCGGACGACGCAAAATCTTATTTCTTATTCTGCAATTTGTTCGTAATTATTAAAGTTAATTTTTTTGGCCAACGCTAAATTGCAGTACTGGAGTAGATAAAGGACGAATATTATTTTTTATAAAACATTCTTAAAAAATTATAACAAATGAAATGTGTGCAAAAAAAGAAATAAGATATTATAGAATATATCTAGATATTTTAGAATATATGTATATAGATACTTTATATAGAATACAATGAGAAATATATATTTCTCGAAACTTCCGAAATAATTGTTCAGCACGCATCATTGTGTCCCACTTTCGTATAAAATCGTTGTTCGCGCAAAACGCGCGTCATGAGACCGAGGGAATTTAACGGAAGCGGAGTATTTGTTTATTGGAATTTATCTCTCGAATGCTCACCGTCATGCCGCACCATTCGCAACGAAAACCAGACAGACACTCGACGGAGAAGCATCCCTTTTTACACTGAGCGCACTTCGAGTTACTCGGAAGATTGCCCTCGCGCCAGTGATGCTGGTGCTTCACCGACGCCAAGTCCTTTCCCGGCAGATACGTCGCGTTCTCCTTGCAATCCGCGACTGCAAAATCCTGGCACTCCGTATGTACAAAGTACTCGCAAACTGTTGCAGAAAGTATCAATTATGTACCCTTTTTCACTTGTACACTTATTTTGCGATGTGATTAAAGAAAAGTTTTTAAACGGATCATCGATCAACGGTAGAGGGTGGTCATTTTTTTTAGACGCTGATAGGTTCGAAGAACATTAACATACATATACTAGACACAACAATTAAAGAATACAATAAAAATTCAAAATTTCAAAATTCACCCTTAAACTCTCTAGTCTTGATGCCTGGAGGTCAAATATTTTTGTCGTTGATCGTTTCTGAGTAAGCTCAAGGAGATCAGCGGTAAACAATTTCAACATTTTTGCTTACCTTTCATAAGGTCCACGGGCTTGAATTTGAATAATTCTGGAATTTCACTTTCGAGCTCTTTTAGTTTGATTCTTCCTCTTCGATTTAAGCGGTTCGTGAGCTTTGTACGATGATTTTTCGCTGAGTTATTGTCGTTCAAAGCAAAAGTCACCTTTTTGGCTTTGATAAGTCATTACTCGAGAACTAATGATCCTACAGAAAATACAAGGAGGGTTTTAAAACCTTCAAAGTATCCTCTATAAGGCGTAATTATTGTGTTGTTGATAAACAATTTTTTTCGATGTAAGAACCTTGATTCCAAAAAGGTAGAAAATTGCGGTTTTACGGATTTTTGCTAAACTTGAGATAACTTTACAAATAATCAATAGACAGAATATTTTTAGTTTTTTTTTTTCTAAATTAAAAGTATCCCGAAGACACCCTCAACACTTCAAACCACTACGATTTTTCTTTCATTGTGATCCGGATAATTGAAATTGTCCTCTCACTAAAATTCAGTTAAAGCATAAACTTTGCATCTTCTATTCATTTATTTCAGATTGAAAATGTTTTTCGATTGCAGAAATCAAAATTTTTTTCAAAAATAATGTTAAATATCGGAACAATTTTTTGAAAATAAAAAGAAAAAACAAACAGATTCGGTTTTTTACGCTATTCACAATGGTACATCATCGTCACAAAAATCATTCGTTTTTCTACGGCTGATTCCGCCTTGTTTTTAATTGTTAATTTAGAAATTACTTGCAAAAAGTTGTATACCCCCAATCAATCGCTTTTGTCCGTAAATCCCGAATACTTACTGAGTTTTCTGATGCACAAATCGTTAAGAACATTTTCGAATTTTTTTTTACAATATTCACGATGCTAATAAGTTGTCAACAAAATCATTCGTTTTTTTGTTGTTTGTTGCTCCCTTGCTTTCAATTGTGAATTCAAAAATTAATTACAACAAGTCGTACACCCCCCAATCAATCGCTGCATTTTCTTTAGAAAATCTCGAATACTTACGTCAATGTCGGTGGTGAAAAAAATGACAGCGTTGCGAAAAAAACGAACGATTTTTTCGACGACTATGTAGCATTATAAATATTGTAAAAACAATATTTATTCGATTTTTTTTAAGAATAATTTTTTTTTTAAATATTTTTCTTCTATTTTTTTACGAAATCTAACATTTCCGGTGAAAAAATATTGATTTTTGCGAACAGAAAACATTTTCAATTAAAAAAGATGAATAAAAGATGCAATATTTATTCTTTAACTGACTTTTAGCAAAAGTGACAATTTCAATCATTCGGTTCGCAATGAAAGAAAAATCGCTGCGGTTTGTATTCTTGAGGGTTTCTTTGGGATACTTTGAATTTAGAAAAAAAAACTAAAAATATCCTTACGCTATCCATTATCTGTAAAGTTATCTCAAGTTTAGCAAAAATCCATAAAAACGCAATTTCTTACCTTTTTTGGAATCAAGGTTATTGCATCGAAAAAAAATGGTTTATCAAAAAACAATAATTACGCCTTATAGAGGATACTTTGAAGGTTTTAAAAACCTTTTTTCATTTTCTGTACGATCATTAGTTCCCGAGGAATGAGTTAACAAAACCAACAAAGTTATTCTTGCTGCAAACGACGATAACTCAGCGAAAAATCATCGTACAAAGCTCACGAACCATTCGAATTAAAGAGCCAGAATAAAACTAAAAGAGTTCTAATGTGTAATTGCTGGACATTTTTCATTCACGCCTGTGGACCTTCCGAAAAGCAAGCACAAATATAAAAAAAAATCTGCTCATCTCTTGAAGCTTACTCAGAAACGGTCAACGATACAAATATTTGAACTCCAGGTCTCAAAACTAGAGACTTTAAGCGTGATTTTTTTTTTATTGCTCTGCGATCATTTTTCGTCAAGTTACAGCCTTTTGAAAATCATCTAAAAATTTAGACATTTTTTGCAGCCTTTAATTTTTGTGCCGAGTGTAAATTAACGATTCATTGACAAATATACTCAATATTAATTGATAAAGACAGTCAAAATTAATTGATGAATACACTCAATAAAAACCGTAATAATAAATATACTCAATATTAAGGATTAATCCCAATTTTGGTTGTTCCAATTTTTGCTGCTGTTCTCCCAGGCAACGGTATCAGAAATTTAGAAGTCTCAAAAGTTTGTCCTTAAGGGGTCTAAGCTCGAAATTTTTCTCGACTATTTGCCCTAAGGGGCATAAGCTCGAAATTTAATACGATATTTTATTACTAATTGTAAAATTTATAGTCTAGGGGTTCAACTTAAATTTGCATAATTTTTGTCTATTTCAAAAATCGACCGAGTTATGTTTTTGGTGAAGGGTCAGGTCGTCCACTGGCGTACGGGGAACCGCCCCGCTGCGATTTACCCCTTTTTCTTTCCCGTTTTTTTTTTCGAAACTATGTTTTATGAAAGGGTGTGAGTCGTACGTCAAAATCTATTCGTTCGATTCATTTCGAATTCGGGAAGAGCATCGTTTACAATATTTTGTATCGTATGACCGGATGATATTTTTATACGTTTATTCATTTGTCAATAACGAATTATTAAAGTTTTATTTTGTTGAAATCGAACGTTTTTTCTGGAGTACTTTATTATTCTTACACTAAAAGTACATTCTTTTATTATTCATTGCAGGTAACTTTAGTTGCCAGAACCACCTCCACTGATTGGATATGCGACAACGGCGGCACTTTGTTTAAATAATCATAACCATATTGTTTATCAATATTCTTCAATAAAGAAAAACGACTCAAACTTGGCAAGACTATGTATTAATTGTGTATAAAATCTCGACTCCGACATCCCTATACTCTTATCAGAAAAAAACTATTTGAACATTTTTTTTGTTTTTTTTTTCTATTTTAATATGAATATTGTGAATATTCCAAGGAAAATAATTTCAAGAGTAGCACCGAAGTACGAAGGAAAACTAAATCGAAATTACGGAATTACCTGTAGATCGAAAAAAAAATTGCAATTGAATATCGATGCAAAATTCAATAAGTTGTTCCGCGCGAATGAGAATGAATGATACGTCTTTTTTGTAGATCCGATTCCAATTTATTGATCGTACAAAATGCATGCCACCAATCATTTTTATCCCTCGCAAGAGAGAATAAACGTATGTACTCACTTTCGCAGTGCACCGAAAGATTGTCTTCGACGTTTTCGAGACGTTTTCGACAAACATTGCAGAATTTTTTCTTGTGATGCGTCGGTTCGGACCAACAATGTGCGACCGGGTTCTGTAACGATAAAGGGATCGAGATATTCTCCACTGCTGAAAGATACTCTACATATTCGTCGGAATCAATTCAAATAGGGCATCGCTCAGAGGCTACTACAATAAGGAATTTTAAAAAATCACGTTTTTAAATTGTGTCAATCCTTCGAGAGAAAGAGCCTCGTACGAGCGTCAAAACTATTCGATGAGGTCTCAGAGTTAATTTTGCCTTCCTGGCCCGACCGGCTGACGATTGCTCGACTCTAACTACTTACGAGCACCGCGCTTACATACTCTCAAACACAAAATCCTATGCCCATTCAAGACACTTTATAAACAATCTTGCCCATTGTTTTTCTTTGTACCACATCGGAGCTATAAATACTCCAAATTAGGATTGAAGAAACACGCGCGATTAGGGCGAATTGGAACGTTTAACGATAGCAATGTGCGATCCCTAATCTCGAATAAAGCAGCACCTTTTGAGCATATGCTAATTCCGTATGACATCTTTTGTCTGATTTTTCTCTTCTACTCGTACCTTGATCAGGCATGCCGCAATGCTGGAGCAGGGAGAGACGACGGCCTGGAGACATTTTTCGTGCACCACGAAGTTGCAAACTGTAAAATATCGCAGTATTCATTAAACAATTGTGGTATTAAGATATAAACTATGTATAATGTTGATGACTTAATATATATGACGCATCAAACATGAGTATGCAAATATTGATATGATAGACCAAAATATTTATGCGCGTACTCACGCACACACACACACACACACACACAAACAGACGCACGCACGCACACACACACACACACACACACACACACACACACACACACACACACACACACACACACACACACACACACACACACACACACACACACACACACACACAGCCATATATATATAAATATTAAAAAATGGCCCCATCGGGAGGTTATGGGTGAAATTGTTAGATGTAAAACGTCATATCGTAAGGTTGGACGTCTGGGAAGACCATAACCTTGAAATATTAGTGATTTTATATCAGCATCACATAATTTTTTTCGTGCGAAAATGTCGAGTTTTCAGCCGAATAAGCGTCATTTGCGGGAACTCTTGTGTTTGGCACGAATTTCCCTCCAATAATACTTCCAATTCCTCGTCTTCGTTTCGGCCTTCCGCTACGTTCGTTGTTTTCGACGTCAAACTCACCGTTCTCAAACTTTTGAAACCACTCACGACAACTTCTCTCACTTAAAGCAGCTTCACCATATGCTTCTACAAGCAATCGATGCGCCTTAGCTGCAGATTTCTTCAAATTAAGGGGTCTTCTAACTTGAGACGCAAAAAAAGCTTATTTTCATGATTTTTTTTGATAGGTTCATATTATAGGTATGATATAAAAGTTGTTACATTTAATAAATACACGTTATTTATTATGTTATTTATTAAGTGTAACAACTTTTATATCAATATCTATAATATAAACCTATTAAAAAAATCATGAAAAAAGTCTTTTTTTAGCGTCTTATGTAACGTAAATGCATTACATAAATACATTAAAAACATTTTTTATGTATATATGTAACTTAAACAAACTTTAAACGCGTTTCTCTCGAACCAACGTTTTTCGACGGCTTGTTGATAAAATCTTCGGAACCACTGAACCGATCCTTATTAAATTTTAACCACATATTCTTTACAACTATAGCTGAGGCACATATCAAGGATTTTTTGAAATTTTGAGATTCACTATTTTTTTTGCCAAGGACGGTGAAAACCGCGTTTTTCTTTGGTTTTATGAAACATGTCCGTTATTTTGTTATTTGTGCATACATCAAAAATCGTGTGATATGTGTCATAGCCATTAACATACTGAATCTAAAACCGTTTGATTTTTTTGTTTCGGACGATGCATCTCCGAGATTTCGTCTATAGCGCGGACCTGCAATTTTTAGGACATTTTTTTACTACCTTTTTCGTCTATTGAAGTGATGAAATAGTGACTTAAATAAATAAATAAAAAATTGTAATGCATTTCGAAAGTGTATTTATTAAGTGTGACTACTTTTATATCAATATCTATAATATAAACCTATCAAAAAATTCATGAAAATAGCCTTTTTTTAGCGTATAAAGTGAGAAGACCCGTTAATGAAGTTAAGAAGAGTTATAAAGTTTCCGCAAATGACGTTTATTCGGCTCAAAACTCGACATTTTCGCAAAATCACTAATATTTCAAGGTCATGGTCTTGCCAGATGTCCAACCTTTACGATGTGACGTTTTACATCTCACAATTTCAACCATAACCTCCTGGTGGGGCCATCTTTTGTCAAACGGCGGAGACTTATTTGTACTCCCAATATATATATATATATATATATATATATATATATATATATATATATATATATATATATATATATATGTATACATATACATACATACACACACACACACACACACACACACACACACACACACACACACACACACACACACACACACACACACACACATATATATATATATATATATATATGTGCGCGTGTATGTGTTCTCTCATATATAGATAGATATGAGAGAAAATGGTTTTCAAAACACCGAGGACCGTTTCCATCACAGCCGAATATATACATATGGGAAAAATATATTTTGAAAGCAAATGTTTTCAATGAAAACCAATTTCTTATGAAGGAAGTATTTATGAATTTACGGCAGAATTGTTGTCTAGAAATGTGAGAAACATTGTTTTTTTTTTAATTCTATTTCATTATTCTACAGTCTTTTCTGAATACGTCTGTGAAAACCGTTTAATGATACTCATAGAATTAACCGAGTAATTGAAATTACGCTCGAAGAGCGCGGTCGAGATGCAGCAAACTTTAAACGCGTTTTTCTCGAAACTATGATTTTCAAATCGGCAAGCACGACATCTCGACAACCAATTGGCCGATTGAACTTAGATCTAGGATACACCTTCAATATACTGTTTTTCAACGTTGGTAAGAAAGTTGAGTCGAAATAATGTTTTTTTTTAAATAAATGAGCCGTAGAATGATAAAAAAAAATACAAAAAATTAATAATCAAAGCTTGGAGTGCCGCCATGTTGTAATTTTTGTTGTTGCCGAATTTGGTACCGACCATGACAACACCCATACAATTTCAGAATATGTTTTTGGTTTCACATTCATACAACGTCCATAAAATACTGCTCGTCAATTGGAAGTGTTTTACGCGCAACCTAGTTTTCGAACGTACAAAAACACGTAATTTTTTTTTTGTTTTAATTTGTACGTATTCACGAAGGGTCAATGAACATGTGTACAAAATTCCAGAAAAAAAGCTGGAACAGTTTAACAGTTATTCCATCCTAAAAATGACTCCGAAAGCAGCGCTCTAGACAACAATTCTGCCTTACGAGCCTGTAGAAGGTCACCATATCCTCCCAAATTTTCAAACCAGTTTCCTCATAGATGGTTGAGTTTTTAAGAAGAAATAAAGCATCAGGCTCTGGAGAATTCCCTGATGCGGAGCTTGATAATTTTCTTTTACCCTAAATATTATTCATCTCTGAGAAATCTTTGTTCGAAAATTTAAGCTATTTGTATCGCACTCATATGCCACGTGGTACATCTTATACTTCGCTCTAAGACCTCGCTTTGCCCTCTTTGGGAAAACGGCTACTTCATTCCTGATAAATCATTATTAATTACAATAACTCGCCTTCCGACTTGAATGTATATACACCACGAAAATCAAATGACCGCTTTAACATTTTTTTTGCTATACGCAAAATCGATTGCAGCCCATGACGAACCGTAAATACGGAAAGGGGGTAAAAATATAGGCGGCGAACCTCAAGAATACGAAATATCTGATTTGAAACGCTTTTCTCAAGGGCCCTGGGAGCGTAATTCTCAAAGAAGCTCGTAAAATCGTACATTGGGGTCGGAAACGGTCTGAAGCATTCGTTCTTAAAGTCCGCGCTTAATGATCATACGGCGTGTCGGTTATAATTGCGTAACTCGGGCATGGATAGCTACGTTTGTGGCATTTTCTATTTTTAAACGAGCATATATGTACGGGAGTCGGGTGGCGCTCACGAGGAAAAGAGAGAAAGTGAAAGAGATACCGCGGGATAGGTAGTATTGAGTTATAACCGAAAGTCCGAACGCGCGCGGGGCCACAAAGTGAATTTTAGATCTCCATGAGGTCGTGCCCGCATGTGCGCGACCGTTCATACACAGATTAAATATACGCGCGAATACGTCATCAACATTGCGTGAATATTGTGCAAAGAAAAATACAAATGTTATGACAACATGATCTGCATGTGACGCATGTCCGATATACACCCTTGGCCAAAAGTATAAAGCACCCTGTCATTTTTCTATTCGGACAAAAAATCGAATTTCTCGGCGAAAAATAAATCGTAAACCAATTTACCAAACGGTGTTTTGAAGAGGATAAAACCAGCTTCATTTTGATTGTTTATTTTCGCGATTTTTTTTTGTACCCGGTACGTCATTTTGAAAATACCGGTTTTTCGCGATTTTCGTACATTGCAGAATCGCGCGCTGGACTTAGACAGAATAGTAATCTCACCATTTAGTGATAAGATCTTGGAAAAGGAAACCGTCAAGTTTGGTTCGTTTAAAAAAAAACGATTTTTTTTCGCAGAGTAATTTAGTTTTTTCTTTAAAAAGACGGCAGGTTTCCAAAAAGCCGTCATCGTGCGGCGTAACTTGAAGACCGTGAGATTTGGAATGTTTAGTCTAGGGAGTAAAAAGTTGTATTTTGTTATTTTGGAGTCACTGAATTGTAAAAAGTTTTTGTCCAAAATTTCTTCGTATCGCTAGGTTCGGTTGATAGTCGACGATCTGTCTCATTAATTTATTGCCGTTACTTTGAAGCAAATATGTTTTAATGAAAATATCAAGAGGAGAAAAGGTACATACAGCCTTGGTCACAAGTATGAGACACCCCTATAAAATCATCAAAAATAAAATTAAACAATAGAAAACCTCTTTTGGTGAATTTCGAAACACCTGGACCGTAAAAACGCTAAACATGTGGGTTTTTTTAATTACGACAAAAACTTTTACCATACTTCAGTTGAGCGCGATTTGTTGTTTTCGAAAATGCTGTTAACGCGCATCTTTGGTGATACTAACTTGGATGGGGTCAAATTGCAACAAGACAATGTCCCTTGTTACATATCAGCGACCACGATGCGCTGGCTTAGGGACAACAGCATTGTCTTATTAGGCTGGCCAGCCCAGTCGTCAGATCTGAACCCCATCGAACACCTATGGGGTATACTAAAGCAGATGTTCAGAAAACACAGCACAACCTCAAAAACAGCGCTTAAAGATGCGTTAGTTCGGGAGTGGAACGACATAACTGCGGAGCAATGCGCGAAACTTGTACGGGGTATGCCGCAGAGAATCGCTGCTGTGATAAAGGTTGAGCAATCAACTATTGATAATATTGTTTGAATTGACTAATAAATGCATTCAAAAAACAAAAAGAGTTCTATTTTATACCCTAAACTAGAAAAAGTAGGAAAATATAGGGTGCTCAATACTTTTGACCAAGGGGGATTGGAATTTGTACGTCGCACGAATCAGATGACATTTTTCGTCGATTTTCAAGAGCATTTCTCACTAATATATGATTCTGCTGAAGAGTGGTGACTTTATTTTTCCCGATCATCTTCGATTTGATTGACTGTCAGTTTTCATTCGTTTAAATCCATATAAGCTCAGAACGTCATTTGACTTTTACGACCTACAAATTAAATTGTATATTGTTCTCCTCTCGACATTTTCATTAAAACATCTTTGTTTCAATGTAACGGCAATAAATTAATGAGACAGATCGTCGACTATCACCCAAAATTAACGATACGAAGACATTTTGGAAAAAAATCTATAAAAAATGTAGCGACTCCAATTAACAAATTACAACTTCTTACTCCTTATTGTTAGACTAAATATTCCAAACCTTATAGTTTCCAAGTTATGGCACACGATGCCGCCTTTTCAGAAACCTGCCGCTTTTTCAAGAAAAAACTAAATTACTCTGCGAAAAAAACGCAATTTTTTTTGTTTTAACGAAACTAAAGCTACCGTTTCCCTTTTCAAAGATCTGATCACAAAATTGTGCGATTGCTATTTTTTCTAGTCCAGCACGCTATTCTGCAAAGTGCGAAAATCGTGAAAAACGGGCATTTTCAAAATGACGTACCGGGCACAAAAAAATTGCAGAGATAAAAAAGAAAAATGAAGCTCCTCTCCAAAACGCCGTCTGGTAAATTGGCTTGCGATTTTTTTTGCCGAGATATTCGATTTTTTGTCCGGACAGAAAAATTACAGGGTGCTTTATATTTTTGGCCAAGGGTGTATATGCGTGTAAGTGTATGTGTGGATAGCACAGCAAGGATTTCCCACGATTATCCGGTTAATCGTTCTTGCCAATGCAGCGGTCATGTATTGATGATCATCAAACCAGTGTCAATCGGTGATCGTTGTTACTTAAGGCTATGTATCGCACGCTGCGAAATTTCTAGTTTTATAGAATTTTTAGTTTTTGGCTATAAGCCGCAGCAAACTACCACCAGATGTTGGAAAGAGCAGAGGCCCAATAGGCGACGGTTGCTGCAAGGCTGTGTGGGATGCGTGTATATATGTGCCCGTCCACGCTGCGGGATCACCGCCAGTCGGAAAACTGACGCACTACATTTTCAGGATTGTCCGTAATATTTTGAGCTTCGTTGGTACAATTTTACTAGTTTTACGTGAACTCGTCGACTACATACTTCCGCTACGAACTCCGCTCTGACTGCATATGGGGTCGATCGGACCCGAGACGTTTTTCAGATCGTATTTCGGTGTAATATGCATTTTTTTCTGTAGTCAATGATCCTTATTTCATGGCCCAAAATTTATTTTTTAAGAAAAACGAAAGACAAGTGCCCAAACATTCGTTCAAAGTGGGAGCTGCGTTGAAAAATACGTAGGGCAGAGCGGGATCACTTGATCATGATTTTGTTCTAGGCAGTATAGCTTCGAATTAAGGAAGTGATAAGTAATACTATCTTTTAAAATGGATAGGTTGTTTATTTGGCTATGTTACACCGTAAAAAAATTATCGTAAAAACGTTGCTTACTAGACTAAACTTACATGAATATCATAAAAGTAAGATGGCCCACGGGGCTAGTTGAGCCAGTGGGATAATAACGGTTTCGCAAGAGGAACATAAAAACGAAGAAGAAAGCGTAGTTCTATCTAATTTGTTATCTTTTGGCGGTTCTCGGATACTTTTGCCGTTGATGACTTCTTCTGCGGCAAGATTCATCAGCTTTGGAGACTATAGGCCGTTCAGTTTTTCTGGTGTACTTTCGCATCCTGGGAAAAAGAAATATTTTTTTGTAGAAAAGTTCATAGGTACTTAGGGTGGGCTTTGAACTCCTGTTTTTTTTAAATGCAAATTGACTACAATTTAGTTATAATGCTGTTATTATGTTAATTATACATGCTCAAGAGAACCCGCTTGTTTTGGCTCATATGACCCCTTCCCCATTCTTTCACTAATTTCGCGAAACCACCCTAGGACTATTAATATTAGATTATTTTTCATTCTGTCATCGTATAAATACACTATTATGAAATCAAAATACACTTACTTGATTGCGCAACACCACAAGCATGGGTCAGAAACCAAAAGATACAACGAACCGCTTTTTTTACTTTTGGCGCGAAAATAGTAGCAACGTACATGACACTCAACTGTACGTCGCGCCAGCCGGCGACCAATGCAGCAGCGGCCGAGATGCATACCCCTCCCTTTTCTTCTGACATACCCGACTTGTATCTAGCATGCACCGTCTGGGTGCTAGTGTTGGTGGCGCAGGAGACCCCGCGGCTCATAAGACCCCGCTCTGCCCTACTTGCATGAAAGAGATCATAATTTTTTTTCCAAATATAAAAGAAAATCCTTTGAGCTTTTTAAAGAGAAATGTTTGTAGATACGAAAAGAAGATGGTGTCGACTGTCTTTCCAAAAAGTATATTTATTCGGAGGTTTGAATTTGAGCATTTTCGGAATAGTGAAAAATGGAAGAAATCGACTCCTTCGGCAGATTGATTGTTAAAAATGTATATTGTCCGCATTTTTTTACTTCAATGATTTATCATTATTATTGACATTTACCTCAATCGATGCATAAGTACTATACATTCGGTGCTCGTTTCACATAGCTCTCCTGCATAACGGACACTTGCTTTTAGATTTAGAATCGGCTTTCTGAATACATAACTTTGTATAGTAGCACAAAATAAAAATGTCTATGAGCATTTTCTATCGTAACTCACTTACATGTAGTAATATAACACCAAATTTGGCAAAAACATTTTTTTCACTTCCATCGCACTACTCCATAAACGGGGTCGACTCGACCCCACTTCCTTTTTCGACAGCTGTCCTCAGTACACGGACAGGATGTAAGATCGGGGCCGAGTGTCCACCTATAGAATAGAAGTGGGGGAACACTCCAGCGAAGGATGAAAAAAAAACGCTAAACCTCGATTTCTCCTTCATCTTTCCATAAAACCAGTTGAAACAACGCTCAAAATGTGTTTTTTTCCACTGTCGAGAGTCTAACGGTCTTGAGATGTGTATGAATTCGACGTATCGGCTAGTAACTCACAATTCAGCCTATGGTAACAAACGGTACGGCTTTTTTCAAAATTTGGCAAAATGTTGACCATCCGGCTTTTTCTGCGAAATATCACATGTACATTGATCGTACAGTTGGGTCGAAATTAGGTTTCGAAATTCCAAAGCGGTCGGAGCGTGTGATACATGTCTTAACTATGGAACAAAAATACCGATATTTTCATGAATTTGATTCCAGATATGAAATATGTTGATGAACTTCTGGAAATAGGATTTTTAGAACCTAACTTCCGTTGCGTTGCGATTAAGGATAATCTAACTTCTGCTGCGTTCACAGCCGTCTTAAGCTACGCTATACCACATTCGACGAGGGTACAGGGAAACTGTGGAACACACAGACCTTAATTCAAGTATTTACACCAAGGCATCAGAAGTATGGGCCTTTCGCTCACTGGTTGATGCGCTAGCCGGTCCGCGGCTAAGAGGTCACCGCTCTGAGTATTGGCCATGCATTGCACTGCTGAACTCGGTGTACCGCCAGAGCCGAACCCCGACTGCTAATTCACCAGTGGCGGTCTTACGTATCCTTGTAGCAAAGCGCAGAACAATTTTGTACGTCGCGCATTTTTTTAAACTATCGTTCATCAATTATTATTTATTAATTATTATTATATATGTTGATCATTTATTCAAAGTGTGACGAGTTGTCGTTTATTTTTCCACTGAAAATTGCTGGAAATTCATTTTGGATGCGGTTCTTTTAAAAATGCGGGCAATCGTCGCTCGAATGATTCTGAATGGGGAAGAAATGCAACTCGTTTTGAACATTTTGTAACTCTAGTCTGGTGAAAAATTCTCTGGTGAAACAGGTATAGTAAGTACCTATCGCAACTTTCTGTCGCTGTATTTTCTGAGGTAAGGTTCCGAAACGACCCCTCCGAGCGAGCTGAAATTTTGCACAAACATTCCTTTCAATATTTTAGACAACCCCTGAAGGAATTTTTGGCGACTCGTAATAGTTTTCGAGATATTGAATAAACATTTTTTTAACGTGCGCTGACTGTATCTATATGGCTACCTCTCCGTTCATACCTACATTGAGAAAGAAACCAATTGAATCAAAAAATACATTGGTTGACCCGAATAAATGTCTGAACACGGAGTGCCACCGATATATGACATTGTTATAATACTATAAAATTTTGGGAAATGTGATTGATTTTAATAACGTATTATTTTATTTGAAAATCTCTTCTGTTTTCTCGGTATCTCCAATATCCTTAAAATAAAATGATAATCTGTTGAAATCATTATATATACAATCTGTAGATGTATGGATGAAATAATTAAGCAATTGCTACAACATTTTGTATTTCGTGAAAAAATGTAATCAATAGAATGAATTATTTTTTTACTACATCGAATTTTTGAATTCGAGAAGTCATGTTTTTAACATGATTCCATGTGCACTTGCAATCATTCCTTGATTGTTGGTTCAAATAAATATACTCTCAAGAGAATTGCTGAAAATATTTGAAAGAAGTTCACACGCAGTTGTTTGGAATAGGATAAGATACTACACTTTGATCTTAGCCACAGGCCGAGAAGCTATACTATGTAGAGTTTCTCCGGCGCTTAAGTAGATTTTCGGTCCACGCTACGCTTACGAGAAACGAGCGCACGTGCGGCTTCTAGCGGTAACTCCGAGAACTACGGGTTTCCTCGCATCTATAATTTCGGTGGCGCTGGGCCATTATATATAATTTGGTTGAGTTTTTTTCAACCAAAGAAAAAGTATTGAATCGATTGCTGTAATGTATTCAGTTCAATTATACACGTGTCAAATTAATAGCATATTCTTTCAAATCACATATATAATTTGAATGAACATACATGTATTTTAGTCAGATATTTAATCAAAACAAGTACATATAGTTTTCATTTCACGCCATTGTATAAAAAAATGACATAAAAATTACTACGATTTAATCGCTTCGCGTATCCGCAAGAATCAAATTTTATTTTCGCATGATTTTTTAACCAATTAATATTTTTTAATCAGAAAAAAATAATAATATTTTAAAGTATAATGTACTTGACAATCAATATCGGATATGGTGAAGACGATAAAATAATTAATTTACTCAATAGAAATTTTATCTGAACCAAAAGAGCGAAATTCAATTTTTCTTGCGTTCTCGAATCGACAATATTCATGTTAAGAATTGAAACGCTTTTTTTGTTCGTTGCAGAAAATGCATTCAAAACTGTATAATTTGTTCGCGATAATTTTTTAAATACATTCAATAATATATTGTTCTCGGCTAACAATATATCTTATGAATGAAAACAAACTTTTAATTTATTAAAGTTAGTTTTAGTTTATTTAAATTATATTTATTTAATTGTTATTAAAGTCAATAGCGTTTTGTTTGGACTATTAAATCCAATTACTTACACCAACAATTTTACAATTGATACAATGATATTTCATTAATCATTTTTTTTCTCAATGTATATATATGTTATCGCGCTCTCCGTTTTGTCCAAACAAAAATACTCAAACGAACCCAAACACAAAAACTATTGCGCGTCGTCAAAAATTCCTTCGGGGTTGTCTTCAAATACACTCAGAAAAAAGATTTATTAAGGACAAAGAATTTTGTCTCCCGGCGAATAAGTTTTCTTATTCGTATGTCGGCCTACTACGATTGTATTAACAGCTAAGAACATTTTTTATTTAACTTTATGTTTAAGATTTACTAAGAATTTTTCTTAACATCTAATACGATATATAAGTTAGAAGAAATAGGTCTTTTATGTCCGACAAATAGAGTTTTTCTTAACATCTAATAGGATTCTTCATAATCCCCCAGCTGGTTTTCTTCGAGGAATTGTGTCATTTCGTCCGTCATTATTTTTTCACTTGATCGTTTTTTTCTCACTTAATATTCTTACTTACACTCAAATCATTCCTCACTGTCGAGATTCTCACTTCCGAAACACAACACTGACACTTGTGCCAAAAGCATTGGCATAGGAAGAAGCTACATGGTAAGCGTATGCGTGAGCTACATCTGACGAGCGGCCTGCTGTCGGGCCCGTCGCGTTGAAGGGCAAAGTGCGCATGCGCGCATTAGTATCATAGTCGCGAAATAAGAGGTTTTCGTGATTGGAAAGTAGTATTTATTTGATTTGAGGAAATATTTATTCAAATTTTCTATTTTAAATATGGCTTTTAATTGATGTGAAAAATCGGCACGTAAAGAAACATATTTAGTGACGCCGAATAAATTCTGTAGTTACAATCACATAAAAACTGTCTCCATACGAGTAAACGTTTATTAATTTCTAAGAAATTATGTTCTAATGTGCCAATTTATTGAAACATAATAAATCTTTTTTCTGAGTGTATTAAGAGGAAGGTTTGTGCAAAATTTCAGCTCGATCGGGCGAAGGTTCGGAACTTTGCCCATTTTCTGCATGTTTATTCAATTTCGCCATTTATCAATACAACACTTTTTCGTCGCGATTCCCGAACCTCACTTATTTATTGTGCAATTTATCGAACGCTCGCGTTTATGAACGAAGTCGTTAAAAATAAAAATTACCTACTTCTTCATTATTTATGTCAGCGAATTTCTCAACTAGGTCGTTTTTTATTGCTCAATTCTTATAATAAAATTCCGAGATGGAAGAGGAAATCGCACACACGAATTTTCGTGAACGCAATTTGCATTTCAAGTCCCGCTAATTGTGGTTTAGCGTTGAATCAACAACAACAGGTGAAGGATTCGACAAAATCTGCCAAAAAATAAGGGCTACCTGCAGATCTGTATCGTGTGGAAGCGTCATTTTTTTTCCCTCGATCATCATACCTATCAATATTGATAGAACGTCCATTAAAACAAAGTATTTAGGTTTGAAGAACGCCCCCAAATCTTCGAAATATCACGGGTCCTCTCGCGTCCCTTGTTTCTCAGACGATAATTGCCGTTTCAATTCAGGCGTCGAATTATACAGTACATTTCATAATTAAATTCGCCAATTAGTGAAGTGTTCACAAAAGCTCAAGCACACCCGTAATTCTGCATTTTTGTTGGTTTATCCGTGTTGCGAATGTGAGTCTGATAGCACAACCTCCGAAACAAGGAATGGCAAATGAGACCACTAAGTTCCAAGTCTCGATACATTATTGCATACGGGTGTGCTTTTATAATTATTATGCCGAATTCCCCAGGAGTAAAGCCGGCTTTGCGATAGTCATCGGAGAGACACTCGCGTGACTGCGATATTATAATGATTTTTGTTTTCATTGAGATTCAATGAACCGGTTTTTATTTGACTCCAATAAATAGAAAAAATTATAATAACCGGTCAATTTCGTTCAGTAAAGCGAGTGGCATGAAGTTCAAAGATTTCAGGCTTCCTTGCGGTCATCGAGTCATTTAGATGTTTGTTTGGGACACCCTGGATATATGTGTATGGATATAAGTGTATTCATAGTGTCTCGGCCTTCGCTCAGAAAAGGACCGAGTTTCGAGTAAAACTTGAATTATGTACGCGTGGGAGGATCAACGATACTCTCGTCACAAAAGTTTTCTACGCGGGACGATTCTACTGCTTGAGCTGCACGAACAATGCACGAGAGAGCAAGCAAACTCGCAGCCTCTCATTTTTACTTTCCTCTTTGCTTGTGCTCGTTCATTGGTTTATTCGATGCCTCTCTCTCTCTCTCTCTCTCTCTCTCGCTCTCTGGTTTTTCTTCTTTTTCCGTGTTACAGCGGCGAGGCTACGGGGTCTCTTTGTCGAGGGAACAATGCTCGGTTAACGGTGGTAGCGCGTTACAGTGCTGCACCAGTTTGCGCACTCGTTTCGTCTCATAACAGGTAAGCGAAGAGATGCTCGTAGCAACGCTCCGAGCGGCGGCGTTGTGTACTACGTGGACTTGGTACCGAGAGAAACTCTCTCCTGCTATCCTCTTCGGCCCCTCTCGCGGCCAACCTCGAGCTTCTGGACCTGAATGGATCCAGCTTCAACGCCTTTCGCGAGACGACGTTGAATATACCGCGATCTCCGAGCTCGTGCCTCGTCCCTTTTCCTCTCTCTCTCTCTCTCTCTCTCTCTCTCTCTCTCTCTCTCTCTCTCTCTCTCTCTCTCTCTCTCTCTCTCTCTCTCTCTCTCTCTCTCTTTTGCTTCGGCTCCTACCCTCCGCCCCCTCGATCACCCATGTTTCACTTTTATACACGCGCATACATGACGGTGGTATCGATACTACCCTTGAGGAATGTATATTAAAAAACCTCGCAACGGCACCGCCGATCACACGCCGACGGCAGCCTCCCCCGCGAAACCTCCAACCGTCCTCGATCTTTCTAGCGTTTGGCACAGATTTTACACCCATTCACATCTCTCAGCGATGGATACGTTTTGGCGTGAAGCGGAGCTTCGTTGGGAATTTTCTTTATTTTTTTTTACAAATCGATTGTGCCATAGTCGCGCACGTCCGATCGATGGACAAGATTGTTTGGACCCTTGTGAAAGGACGGGCTTGCGCCATAAAACTGTACCTCCATGAAGCCAAGAACCATGCACGTCATGACTATTGTTTTTTTCTGTATTTTTAGGTGAAAAATCGAGCTGTTTTCGGGGGAAAAAATGGAAAACAGAGCTATGACGATAGATGTGGCCGCACGCGCGGAGGGAATAGACAGATTATATCGCGTTTTTCTTGAAACATTTCTTTCGGGACGATCTATTTTATTTTCTATGCAGAAGATACTTTTATCAACATGTGTAACGCGAAATTTACGACGAAAAAAATGTCTTGTTTTCGTAATGTGATGACTTGTTTATTGCGGGAAATGAAAAAATCTGCTCGACAGAGTTTAATTATGACGTTATATGAATTTTCGTGCATTTTATAGATCCATGAATCCGTAGAGTAGTTATCGAGCAGAACACGGGAACGTGTACTTCCGACCGAGGCCTGAACAACGTACGTGGACATTACTAATATATTGTTGACTAAATAAATACAAAAAACATATGCCGTCAAAGTACCAATAAATAATGTATAATGGATATTTTAGCGGATTCTTTATGATTTACACATTTAAAAAACATTCCGAAAAAAACGCCGATTTGTAGTTCGGTTGGGGGTAACTAATGCCGTGAATGGTATCTGAGGTTTCGTTTATTCAAATTGTGAACGAACGATTAAAAAAAAATATTTTTTTTTATCACATCGTGTTATCGCCTAGGGTAAAAAAAATTGACCAAGTGATGACGATTTTTATGAAAGATGAAATCGCCCACTGCGCTACGGTCGAAAATGTTTTTTTGGTAAAAACTTGCCGCTTCTCTTCGTCTTGTGAATAGTTCCAATATTTCTCAGCGATTCAAATTGAATAAAAAATGGCGATCATTTTTCGCCACAGCTCGTAACCTAAAACTTTAGCTAACTTTTTCTTGACTGTATCGATTATGTTGAAATATATCATGCTTAATATTCGATAACATTGTGCATTTTTTGTCATTATTACATCCAGTTTGAATCAACGCGTCGACGCTCACTTGTTTCAAGTTTCAAAGGACTTTACTCGCGACGCTAGGGATATATAGTTGAAGAACACACATTTCATGTGCTTGGAGCTTTGTGTGACCATCGTTTACCATTGCAAAGAGAAATAGTTGAAAATGTACCCTTCGCATTCTAGAAACTTCAAATCATTTTGTACATATTTTCATGAAGAAACAGCCAAAATCTACATTGCACAATCCCGCGGCTTTTGTACCTTCACTATCATTTTATAAGCATCACTCGAGGATGTATGTAATACGGGGTAAAAGTAGCAGAAAGGGTAGAGCCGGATAAGCATGTTAAAACTGCCCCCAAGTCGTTTTCTCTCAATCCTCGGAGGCTCGTTTTGGTACTGAGAAACAAAAAATCACGCATACTTATAGGTGTTTATCTTCAACAATTTTCGAGGTATCGAAAGAAACTTAATTCCCGGTTTTTATTTATTTTTTATTAGTAGATATAAAAATTAAGGGATGGTTATTTCTTTTCGGTAATATTGGACGAAATAATTTTTTTTCCGATCCACATTGTTGAGTATGTTTTTTAGGCATGCAATCACCAAATTTTGACAGAAGACGTCGCTTATACCTCTTTATGGTCAGGGATGTTTTATTTTTTTTTCGATTTGGTGGAACAGAGCGAGACAAATTAAAACCTGGTTTTTAGGTAATTTTATGATTAAGCAAAATTAAATTAATTTATTGGTAAAAGATTATAGGTATTATATTATTTAAAATACATAAGTAATGTAATTGCTTGGGTATTTGAAATAATACGTAAGTAATTACATTACGAAGATACCAACAGGTTATATAAATATAAAAGAAAAAATGAATTATAATTAATCTTTATCACTATCTCTATTAATAACTACATTATTTCCAGTATTACTGAAAATACGAATCAAACTTCCGCCGTCTTTACATTTTTCGACAAATACCTAGCATGAAACAGAAAATGAATAACTGCTGCTACATGAGAACAGCAACCGTACGTGTGTCATTTGCACAATAACAACGGTATCTAGTAATCCCATTTACCCCATTCTTATAAGGACAATATTCAATAAAACGGCAATATGTTTTTGTGTTTATATGTTGAGACCTAACTTGAATGTTGAGAATCTATTCAGCAGTTTTCACATATTGAAGACTTACATTATTATCTTTATCCATCATTTCAGTTAAATAGGAAACTGCTTGCGAGAACTGGTAGAAACCAGTAAATAATAAATGCAAATCTTTTTCACTGACCTCCGGAAAATCAAGTAGATTATTTGACATCATTTTTGCAAACAGTACTTTTCAACGAGCCGAATGAGCGGTACTTTTCAACGAGTCTACATCATTCGCGAATGTATTAAGGGGTTACCCCCACTTGCGATTTTGAAAAAATCGATTTTTTTTTATTGCATTTTTTTGAAGTATAAGTATCCGGGCCCATACTTCTGTATGGGCCCGGAATAGATGACTCTATGTAAGTTTACAAAAAAAAATATTTTCTTCGTGTAAACTGAAATTGAAACTTTAAACGCGTTTTTCTCAAAATGGCATTTCTGAAGTCGGTGACCAAGATTACTCGAACACTAATGAACCGATCTTCTTGAAATTTTGCAGGCTTATTTAATACATAAAAATGTAGTCTTTAATCGTTCGATTTTTTTCGTTAAAATCGAACCATTAACTTTGACTGTCCGCCATTTTGTGAAAAATGAATATTTTTTAAAATCCTTCGATTAAAGACTAGTTTATACTTATATTTGACTAAATCCATCCGCATTTTTTTTTCAGATGATCCACTTCGCCGCAATGTTGGTCACCGCAAACCGTGTATATAAAAACATTATTTCATTGACGGCCATTTGCCACTAAACAATGTAATATTTTTCAATAAAAAAATTACTGAAAGTTCTCCAAGATGTGTTCTTTAAGATGGTATATTGATCGATTAAAAAAGTTTTGTAGTTTTCTTTAAAAATATTCATGAAAAAGGCCTTTTTTTGCGCTACAAGTGGGGGTAACGCCTTAACCTGATGTTTTTTCAATTTCATAACAGACAATACTTCTTCTGAAATACCTTTCTCAGAACTCAAGCGTTTCCCGATCTCGTTATGTAGAAAACAAGCAATCCAACAGTACGATTGTGCTTTCGGTAGTAACTTATTATCTAATTTATGATCTAAAAGAGCAAACTTTTGTTTAATTGTCCCATAAACAGTTTCCACTACTCAACGGGCTTTGGTCACGAATCGAGAATCGTTTGACTCACTTGTTAGTTGATTACGTTTTCCTTTCAGAGCTCACATTAATACTTCAAATTCTTGGCCTTTTAAGTATTCTGCGACATCACGGTAACCACGGTCAAGTACAGAAAAGTCTTTTTTTTCAAGCAATTTGATTAAACCATTTGGATTAGACATAAGCATTTTCAAAATTCTGCATAATTTTTCTTTGCATTACGCAAACAAGATTATCGTGTTTGACTTCTAATAAATGGCGTTTATCGTAAAAACAGCTTTGATAGTTGTTACCGACCGCCAAAGATATTTTTCAATTTCACTTTTAATTTCATCTATCAATTCTTTTAAACATTATTCGATAAAAAATTCAAAATCATATTTAAAAAGTTCGAAATTATCTATAAAAAAAAATTGGTTTTTTCACCGTGTTCGACTAATTTTAAAAAATTGAAAAAATCCTGAGTATAAAAAGTTATAAGAGACGTCTTCTGTCAAAATTTATTGATTGCATGTCTGAAGAAACGTACTTAAAGAATAACTTATTTTTATTTATTTGCTAAAAAATACGGTTTCCATTGTGGAATCGGACAAAAAAAATCGCTGATGTATTTTAATCATTAGTACTTTGAAAAAAATCAATCCTTAATTTATTTTTTCACTAATAAAAATAAATAAAAACCGGAAATAACCGTTTTTTTTATAACTCGATCATTTTTTATTATAAAGACCTAAAATTTTGCGTCATATTTTTCCTAGTACCAAAACGAGCCCCCACGTATCGAGAGAAAATGCCTTGGGTCAGTTTTGATATGCTTACCCGCCTATACACTTTGAAATTCTCAAAAACATGTCTAGGATGTAAAGTACAAGCAGTCGTGAGCGGGGCAATATGCAGACCAAGCCCAAATTTGCAGGGAAGGGTGTTTTTTTCGTGATTAGTTCACCGGTATTCGTTGATATTTAGCTTCGTCGTGAGAAAGCGTTCGAAAGTGAATATGTCGTGTCTCACACTGCTGCAATTTCGAGCCATTCAAGTGTGTCGAGACCGGCCATAATTTTGAAAATTACACCCATGGCAAGCTGTAGAAAAAAGTGATTTTCGACAAAAAAAACAACTTGAATCGTTGATTTTTAACACATGACTAAACATATCAAAAACAATCCGGTCAAACGATATTAACTGTTATAAGCTAGGCTCCGACCCAGGTAGGAAATTAAAAGGCTAACGATGGAAACAAGCTTGTGCGAGCCTTGTTTCACCGAGCCTGAGTGAGACAGACCTGGCCCAGGTTTCATTGCATCGTTTGGAGCAGCCTGGAACCAAGACTGGCTGCTTAGCCTAAACTCAGGGTTATTTCAAGCTTTATTCAGCCGGTGAATTTTGAGGCTGAAAAATCAAGGCTGGATGCAGGCTTGTTTCAGGTTGTGATAAAATAAAATAAGTTTAAAATAATATTTTTTCTGTACTTTTATGATAAAAAAATTTAGCAATAAATTTGTCGGGTGCGAAGGCACGAAAAACGAAAGCGAAGGAGGCAGCTCAGAACATTTAAACATATTCTCTTATCGATATTTATGAGGTACACAAAAAAGTGTATACGAAAATAAAAGTACGCAATAAAATAATGTATTGTTTTTTAAAATATTTTTTAAATATATTTTGTAACAAATAATATAACAAATAATAAATATATATAATAAATCAAATGAATTCTTTACAGATTTATTAAATTTACCCCAATGTAAAATATAGAAAACTAAAAACAGGCCTCATATAGCCTCGGGAAGAGTTTGGGAAAAGCCTGGTCATAAATGCTCGTGAAGGCTTCATTGAAGCTCGTTTTGAGCCTTGTTGTTTCGTCGTTTCAGGCTTAGTACAGGCTTTTCTACCAGCCTTTGGTCAAGCCTGTGTGCAAGAGCCTGAAACCGCGTTATCATTCAGAGGTTCAGCTAGGCCTGAAATCAGGCTGGTGCTCAGCCTGAATTAAAAAATGTGAGCCTTGTTTCAGAGCTTGGCGAGCCCTTTTTTCATCGTCAATTCCTACCTGGGGAGCGGATTTGAAATAAATTAGATGAATAGATTTTGAGATACGATTTACCCCATTTTGTAAAACGATTTTGAGAAAAACACACAAAAAGAATGGTACATCGCAACGGGGCGGTTCACCGTAGCGTAGTGACCGATCTAACGGCACAGAAATCGTCATAACTCGGTCAATTTGTTAAATTTCCGCAAAATCTCTGTTGCTTATTCAAGTTATGACCCTAGGCTATAAAACTACGCAACAACGAAAATTGTATTTCAGAAGTTTCGAGCTTACGGACACACCTCAATAATGCACCCAATTTTTATCGCCGTCGTAGCATTTCGGTAAGACTCCCTTATATCCTTAAACAGTCCGGCTAAATCGATTCGGAGCGGATATGGAAAAGGTCTTGCAACGTTTGCAATGATGAATCATCGGCAAGAATTCTACAATTACATCGAACTGTTTGTTTTAGTGAAGCTAAGATTGAAAGATAAGCGAGTATGCGCGGATTATTAAGGAACTTTTCATCGCCAATGCGTAACATCTGGATAACAAAAGTAAAAAATAAACTTTCTTTACGTTCGTCAATATCGTCGCACAAAATTAGCTAGAATCGTGAATTATACATCCATCCGGATTTGTAATTACGTGTGCGCTGTCGGCGGAAAGAGATGAAACGTTCAATTGAAATGAAAAGAATTTGACCGTCACCGATTTAACCCATCGATTTTCTTTATGATTATCATTGAAACCTTTCTTCGTGGCAACGTGGTCATCAATGTAGCAAGTACCTGGCTGTTTCTTTTCTCTCAATCGTATAGGCAACCGGTAAACAAAATTGATTAAAAATGTAATAAAATGTTCTGTTGACGAAACGCTGTAAAACACGCGGAAGTTTTTTTTCTGTTCCGAGCCTGCCAGAGTCGGGGAAATCCGTGTACACGGGATTATGGATTGACGGTATCGAAAAGCGTTTTCGGAAACGAATACCTACCCGTGCAGAAATTTTGACAGGGATACCCTATGTCCGATCAAATCCCGATCAGGATTTGTCATGGATTCCCCAAAACCGGTAACCCGGTTAGATTCCAACTTGCATCCGTATCGGAATATGTATGACGACGATGGCATATCTTTGAAAATTTTGGCGTCACGTGTATTTTCGGTATTACTATGAAATTCCTATCTATAGATAGGAATTTCATAGTATATTCCGAATGCACCCAGATGCAGAACAATCGCGAATTTTCGCAATACCGATGCTGCATTTCTAAATAGAATTAAAAAATACAAAAAATGTTAATTGTCGCAACAACTTATTAACGCTTCCCCGTGCAGAAATTTTGACAGGGATACCCTATGTCCGATCAAATCCCGATCAGGATTTGTCATGGATTCCCCAAAACCGGTAACCCGGTTAGAATCCAACTTGCATCCGTATCGGAATATGTATGACGACAATGGCATATCTTTGAAAATTTTGGCGTCACGTGTATTTTCGGTATTACTATGAAATTCCTATCTATAGATAGGAATTTCATAGTATATTCCGAATGCACCCAGATGCAGAACAATCGCGAGTTTTCGCAATACCGATGCTGCATTTCTAAATAGAATTAAAAAGTACAAAAAATGTTAATTGTCACAACAACTTATTAACGCTTCATTCCCGCTTATCAATATTGAAATAGATATTTGTATGTACAGCAGTGATGTAATAAAAATATTACAAAATCTTCAAGTTATCGGTGAGAAACCCCGGTGACAATGTATGCGGGACTGCGCGCACTGATACGCTCTCACGAAAGTTAGAATGTATATTCTAAGGAGATTTTTTACGCGGGACTTGGTGCTCAGGTTCAACGTTAAAAAAATTAAAGCAAAGGTGTTGCTGAAAACAAAAAATTTCGGAAGTTGCATGATAGGTATGTCTTTCAAGCTGTTCAAAATATTTTTTGCTGTGTTTCTATGATATAATATAAATATAGATATTTATATTACAATTTTTCGATTTATTTACAGCTGCGCTCACAAACTGCTAAACGCAGCAGGATGGAACTCCGATTAACGCAGATGCTGTGTTAAAAGCTGTAGGGAATGCCATATCCAACGCAAAAGACTGAGATGGACGCAAAGGACGCCAAGTAGTCCAAAAAACGATAACCCAGTCGTAGTTTTCCATTTTTTATGGTGTTCTTACCGTTCATTTTTTAAATTGATATTTTAATTCACCAAAAATGTATAAATGTTAATTATTTTTATAATAAATTTAACATGCAATAATTCCATTTTTGCCATTTTATTTCAGCCTGTATTTACCCGTGATCCTTCCAAGATTCCTCAATGATTCCACGGGGAATCTATTTAGAGTCATTAAAGGATCCGGTTCTGGATCCCTAATGGAATCCAGTTTACGGATCTTACATGTAGTCTTAGAATCTGATCCGATATCGGACTAGATCCCGATTGGGAGCCCGGGATACAAGTCAGAATCCAGCTGTATCCCTGCCAAAATTTCTGCACGGGTAGCTAGAGAAAATGATTTTTGTGCATTTTCCAACAATTCATTTTTCCGTTGGTATTAACAATCGCACTTTTTTTTATTTTCCATGGCTTACGCAAAGCAATCGTCCGTTCATTCGCCGTAGCAATCAGAACACGCGTCAACCTACAGTACGCGAAACCGAAAAAAAATTCCAAATATGTGAGTGGGTCGAAAGTTCACAATTTGAGCAACACAATTGGGGCAGTTTTCTCTTTCTTTTTGTGCTCCTCGACACGTGTTATTATCGCAACGTATTGTATTCTTATGCGTAGCAATGCGGCGAGGGGTTGAAACGGGGCGTGTTCCCGAAAAGCCACTAACCGTGCAATCTGGAAAAAAACAACACCGGAATAACAACGATTGAAGTTGCATCGTCCACCCTTTCGAGTGAATAGCACCCAAATTCTGTTTCATGACGACTGGACAACGATACGAATACATTGCTGGAAGTCACTGAAGATTCGTGCCCAAATATTTCACTATTTATCACGGACGGTGAGGACGAAAGAAATTAATTTCCTCGCAAGAGCGACAGAATCAATGATTGTATAGGATGACAGGATTCGACCGTCATACCGGTTTATCCTACTATCTCTAGCTGACTTATTCAAGGCAAGTTTGATCGAAGTAACGTGTCGATTTCTCTCCATTTCGCTTAGCCCGTGGAAAATGAAAAGTTTTCGTAAACGAGACTTTCCCGACAAATTCACACCTCTCATGTTTTCGTGGGATCTTTACCTCCCCCCCCCCCCCTTCCTCCAGTACGTTTCTTCTTTCGGCCCGTTAAACCGCCCTGTCCCTGCGGCGCGGTAGCGCTGCCACCCCCATCGACGGGGAAATCCCATCCCTTCCGCCCCGTTCTCCCGCTCCAAAACCCACCCCCACGATCAATGCTCGTGAGAGAGTCGCGCGTGCGGCACAGGCGCCCTCTGCCCTCCCGTCTCTCTTACACCACCGGCTTACATGAAAGCTCACCCAGCAAGAGCGCTGGAGTATCGCAATAACGGCCAAAAGCGAGTCAACGACGCTCATTCGAGGCTGCCGAGCTCAAAACTCCAGAACATTGGAAACAAAGAACCATCACAGACCTGTTAGCCGATGAAGACTAATCGAGCAGAATAACGTTGAAGCACCGATGTAACACGTTTGGCAATTTTGTTTCCCTGCGATAGGGGCGAAGCGCCAAAACGGATGAGAGTAAGACGGTTCTCTGAATTTGCAGAAACGTGGATTCGAACGGTTCGAAACAAAATGCGAGGTTGAACTCTTCACGATATAACGTTACCTCCAATCGTGGTGTTCTTAATACCACCGCTTGGGTTTCCATCTCGGTCGCGGCAGCTAATACTGTCAATCTTGAAAATCCTAGAAATTCGGCACGTTCTACTTCATTCGACTTTTCCGCGACCCTGAAGGCACATACTCTCGCCCGTATTTCTCACTGTTACGGCAAACGTGAGCTCGGTTCTTTCGAACTGTTCGCCCCCGCCGCTTGAGTCAAATGCCAGGTTATACAGAGAAGAGCTCAGTTAGGAATGATATCCAAACGAAATATGTCGCAGGAAGAGTGAAGTCAGAACTTTCGACTGTTCCCGTTGTGAAGAAATATGGTGACGGATATGGTAGTGCAGGGGAGAGTAGTGAAGAACCTGAATGATTGAAATGAGATAAAGTTTAGAGAGTACTCATATGGTAAAGGGGAATCTCCTTAGCAAACCATGAAGCAAATTGTTCCTCTTTTTTCTAAAAAAGAGAGCTTTCTGACACGAATATGCAATCAGAAAAACCATTTTTCTCTTTTTTTTCATAAATTTATTTTCCCGTAGCTGTAAAAAGTCTCACTTGTTTATTTTTCACGATCTACACGGAACTATCATTCGTCAAATTTGTAGGCTGTCCTAAAGTGCCTAATTTGCCGTCCTAAAAGATACCGAATTTGGGCAGTTTTTTCACGCTTGTTTTCCAAAACACCTCATCGCATGTGAAGGGGTTGAAACAGGGCGTGTTTCCAAAACCTCAATAGCCGAACTATCCGCATAAAACAACATTGGAATAGTAAGTGTTCGATCATCAACTGGTACGTGGTAGAAGTTGAGGCTGATCTTCCCTTTTGCACTTTCTACGAGCATTCGGTTGTATGTGTTCGGTGAGGTAGCTCTTCTCGAATGGGCCTGCTGTACGCGAAGCCAAGTGAATGAGCACTTTCTCCATTCATCGTGTCGGCTCGGTTGGAGGTCAGCCAGAGTTTTAGCCTGGCCCAAGAGCACTCGGTGCAGCATTGGCCTCGGAAGAAGGTGTGTGTGGTGACCCGGGTGGTGTGTTAGCGATCGCGAGGCAGAGGGTTGTGTAAGCCGAGCACAGCCGTTCCAAGTTTCGTGCGCCTGTTAGATGAGCGCCACAACAGGCGGCCCTGTTGCGTGTGTGAGGCGCGCGCGGAAATTCTCGAGGCTCGTATTGCTTTCATGGTGCGAATGGCCGTTAACTGGTAGTCGTGCCATATTCGTGTGTACACGGCAACGGATATAACGAGCCGCCAGGCTGGATTTAGTTCATCGAGACCCTTATCGATCAGTCGATACCTTAATTGTGCCTCTCGTGCGCTGTTCCACGCTTATTAGACGCTTGTGGACGTGACCGAGAGATCCGATCATGAGACGCTAGCTTCGAGAAAGCCATCCACCGATTCGTAATTACGTTTCGGCTTGCCGAGCTATTCGAGTCCTGCCTTCTTTCTTCCCGAGTCGAAATTTTCAGCCTATTTTGCCCCTCCAGATCCTCACAGTGGTAGGAGATAAAGGCAGTAAAGTAGCTTCGCATTCAATATAAAATGAGCTCCTACTTAACGCCTGGAACGGGAACAAATTTCCCTTTTCTCCACTTGCAGGCGCTAAGGAGGACGTCGAATGGCACACGTATACACGCACACACATACACTCTATTACGCATATAGAGATACACATGCCTGAATACGCGCATGCGTAGACACGCGTATATACCCGCACGCATACATGCCTAAGCATACACCCAAACACGTATACTAGTACCTATACGTATGCATGCGTGCCTGCTATAGGGATCCGCGTATCATGCATATATGAGGGCAATTCCTATCAAACATATTGTAACTGTTTGCCCAAGATCCATTTCTTCCACTTTGGAGAGTTGCTGGAGCTCCAGGGGCAAGTTTGAAGCGAATGCGAAAGGTTCGCTGGGTGGAGATAATGGAAAGGCCATTGGAAAAGAAGGCCTCTACGGCGAACGCGTGGTCCTACCTAGTCCAACGCATGACGGTTACTGAAAACTATCAGACCCGCTCTTTCGAATGCGACCATCCCCACCCTCGTTTCGTCGAAACAGCCAAATGCACGATAGGTCCAAACGCAATCAAAAGAGGAGCTGCAACGACCTCAGCTAGGCTGGGTAGGAGTATACGGGCCTGTGCAGGAGGTAAGCAGCAAAGGAAGAGCATGTGGCGGCCCATAGTAGGACTTCCAGCAGTAAACAGACTCGAGTGCGGCTGACATAGGATCAAAGGCCTTTAAAATAGGCTGAAAATTTCGACTCGGGTTCGCTACCAGCTGTCTCGACCAACAAAATTGCCCGACTTCAACTTCCTTCTCCTCTCTCTATTGTTTTCATCGTAAACTCTATACGCGCGCAACGCTGATACCTGTTTACGATCATGTTATGGAGGTGCGCGCGACAACTTTGAGATACGCGGCTACATCAGGAAGAGGCTGGCGTGCCTGTCACGGCTTTGATACTACAAACCGCTAAGTCCTTGTGTGTATGCGTCTATCCTGCGAGTAGCCCGACTTCGTCAAGACAGCCCTACGAAATGGAACTGAACTTTCGTCCTAATCAGGGTAAAGATAAGCCGAGAAAGGGGAAACGCGAAAAAGAGGGGCGGGCGCGCGAGGGGCGAGCTAGGAGAAACCCGACACGTTTGCTGCCCCGTTGCGTGTTATGTTCCAGTAGTAGGTATGTGGGACGCGCGAGAATGACCGAGTTCGAGCCCTTTCTTGTGTAACGTTATAGTAAAGCACTTATTGCACACAAAGAAGAAGGAAACGAAAGGGAAAAGGAGACGAGGGTTATGGTATTCGAGCGTCAAGTAGAAAAAGCCAATCGCGATCAGACACACAAACGAGGCCGGGATAACCTGAATCTGAACCTGACAATCTTACACAAACTTGCGATGAACGTTTACGAAAAAGGTCAAAGATCATCGAGCAGAATCATTTCTACCATCAGTGGTGTCATTTATGTTCATGATTGGAATACTAAAATCACACACGCACACACATACGATTGATATAAACATTCCAAACACACAGAAGAAACATAATCCAGTGGTGAGTTTGACATTTCTCGTAGAAATTCTCACCTTTACCAAAAACAACGTCTACATTCATCTCCACATCCCAAACTTCTAAACCCCTCCATTCCGCATATCCATCGAAGAAATGCAACCCCCGCGTATTCCGCACACCATCAGTACGAGCAAAGTGCTTGGATTTCGTAATGTTCCCGACCGACAAGCGGTGCGGCAAGTATCACGAGATCCTCGGACTGCCTTCGCTTCGCGGGAAACTTCGGAGCGTTGGAGCGTTTTTTCGATCGCATCTAACGGCGTTAAGATGCGTGTTGTTTACGGGATAACGATGCGGCCGAACCGCGGGTAAGAAGCGAGGGGAAAGTGGACAATAAGAGGAATGGATAGGGGTGCGAGAACATTGTCGAAATCTCGAAGAGGTCCACTGTGGGTCGAAGGCGTGGAGCCATCCCTCTCTTCATTTTCCCCTTCTCTTCGCTGCCCCAAGAAACTTTCGTAGTATCGAGACATAGTGTATGTATCTCTCCGTACGAACAGTTATTTGCCGTGACAACCGCGAGCAAATCACTAGCGCAACTGTGCAAAGGGAATTCTTTTATTTCACCGTAAATCCTTAGCAATCTTTGCGCTTATCGCGTTGGCTTTTCTCCGTCGTGCGATAGATACATTGCAATGGCACTTTTTTGCAATGTCGGAGTATCGGAAGATTCGGATAGCGAGAGCATTCTTGGAGGCTTAGATGTTTATGTATACACTATACATACAATTATGCATGAAGACCATATACCCACTACACACACACACACGCACATGTGTGTATATGTGTGTGTGTATGTGTATTGTAACGTTGCGAACATCGAGACTGTTCGATAAAATGTGGTAAGCAGGCTGGTATAGTTCAGTCGTCAGAGTTTTCGACCGGTAATCGAAAAGTCCGGGTTTCGAATCCCGGCCCAGAAGGGGCCCGCATTTTTTTCGGATATTTCTCTTGAGTTTTTCGAATCTGGCGACATATATGTATATATATATATGTAGATTGTATATGAACGGTGTACCTTCGCAGATGTACCCTTTGAGTGTCCAGTGCAAGTCGGTGCAGCTATGACAGAACGTTGGTTTGTGAAACGTTTTTTTGCTGAAGCTGTGACCGTGGCTTTCTGGAGTCTCAGCCGAGACCGACGCCATGTTCCCCGTTCCGCCGCGGCGCCGTTCACGCCAGATTTTCACCGTGAAGCTACGCAGGGCGAGAGCCGCGCGACGTACGACCACACATATGTATATATATATACATAAATACTTTTACATACATATGTATACGCATACGTACATACATACATGTATATATATATATATATCTACATATATATATGTACATATGTATATGATGTATTACATCCCTACGTAATCTCGAAACCGTACACGTACATTTCTCTGCCACGGGCACTCCCGTTTCGCGAGTTTCACGTGCCTAAGGCGCATTTCCGGAGGCTTGTCTTGCCCACTTGCCCACTTCACAGCTGACCATATCACTTCTGTACTGGGCAAAGTATCTCGGCGGGTTCGCGCATCCGTGACACGGAGCTGAGCGCCGAATAGCTGCGATCTGGCATCGGCAGCCACCCTTCCCCCGCTCGCAACCGACGACTAAGCAACCCCTTTCTCTATCTCGCTCTTTCCCGCGCACGCGAAAGACATCTATCTCTGTTCTTCTCGATTGTCTGCCTCTGTCTGTCTCACTCTCTCTCGCTCTCTTTGTCGTTTTATCGCTCTCTCTCTCTCTCTCTCTCTCTTTCGCGGCCGTCCGCCGCCCCCTCCCTCGGTGGCAGCGGTGGTGGTGGCGGTGACGACGATGTGTGCGGCGACGGTCGCTGCGGAGCGCGGCGATAGCGTTGTACAAGGGAGAGGGCGGAGGCGTGCACTACGAAGAAAAGGAAAAGCTCGAAACACCACCCCTTCGGAGCAACACGAACGATCTGTGTGTGCGTATGCGCGCGCTTTCGATCGTGCGTGTAGCTTTAACCGCGAGCGATCACACTCGACCACCACAATGCGAATTAATCACTCTTCCCGAAGTTATCCGGGCATTGCGTTTCATCACGTATATCGAAAGTGAATATGAAGGAGCATAATATGTGGTAAGAATATGGGGAGATTCGATCCTCTCCTCTCTTTGGATCTTCTTTTGCAGAGTTATGTACGCGCGAGGTATTTATCTCGCTGTGCGAGTAGCGATTTCTGGCGTATATCCTGCTACACTCTAGTCTCCCCTCGTTCCATATCCGGTGAGTGTTCCGCGCAACGCGTGTCCTTCCACCGCGCCTCTATACCGGAAGTCGCTTCGCCCGCTCCTTTCGCCAGGACGAGCTTCGTTCGCGCCCCTCTGGCGTGTTCAGAGGCTCCCCCTTGCGAGGCCACCGCTCTGCGCTTCCGCACTGCTTTTATTTACTCTTTTTATCTTTTTCTCTATCTCTCTTGTGCAGAAGAAAAAACGACACGATTTCCTTGCGTCCACACGACTTTCGTGTAACGCGTGTGCCCGCGCACACACACACGAGCAAATTACTTGCAGCACAGACGCACACACCCGCACGAACGAGAAAACCTCGCTCTCACACCCAGGTATTCGCTCTCGCACGTATCCCGATGAGAGCTTGCCCGTGCGTAATGCTCGTCCCGCGGTCTTATCTCGCGACCGCTTTAGGCGATCGCGGACTCTCGCTATTCCCTCTTTCTCCCCGCGTTTATCCGTCTGCCTCACCCCCCCGACCCCAAACGCCGCTTTTCTTTTACAGCTCCCGAAATTCTCGTATCTTCCACCTTGGTTTTTCTTTTCGGACGCGACGGGCCGCGCGCGCGAAACAACGATCGACCACCGCTGCGGGTACGACACACGACGGCCGCGACGAGGTCCGACGTCGGTACACGGAGCGTCCACTCTAGCCCTCCTCGGCTAACTTGCCTCTATGATCCGCGGAAAAATAAGCCACGCGCGCGCCCGCGCCCGCGCATACACGGATACGAGACGCACGCGCACACGCGGCGAGGCGGGCCGCGAGTTGCGCGTGATTCCTATGTATCAGCCACCTACCCGCGCACGCGCGCGAGTGTGCGTGTGTGTGTATACACGTCGTGCTCCGCCGTCACATTAAACGGAGAGCTTGAGGGATTGCGGAGCGGGTGCGTCGAGGCCTGGAGGGGGGACTGAGGACAGGGACAGAGGCCAGAAGGATCCATGTGAGAAACAATCGAGAATGGGAGAGACGCGAAGAACGACTCACGCACGAGCCGTCTAGCAAAAGAAACAGAGAGAGTGAAAGAGAAAGAGAGAGAGAAAGCACCGGGGACGTTCGCAGCTCGCTCTTAACGATAAGAGGGATAACCAAAGACGTCACGAACTCTTCGAGTTCCCGCGCCGACGCGTAGTACACGCTCTCGCCAGGCGCATCCCCTCGTTCGCTTCTTTCCTGGCACACACGCTACAATGCCCAGCCACGCGAGCTGTGTGAAACGCATTGCACACCCACGCGTATATATCGAGCCGTATAACTTGGAGGAAAGATAGATAAATATACGTACGTGCATGTCCACACACGTGTATATTTGTATATTTTCTCTTCGAGTATACACATGCTATATCAATTTATTTAGGCGTGCAGAAATATATTTATGTACGTGTCCATACGCGTAGTTCGTATTTACGGGCTTGGTGTATACATGTATAGTCTTGAACGACTGTCACGCCGCTTCGACTTTTACCGACAGTGTCGCGTGGGTATATCATCAAGGCGGCACGTCACAATAATTTTCTCGAGGACCGCGAACACGTGCCCGTAGAGCCGTACGGGAACGATTGCTTGTCCTCGCGTACGTAAACTCGCACAGTCGCGTGAGTTCCCAGTCTCGCGTTCGATCGACAATGCCACGCTGGTCTCATTTCGTGGAACGATAATCCCCGATATTGGGAATTTTTCGTCGAATATGATAATGAGGATTGGCGAGGATTCGCCCGCAGCTTCACGGGAGTATCGAGAACGAATCGTCTCTAGATCTTCGTGGCTTTCTTCAGGATATCTTAGAAAAGACATGGCTTGACGTAGCAATGGCGCAATCGATGTTTTTGTTCCGTTTGCCTGCTATTGCTTTTGGGAACGAGAACAAATGCGGCAATCGCTAGAGACTCGGGCGTTGATCGACGATGTCTTTAAGCGAACCATCGATGCTCGCACAGCACGTCAAGTTTTCTTCGGAGTTAGCGCGCTGTTTTCTTGTCACACACGCGCTGGAAAAGCTTTCTCATGCCCACCCTCAGCGCTACGAGTGCGCGACGATCGACACGGCCGAGTTCTCGGACACCCACGTGGGCTTTTTTCTTCTTTTTTTTTCTCGATGCTTGAGAATATCGACGAGAAACGGGGAAGCCCGAGCTCGACCCAACCGCTCATTGAGCCGCGAGAACTCGAAACCATTCGCTTGAATTGTTGCGAAGAGCGCCTTGTTGTCGCAGAAGCGTCCCGGTTAACCCTGCATGCTGCTTTGACGTACGGCAATGCTCGCGAAGTCACGTGGGTCGCGGGTATTGCTTTCTTCTTTCTTTTTTCTCAATTATTGAATCTTTTGGTCTAAACAAAAATATTTCAAGGGGTTACCATATGAAAAATTCACCATATCTTCCTTGGGAGCGAAATTTGTCCGTTTTCGTTTGGCGGTAAAATTTTGATGTTTCTCTTGGCTTCAGGAGTAATTCTGTTGATTGTTCTTAGGGGGCAGCATTCGACTGTTTGAGAGCAAAATTTGTATATTTTTGTTTTTCAGGAGCCAAATTTGCTAATTGTTTCATTTCGTTACCAAATATGCTTATTAGTATTGAAAAGCAAACGTTTTTAATTATTCATTGGCAGAATTGAGTTGTCCATTAGCGGAAGATGCTAATTACTCACGTGCGATAAAACTTGTCGATTATTCTTGAGGAGCACAATTTTCCAATTGTTCATTAACAGGTTGGTAAAATGGGCTGGTGAGTTAGTAACGGCACAATGTGCCAACTGGTTTTCGGATGAAAAGTTCATCGGGTATTATTTACGTGCGAAATTTGCCTATCGTTTATTGGGACAAAATTGGCTGATTATTCTTTAAAGGGTTAGGCTACCGTAACGGGTATAAAATCATGTGCGAATTTAACAATTTTTTTTCGTATGACAAAGTAATTCACTCATAAAATTAATTACACATCTATTTAGTATGAATATCAAAATGTTAGATTTTTTTTCCGATCTACAATTGGGTCGACTACTAATATTTTCTTTTGTTACACATCACAATTTTTTATCTAGAAGAAAAAACAAAAATTCTTGTCAATCTACATTAGAATACCTAGAGAAGTACGTACGGAATTTGAAAAATATTGTTTTATTCAAAAGTTGTAGGTATCTGAATGAATTTTCAGTGAAAAATTTCGTATAAAACTGCTCATAAAATGAAAAGTTTCCGATTAATCAGAAATTCCGTACGTTCTTCTCTGCAAAACGCAATTAGGAACATAGCTTTTAAATTTTGAGTAAATCGAGTGAAAATTGTTGAAGTTATTTGTCACGCCAATTGGAAAAAGCTGTTTCGAGAAAAACGCGTTTAAAGTTTTAAATACTCCATGGTCGTGCCAGAGGTGGGCTTACGTTATACGCTCAAAGTCGGTGAAAAAAAATGTCTTGCTATAAATCAAATAGTAACTTATTCTTATGATGATAAAGCACCGTTTTAGCGAGGAAAAAATCGTTTTTTTTTTCAAAATTCTACTGTGGCCATACCCCTTAAACATTTTTTGGATTATTCTTCTGAAAACAAATTGGCGATTCTTCTTTAGGAACACAATTTGCGTTCTTCTTTATAAGAAAAAAATGTCTTCAAAAACGAATTTGACCAATTTTTGCGGTCTCAATGACCACATTCAATTAAAAAAAAGAATTATTGACAAAGGCGAATGATTATTTTTCAACGGCGTACAAATTTTGGGCTATAGATTCTCTTTCGACCAATATTTAAAAAAAATGGTCAACCATAATAAAACGAAGAGCTCCAATTTGTGTAAAATCTGAATCGCTTGGCCGCTTTTCGTGAAATTCATCGTCTCCTCATCAAATTTGATTGAAGTATAATCTAGAATAGGTCGATCTTCCAGAAATTGCAAATATCGTCCGACCTGTACAATTTTATTGATAAAATAAAAAAAGGTCATAAGTCACAAAGTGGTGGCATTTACAACCAGAGATAGACCTAAATGTGTAACGTCTCAAATAGCAGTTGGCCAATGTCAATTTATTTAAGTTGACTATCGCAGAACGTCCTTCACGAAAAAAAAACGATACAAGGAACATCGTGGGAAAATCAATACTTGCTTATTTTATTTGCTTTCTAATTGCATTTTTGTCAATCAGTTGCCATCATAACCTTTATTATTGATATTTATCTGTATTACAATTGTATATTTACGGTAATTGTGGACGGAGCGTAAAGCATGAACTATTTTACAAACGATTTTTGATTCTCGATCGGTCGATTCGAACTCTAGCAATATATTCCAGCACGTTATCACGTTTCTGGAACATTTTTTTTTCAGTTCTTCGTACATTCGATTAGTTCAAGCTCCGACTGAAAAACGGAGGATGATATGCGTTTTAGAACTCGTCGAGTGTTTCCGACGCGACTTATGTGCAAAAGAATATAATGTATAAAGTCCGAACAGCCGTACATGAAAATGTGCGAATGATGGCAGGTTCCAACAGTGACCCAGTGTTGACAATAATTCCTAAATATTTCCAGTTATAATTTTCCTCAATTGAGAAAACGGAAATGGGCGAATTGAGGAAAAAACATTGTTGCCTTCATGATTTGAAAGTGTGGATTGTCTTCTGGCCAGGATTAGTCGTATTGGTTAACGTTTGCAGATATGTATGTTCGTACACGCCTTGGAACTTTTAGGCTGGGTCCACACTATGCGGTTCTACCGGAGCGTTTTTCCCCGGATCTATGATGTTTGCATAGTTCAAGACTTATATTACACTGTAGATCCGGCAAAAAACGCGCCGGTAGAACCGCATAGTACGGACCCAGCCTTGTTCTCCAACGAAAGTATATTTAATGATTTCGACACGTCAACTTTAATAGGATACCTCGCAAAGACTGAAAAATACGTTCGATCTGTTTTTCTTCAGAATACTAGGGAAAATCTGTATCGAAAATCTCGATTGAGAATGTTTACATTATTTTGGTAATGAAAAAACTGTATTAATTAGTAAATTGTAAATAATAACAATCGTAAATTGTATTAATTTACGAACACTTCCGAGACGAGTGTTACATTTTTCGACAATCGTTGATGTTCGAAAAAATATTTTTTCCCTCACTATTTTTCAATCTAGTGTCCGAATATAACTGCGATCTTTAAAGCAGTGTAACCATCAGTCGTTTTAAATTTTGCAACCTTTTTTCGTCGTAATTGGGGGGGGGGGGGGGGGGGGGGGTGGAGAGAAAAATAATCCTGAAAATATCTCTGCTTCGGGTGCTTTAAAGTGTAAACGTTAAAGAGAGTATTCAACGATTAAGAACGTGCAAAAGAAAAAAATATCATTTTACTCCCCCATTTGAGAAATGGAGAATTTTACTAACTGCAAAATTGTGCACGATAACGGTGATGCTTCCACTTTTTTGAAATTTCTTTAAAAAGTCCCTATCACGAATTGGTCGAGGGACCATTTTTTTCACTGAGAACATTGATTTCGATTCCCGCAGTCTCTTTCGTTGCCAATAGAAATACTGTACGGTGATTTTCGAACGAAGCTTCGTAATATAATTGACTCGGGGCGATCGAATTATTTCCAGGCAGCAAATATATAACAAAAAGAAAAACTATTACTAGAGTTCCGATAAATTGTCCATAAGCAATTTAACGCAATCACGAGCATAGGACGTGTGCTTCTCTGAAAGTAACCGTGTTTGTGCGTGCTCATAAAACAGGAAATTAAAAAATAATTCGATGTTCATTGATTGTTAAAAAATTCAAAAAATTTAAGTCCTCGCGCTCGACGCAAGGGAGATATTTATGCAAACGCGGTAAGGATAAAATCTTTGACGTGTGCGAGTGCCACGATTCGAATCTATAATAATAAGGCAAACTAATTTAGTTTTGGCAATTTTTCAGTTCATTCAACAAGTTATAACGTGCGATCTAAGAGTGAGATGATGAAGAATAAGGATGACAAAAAGAAACAACTCGAGTGTAACATTTTTGCATAGAGTTGCGAACTATAACATTTCAAAGCCTATATCTTCATTGTAAATAATTTTACGAGAGCGCCTATCTAATGGAATAATATTAGCGATGGACCGTCCGCGTTGCATGTTGCTCAAGGATAGGCCAAAAGTCTTCGCATCCTTTTATCCCGAATTTATTAACCGAGCCCGTGATCCTCGAAGAATCCCTGAGGAGTCTCCTCCTGCAATCAAAAGTAGTGAAATGTTCATTAACGCCGAAACCAGATTAAAATCACTAAATACATATGAATGTATATATATGTATATATATCGATTGTCAGTCATTATATGAAGAGGGATCGATTACTTTGACGCTGCAAATTATATTTACATCTCTATGAGCATATTAACAAGAAATATTATGAATAAACAATACACGTACCTACTCTGTGTAACAAGTTATCTTCTTGTTGCAGCTTCAAATGGTGAACCCTTTTCATATATAACGAATATGTAAAAACAATCGTTTTGGTTTTTTTCTTAAAAAAAAAACTCTCACACAAACTTTCGCATATTTCACAACAATAATATTTGCAATTCATCTCAGCGTAGCCACTTTATCGCATGCTCTCGGGGTAGCAAAAGCTCCATTGTTTTTTTTGCCCGTACCCTTCTCGGCAAGAACATGGCGTCTTTTTTTTAAATTTTATACTTATGTACACGTGTAATATCAATGAACGAAATTTTCATCAAATTGTCGAACGGTTGCAAAGAATAACGTGAAGTAAAAACAAAACTATTTTGTAGAGAAAGTTTTATTGTACACGCCCATGTGCTATGCAGTCTCTTTTTTTGTACATTCGAAACGACTGCAATTGTTCGTACATAATGTTCGTACATGTGTGTGTGGGGTGGGGTGGGGTATATATATATATATACACACACACACACACACACACACTCCAACCTACCGCACACACACGGGAAAATGAGAATTCTACGAATGCAAAAATTTCTCATTCGCGGCAGAAACTTGCGCATATTGGATGTCGCATGATGTCGAGGCTTAAAATTAATTCCGCAACAGTCGGTCGAACTATGGCTTCATTAATCTCTTTTGCGCTAATTTACCAATAATTTGTTTTTTTCCGAGTCTCCCACTTTTCCTCTCACTCTCTCCTTTCCGTAGGCTCTATATTTCTCTTTCACCTTTTAAAATCTGTATTCCCTAGAGCGCGCTATGCGGGAACGTACGGTTTTATAGCTATCGTTTATTATATAAAAATGTCGTTTGTTGTCTACGTGGAATATTTGTAAGCTTGCACAATCATTTCTTTAACGCATCGGATGGACAAACCTGCAAACGATTGCTACAATTATCCGCGCTAAAATGGCAATATGTATATTCACGTTTATATACGTATGTGTAAATATATTACTTTTTCTTAAAGTTTCCTACAGCTCGGTGATAATCTGTACAAAAATATGACAAAGACCATTGACTGTATCAGGCTTGTGGTCCGCTCGTCGGTTCGTACGATATCGCAAAAGAGATTTCTTTAAACCGGAGAAATGATGAAACAAAATAGAAAGATTTTTGAAAAATTCAGCTAAAAAGTAAACGCGAAAAAATAACGTTTATACGTAAAACGTAGAGATGTGCGACGGCATCGTTCGGCAGATGAATTATTGTTGAAGAAGTTGGTGGTCTTGGCGGTTCAGTTTGGTTGATGCAGGCGCACACGAAGTAGTGGAGCGCCTATAAAAGCCCTATTTCCCGCAGAGCACCTTCGACAGCTTCGTCCTTCCACAAACAAAACAAACACTAACTAGTTTTCCGTTCGTGCTCGCTTCGACACTGCAGCTTTTATAATACAGCCTCAATCGCATCGATATTTCCTTGCTTATTTAAATAAAATGAAAAAAAAAAAAAAAAAAAAAAAAAAAAAAAAAAAAAAAAAAAAAAAAAGCCGGGACACAATAACTGCACGAGAAAAAGAGCTACATCGAACAAAACTAGCAGACAAGAAAGACACATTACATTTCACGACAAGAGAGATTATTATTATTTTTTACATTCTATATATTAAGAGTAGCATACAACGGTATGAATGTATGTTTATCATTGCTTATGAGTACAGTGAACGCCATGTAAATATTGTACATTGATAGAAGGCATATCGGTGCAGTGGACAAAAGTTGTTTTATTAGAGTTTAATTACGTGTACATGTACATAATCAGCCTACTTATATACAGCAGCATTCCCACATTAGTTAGTCATACACACGCGCGCATATATATGTATACACACATATACGCACGTGCGTACATGCATGTATACGTATACAGATGTGTATTCCGATGAGATTGAAGTTTGCATCGTCGGCATGTAATGAAGATGATTTTTTTTCAATTGCTTGAATGTCCTTTGCCGAATATTCGTTACGGAAATCCATCAATCATTCTTTCATTCGCTTATTTAGAGACTAAAAACTTAAATCGGCAAAAAAGATATTGCAAAATAATAAAAATGAGGAAATAAACATTTGAGGAAGAATTTTCGTTGCGTTTCAACGATGCAAGCTTCAAGACCATGTATTTCGTGGCAACCGCAAATCAAATTATTTTATGGTTGCATTCGCATTGCCGAAATTTTACAATTAACACGCTCGCACGACTAACGAATACATTCAACCCAATGGGGAATTGTCTTTTTTCCTCTGAAAAAGTATAACAACTCGTAAAAGCATCAATTTTTCTATTTGAGTGCATACAGTCAGGTGAAGATGCTCGAATATTCGGTAAACTGCTTATATTCTGTCTTCGTGATATATTATGGCATGATCTTTAGAGGATGGATATATTTTTTTTTAAATAATTATGCGGGTGCGACAAAGTCGATCGCAGTGTATAACGTGCTCTCGAGTCAATGCGAAACAAAAAACACTCGCGGTCCAGTAGTGTGAACGCGTGGCCGACTAGACAATTGTATATATATATATTGTTTGTTGTAATGCTTACAGGCAGATTTTTACCACTGTTACAAGCTCGAAGTTTCATTCGACATTACTGTCATTATGCGTTCACGCATGTACGAAGTTATGCTACATAAACGATTTACCCTGAACCCATAACCATTTTTCGCTAAACACTTTCTTTTTTCTTGTGGCACGGAGTAGCCTGAATGCGCTTGGGAGTACGAAACGTTGAGTACGAACATGTTTGAAGTTTCATGTAAAGGATTTATCTTCTGATTCATATTTTATTGATAATTGGGCGAATACGAGAAACAACTACTTGCGGCATGAAGATGATGAGAGAGGCTTTTTAGATTAAAGTTTCTTTAGTTGATAGCTCGTCATATTTGTTATTTGTGAAAAAGTTTCTTTAATTTATAATATCTTAAAGATGAACATTTTTGCAAAGTTTTGGAGGTTTTTCCACAGAAGTTGTCCATCGCGAATGTAGTGCAATTCATAATAAATTGCCGCGCATGGAAATATTCGCTCGTAGCGATTTTAGGCATTCAATGATGCTTGACATTTTGATTGAACGTCAATTTACATCATATCCACCGACGAGTCAGCCACAGTTTCTCTTTACTCGATGTCGATTGTAAAAACAATTTCTGTTTCGAACATTAAACTTCCCTTTGCCTGGGGTATCGAAAAATAGCGAATTGAAACAAAAATAGTTCAATACAGTTTTTATTTTTGTATTCCGTATGGGAGCTGAATTATTTATTCGTTGCTTAATTTAATCTGCGCGTAGTTAAGGCAGTTTAAAAAGTATATCTGCAAACTCAGTTGGGTAGGAAACTTTGCCAATTTTTCTTCAAGTGTAAAATTAAACAAAAAATAATTTCAATTTTTGGTCTTTGGAGCAAGAGCTATTGCTTGGTAGGAGTAAAATATTCAACTTTTTTAGAAGTAAAATTTGATAATTTATGTTCAGGCGCGAAACTGATAAATTCTTCAGCATGGAATTTTACCAATGATTTGTCCTCAGTCCCAACGACCGCATCGAGTTTCAAGAAAATAGTCGCTCAGAAATGGGAATGATTTTATTTTCAAAGGCTTAAAGTTTTTTAATTCTCGGTTCCCGTTCGAACAATATTTCAAACAAATTGTAAAACGACCCAAAACGATACACTCCTGTTTGTGTAAAATCTGAATCACTTGCTACCTTGTCGTGAAATTTCACATGGATAGTTGCAACCTCGAAGAGAGATCGTGCAATGTATCGCAATTTCCTGAGAAATAAAGTTATCAAAAAAATGTTGTGCCTATCTACGATTTTCTTAAAGCGCTTGGATCTTAAGTTTTTCCGCATTTAAGATAAATGAAGCCGTGACACATCGACGAGCATTTCGTAGCATTTCGTGCATTTCGGGTAGAGAAGAGATTTCGCATCTTATACAACTAAATAGCTTTTGATTGTTACGTGAAAAACAAGGAAATAATTGCGGAGGAACGATATTGCTCATCGTTCCGAAAAAATGCAATATCTTCAAAATCCCTACTCCCAAGAGCGAATTCAGAAATAAAAAGTTTATAAAGGAAACTCATTTTTTCTCGTGTTAGGCGAAAATGGTTAATATCGTAACGACGAAAAAATAACATAATATATTGGAGGAACCCCGTAAAGTATACCTAACCCAAGTATAGATGAATTATTTTCCAAAACCCTGTATTAAATTTACCCGCGATACTCGTTATATAAATCCATGTATATATTAATTCTTTAGAAACATTATTTCGAGTATGAAATGTAAATCAGAAAGGTGTATAGAACACACACACACACACACACACATACATACATACATACACACACACATATATATATATAAATATATGTATATATATTCATAACAAGAGGGAGGAGTAGGGGCTGTTTTTCTAAATGCTACGCACTTCTCAACTATGGTAAATAATCAGAAAGTAATTTCTGTGTATCATGACTACTTAAAAATATATTAGGATGGAGAATGAAGCTTTCTAATACGTAAATTACCCATCGTTCTTCCAATACATTAAGATACGGTTTGAAGAACACCACCTATGTACGGACATGCCCCTCTCATGGTGGTGAGGTTTGCATCGATGGAGTGCAACGAAAATTTTTCTTTAGTTTTTCATTACTTCATTTTTATCGCTATCGAAATCCTTTTTCCAAGTTTAGGTTATGGAAGCCTAGTATGGATCTCCAAAAATGTTTCAATATATTCAAAAACCTGAGTGTGCAGACGAAAAATTGGGCAATACGAAAAAAAATGTCCGTTGCGTCCCAACGATGCAAACTTCAACACCATTCCCTCTTCGTGGCAATGGCTATTTGTATCATTGTTTCTTTTGCTATATAATCACAGAAGTGCGTGCACACACGAGTCGTCCATGCATACGAGGAGTGATATTTTGTTATTGTTTGCGGTCTTGCTTATTCTTTACACAATGATGGTTGTCGTTGTTGCATTCGCTGATCAATATATATCAGTGGCATTCATCGACAATTGATTTATGGGCATTTCTATATGCACTTAACGTTTGCACATGTGTCAGTGTTGAAACGAAAACTGGTATGACTAATTTGTACAAGGGACTGTGCGAATTAGGGATGCGACGCCGTCGAAGGAATCATTTCTTCGACATCCCTTTGCCCGAAAGATTATGCATTGGTATTTCTGGACAGTATGGAAGGTCATTGTGAACTAACGATTGGCTAAGGTTACGCGTGATGACTTGAAGAAAAATGATAATTATCATTAGCTTTTAGCAGTGACAGTGTCCATCTTGGATTGGAAGCATGAACATTTTTGCAACCCACATACGCGATGACGTGTTACGATTGTATTCTGTATCTGGCATACGAAAAGAAAGATACGAAAAACGACTATAATTACTTCGGAGACGAAAGTAATGTGACTGTTTTGTAATTAGCGAATTAACAATACGTATCCTGCAAAAATTTTCATGCTCCGTCACAATTGGAAGAGCGGACGGCCTAATCCTGCCGCAGCGGAATGTGTAATACTGAGTTAAATCAAATGAAAACAAATATAATTTTCGCGTTAAACAATGATCGGAAAAGAAATGAAAACTAGAGGAAGTACAAACGAATGCATTTGAACATTGTGCAGCGATATGCGTTTTACAGCCTTGGGAGAAAATTTTACGTGTCTGTATACGATATAATTACGGAGAGCCTCTAACAAGCAAATATTGTACTTTTTGTAAAAGGCAACAAAAATAGATCGCCTATCATGACTTTCGACGAGTCAGCTTCAGTCGTTATCAGTGAAAATCCCAAAACTGGGGAATAAGAAGGGAACGAATACATCGGAACTCGAAAATCAGCGATTCAATTAGCGAATAAATGATTTTCTGTGCGTGCGCGTGTGGGTGTCTTTTTTCAACTAATGCGCACATACGCCATGCGATCACTCCCGCACATTATTTCGAGTTCGTGGCCATTTACAAGTTCGTCGTAATAGTGAAGGAGAGAGAGAGAGAGAGAGAGAGAGAGAGAGAGAGAGAGACAGAGAGACAGAGACAGAGATACAGAGAGAGAGAGAGAGAGAGAGAGAGAGAGAGAGAGAGAGAGAGAGAGAGAGAGAGATGTAGCGAGTTGAGGATTGACAAGTCACAATTCTAGGGGTTCATTGCCATAACTAACCTCCTGAAGTAGATCTTGAGCAGCGATCGCCTTCAGTACGTTCTTCTTACTCGTTTCTTGTATCTCCCCGCCGACCAACAATTCGTCCAAGATGAAATATGCCTTCTCGAAGTTGAAGATTATATCCAGTTCGCACACCTAGTACAGGGAGGCGCGTCGAGCGTAAGATAAAGATAAAAGCCGTTTAAGCGCGCGTTGAAATAACATTCTCTCTAAATATTTTCTCAAAGTTGGCGGAACGGGCGAAACTTACGCTTCCAAAGTATTTGTCCAATAATTCCACGTATCTGTGTATAATCTCTAGGGTAAGTAGCTCGTTGTCATTTTGCTCAATGGCACAACAAAAGTATAAGCTCGCGTATCTGCAACAAATTGTACATTTTCATTAACGAGTTCCTTCACTAGGTCTCGATTCTTTCGTGTGGAAATTCTATTGGAATTGCCCAAATGGCCTGTGAGTCTAACTTTTTACGTAATAAATCGAAAAGTTGCAATTTGTGGCTTCAGGAAAAACGACGAATGATCGCTCGAAGAAAACGCCTTGGCAAATTTTTTTCTGCTCCACATTTTGGAGCTGTCGCTCAACTTTCGTCTTTCCACAGCATAAATCGGCTATCTTCTCCTCTTTTCGAAGTACTAGTTATTCAGGGGAACAATTAGCTACAGGGAAAACAGTCATCTTCCTCGCACTGATGGAGGCTCAGGTGCTGTGCCATTGCATTGTGAATCGAATTACAAAATACATTTGTTTTTCAATATTAAAGTGAATTCTTCAATATAAGCTCCAAATATATCCCTTGTCGAAATATACAGTAACACTATTTGAAACTTTATGATTTGAAAGGGTTCATCTTACTAATATTATAAAATTGCAATGTCTGTCTGCGTTGGCATAGCCAGCATTTTTCCTGCGGGGGGCTAAGGGGAACTGGCCAGACAAGAAGTGGTTTTTCTTCATGATCATCTTTTTGTTCAATAAAGTTTCGCATGTTCATGTTAACTTTAATATTAAACTCTCGCGATGCCTTGAAAAATGATCAACTACTTGTTCATCATTCTTTAATCCTGTTACCAGGTTTTCAACTTTAATTTCAGTAAATACTCAATTAAATAAGTCATAGCTTTCCGTTGTTTCTGCAAATCAGACTACCACTTTTTTTGTTGGATTTTTTTTACAATATAATTATCTATGGTCAGGAGTAACAGATGAGAGAATTGGTCGTGAAGCATTGCTTTTAAGCCACTCTTTTATTTGCCCCATGGCAAAAAAACTCCTCTCACAGCCAGCAGAGCTCACTGGGAATACTATTCGTGCTTGAAAAAGTTTATATAAGTTAGGGCAGTACTCTTTGCGAATATTCTCTTTCGAAAATGAAAGTATGTTTTTCATGACCTCAGCTTCTACAGCCGTGTATCAATTAGTACGATTTAAAAATAATTATTGACAAAATCATCTCATTCTTCATATTCAATTTGAAAAATGCGTTAACTGCATGAGCTAACGATAGATTCTCAAATGGGCGTTTGAGATTTACAATGATATTATCTATTCCTTGGTAGCGAATGTTGGTCTTCCAGTATTCTTCTGGTTGTGTAACAGCCGGCGAATGTAATGTATTTCTTTTGCCCACGGTTAACTTAATTGTAAAATCTGAATACCTATTTAATTTATGTAACGAAATAGATACGTATTATACAAGTTACAAAATGATGACAAAAGAGTTCAAATTTGACTAAAATATTTCTTCACGCTTGCTCACGTGAAACATAGAATTAATCAATTATTTGAATTTAATTATTTTGGATCCATTATCTTTTGCGAGCACTGGGATCTTTGGGGGGGGGGGGGGGGGGTTGCCCCCTCCTGGCTATGTCAATGTCTGTCTGTACATTCGTTTTATCAGACTACAATTATGCTGGCAGGATAGGAATAAAGTACCGAGATGATATTTATGATTTTTGAAAATGCCGTCTGCCTGTTTCAGCCAAGTTGGCATGAAAACGTCCAAAGCGATTTTCCTAAACCCTCGGTATGCGAGAAGCTTTCAGAAGTTGAGAAAATGCAAAGTTCTTTTTACATTGACGTTGGCTCACGATACCTTTGGGCATTCATAGGGAAGCTCTGCAGTAAATGCTTAATGTAAAACAATTTCATATGCATTGACCGTTATCTGACTCAATTTTTTTTTCTTGCCATGTCGCTATGTATTGGGAATAAATTTTAGAGAAGAGGGTTTTTTTTCGCTACATAAAAAACGCGCTTTCCTTCAATATGTGAAAACGTATTTTTCATAATGACCCTGGAATGACCCTTGATATCATGAGCCTAAAATGCTTTCCTCACAATACGCATGAATCAAATATCCAATACACGTGCATGCCAAACTGCTGGGGAAAGCTAGTTCTTTCTAATATTCTTAAGGCAAAGTAGAAGGTGTACGACGCGACATATGAGTGTGAGAGAGATAGTTAAAATTTTCGAACAGAGATTTCTCCAAGATGAATAATATTTAGGACATAAGAAAATCGTCAAGCTCTGAGGCAGAGAATTCTCCAGAGCCTGATGCTTCGTTTTTCCTTAAAAAACGTTGACCATCTATGAGAAAACTTGGTTGGAAGATTCGTGAGGTTATGATGACCTTGTACATGCCCTTAATCGTTGAAACTGTTAAGCATCGAGGAATAAGAGCATAACCTTAAAATTTTCGAATAGGCTTTTACATACTATAGTGATACATCTCTTAAGGTGTTTCATCAAAATTGCATTTTTTCACAGTTGAAAGGCATTTTCAAAACACCAAAATCTTGTATAAAGAGGAATTTATTGACTTCTGCGACAACACAAAGAATCATCTGACCAGTAATCTCTCGAGTACGACATACCTCTTGTAAACAACCTTAACATCCTTCCACTCCAAGAAACTAGACATTTTTGGCTTGCGTGCCAGTATCGTTGTGATCAACTCCCTCGTGATTTTTTTCTTCAGTTTGTCGGGGTGGGCGACATACCATTTCTGCAATCGCAATTTGCCTTGACGGCTGAACAGTAACATGAATTGCATCTGGAAAAAAGGTAAAAAATGATCAATGTCATGAAAGCGCAATGGAGAATAAGAGCTGAGAAGAGGTTTGGGAAACGCTCACCATCGTTGCGAGAGTTTCGAGGTGTCCTGTGTGCGGTCTATTATCGTACGCTTCTATCGCGAAGAAGCACTACCATTTGGTAAATAAATCAGGTACCCGCTCATTAATGGCCCGCACGCTCCTTTCCTGCGATACGTATGGCTACCAAGCTACGAACTACTCGAATAACGAATCACACGCGGAAATCTCGATAAAGAAAAGAACTGCAAGCCCCACCCATTCGCGGCTGAGGTGCGCACTTGACTTTCACAACGATATCATCGGAAAAATGATTTAACTCTGATGTGGAGAAGGCTTCGCGTCCAGTACCGGAGCTTTGTTGTAATGATTAAAACTGCATGAAATCACAATATTGTGCACATCAATTGCATCGGTTGCAACGCATATGGGGCGATGACATTTCAGCGCCAAAATGGAGAAAAATTCACACAGTTCCCCCGCAGTGTTACTAGGCCCGCTGGAACGATGTATAGTGCGATCACCCAAAAAAAATTGTGTTTGTTTATATATGTACCGAGAGATCCAATCGGATATGATGATGGGCCTAACAGGTCTGGTAACGACCACGATTTGGTAGGTACGCTTGGCCCACGGTCTTAACATACAGGCCGGGAAACGAAGTCCGATTTGAATGGAGCCGGGTGGTACCGTTGCACGATGCACGTTTTATTCCGCTAGCCGCCACATGCGTCGCTGCTATCGGAGGGTACCCACCACCCACGGTCTTCTGTGATCTCACCCTTCCCCCCTTGCCGCTTATTATTTCCCGTGTTGGCAAGTGAACCATAACCTCGGTCCGTGTATCATCCCATGCTCTCTTGAAGTATTTCTTTAATGAACTCGAATACTTAACAGTTAATTAATTTTCGTCTATAATCAAGTAAAAATACATCGCCGTATACTGGTAAAATTGAAGAAGATAATGACCCGATTAATACCATTTTACTAATGCAGAAAAACCCAAAACAAAATAAATCAATAATTACAAAGCAAATATGCATTTAATTTCGGAACGTACATTATGTACATAATTTTTACTTACTGCCATTAATTAATCCGAAGAATGTAGAACTGGAAAAGAGCGAAAATAAAAAACCTTGTTTAAGGTGGTTCTGTAGTTTTGGTCAAATCTTAGGAATATGCCGAAATCTGAGTATGGTGTAGATATGACCTTCATGGACTGATGCCCAAAAATTCAATTCGATTCACCGTTTAGTTCATGAGATAATGGCAATTAAATATGGGTATTTTTGTACGCGATCCCTATAGGCCTCCGAAGTAACTTTCGTGGTGGCGCCGCGCAATGGCTGCCGGTGGCAAAACTTGGATTGGCGCATGGCGCGCCGTGAGCAACAATGAGCAACCCAACGCAACTTCTCCTTCTCAAACAGCTGCGAGACTTAGACGCTCAAAAACGCGATGCAGCCGTTCGTCAATTAAAGATGGACGATTTTATTTTAAAAAAATATTTTAAAAGCCATTCGACTTTTTTCAGGTGTTTAAACACACACACACACGCGCGCGCACGCACGCACGCACACACACACATATATAAATATACAGGGTGGACGGAACATTGACGTCCAAAAATAAAATTTAGGTCCCTTGTATCCTGGGGTATCCGAATAACCCCCATGTATGTGCCGCGACTTTTCATAGTTTTCGAGTTATGAGATTTCGAGAATTTTCGACCTGACCAATTAAAAAAAAATCTAAAAAAAAGTAGAAGACTGTCGAGATTTTTTTGCAACTGAATCTTCATGAGTAGTACTTTTATGCATAAAATAATCAGCTTCGTAACTGTGATTAAAGTTATTAAAATGTTGGTCTAAAGTGAAAAATTTATGTTGGGTAAATTATGACTTAAATTTTCAACTTTAAGTTAAACATCTAAACAGGTGACTTCATGGTTCCTAATTAGGCCTCAAGAATGCGCCAGACTCTCAGCTTTCATAATCATTAAAAAATAGCAGTACTTAATAGGGGTACTTTGGCTACAATTGACCTTCAAAGACAGCGAGGTGGAAAATTTTTAAATTAGCCATCTGATTAAAAAAAATTGCCCATTTTATAATTCCTAAGGTTATTTAGTTTGTTAACTAACCAAAAATGACTGCAGGAAAGCTAAGATTTAAACTCTTAGAGGTTTATTTTTTTTAGTTCAATTCAAGTTTAATGAATTTTGCGCCATCCGTTCTTGTAACGAGAACGGATCGCGCAAAATTCATTAAACTTAAATTAAACTAAAAAAAATAAACCTCCAAATGTTTCAATCTTAGCTTTCCCTGCAGTCATTTTTGGTTAGTTAACAAACTAAATAGCCTTAGGAATGATGAAATGGGCAAATTTTTTTTTTAATCAGATGGCTAATTATAAGAATTTTCCACCTCGCTGTCATTGAAGGTCAATTGTAGCCAAAGTAGCCCTATCAAGTACTACTATTTTTAATGATTATGAAAGCTGATAGTCTGGCGCATTCTTAGGGCCTAATTAGGAACCATGAAGTCACCTGTTTAAATTTTTAATTTAAAGTTGAAAATTTAAGTCATAATTTACCGAACGTAAATTTTTCACTTTAGACCAACATTTTGATAACTTTCATCACAGTTACGAACCTGATTATTTTATGCATAAAAGTACTACTCATAAAGATTCAGTTGCAAAAAAAAATCTCGATAGTCTTCTACTTTTTTAAAAGATTTTTTTTCAATTGGTCAGGTCGAAAATTCTCAAAAATGCAGTAAAAAATTCATAACTCGAAAACTATGAAAAGTCGCGCGACATACATGGGGGTTATTCGGATACCCCACGATACAAGGGACCTAAATTTTATTTTTAGACGTCAATGTTCCGGCCACCGTGTATGTATATATATATATATATATATATATATATATTTCAACGTTAATATGTATGTCAAATTTTAATATATATTTATGTATTTTTTTAATCCCGGGGAAAAAAGTTCATATCTGAATATATCTGAATGTATCTGAATCATATCTGTAGAATCAGATATGATCAGACAAGAAAAATGGCCAGGTCTGATCATGTAATGTCATGACGGATCATGTATGCTTATATCTGAGCATGTATGATCATAACAGAGCCATTTTTATAATTTCGAAAGCAGACCCATCCATATTGCAGCAGGTCTGACCAGATCCAATCCGTAGACAAGATCTGATCTTGTTGGACCAGATCTGATTTTTTTGGGCCAGATCTGATCATGTCGGACAGATCTAATCTTATTAGACCAAATCTGATCTTGTCAGACCGATTTGATCCTACCGGACCAGATCTGAATATATAAGAATAAAATACCGTGGATCCCAGTAGACCTGGACATCTATGAACAATAGACCTGCCCATATGATAGAATCATAGTTTATCTGAACCATCAGACCAGGCATGACTCCGACTATATCAGAGCAAATCTTACCCTGTTGAAACAGAGCAAACCTTATTAGGGCAGTCATGAAGATATTAAAATGTTCACATATATAGAGCGGGTTTACACGTCATCACTCGACGTGTTAATAATTAACAATATTATAGTAACTTACATGATCCCATATAATACAGTCAAGTGAGATGTCTTATCTGATGGGATATCGTTTCATATATTTAGACGTTTTCATGTGTGAACAACTGAACTGCATATACGATAAGGTATGGGTGTATAAGACTTCGTATATTTTCCAGGTTTGGTATCGTATCTGATGGAATAGAATTTTATATGAACGTACCTGCTCATATATCACATCATATATGTTCAGATATGGTTTCGCGCTGCCAACTCGCCTTGGTACTTGACCAGATAAAAACATATATGAGATCTATATAGCAGAGTCTGGTACCGTATTTGATCGGATATGATCTTATACGAACAGATACGTTCAGATATCACATAATGTATGTTCAGATACGAATTTACAGTACCAACTCTCCTTGGTACTTAGTCAGATATAAACAGATATCAGTTCATATATGGTCAGGCCAGATACCGTATTTGATCAGATATGATCTTATACATGCATATATGATGTGGAATATGATCAGACCTAATCATATATGATACTGTAAAATGTCAGATATGAATATATCTGATACATATATGACAATATCTGAAACATATATGAACATATCCACTCAGACATGAAATTTTTTTCCCGGGATGTAAAAAGGTATTGTTGATGATCTCATCCCAAAAAACCCACGTTTCGATTATCCGAACTTTTGATTGTCCGAACTAGTCTCGGTCCCAATTGGTTCGGATAATCGAGATTCTACTGTATACGTAAGGCAGGTTTGCAGTCACAAGAGTCTCGCGGTTGAGATATGAGCGTGCGGGCTCTGAGTGTAGACGACGCGGGTTCGATCCCCGGTAGCAATGTCTTGTTTTTTTTTATTAAGCATATACGAATTAAATATCATAAATAATGCCTGAACAGGCGAGAATAGCTAAAGCGAGAGTAAGTTCGAAATTTTCTGAATATAAAATGAAGAAAAAAAAGTTGATTCACCGAGGATTGAACCCGGACCGTCAGCATCGTAATCCGTCACGCTACCAACTCAGCCACGACGCTCATTGCAAATAAAGAAACATTTATGATACACCCTTTTCCATAATGTTTACTGTTGAAAAAAAATGCCGAAACGATCGCGGCAAAGGCTCAAGATTTCTTTTTGAACCTTTCACGGTCGTTTCGGCGTTTTATTTTTCAACGCGGTTCGTCGTTAATTTTTTTAACCCGCATTTTCGGCATAAACGGGCAACCGAGAGAAAACAATGATCTTGATACATGTTTTTCACTTTGAAATTCATTTAATGCATATTCCAATCCGCAGTACGGCCGCACATATATGTCGAGCTCGATCGGACGGAAAACCTCGCTCCGTTCGCCTGTCGAGCGAGCGAGGGGCAGAGACTTTTCCCCCACCGAGCTACCCATTCGTGTTCACGCTGCTGCGATACCAACTTGAGCGGTGATCACGGACTCGCGCGGCTACAAGGGAATCTGCAACCTCGACAGAGGCGATGATCACGAAATTATACTCCCGAACTCGCCGCCGCGATTTAGCGCCATTTACGAGGCACGCCGAAAAGGGCGGCGTTGTGCATCTCCCCACTAATCTCTGCTCCTCATCCTAGAGTTTCCAGACCTGTATGTAAGACCGTGGTCCACCCACGGTCTTACATACAGGTCTTGCAACGGAGCTAAATTTTCGTGGTGGGGGTAGGCACGCTTATCGGCTTCACTTTTCGATTCACTAGGCGCCGCTACGCGTCGCTACTAGCAAGGGGAAGTAGTTTCCCCCTTACCTCTTACCGGCGAATGGGCCCAAGGTGTTTACATATGTTTTTGTGGCGCGATTGTCGAAATAACCTTTATTTGCGACCATATACCAGAAGGTTCTACGTGATTTACCGTGATACATTTTTTATCGTGTTTTTACGCATAAGTGTGAATTTTTTTTGGTAGTGTTTGCGAAAAAATGCGAAATGGCTGAGTGTTGCGCGGTTCGCAATTGTAAAACGGGGTAAAATTGTAAGCAGAAATGCTCCGTGTTTCTCGTGCCCAGAAACGTCGAACGATACAAAAAAAATGGTTTGATGCTATTCCGGGACTGAAAGAGTCTCAGTACGTGTGCGAAAAACAATTCGAAGAACGATGTGTTGTGAGACATTGGAGAAAAAAGGATGTAAATGGTCGTAATATGTGCTGGTATGAATTAATGTATTCAAAAAGTTTTCAGTTTTTTTAGATGAAAGTATTCATCTTTTTTTAATCAAGACATTTGTTTTATTGGTTTCGTATATTATGCAGTTTACATGACAGTACGGTGAATTCAGTTAGGGCAAACGGCGCATGCATTGCGTTCAGGAGAGAAAAGGACAGAAGAGCTATTTCTCTCTTCGTCGCACCGCTACTTCCCCTTGCCGTCACGCACCAGGCGGCAGAAATCGAAATAAAAAACAGAACCGCTAAGGGTGCCTACCTCCGCTACCGCCGTTGTCAGACCTGTATGTAAGACCCATATAGTATTACATATATGGTAAGACCGTGGGTCCACCATACGAAGCATGGCGGCTAGAGTGGGAGGAGTCCGATCTGTGCATTTCAAAGTGGCTACAAAAAAGTGGTCAAACAGGGATGGCGCCACTAACTCTAAGACCTCGAGAAGTAAGCTGAGTATCCATAGAGGCTAGAGTGGGAGGAGTCCGACCTGTGCATTTCAAAGTGGCTACAAAAATGTGGTCACACAGCGATGGCGCCACTATCTCTAAGACCTCGAGAAGTAAGCTGAGTATCGACGTCGTGTAAGAGAGATGGAAGAGGATCGAATACGCATCCTAGCCTCCATGGCAAATGCAGTAGAACCTTGCTTATCTGAGGTAATGTGGGGTGAATCTACCTCGGATTAGTGAAATCTCGGAAAATACGGAAAACGGTAGCAATATAGGACTATTCCACACATGGGCATAGCAGATTCTTCCGTTTTAGCCGAGATTCTGCGTATTATCCGAGGATACACCTAGGATAATACCCAGAAATCGAAGATCAGACAAACGAGGTTCTACTGTACCAGAAAATACGATAATATACACACAATATTCGAACAATTTGAGAATTGTTCAAATCAAATTTTCGAGACAAACTAGGCTTGATGTTGACAAGAGGACACATATATTTTATCTTTAAAGCTTTGAAACATGTTTTTATCTTGAAAACATTGAAGCAAGCAATATAGCTTCGACTTTATATTGTTATTACGGTGTTTTTGCTCAAATCGAAAAATAACTGCTGAACATTTTTTTAAATTTCTTACCTCAATGACTAATTGTAATTTCTTTCGTGTGATTTTCTTTTTATTTTCATTCAAATATGTTATCGTCAGAATAATCGCGTTACCGATTCGCTGATTGCGAGTTTTAATATACACAGATCGCAAAGCATTGTTCTTTGATAGCAGGGGATTTATTTACCGTCGTATTTACCTAAGAAAATAAAAATTGATTTAAGAAAAAAAGCATCAGTATTATTTAAGACATTTTCTACCGCTCATTGTACAATTAAACACTGTTACAATAAAAATATTTTTCTATCACTACGCATTGCATTATTATTAGTTTCGACCTTTTTCACCGTTAATTATGCAACTAATGCATATTGTTCATTGGGCATTGCTCTATTAAAAATATTCTTCTATCTTTATACATTTACGGAGTTCTCTCTGGTAAATATCATTTTACATCTCTCTCGCACGCAGCCCACTTCTCAAGTATCATTCTGCCTCATGCACAGCTCACTTCTCATTATTTACTTGTTCCGTCTCTGTCACACGCAGCTCAATTCTCGAGGTCTTAGCAATAATGGCGCCATCCCTGTTTGACCACATTTTTATAGCCACTTTTTGCAAGTCTCTCCATAAGAGATCGGACTCCTCCCACTCTAGCCTCCCTGCCCTATAGTCTCCTTGGTATATAACATGGAGCCTAGATACCAGGATGTTCAGCAGCAATGCAAAGGCGCTGAAAAAAGCGTCCCCGAAAATGTCCCGAAGTGATGGCGCTGGGGTGCAGCGGCACCTACATTATAGTAATATATTGGTCAACGAGGTGAAAGTGATCGGATGAGTTTCTAACCTCACGACAGACTGATCGTGACATCAAACGTCGAAATATCCGCCGATTCATAATTTCCTCATGACGGTTCAGAAAAAAACGCAAAAGCGAGAAAAGATATCAAACTCAAATTCAAAATGGCGGCGATACAGCCTATCTAGAAAAACGTGTTTTTTTTACATATAGCTTCACGAGAGAACGGTTTTCTCGTAAAATATAAGACCTGAAACAAAAACCAAAAAAATGATAATTTATATATTATTAGCTATGAGACTACCTAGAAATTTGCTTTCAAATTTTGCAAAAGTAGCGAACTTTGAAGGAAATAAATCGATTTTTTGCCAAAAAAAGCAGTAAATTCTTTATAAAAAGAAGTTTACATTTAATCAAAAAACGGCTACGTACTCCCATAAAGAATATGATTGTGAAGCTGCTATCAAAATTTCAAATCGATGCATGCAGAGGTGGTCGAGTAATCCGTCTTCCGAGATTGAAAAAAGTGGTTTCGAGATAAACGCGTTTAAAGTTGTACGAGCAACTGAGCGCGCGCTCCGAGGCGCTGCGGCCAAATCGATAATTGAACCTTTAAATTTAAAAAATCGCTACAGGACCAATTGCATATTGTGTTTATGACAACAAAGTATATTTAGGCAAGAAAACGTCTTTTCAAAATCCTAGAGTGGTGTTATCCCTTAACACGAATGAGGGTTAGGTACATCATCTGTGACCTGTCTTAGATGCACCCATGTTTAGCGTATATCTATATACATGTAGGTGCCAGAGCACCCCAGCGCCATCATTTCTTGTTCTCGTTTTGGGGACGAGTTGAAAGGCCTCGCTGAACCTCCTGGTATCTAGGCTCCATGGTATATAAAGCCGACTTTCGCCATAACCCCTAAACTTTGACACTTTCTGATTCTCTACGAGGAATTTCTTATCAGTGTTCAGTGATTTACAAGATGATCAAAGACATCGATGTTCCTGCATCACAATCTTGAAGCGTCGTGTTCGTTTCGGCACTATTTCCTTTCCAGAGATCGTGCGTATATCGCGTACGTGAAGAATAGAAGAATAGAAGAAAAACATGAACTGAACAATACCCCTCAAAAAATGAACTTGTAGACGACAATTACCCGAGATGCCGTTTCTGGAAGAGATCGTCAGCGCTTGGAGTCTTCGACTTTACTCGCTGCTTCATCTGACAAATTTTACGTTCTTTCTGTCGAACAAACCTCGTTACGAAGAAACGAATAAAGACAGTCATGCCAGTCATGGATTCTCGTCACTCGTTGTATTCACGATATGGCTCTTACTGTACTATGCTTACAAGAAGTTTCTGAACGTACGTATGTATTATCGTTTACAATCTCTTTTCTATACCGTCTCGCGTTTGTTAACAATCGCGATTTTTTTTCCCCGAAGAACAGCTGGTCCTGCGGCAAATGAAATACCCGCTGATCAAGAGAAAACGATTGATCGAGGGACTCTGGTGCTGTAGTTTCTCCATCTGCAGCATGTTTTTTCTTACGTACTTTGAATATGAGAAACGAGACTGTCCCTGGGGCAGGTACAACGACTATCAGCCGGTCTTTTTGATACACAAGACTTTCTATCTTCACCAAGCTGCAGTAGAAGCATTCTCGCATGGGAGCTGGCTCCGGGGATGGGCCAGCCAACTTTTTGCCTCCAGTATGCCTGCTCCATCATCCCAGAAGTATATAAAATATATATATATATATTTTTTTACTTCCTAAGTTCCAATTATACCCTCATAAGTTTTTATGTATTACCCTTCCAGATTGCACCCTCTCCCATCACTCCCTAACTGGACTGCGCTAAGCTTATCCAACGTCTGTCACGTCCGCAGCCATCTTAAGTTACCCTATATCATATTTTCCATGGGTACGAGGAAACTGTGGAAAACGCTCACCAGGGTACAGCACCCCGTACACTTATTTTTTTCTGGTGCACAAATTTTCACTTGATTATCTGCCCTAAGGTTTCAGAAATATGGGGCTTTCGCTCACTGGTTGGTGTGTTAGCCGGTGCATGGCTAAGCGGTCACCCCTCCGAGTATCAGCCATGCATCCTGCTGCTCAGCTCGAAGAATCGCCAGAGCTGAACCCTGACCACATATCCACCAGTGTCAGCATTGTCCCAGAAGAATTTATTGGTTTGTTCCAGTTGTACAGGGTCTTCCCCTTTTTACGAGCCTCAATCTGCCTCCATTTCGTTCTACCTCCATTCCACATTTCCTCTCAACCCCCAATTCCACAACTCTCATGTACCTCCATTCCACACCCCACTTCACCTTGCGGCCACAGACGTCCCCCTCTGTAACGTGTTCACCATGACATCTGCCATGGGCATAGGGAAACTGCGGAAAACCTATACTGATACAGCCGGTTCCACGTTCGCCTCCCGGTCACAGAACTAGTTTTCTTATGCCGAGAAATGTCGAAGAAAAACATTTCACGACAAAAGTGATGCGGCTGGGATTCGAACCTGTGACCTCTCGATTCGCTGGCCTCCACGCTAACCACTAGACCGACGCACCGGGTATCGTCCCAGAAGCATTTTCAGAGCGTATCACATTGATGGAAGACTGCTCGCTTGGTATTTGCATTTTTTCGTTTATTTACCCATTAAAAATATCTCTGACTGTCATCAGTATGTTGGGAATGGATTTTAGAGTCGGATCGTATTGAGAGTTATTATAAAGAGAAGGTTTTTTATACATTTAACGAAACACTTTTTTTTCAATTTAAAAAACCCCCCTTTTTATACAGCTCAGTACATACCGGTAATGACATTGCGACAAAAGAGACAAATATTGAGGAAGGTAGTGATTGAAGCAAATGCATTTGCTTTGCATTGACAGGGTGTCTACCAACCTGAAAAGTCATAAAAAATCTTAAATGTCATGAAATTACACTCGACCCTGAAAAAGTCATGAAATGTCATGAAAAATTACCAGTCTGCCTGAATTATTATACCCTACTAAATTATCGTTGAGGCTATATTCAATATGAACTAACTTTGTGGTACTTGTCGATAGAGAAGCAAATATCGAATCGATGGAAAATAAAATAGAAGAAAGTAAAAGAAAATGATGCGTTATCTCAACATATTAGTTTTTCTTTGTTATTCGTGTAAAGCAACTAGATGATATTACTCAAAGTTCCTAAATGTATGTAATATTTTTCTAGATGTTCCCAAAATATATTTCTTTACAGCAATCTTGTAATTATGTTTGTCTCACATTTTTTTACTACATATGGAATTGTACAGTTTGGTGACTTTTCGTTTATTCCGTATACTTTTTATTGGCATACAACACACATCTGTTTGAAAGAGCAAAATAAAAATATAAAAATTTAGAAAATCGGTCGCTCTGTAGAATCATTAAGTATATTTCTATGCCAGAAAGTCATACTAAGAGTCATTAAAAAATCCCCATTCCTTGCCTTAAAAATCCTTAAATGTCATGCAATTTCAGTTCTGGTCAAAATTAGACACTGTGATTGAGTACTTATTGGAGAGATCTGTTATAAATCCTGAACCGTATTGCAGGCTGCTGTCCTGAAAGACGTATTCTCCCTGATTCTGCTCGACAGATTAAAATGAAACCAAGTGCAGGGAAGTTCCTAAAGCGTTTATTTTCACAGGGCAATGATTTATGATAAAGCCTCTATCTACGTTCACTTCGACTTTGTTCGGACGGACAGATGGATAAAGATTCCAAAAATTGTATTCTAATCCTGCCTGCTTCATTTTGGTGTGAAAAAACGAATGTACGGACAGGCACTGCAATTTGATCATATTCGTAAGATAATGATTACTGGGAACCAACTCGGCACTGTATCTTGCCAAATAGTTTTTGTGCGAGTTAATGCAGAATGAAAAGTTCTCCAGCTTCGAAAAGTCGCTTTTATATATTGCTATAAGTTTTGTTCACATCCAGTTTTGGACTAATATGATCGTCTCTCTTCTTTTCAACTGTCTTCTGTGAAAGAAGCATTTACATCGAGTCTGTTGTTCTAAAGATGGAGATAAAAATTCGCATTTTTTTCTTGCTGTATAGGTGGTCTGACGCTATTGTCACGCTGCTGTTTTACAAATCTTGCGATATGACTCTATCGATGATCTGTAAGCTTCTTATGACCTTGTCGAGAGCGAGAGCTGCCAGAAGAGCCGCAAAATTTATATTCTTGCTGCACCTTTTCAACTGGTACGTTTTTCATTTCGATTTCATAATTTTCGTTTCCAATTGAGATGTTTACGATACTTGATTTTTTTCTAGGATTTACATACACATCTTGCTCGTACCTGGGTCTCTGCTTTTTTATAGCGACTCGAATCGCCACTTTCGGACACCGTCGTTGCTTTGGATCTGGCTAATCTGCGAGTTGTTGACTTCAGTAAGATATGCCTCTGTCTTATATCTGTACACGCCTTCATTCAGAGGTGCTCGCCCGTTTCGCTTTTCACACGTGCAAACTTCATTACGTTTATCGCTGACTCGATCATGTCTATTTACAAAAAAAGTGACTCATCTCGCGAATATTCATCGTTCATTTATTAGTTAGTTTTGGTTTTTTCTGAATTTTTTTTTGCAATTTCATATTTCTATTAATTAATCTCAACAAAGGTAAATGTGCTTGACAATTAAATCTCTGAATTACAACCCAAATGACACATAGGCTTGTAAATTATTGTTACGGTAGGAACACCTTTGTGCCTCTTTGTCGCTTTGGACAATTTTGGTTTGTTCCAGCAGGACTTTTTATTTCATTATCCCTCATATTGTTAATATGCAATAATGGTTTTTTGTAACAAGCTACAATGAGTGACAAGAGCAAGAGTTTTCCATCTCTGCTTTATGGCGTTGACATATTTTTCTATTCAATCATGGCTTTTCATCGCATTTCTTTATTCGTTTTTCATTTTAACGGATCTCTTCCATACGCAGATACGTTACAAAGAATTTGGCTGCATGTATACGAGGCAAACTCTGGAAATGACTTTATTTCCTCGGCCGAGTGAGGAAGCCGTCGAATTTGTAAATATTCTCAAGAGACACAGGAGCCACATTGACCATAATAGGTAAGTGGCGAAAGAAGGTGCTATTTTTTTTCTTAATGTGAATACTTCTTGAATACATGAATATAGAAACTGTTTTATTGTTTTTTTTAAATGTCTACTTATATTCTTGCAGGGTCGACTTCGAGCCAAGTGCGCAGAAGAGAAAGACTGAGTTGTGGCAAACAATTGTTTGTTAGTACACACATTATTTTGTCGAGAAAACAGAAATAGCTTGCGAAGGGCATGATAAAATTTTATGAACCTGGCTGTGAAACCTCGCTTTTCCTGCAATCTCAATTCGATTACTTTAACACGTCATTGTCGAGATACAAGGGAAAAATTTCGAATCCATTCGAATTTATGAATACTGGAAGAATTTCGGACTTCATTAGCTGTCTTGTATTTCTTGGATCTGCGACAAAGAAGTCATCGAATTTCCGCAAACTAAGAGTACAAATGACACAATTTTCAACGTCGCTTTCCAGTGATTAGATTCCAGTGATTCCAGTAACCCAATTAGATTTAGACAATATTTAAATCAGAAAACTCGATTCCCCCATGACTGGTTCAGAATTATCCCAATTCGGTTATAAAGTAAGAAATGTTTCTTGAAATATATACACTGATGCACGCACGACACACTAACCGATACAATTGTAATCCGTTGTTTGGTAAATATTTCCAATCGCAGCCCCACCTCAAAGTCCGTCGGAATCTTATTTCAAAGGGAGGACACCACCGCACCATGAAGGGCCGAAAAAGACTTTTGCGAATTTTTTGTCTACTAGATAATTTTTTTGGTTTGAAAAAAGTATGTTAAGTATACATTAAACTCATTGCGGGTAAATTTTTATTAAAACATGAAAATTAACAACGTTATTGAGGTATATCAGAGTCTCTGTATAAAAAATGTGGTCCAACGGTTGCATCGACAAGTTCATAATGGTTGGTCTGAAAAATAAAAATAAAAAATTTGTATGATCTATATAAATGTATTTCTCGTTGTACGTAGCCGTATGTCGAAAAAATCACAAAATCGGGGCTGTTAAAAAAAGTGTTTTCGACTAAATTTTTACTTATTTTCAGGGGCTTAAAAAATACTAAATAAAAGAGAATGCCTACGCACTATGGTGACTACTGCAGTTACGGATATCTTGATTTTTTAAAATTGAAAAGCGGACAATTATTGGTAGAGCCCGGCCAGAGAGATTTCGGCTAGGTCGAGAAAAGTCGTTTCGAGAAAAACGCGATTGAAAATTTTAGTATACGTAAATCGTTACGCTACCTGCTCTCACTAAATTGTCCGTCACTTGGTGCATTTTCAATATTTTGACTTGAACGTTTTTTCACATATTCTTGATCATGTATACTTTGACAGAATGCAAAAAAAATGGATTTTCATCCTGCCACCGGGGTGTTTCGCCTTAATGATTCTTATTATTTGAAAATGGTATAACAATGAATAATGTGGGGGGGGGGGGGGGGGAAAAAGGCTCCAAATAAACTATTACTATTGTACAAAACATGTGTGCGACTTGTTTGTCCAAATTCGATCTGGATGTTCGTTTGTTTGGGTTCCTAATACTGTAAAAAGAAATATGGTTTGAGTTTTGAGATACTATTAAGATACTATTTTCTATTTTAGTTACTATTTTCAAGTGATAACAATTGTTGAGAAAAAATTTGACCGACTTTGGGGTGGAGCCGTTTGGATACATTTTTCACCTGCTCTTCGCTTCATATGGACAACTTAAGAAAATTGTTTTTAAATCCATCAAGGCCTGTTTATCGAATGGAGTATGAAATTTCATCCAGCGAATAAATAATGAAGAATTATTTCGGCAGGTGCTGTGGCGATGAAGAAGAAGTTGAAGAAACTGCGTGATAATAAACGAGTAAAGGCTGTGGACGAAGATAGTCCAAATTTCAATAAGACTGTGGATGAAATGTATCAGCACTCATAGTTATTTGCTATATATATGTATATCTCGTGGAATTTGGATTATAAATAAATTATTTTTCGCCCACTCGGGAAATTTGTTATAAAGTACTTGCGAATGTGAATCGACGTTGGGAAATGAGAAATGGATCGCGAGCGCCTATACAAAAATCAAGTTTATTCATCAATTTTTATAGATATACACCTGTTATGTAGAAAGTTTTTTTTGTTTATCGTCTTTTACACTTTTATTATTAATACGGGGCATCGCGCCAATTGCTCGGGGTTTCATTAGTTTTTCTCTTCGCTCACGTTTTCACATGAATTTTGTCTCTAGTTACATTTTTTTTCTCCTACCGTACAATAATCTAGGATACAAATGTGGAGTGAAACAGTCGGCTCGGTGCCCCGATAACGCTGTAGTTGCACCACGCGACGTGTTTCCGTTATTCGTTCTTTTTTGTTATTCGTTTTCTTGTGTTATATGTTTTTCTTTTTTATACGGGACAGGTATTTAGAAACGCTATTTTACGAGGTACCTTTCGTTCATTAATGCCTTAACTCTGAACATTTAGTGTTTATTATTTGTTACGCAATGTCCTATATGTAGATGTATTATGAAAACTGTTCGTTGAATGTCGCAATCGTGAACGCATATATTCAGTATATTATATTGTGTACTATTTTATATTTTTTCTTCTTTTAGTCCGTGTCTCGTTGCGCACCGAAAAGCAATAAGATATCCACCAATCAATTGTTCTCGACGTATGGTGTCTAACTTTGTGTGCACGACCGATTTTCGTACCTCTTCATCCTAATACATTTGGGTACTATAAATTATAAATATAATTTATAAACATAAAATAATTGAGACAGTATTGTTGCTATAAATTTGGAAAAGACGTATTTTTGAATGAATTTTTTTTGAATGTTCTACGGTTCTTTCAGAATACGTATGTGAAGACCGTTTAATGATCCTCATGAAATTAGCCGAGTTATAGAAATGATTGTATACAGAGTAGGCTCGGACAGCGCGGTCGAGACGCAGCATCTTTAATTAAACGCGTTTCTCTCGAAACTGTGCCTTTCAAATCGGCAACCATGATATCTCCATAACCAATTGGCCGATTGAGCTCAGATTTGGCATACACCTTCGGTATATTGTTTTTCAATGTTGGTAGCAGAATTTAGTAAAAATAATTTTTTTCGTTTAACTCGTCGAATCTTCAGAAAAATAGGAGAAATTGATAATCAACGTTGAGCATGCCGCTGCTTTGTATTTTTTTTTTTCGTTCAGCTGTTACCAGACATGATAACACTCATACACATTAAGAATCTGTTTTCTTCCTCATTCATAAAAAGTTCACAACACTGGTCGCCAAATAGAGACGTTTTCCGCACATCGTTGTAAACAAACGTACAAAAAGTACACGATAGTCAATTAAAAAAAAGTGTTTGTACATATTCTCGAAGGATCAATAAACATGTGTAAAAAATCAGAAAGAAAACTGGAATAGTTCAACAGTTATTCTATCCTAAAAATCGCCTCCAATACAGCGCCCTTGACAACAATACTACCTCAATCCATGGGTGTGGGGATATATGATTTATGTCTCTTCAAATTTTGATGGGGGCGAGCGACTTTACCATCGAGCAATTGAAAAAAAAAACTCAAGTTATCAATCGCGTTGTAGTGTGCACTTTTCCATTTTTTGTCGTCGTTTGCTTCTCGCCGGTGAAAAATAAACAATGCTGTTCTATTCAAAGCACTCGGCGAGGGAACTGTTATTCGCGCATTTCGTCTACAGTATTTCAAAAATATGATGCAAAAGATGTTAGAAAAGAGTGCATTTATTGTAAACTTGTATCGATTATTATTCAGAATCGAAGCAGTACTTATTTGGAAAACCTTTTATATCGATGACATCAATCGATAGAAGCTCATTAGGTTATCATTGATCGCGTTAGCCCAATTGCACCGGATCAATCCTCGACTTTATTGGAAATTTCATTTAAACGTCCCCATATATTTTTGGCGGATTTATTCTTCCGGCCACCTCACAACGCTCAAACTATTAATTACAGGTGCAACAAGATATTGTAGAAAGTGCTCTACAAGCTCTCTACAAGGTATTGTAGAGGCCGAAGTTCTTGAAAGAATGACAAAGAGCGGGATAAAAATTGAAGAAGAATCGCCGAAAGGAATTCTTCCTAGAAATGTGGTATTTTTTTCAACTGTCATTTGAAAAATATGTTTATTCGACATCGACGAGGTACAAAAACAATAACAGCAAAAGAAAGAAGTATCGGAGACTAGAACACGATTTGTTGGTATGTGTGGTTGAAGAAAAATCGTTCAAGGACGTTCTCGCCTGTTACATTATTCTTAAAGGTGCGGCCTCATGCAGTCGCTCGTCGCTCGTTTGCAGCGATAAATCTGGTCACGTGACCCTATTTTGAATTTCCCGCGACTCAAAAAAGTAGCGACAAGTCGCCGCGTCGAATAGCAACTCTCCTCTCCCCACTCTCCTTTCCCAGCGATAAAGCTCAACATTTTCAGCTTTGTCGCTACACATCACGTGACCAGATTTGTCGCTGCAAACGAGCGACGAGCGACTGCATGAGGCCGCACCTTAATAGTGCTCACTAACGCGAGACAAAAGCTATTTTGTGAATTTGTTACGATGGCAATTGTCGTTGCAAACAAACGAACGTCATTTTCGTTTTCTTTTCATTTAAAATTCTCCTATATATGGCAGTAAATAGAGAACATACCGTACGTACAATCGATTAATGCACAATTTTTGAGCAACGAAACTATTAGATGCGGGTCCTTTGTTCGCTATTATTTCTCCTCGCTCTTGCGAATGTGCGACGATACTCGGTTTATTGATCACTTTCCCATTTGCACGACTGCGAAACTCGTTAGGAAAATTCGTTGCGGCAAATTCGCGAATGCAAGAATCTCGTGTTTAGGTTGCACTTTTTTTTGCTTTTTTTTTGATAATTACGATATCTCTTTAGACTGATTAATGAAAAGACTATCGAAATTACTACACTTTTAAAGCCGTTCTTATGAACAGAACAAAGGCAGAAAATTACGGTATTGGATCTTGCACCGTTAAAATGCAATGGACATTATATTTGCCGCTATTTTTTAAATGTAATCACCCTTGCCCCATTTTTTATAGCCGCTTTAGGCTACAGGTTTGTGACAAAATATAAAATGGTTTCATTTCGGTGTCTTCTTTCAAATTAATTTTAACTAAAGGAAAATGGGCTTTATAAAAGTAGTCAAAAATTAAGAGTCAGAGATATCGTAGTTTTCCAATTTGTCGCGTTTGCTTTGCTCGCTCTCCCAATTTTATACGATTCGACAAATCGGCGCTACATTGAATCTTCTATGATTATCATACCTATAGGCATCTCGATGCTAAGGAACGTCACACACTAGAGCATATATCGAGAGGAACGTATTTGTACACTTGAAATTAACTCGTATACGCGCGATATCAACATTTTTCCTGAATTAATTTGATTCGAGATGAACGGAGCTTGTCGTTTGAAAGAAATTTTACTTGTGTCTGATAAAATCAATTCGCGACCATTTTTTTTCGATTCGATTAATTTTTTGTATGTTATTAAAGTTTGTATGCGAGAAAAATAGGATTTTGCTGCGAAACTCCAATTAATAATATTTATCAATTCATCGCGATCTGTCGACCATATATAATAATATTCCAATAACTTGACCAGCAGCGTTTTCGTTAGCGTAAAAAAATGTTTCGAACACACAAATTTTCCTTTAATACATAATCCATTTTTTCTCGATTTGTTCTCCATCTTTTCTCGGCTTCGTGGTATAATTATGTACTGGTAAGTGTCCATTGGTACTTTTCTACACGTATAAATGAATAGTAATTTTTTTCTCGATGTCTATCGTAAATGGAAAGAATTTGATATTCATTTTTCTCTGCCGCGCAATACGAAAGGAGGATGAAAGCTATAACTCTTGCTCCGATATGTTGTGACACAGACGATACGGTGAGGCGAAATACACGACGTACATATTTTCGTCAGCGCTTATTCAAATCGATTACCCTATTCCACATACATATACTCGGCATATTTCGTACCGCGCTTGATAACATTCTTTGTTCTAACTTGTCTCTCAATTTTTATCGTTAATATTTTCTTCTCACATCCCGTCCTTTATTACTAAAAATTTTGCATTCGGGAGACGTTCTTCTTTTTCCTATATTTGTCAAGTGTGTGGGCAATATATTATTGCACATCGTCGATGGATCGATCGTGGCATTTATACATATATGATAAAATGCGTGGCGAGCTGTTTTTTTTAGTTGCGTATAAATAGTTGATGGTATCCGTTTTCGCAGTTCAGATTGAATTAAGTCACTGGAAGACGTACTTACAAATTATACGTCAGTGACTTCTTATGTTACTTATAATTAATATGTTGTGTGTCCTGCGGGTTGGAGCTCATGTATATGTTTGTATGTGTAAAGGGTGTCTCAAAATGACCTGGAATTCAAATTTATTAATAAAACGTATTATTTATTTAAAAAGTACCAATACGTTTATTTTAATATAAGGTATAAACATGGAGGTTATGTGTGAAACACAATATCTGATCAATGGCCGCCTAGTCCCTGTTTGCAAACGTTCTTTTGACAAAATGTTCAATAACATTTTGGCATAATTGCGGACTAATTTCATTAATGGTGCGTCCAATTGCTTTCTTGAGCTCCGGAATGGTCTGTGGATCATTGGCATACACTTTTCCTTTCAGAAAATCCCAAAGAAAGAAGTCCAATGGCGTCAAATCGCACGAACTTGGAAACTAATTCACATCGCCGCGGCGCGACATAACAGGACCATGTCTGCATTGTTTCGCCCGCAGTGTGGTAGGTTGCGCCATCTCCTTGAAAGAATATGTCTTCCAAATCCATGCCGTTTATGCCATTTATGTTGCACACATAACCTCTATGTTTGTACCTTATATGAGAATTTAAATATTCGTACTTTTCAAATAAATAATACGTTTTATTAATAAATACAAATGACAGGTCATTTCGAATCACCCTTTATAATGCTTCTTCTTAATACAGTTAATTTATGGTTAGTTGTTAATTTAGGTACCTATCACTGGTGCTAACTTCTTAAACATTTCATTGCTTACTTAAAAACTACGGTTTTACGCGCTCGTATATTCTCACTCGCACGTACCTTGGCGGCAAGAAAATTTCCCATATTGAGGCGTATTTTTTCAAACGAAGTACAAATGGTAATAATACAATTAGAGGAAAATTACAATTAGAAACGATGATTTTTATTTTAGCTTGAGTGAAAATTTGTTTTGTCACCAGGAAATAGTCGACGTGCTCCAATTTCATGCAAAAAAGTATTTATCGTTCGGCAAAATAGATAATTGAGAAACAGAAATATGCCGAGAATTTTGGGGTAGAACTGTCGCGCAACTCGTGAAAGTTCATTTCATGTAAAAAATTGGATTCGAGCGAACTCATAGATAATGTATCGACATTGAAAAATATTTGCCTGTTAAAAAATAATAAACAAGTTGAGAGGTTAAAGTGATAAAGATACCGGAAAAAAGGGCGAAAATCCGTAGCTTTCCAAACATTATTAATTTTTGCAAAATAGCCTGAATCTTGATGAGCCGTTTGATGTTCGCGTATAGAAAATTCCGAAAATTGGCTATTTTCTGGCGCACTGAATGTCATTGAGGAAATACTTAATCTGTAAATCGAGTAAATATTTTGACCAAGCGTGGGACTTTTTTTTCTGTTTCTACCAACTAGGCATGAGGATGTCAACGGGTTGTTTACCAAAAGAAGCTCTTTTCAACCATCCTAGCACAGGTATCAACGTTTTTTCCTCCTCACCTCAGGCTCGTGAAATTGTACGACTAAGATTTCTCCACTCTGTTCATTTTCGTCTATAATAAAATATGCGATTGGGACCTTCCGTGCCAATTCGACGATAATGTAACGATACTTTCTACATTGGATCAGATTCATTATATTTTTTGATGCACTCGTCCCATCTTTGCGCCGAGCGTTCACTACGACTACTCAATAAATTTACGTATCTCTTTTGAAACTAAACAATCAATTACGGAATCGTAGCGGTAGTACTTTTGCCCTTAGTACATAAAAAACTTCACTTTAAGAATGATGGAAAGATCGTATAAAATATTAAGGGCACATCACTAACTCATTTAACCTGAACTTGAACTGGAGACGGTTATAAGCTCAAACGTCACACGTATTTCCCAAAATTCTTGCATTTCAAAATACGAATGAACAATAATATCACTCGAAACTCAATACACACGGAAGAGAAACGTTCACTAACGAAACTTGGCGAAAGTCTACGCCTTTTAGTGATGAAACAGCGTTGAAAGACAATTCCTCGGGTCAACTTGGCATCGAATGCCTCGTTGTGAACGAGAATTCTTTTTAACAAATCAGTCAGTGAACCGAGGGAAAAAAGCTTAATCTAAATTGAATAATATTTCACTAATAAACGATCAATCGAATGGAAAATTGAATTATGAATTTAACCAATGTACGAACCATTTCAATTGAATAAATCCGTCGGCCTTACCATTCTTCGGCAAACATTAATAAATACAGCGCTACAAACTTGCTACCGTATATCGAAATAATTGTTTTTTTTTCTCTAGCGCCAATCACTGCCGCGTTTCTTCTCTATGTACTTTACTATAGTGTTCGGCAAAATTATCTCCTTTCTCATCCTTACTCCCGCTCTCTTTCCGTCTCTGTCTTCTTTTCTTCGCTTTCACTTAGGTTATAAGTGTAGAAAGATGTTGGGATGAAAAATTGAGGCGCGTTGTTAGGAAACGGAATTATTTCTCACGGGAAGACTAAAACTTATTTATGAACGCAATCATACGTACAAATACGACTTCACTTAAATACCTCGCATAAATACTTGTGTCTTTCTTTTCTTCTTTAATTTAAATATACGAATGTACGTGTATATATTATTTGTAACCGTGTTATTAGTAGTTATAATGGAACGAATGTAATTTGCGAATGCTATTCATTATTAAAAACATATATATGTATGAGCAATACAAATATGGGCCGGCTAATCCTTTCGTTCGGAACCGACCCTTTTTTCACTCCCTCCATGCCTCCGTTCTCTCTTCTTCTCGCTCTCTCTCCCTCTGCGCCATTTTATCGATGCAGATTATTTAGAATTTCATTGTTGTGCCAAACGCACTCGCCTCCCTCGACGTTTGTATTTTTCCCTTCTTTCTTTTAATTTATTTTATTTTATTAATCTTTTTTCCCCTTTTCTTTAGTGAAAATATGGCCCCTTTATTACAGGCTCGATGTAGCGTTGAGAAACGAATTATTTTCTTCCTGAGTCTGCAACAGGCAATGTTTTGTCTCGTGTCAATTGTGTCTGTCGTCGTCGATTTCGCTTGGATCGATTTTCAATATTTTCTCTTCATTCAATTCCGGTGCTCCTGAAAATCCCTTACGGAAATGAAAAATGTTTCGCCGCACACCCGTGCTCGTGAAATTTATTCCACACAGAGAGCAACTTCGGAACAATTTTTTTTCTTAGTAAAACAAATTTTCGTCGTATGCGGATCAAACAATCTCGTTCAATGTAGCTGCACGGCGTTCAATTATTTTTTGTAAAATAAAACTCGCAGTTACACAAACGGATATTATGAGTTCTCGAGAAGTACCGGACGTTGAGAAAAGAGATGCAGCTTTGCCAAAGTAGCTTCGCTTCGGAAGAGCCCTCAGCGGGTGCAACTGACACGAGACATTGAATATTTATGAGCTCTCTATTAATCTAGTATATATTTCGTGGGTACGAATTCTTTTTCTTTTCTTTGTATTTTTTTTGTCGGTACACACATACGACATCACACACTCTTCCTGTCCACCCTGTCCGTCGTCTCTACACGTAGTACTATCTTGGATTTTGCAAACACGTCACGGCAAATCCGGGCGTGAGCTTTCGACGTTCATGCAAATGCACATACCCCCCCCCCTCTCTCTCTCTCACTCTCTCTCTCACACTCACTCCCTCTCTCACACTCACTCCCTCTCTCACACTCACTCTCTCTCTCACACTCACTCTCTCTCTCTCACACTCACTCTCTCTCTCACACTCACTCTCTCTCTCTCTCTCTCTTACACTCACTCTCTCTCTCTCTCTTACACTCACTCTCTCTCTCTTACACTCACTCTCTCTCTCTTACACTCACTCTCTCTCTCTCTCTCTCTCTCTCTCTCTCTCTCTCTCACTCTCTCTCTCTCTCTCTCACTCTCTCTCTCTCTCTCTCTCTCTCTCTCTCTCTCTCTCTCTCTCTCTCTCTCTCTTACACTCACTCTCTCTCTCTCTCTCTTACACTCACTCTCTCTCTCTTACACTCACTCTCTCTCTCTTACACTCACTCCCTCTCTCACACTCACTCTCTCTCTCTCTCTCTCTTACACTCACTCTCTCTCTCTTACACTCACTCTCTCTCTCTCTTACACTCACTCTCTCTCTCTCTCTTACACTCACTCTCTCTCTCTTACACTCACTCTCTCTCTCTCTCACACTCACTCTCTCTCTCTCTCTCTCTCTCTCTCTCTCTCTCTCTCTCTCTCTCTCTCTCTCTCTCTCTCTCTCTCTCACACTCTCTCTCTCTCTCTCTCTCTCTCTCTCTCTCACACTCATTCTCTCTCTCTCATACTCACTCTCTTTCTCTCACACTCACTCTCTCTCTTGGTGTCGGTTTTTAGCATATGTATATGTATTTTTTTTTACAATACATTTATGTCGCGAATTTAACCATTTTCGGCTACTACAGAAAAGTTTCATATTGGATCTACACCGAGAGTTCAGGGAGTACAAAAATTAGAGCCGTTGTCATGGTGTTTGTTTGAGTAAAATATTTTTCAAGTATTCGTGATGTATGTTGTTTGAAGCTATTTTCTATAAATTCGTAAGTTTTCTTCTTGCCATGGCATCTGCACAATGATTATTCTTTTCGAAAGGTCGGAAATTTTCTCAATGTAGTTGCGAAAAACTTGCAGTTGCGATATTGACTCGGAAATTAAGATGTATTCGCGTTAATAAATTAATAGGGCGGATAAAAATGTTTCGGTTTTTGTGCTACGGTACAAAGAGGACGTTTGACTTTTTTTTGAGACCATACGAACACCGCGACAATGCTACTTGGAGATTGTTCGTTACGAAAAAAGTTTTCTCTTCGTTGGATACGAACCGGAAATATTGTTGAGAATTATTTGTGCATAGGATTACACTTTGAAATTTGATTCAATATGAATCGCCAGCCACTTTTGAACTATGGATATGTTTTTGAGGGGAAACTTATTTGAGTACATGCAGAGTACTAGGGCCATTGATTCTTCTTTTATTCTTTTCTATTGGCATATGCGAAATAAAATTGAACTTTACACCTTTCGAAAGGTTGACTAACCCCACCGTATCTTAGAAATTTGTCCGACCACGATGCGAACATGCCGTTCGAGAGTCAATAGAAGAGAACATAATATTTGTGACAATGACGAATATATCAATCGATATATACTATCAATAAAGTGATCCAAATCTTATTGAATTACTATTTATTTTGATGGTATGGATTTCAAAATATCAGTAATTTGCTTCCAGAATACCAGCAAGAGTGGATTATTATTTGAAGTTATTTGATAACAACGAATAGTTTCATTACTACCTAAATCAATCCATCAATTTCTTTTCGGCATATAATTGTTTTGAGTAGGTTTTTTCTGAATTTTGCGGACGATTGATATTTATAGATCGTTCTTTTAATGGCCGATTGAAATTTCCATTGAATCTAATTTTTGAATGTCGTACGATATAGGTTAGTTATCAAACAGCCGTCGTACCGAATAAAAATAGCTTTCATATTGCTTTACGTCGCTCAAGTTGTTGGGGTGGTTCTCGCGCGAGTACGTCGTTCCAAAGAATTTATTAAAATTCATTGCCGTTGAAAAGAACTGTAATGTATGTGAAATTATTGTTCGTGAATCGTCAAAGGGCAAACTTTTTACCTATCGTTTCCAACAACTGTATCGAATGCTAGCCCCGCTCTTTCAATATTAGACGTCAACGCCTTGATATATTTGCCTAAAAAGAAATATCAGACAGCAGAGGACTATTGCCCAGATGACGTAAGAAAGAGAAAAAAATATTGAGCGTTCTATCCTCGGAAAACTGTTCCGAAAAGGATTCAATTTAAAGCAATGATAGTCGCGTAAAGTTTCACGAACGTCGCCTAGGATAATACTTTACAGCATACGAGTGTGTTCGTATGGAGAATTTTTTTATGTGACGCAGCGATCCCATTATAAACTCAATCAGCGGCTCGACGCTCAACGTTCAAGTTTCTACATTTTAACATGTGTTATGCGGAAACGTTCCCCACTATTGCAGCACAAAGCTTACGTTAAAAAACGGCTGTAAAGTTCGTACTATAATACACATTAATGTAATATATCATTTAAGAGGTTAGTCTACTGTGAAAATAAAAATAATCATTCGTCGCCAGAGGCAACTCAAATTGAAGATGAAGGTCCAACATATGGTGCAGGAATCCGATATTCAAGGGGCACTTCTGATTTTAATGATGGAATCGCTAGTAAAACTTAAAACACGTTTTTTTTTCTCGAAACTATGTTTTTCAATACGGTGTACACGATTTCTCAACATCTAATGAACGGATTGACTTGAAATGTTGTATACTTATTCGGTGTAATAATAGTTTAATCTTGACCAACGCTTTCCTTCTTAACATTTTTTTCATTAGTTTTTAACAATAATGATGTCATATTTCCTTGAAACATTGAAAAAATGCAAATTTTTTTTTTTCGATAATTGAAATACGCTTAAAAAAGCTCGGTCAAGACATAGTCAATATTACCTATTTTAAGAAGAAATCTCTTTTTTTTTGTATCACATCAACCGGGTGGCCAAAATCAAGTACCGCTTGGTCCTCACGTCCTAAGATCTTTCACGGGATTGTTTATAACTTTTTACATTATTAATATTTTTTAAATAAAATTTGGTACACAACTTTGTTGATGCACATACAAATAAATGTCCAAACGATTTTTCAATCATCTTAATTATTCCTTTAATTTTTTTTTCTTTCTATAACCCTGACTTTATGGTCATCACAGTAGCCTAACCCCTTAAGACACGGTTAGCTCCGATAAATTGTTTGTACTCCACTGAAGCACGTAGTCACTAACAAGCTGTGGTAAACGGTCGAAAATGGTTAACCCGGTTGATCAATTTTGAAAATCATTGTAGTGAATTTTTTTTTTCGCTTACAATTAGTCATGTACGGCACTGGAACGAAAAATGAGGCTGGGCATTTCCGGTGAGACGCTCTCCTAAAACTTTCTTTCTTTTAAAACAATTTCACGAGTATTAGTTCACTCATAATTTCAAATCATACTTGCGATCAGTTTCATTTTTTTTCGGTTTCCCTTAGTGTTCGTCACGTAAGCTATATAACGCTCAGGACCGCGCGCGCACGTTCAATTTTTAAGTCGTTTATTTAGCGAGTTTATTTCGGCATCCAGACTTTTCAGTCTTGTACACGGAGATTATTGGATGGACCTTTGTTTTCTCATGGGAGCTTTGTAGGTATTTACGGGGTTTTTATCTTCATTTATTCATCTATTTATTTCTCGTAAGGTATATGTTTTTTTGTCACTTCTTTTTTTTGTGGTTTCCTTTTTCTTTGCTTCTTCAAGTTTCTTCAATAGAATGACGAGAGTGTTACTCATAGGCTCGTAACGATGTGCGGTTTGGCAGTGGTTGACGCGATCTCGGAAAGTCTCACGTCTATTGGTATGCGATCGTCGTAGAGTGTCGGTGCTTGCAATATTATACCAGCTGTACCGACAACCACAGCGAGTGTGAAAATCCACAGGAATAACCTGTCCAGCACCATCGCCACGTACTTCCAATCCTCTTTTACCTGCAATATTGTACCGTCACAAAACATTACATTCATAATAAAAAAGTGTAAAACATATTTTGAATATCAAAATATGGAGTGCATTTACAGGCAAAAAAAATATTTGATCTTTTTGGCCAAAATTCGCGGGTTATAATATCGGAATTCTGGTGATTTCATCCGTATTTTCGTAGGTTGTTCCGGTACGAAAAAATTTACGAGTCTGAAAATAATTGCGAAAGTTTGAACGTAGAAAATGTAGGGAAATCTTAAGTGAATATCCTTGTTTTATAATGAGAAAAATATGCAATTGTGATTAAAAAGAAATGGTATATACATGTTATTATAGTTTCTATGTGTAGAGGAGCCCGAAATCATTCCCGAAAAGTTGAAGTCTAACTATCTTTAATCTTGCAGTATGAATCTTCCATGCCCGTACGAATAATAATTGATTACGGGGCAAGTGATAATAATTATGGTAAATCTTTAACAAAAGTAGTCAACGCGATTTTCAATTTTGAAAAGGGGATTTTTTCTCACAAGTGCGGTAAAGTAAGTGATAAGTAAGCGTTTTTTTTGTATAAGTGGGGCATCGTAAGGCATCCATCGAATTGTTGGGAAATCAACCGCTAGCCGCACGCTAGAAGACGATCGAAAAATGATTTTCGCGGTAGACGGTGTGTAAATCAATATATAAAATAGTATCAATAATCAATCGATAATATAATATAATCGTTATATTATAATCCGAATATAGAAATATAATATTGATTACGCGGATTACAATTACAGTGTTATTAATTACGATCCATACTGCCACACAAACCTGGGACCGCATGTTTTGGTATAGGTTTTCCGCAGTTTCCTTATACCCATGGCGGAATTTTTATGGCGAATGCGAAATATAGGGAGAAGTCGGCTGCGGCCGCAAGGTAAGGGTGAGAAGCGGAATATGGCGGGAATGTAATAAGAAGGAAGACCCCGTACAAAGGAATCAACGGTAAGAAAATTAATAAAAAAGAAATCACGTTATATATTTATTGTTAATATGGGTCCTATGCGATATATTTAGGCCGTTTGGTATCAGAATCATTTTTTCTATGGCGCCGAGAGCTATAATAAAATATATCGATTATGAAAGGAATTCGCTTTTTTGTTATATAAATACAATGAATTGTACTGTTTAATACACCTAGGAACGTACGATGGTGATAATAGTAAGATTGTGCGGGAATCTGGATTTGTAGACTTGACTTAGCGACCGGTATATTGTCAAGCAGTCTACACATTAAAGTGTGGAAAACAACGAGAAAGTTTTCCATTAAGGGGATATACCAGTGTGATACTTTAAAAAAATCGATTCTTTTGTTGTCTTTTTCGACAGTTTATACATTCAAGAATATCCTGTAAAAAATTCAAGGCCGTATCTCTAATAATTTTATCTTGCAAAAATCGATAGTTAAATCTTTAAACGCGTTTTTCTCAAAATGAGATTTTTCAAATTTGCTAACATTGTAACTCAAAGAGCAATTATCCGATTGACTTGAAGTTGAATGAGTACTCTTGAATATATTTACCCTACAATGACGTAGGATATTTTAGATTGGATGAAAATTGACGATTTGGCATTGAATAAAAACGACCATTTTATAGGCAAGAAAACAGACTTTTTTTCATAACTACGCCATTTTGTTAGATTTTGATCCTTTTCGAAAATCCTACGTTATTGTACAGGAAATACCTTCCAGTTTAACGACATTTTTTCCGTTTTCGGTTTCAGCTACTCAATCGGCCGGAATCATGTGGGCAGTGGAGGAACTTTTTTTTGCGCCTCCGAAGGCAGCGCATAAGTCGCTTGGATCTCAATATTTTTCTATGAAAAAATTATGTAATATAGATAAAAAATAGCCAAACACATTCTTCATTTTCCGAAACATATAATTGAGTACTTTTCTTCCAAAAAATTCCCGAAAATCACCCAAATCTATTCGTTTTTTAACGAGGATGGCAGGCTAAAGAAAAATACGAATGACTCACTCTGGTCGAGTCTTCTTCTCTCTTTGTGTGATCAGCTATGAACCTTATGGCTTCGATGGCTTTGTAGAGTTCTGGGCAGTGATGCCAATGATGCAGAGCATTGCAAAGAGCATCAACACTGTCTTCGGTAGGAAGCTGCTGTGGCGGTGGTGCCGCGGCTGGTGATCCATGGATTCGACACGTGCTCCCCAAATTGACCGCTTCCAACTCTCTAGAACGAAGCATTCGAATGATCTAATCGCTTTTCAAATCAAGCACGATCTTCCAACTGCTAATAGAATGAAAACTATCGAGATGTTAAACGAAAACGGACATATAAACTCCTTATAGATTCTGTATAGAATTCTAGTTAGAAGTCTTACAAAAGTGGCGAATTTTATATACATATCCCGAGAAAATCCTATTGCAAACCTATATAAATTTTATAGGGAGCATATTCACATAATTTTCAGTTCCTATACGCGGTCGCATGAGATTCTTGAGCAGTATTGAAAATATATGAGGGTTCTATATGTCCATTTCCGTACAACATCTTCATAGAATTTGTTTTATATATTTTTTATAAAAACATCTTTAAAAAAATTGACTTCGGATATGCTGCCTTATGGAGGGAGGTGTTCCTTGTTGCCTCTGTGAGTTTTTTTTACTATTTTTACTCGCTGAGTGTTTTTATCGGAGATTTTAACGGAAATGCTTCTATTAAATGGAGATGTTCTACAGTGTGGCGAAATCATGTTTATGAGAAAATATAAGGATGTATAGTGTGTGGGTATATAAGAGGGTAACTAAAAATACAAGGTATACAAGTGGGTATACTAAAAATATAAGGATGTATAGTGTGTTATTCAAGCTCTAACATCGACAAATGTTGAAATATCAAGATGAGGGTTTTTACTGAAGCATTGTGCGTATGGAATTTGACGACAAGTGGCATGGCGCTTTAGATGTCGCAGAAACTATAATATTTCGTAATTTCAGAAAACGCTTCAACTTTCTCAAATTTTTTTCATCGCGCGATGAACTTCTTTACACACGAAGAGCTTAATAGACGGTCGATTTGAATTGAATGTGGTGAGAATCGTTGAAAGAATTCATATTTTATGAAATAGGCGACTTTTCGGACTCGAAAGAATCAGCGAAGGGTTTAAAACTTGCTCAAGTTTTGAGATATCAGACTGACATCTCTTATACGAAGTATTACTCATAGCTTGTTGGTATCGGATTTGGCTACGATCACTCGAGGGTTTCGAGTTTTGAGACAACCGGATTGTTAGAACATACAGTTAACGTTATGTCGTTCACAAATTTCAATATATTGGGTGATTTAAACAAATAAACAGCTTATTATATACCAATCTTGCAGATGAAAAATCTGGCGAATTTTGCCTATGTTTGATTTCGACGATCGTTTTAGCCTCGTAATTACATATAAGTGGCCATTCAATACTGATCAAATTAAACCGAAGATGGGATTTAATTTACCGGGGATTGAGTTCATCGCGTGAATCGACACTCGGAAAGAGCACCGAGGATTCGACGAGTTCCGACGCCGAGGCCCCGGCGAATAACGACGGGTCCCGGAGTTCAAGGCCGTTGCAAGTTCTCACCATGACCCGTTGACTGTGATGGGGGTCCAATGTCCTCTTGTCAATTTGGTACTGCGGCCTGAGTCCGGATGAAAATAATCAATCAGAATTTTTTTCTAATGACGTACACGTTTTATCATAACCTTAAGATCGTACGGGGAAATAATTGACGTGATAATTGAAAGCGTTCGGGAGACATTTATTAACAATAGAAAATAACCAAAGAAGTGGCAGGTGGGATAAATGTCCTTTTGTATGGAATAAAAATATTTGATCCGCGTTATATTTATGATCGTTTATAGCAAAAGGGAGATAGAGAAAAAATGTGTTGTTAAATTACCTGCGCATTACTAGTAACCGTGGCAGAACGTGGATAAATACACGTCGCACCCAGGGGGCCATTACGTGAGTCTGGGGCGATCGAAAGTGAACATTGAGCACCACAACGGTCACGCATATGCTGTCAGATAAAACATTATTATTTAACAAATGCCTACAACCGTGTCCCACTGGTCACGTTATCGTTGTATATCATATTTCTATATAATTTCATATTTTGCAATAAAATATTTTCTTCCCTCGATCTCGAAAAGATTTTTTCAATACCTGAAGGTGTCGAGGATCATCGTGAAGAGTACAAATTTACCGAGCAACGGTACCACTAGCGAGGTAGGTGGAATGATCTCGGCCAACAGGAGGAAGAACACCGTCAACGACAGTAAAATGGAAATCGAGAGACTCACCTGTAAACGTTTGCAATTACAGACTTAACAAGGAAGGAAAAAACGCAAATTAAGGGGTTACCCCCACTTGCGATTTTGAAAAAATCGATTTTTTTTTATTGCATTTTTTTGAAGTATAAGTATCCGGGCCCATACAGAAGTATGGGCCCGGAATAGATGACTCTATGTAAGTTTACAAAAAAAAATATTTTCTTCGTGTAAACTGAAATTGAAACTTTAAACGCGTTTTTCTCAAAATGGCATTTCTGAAGTCGGTGACCAAGATTACTCGAACACTAATGAACCGATCTTCTTGAAATTTTGCAGGCTTATTTAATACATAAAAATGTAGTCTTTAATCGTTCGATTTTTTTTTCGAAAAAAATGGCCGTTTCATAGCCAAAAAAGGCCGTTTTTTTCGTTAAAATCGAACCATTAACTTTAACTGTCCGCCATTTTGTGAAAAATGAATATTTTTTAAAATCCTTCGATTAAAGACTAGTTTCTACTTATATTTGACTAAATCCATCCGAATTTTTTTTTTCAGATGACCCACTTCGCCGCAATGTTGGTCACCGCAAACCGTGTATATAAAAACATTATTTCATTGACGGCCATTTGCCACTAAACAATGTAATATTTTTCAATAAAAAAAATACTGAAAGTTCTTCAAGATGTGTTCTTTAAGATGGTATATTGATCGATTAAAAAAGTTTTGTAGTTTTCTTTAAAAAAATTCATGAAAAAGGCCTTTTTTTGCGCTACAAGTGGGGGTAACGCCTTAAACGGAATTAACGTGTACTTTACGGAAAAGTGAACAAAAGTGCAAGTAAAACCGCAACAATGCGCTTCTGTCACATTGAGTCTGTCACATGAATTTAACGGTGTAAGGGAGATACAAATTTTGGCAAAGGTAACTAAATATTTCCATCCAATTTTTATCGGCGTGATACCCTTTCTGTAATATTCCCATAATTTTTTAATATAAACCTTAAGTAGGAAAAACTATAACGAATATTGCTTACTGAATCCTAATCTGAAATCAGATTTCCAAAATTCAAAATGGCAGATCCAAGATGGCAGACGCAAATTCGAAAAATCGTTCGATCACGACGAAAGTGAGTACCTTATGGTTTTCAAAGTCGCTGAATCCGAATCTGTAATCGGATTTCCAAAATTAAAAATGGCGGATCCACTATGGCTGATGCAAATTCGAGAAATGGTTTGATTCTGACCAAACTAAGTATCTTATGATTTTCGAGTCCGCTGAATCCGAATCAGAAGTTCGATTTTCAGTATCAAAAATGGTGGATCCAGCATGGCGGGACAAAATTTCAGTTTTGATTTTATTGAGTTGATTTGAATTTGAGCACCTAAATGCGAGAAAATATCTAATATAATATAAAAAATAATATAAACAATATAAATATCTAACGAGACATTTTTTGGTTTTGTATAGGCTTCTGGGTCACGGAAATAAAGACACAACACTCACACTTGCAATAGACCGGCTTTGTTTGGCTTGATACACGTATTTTCGAACGCTCTCAGTTGCAGATTAACTCCATCGCTACCCCTTCTCTCATATCTATTCGAGTCCTATTCGAGTCCCATATCTATTCGAAAACTGAAGATTATAAGTTATTGAATACACAAATCCTACGAACACAAAAAATGAAAGAATAAAACAATAGATACAGACAACAACAAAAAATGAATAAAATCGAAATAAAAATAATAAAAAATTGAAAATACAAAAAAAAACACGTTTTAAAATTCCAAAAAATAGAATCCAAAAAATACGAAAAAAACATGAATAGTAAAAACAAATTCAAAAAAGATTTAATACCAAAAGCACAAAAAAGTTTTAAATACAAAAGGTACAAAAAAAAATACAAAATCGGAATCAACAACCGCCACGTCTTCGATTCGTAACCCTGGGTACGGCAGAGAGTGGGATATACAACCAAAACAATATTCTTTTACATTTTTTACTATGGATAATTTGTCATAAAAGGTTTGCTGAAGTTTGATTCGTCATAATGTATCCGAGCTTCAGATACTTAGAATCAGGACTTAAAATCGAAATTCGCGATTACAAACATCTAACGATACAAATTTTTGTCGAAATCCAACTACTTTTTGAATTTTTTCCCGCCATGTTGGATCCGCCATTTTGAATTTTAGAAATCCGATCTCCGTTTCGGATTCAGCCACGGTCTTACATACAGATCTGACAACGGCGGTAGTGGGGGTAGGCACCCTTAGCGGCTCTGTTTTTTATTCCGATTTCTGCCGCTTGGTGCATGACGGCAAGGAAAAGTAGTGGTGCGACGAAGAGAGAAATAGCTCTTCTGTCCTTTTCCCTCCTGACCGCAGCGCATGCGCCGTTTGCCTTAACTTAATGTACCGTACTATCGTGTAAACTGTATAATATACGAAACCAATAAAAAGCGATAATACGACCATTTACATCCTTTTTTCTCCAATGTCGCACAATACATCATTCTTCGAAATGTTTTTCACACACGTACTGAGACTCTTTCAGTCCGGAATAGCATCGAGCATCGAGCCTGGAGCATTTTTGCTTAAAACTTTTGTACCCCGTTTCACAATAGCGAACCGCGCAACTCTTAACCGTTTCGCATTTTTTTCGTGAACACTACCAAAAAAATTGACATTTATGCATAAAAACACGATAAAAAAATATATGACGGTAAATCGCGTAGAACCTCGTGGGATATGGTCGCAAATAAAGGTTATTTCGACAATGGCGCCACAAAAACGGACGTAAACACCTTGGCCCTATTCGCCGGTAAAAGGTAAGGGGGAAAGCACTTCCCCTTGCTAGTGGCGACGCTTAGCGGCGCCTAGTGAATTAAAAAGTGGAGATGATAAGCGTGCCTACCCCCACAACGAAAATTTAGCTTCGTTGCAAGATCTGTATGTAAGATCGTGGATTCAGCGACCTCAAAAACCATAACTTTTCATATTCGTCGGAATCAAACTATTTTTCGAATTTGCGGCCGCCATATTGGATCTGCCATTTTGAATTTTGGAAATCTGATTTCAGATTTGGATACTTTCGTCAGAATCAAACTATTTTTAGAATTTGCATCCGCCATATTGGATCCGCCATTTCGAATTTTGGATATCAGATTTCAGATTCGAATTCAGCGACCTCAAAAACCATGGTTTACCAAGTTACAGTTAAGTCGATGTAGTAAAATCATGTTTTTTTTTAAATGCTCACATATGTGTCATGACACAAAAGTGGCACAACTTTTTTCTGCCCATATTGTGTCACTGACAGTCAAGGGGTTAAGGGTGTTCATATTGGTGAACATTTTTTCTATACATCTCCAAAGGATCTTTCCCATGTTGAGTTTTGCAAAAATGTCAACAATTTAAAATCGCCACGTCAACATTTTTAATAAATGAAGAAAAATTAATCGAACAATTAATCGATAAGCTGTAACATTTGTAGAAAGGTGCATTTCAGAAAATTGACAATATTTTCTGATTATTTAAAAGAATCGAGTAAGTTCGCTCCGGAAGCGAGGAACAGTTGAAAAATTACGGAAGACTAGCTTTGTATTTACGGTGTTCTAAATAAGATAAAGTAGACAAAATATAGCATAAATGAATGGTTTTGCCGTTTCCATCGTTAGAATGCAACGAAAATTCATATTCATATTTTGATTGCCTTATTTTTATTATGATACCGAAAGTTTTTTTTTGAAAATTTTAATTGCATTTCAACAAATGGTTGAGGGATTTTCGTAGCTAAAATCTGCTGAAAGAAAATTGAGCAAATCAAAAAATTAATCTTCATTGCTCTCCAACGCTGTCAATATCAATCCCATATCAATTAGAAGCCACTGGCTCGATGGTTACGTTAGTCGTTTTACATATTATGTAGATAAATAGTACATGTAAATACACCTGTTTTCGGAATAATAATGATGTTATCGATATAGATAGATAGATCGATAGATAGATCGAGAGATAGGAAGATAGATAGATAGATAGATAGATAGATAGAAAGATAGACCTAGGGGGGGTGTACGTCCTTTTTAGGACTTCTCCTCCGCCGAGACCAGGACCAGGTACCAGGACAAAACAACCAGAGCGGGTATAGTAATCCTGAACCGCAGCATGGAAATCAGAGCAGTCTGCAAAACGGCAGAAAACTATTTATGGATGGAACTTGATGGAGTGAGAGTGTACAGTTGTTACTTCTCGCCAAATTCGCAGTATGACAACTTCGTCGTCTACCTGGACGACCTGGGGGACAGCATAAGAACGGCAAGTGGTGAAGTTCTCGTAACCGGGGACTTCAACAGCAAGTCGCCAGAATGGAGTTCCACACGGCTGGACAGAAGAGGAGAGGCACTGTCAGAGCTGATAGCGGAAATCAATCTGGTGGTACTCAACGAAGCGAACGAGTACACATTCCGTAGTGGGAACCCCGGGTCGGTTATTGACGTCACGTTAGCTTCAACAGGAATCGCAGGCAGAACAACGGAATGGAAGCTACTGGAAAACTTCACTCTCAATGACCATCAATACATCGAGTTTGTCATCGAAACGGGGGAGCAAGCCCGAAGCCGTGAAGCATCAGCGCAAACACCTACTGCGAAGGCCAGAGGATGGGTGCTGGCGAAGCTCGACGCGAAGAACCTCGTAGCTTTTCTTGAAAGAGCGAAGCAACCAGTTGATTTTCACAGAATCGCTGAGACAGAGGACCCAGACGCAACAGTGAGCTTCGCCATTGAGACTTTAACATCTGCGTGTAACGCAGTGATGCTGAAACGCAAGAAGGCCCCACCAGGCCGGAAACCGCTCCACTGGTGAACAGCAGACATCGCCGAGCTCAGGACGCGATGCTTAGCCGCGAGGAGAAGAATGCAACGCGCGAAAAACATGCCAGCGCATCTGGTTACAGCATACAAACAGGCAAAGAAGGAACTGCGGAATGCAATGAAAATCAGTAAGCTAAGATGCTGGAAAGAGCTATGTCGATCGGTGGAAGAGGATCCTTGGGGATTGCCATACAGGATCGTCACAAAACAGATAGTAGGCAGGAACCAGATGCCTGGACTGGCTTGCCCAGCACGCATGAGCCAAATAGTCGGAGCACTATTTCCCATGCATGAGAAAAGAGTTTTAAGACCTTCTCAGGAAGTGGCCTCTACGCCCTTTCGCATTGCAGAACTGCAAACAGCGGCAAAGCGATTATAGCCGGGCAAGACTCCCGGGCCAGATTGTATCTCCAACGAGGTACTCAAAGTAGGAGTGGAAACATGGCCAGAAGGGCTGCTGAAGGCCTTCAACAAATGCCTACAGAAAGGAGTTTTCCATACAAGGTGGAAAAGACAGGGCCTAGTCTTGCTACGAAAAAGAAAGAACGAGCAGTCGTCATCGTACCGGCTCAGTTGTGTCTTGTCGACACAACTGGAAAGTTGTTCGAGAGACTTCTGCTTCGGCGACTGGTCAAGCAAATAGAAGGAAACAGAAGGAAAGATCATGGAGGCTCTAGTAAACAGGAAGACGCCGGCATACCACTAGAAGCACATGATAGAAAGCTACATCAGCGATAGGACACTGATCTACGACACGGAGCAAGGACCGGTGGAGTACGAAGTGACGGCAGGGGTACCGCAGGGATTGGTCCTAGGACCGTTCCTGTGGAACATTATGTACGACGACCTTCTTAAGCTGAAGCTCCCGGGTGAATCAGAAATAGTTTCCTTTGCGGACGACGTAGGCTTGGTGGTGACGGCGAAGTCCACGAAACTGCTAAAGGTAGCGGCGAATGAGAGCCTTCGCCGAGCTAGCAAGTGGCTGAGAGAGAGTGCGCTGGAACTAGCAGTTCATAAAACGGAAGCAGTTCTCATCACAGATCGGAGGGTCTTTACAACGCCAACGCTGCAACTGGACGGCCAAACCTTAAGCTGGAGTAAATTTCTGAGGTACTTAGGAGTGCAGATAGATACTGGTCTGAGGTTCACGGAGCACCCGAATATCGTAGGCGAGAAAGCAGCTTCGACTGCAGCGGCTCTAGCCAGGCTTACGCCGAATGTCGACGGGCCCAGTGAGCTGAAAAGGAGACTCCTTAATAGCGTTATCCATTCGATAATCCTGTATGGAGCAGAAATATGGGGAGACGCTATGGAGAAAGCCGGAGCGCGACGAAAACTCGCGGCAGTACAGAGACGCAGTTCCATACGAACAATATCTGTGTATAGGACAGTTTCTGAGAACGCGGCACTGGTTCTCGCTAGCACACCACCGATTAACTTACTGGCAAGAGAAAAAAGCGAGATCTACCAGGATATCCACCAAAACGACGCGACCCCGATTGCCGATGAGGTAAGGGCAGCGGCAAAAGATAGGGCCCGCCAAAGGTTACTCAGGCGTTGGCAGGAATGCTGGGACACGGATACCAAAGGGAGATGGACACACCGACTCATCCCCGACATAGCCGAGTGGACTGAAAGACCCCACGGACAAATGAATTGCGAACTTACGCAGGCGCTAACAGGGCACGGTTGCTTCAACGAATACTTGACGCATTGAAAAAAACGAGAAAGCGGGTGACGCGCAGCACGCAGTTTTTGAGTGCCCTTCTACAGAAGCAGAACGAAGAAACCTGGAAGTCCAAATAGGAAACAGAACGATCAACGAAGACAACTTGATCCCGTTGATGCTCAGCGCAGACAGAATACCGACGGCGACATCATTCTTTATCGAAAGAACGATGCAGATAAAAAGAGAACTAAACACTGATGAGAGCAACAGGGCCAAAGGCCAGACAAACCTTGACTGGAGAGGGAGAAGGGGTTTTAGTCGGTACAAATCCGACACTACTCGCAACACCTGGGCGTCTTATAGAAGATTTCCCCTCCTCCAACCAAAAGGAAAGAAAAAGATAGATAGATAGACCCGGGGGGAGGTGTACGTCCTTTTTAGGACGTCTCCTCCGCGGAGACACCCAACTCCGACTGGAGCGCGTCCCCGGGTGGCGGATGGGGGAGGTCTTCACCGAAAGAACCGACCCTGTTAGAGCGACTGGCGGACTGGGGCGAAATAAATAGCCCCCGCGGACGAAAGTGGTGCGAAGGGGAAGGACACCCCTATGACAAACCTAGGGGAAGGAACCCCGAAAATAAACCAAATATGGCAAGTACAACCGTTGAAAAACCAATTACGGTGCAGGGGGTCGGATCCGTCGTTAAAAAGAGCTGGAATCCCAACCTATGGAGGTAACCAAAGCAGACAAAGTGGAATGAAATGGAGATAAGAAGCGGGTGGCACTGCTGGAAACTGAAGAAATGGAGGCACTTGAGAGATTCGGCAAAACATATTTGCTATTCATGAAGTTGTGAAATCTGCGAGAAACATCGACAAGGAAATTAGGGATGCCACAGGTGAAGCCGTCGTGCACTACGAGCACCTCAAGGAATGCCGTGAGATGCCATCAAGAGGGAGAGAGGAGGACAACCCCAGGCCCGATGGTACGTGCATGGGCCGGTGCGAACACTCGCGCTAAACGAGCGCAGCGGTACAGGCAAAAGATCACTGAACGCTGATCGCAGGAAATGGAGCTAGGGACAAAGCGTTGGCCCAAACATCGCAAATCCGGCAGGTCCCGTGTGCCAATAGTTGCTCGCCGAGGAAAAGAGGGAGGGAGGGAGAAGGAGAGAGAGAGAGAGAAAATAATGACGATGAGGTAATGGTAAACCTTGTCCATTCGATTACGACGTGGACGTGCAAATTATCCGGTGTGTATATTGGATTATGTGAGGAACTCGGTACGCATGCGGCATAAATACGTAGCACTGTAGGAATTTGCATACGTATATATTCGCGTCTCATGTATAATGTACTATTTCAATGCCCATCTATCCACCGTTGATAGGAACTACACAGAACAATTCGAGGGGCTTTTGTTTTGTGGTGCTCGTCATTGATCTGTGTTCCGTTCACATAGGGTTTGAGTAGCTCTAGTTGGTACATAGTACGAAACGCTAGCTACGTGGAAATCCGTGAGAGGAAATTATTAGCTTCATTTTTGCCATCCATAAGAATCGATCATACCTCCGTTCTCAATCTATTAAATGAAAGACCAATTTGAACTTCGCACATAATTGTGATATCAATTATTCTTATGATGTTGAAGTTTGCATCGTTGGAACGCAACGAAAATTCATTTTTCTAATAGTTCAATATTTGGGCCGTGCAAATCACCCAAACGTTTTTACGTATTTATATTGGAGATTCACGACCTCAATTTGCAAAAAAGCTTTGGATAAGCATAAAATTAAAGAAGTGTAAAATGAATAAAACAACAATCGTTGCATTCTAACGATGCAAACTTCAACGTCAATTATATAGCACAACTATATTTTCCTCGCTTTTTCGTGCGTGTAGACGGGACCTAAAAGAGGTCTTTTAGGGCCTGACACTGGTAGATAAATGCTGTTCGTAAAATGTCTTTGTCGCACTGTGGCGCTAGTAGTCGTGTGACAGGCATGCGTATGTATGTACGTTGCACTGGTGTTTCGAATATTTTACACGAATAAAAGTCTAGTGTAGATAACTTTATGAAAACTATTATTCGCAATATCGATAACAGCACGAAATAAAAGTATCGAATCGCTCAGCTGATCGGAGTATTTAGAGGCGAAGGCTGTAACATAACAGTCAACGCTAGATAGTGCCGGTTTCAAGAACGAAAAAGCCGTGACAAAACGCGTTTTCGTTTATCGTATAGCATAGGGGTGACACTCCTCGAATATCTTGTCCCCCTTATTGCCCGTCTCCACGAGGGGCGATAGTACTCGACCGCTTTAGCCCCACTCCGGTCGCGCAGCGTCTGCATACGACGCGTTTGGATTATTCATTATTAAGGCCTTACATACGCGAAAAATTTCAATATTTTTCATTTTTTTTTAAATTTTTGATTCCATTAGCTTGAATGGTTAGGAATATTTTAAGCTTTAAAGAATTGAAATATTCCAAAAATTCCAAAAATAAGGTAAGATTGCATTTATTCGCTGTGTGCAATGCCATACTATAGCGTCTGGCTAGGACTTAGGGCACTCATGGTGGCCGGAATTTGCATATTCTACCGGACAGTCAATCGTTGTCTTATAGAGCTTAGCAATGGAAAAGCCACGCAAAGGAAACGTTAGTTGTTGTGTAAAATCGTGCAAAAATATATTGAGATCCATGAGTAGAGAAATAAATTTTATTCGTTCCCGGCAGCAAGTTATAAAGCCGTGCAAAAAAACTGTGGATAGATTGGGTTAATAAAACGAAGTAAGTATATTTTTCAAGGTTATGGTGATTCGTCTTTTGAAAGATATGCACGCCAGTGATTTTGTCACGCGAATAATTTTTTTTAAAAATGATTTGTTAGTAGTTCACATAATTGGGAATGAGCAGAACACTCACGAATATGCAGTGCACACTTTGTGGGAAACCAAGCATCTTTAATTTCGTTGAGTCCGAGTTACGTTCCCAGTATCTCAGGGAGAAAAGAGCCAGAATTGAGTTTGCGCCAGAGATGTGTAATTCAACGGTAAACAAAATTAAACGACATCATTAATTCTGAAAAATGAAACAAGTGTTTATTTTGTGTAGATTTGACAGGAGTATGCGTCGAAGACAGTACGTCAGACAACGCAAGAAGGAAAGCGTAACAAGAGTTGACGCAGAGGAAAATACCCCGCAGCAGGGGCTACGACAGCCATCTCATCATCTCGATGAACTAATCGAGCCCCCAACAATATTGCTCACCATTGACCAGGAAGTTCAAGTTGAAATGGTTGGCTTGACGGCAGGGTGTCAACTCTGCACCGTCCAAGTCGCCACCGTGTCAAGTCGCCAGTTCAACTCGCCGTCTGTTCAACTTGCCAAAGCGGGCAACTCTACACAGACCCAAGTGGACACCGTAGCAGCCCGCCATTTCCCCGATGCTCGCGTATCCCCACTCTTCAGATTTGGGCCGGGCATTTTTTGCTACCGCAACTCGCACCGTGTCTCAACTCGCCACGCGTAGCGTGCTCAACTTACATTTCCTAGCCGTTGTACTTTTTTCGACTCACCCATATCCGGGAACGAGAAATATACAAGCAAAATGTTTTCACATGTACCGACTACCCGCTCTGTCAGTTCTCTAGTTGATCGACTGATTTTGAATAGAAATTTCACGAGCGGAATTTTTCTATAGCTTTATTCTTTAATAATGCCACGAACATATACCATATGTAGTCTCCTAAAATTTTAATTCTTCCATAATTTGCGGAAAAAAGCGTCATTTTTGAGTACTTGAGAATAACGATAAGCAATACTAAGAGAACTGAAAACTCATATAATAATCGTGTGAAAGAAAAACTGGTGGCCTCGTACAGTTGGACCGATTTTCGTTGCCGTTGAATATAGGATTATGTTCTTCAAGAGGATGTTTAATTTTGTTCTGAATTTAATTTCTTGTGGCTCTTGATTTATTCTTAAAAATCATTGTGCAAAGTCTACATTTTATAATCAACTTTTTAATCATCAAAAATATCGATGAAAAAATCATATGCATTTACAAGAAATTAATATCATGAAACGATTCCTTTCATTATAGATTGAAACGTCCACATTATTATTATCCATGTTGTTCAAATACTTAGTGCCAAAGATCAGTGCATGTCGAATATATTTATTTTTCATTAATGTGTGACATATCGTCTACTATATATGAAAAAATTGAATCATCGTATAACATGAATACGCTGTGTTGAAAAGCGCAGAATCATTAGAGGGGGGGGGGGGGGGTAAGGATAATTTGCTATAAAAAAGCATATTTTCGATATTTTTTTGTTGACGACACTGTTTATATATATTTATTTATATAATTAGTATAAAATAAAAGGACATTTGAAGAATATTCTGTGAAATTTTCGTTAATAATTGTGCAGAAATGAGCCAGTGACAGCAAATCTTCTCAGACGCCACAAAAAAAGTTACATTGCGGTGAACTGCATAACTCACCACTGGATCATCCGAAAAAAATCCAAGAAGATTGTATTAGTTAATAAGTTTCTTGAGGTAACGCTGTCGAGTTTTTATTTTTATTTTTTTTTGTTTTCAATTTTTAGTCACACCTAGAAGACAAAATAGCGATTTTTCATTAAAAAAATTGGAACCTTTATTATTGCAAAATGAATTGAAAAGATGAAAAAAAAACTCGACAGCGTTACCTCAGGAAACTTATTAACTAATACAATCTTCTTGGATTTTTTTTCTCGGATGATCCAATGATGAGTTATGCAGTTCACTGCAATTTTTTGGAGGTGTCTGCAAAGATGTGCTGTCAATGGCTCATTTCTGCATAATTGTTAATGACAATTTTACAGAATATTCTTCAAATGTCCTGTTATTATATACTTCTTACACAAATAAATATATATCAACTGTGTCGTAAAAAAATTATCCTAAATATGCTTTTTTTCGTAGCGAAATAACCTTACCCCCCCCCCGCCCCCCTTAACACGTATGGCCATCCTGGCCACTCGAAAAATGGGTATTATTTTTTAAAAGTCATAAACTCAACAGTATAAAACAATATATGTTAATTTTTTAACCTAAGGTAAGAGACAGCTTTGAAAATGCCTCAAATAAATTTTATTTTAAAGTATTATAGGACGAATATTATTATTAGGAGTACAACTTTGCAGTGACCGTTTTACTTAGAGAGCCACTGCGGCCGAAGCAGTGGCCCTAGGTCAATAAAAAAAGTGGCATTTTAAACTAGAGGCTCTGCCAATGTAAACAATTTAAAAAAGCTAACGGATACGTGTATGCATTATAAAGTTATAGGCACTCAAACATGGCAACCTACGAACCGAATTCTCAGCATTTACAGGAGGTTATGATTTACTTCTTCAACATCAAGACATCTGCGGCTGAGGCCCACCGTTTGCTTGTAGATGCTTACGGGGAGGATGCTATTAGTGAGAAAACGTGTCGGCGGTGGTTTCAACGCTTCAAAAGTGGAGATTTTGAGGTCGAGAACAAGCATGGTGGCGGAAGGCAGAAAGTTTTTGAAGACGGGCTGACAGCTGGGCGTTGTGTACTATGAGCTGCTCAAACCATCCGAAACCACCACAGGGGAACTCTACCGACGTCAGTTGATGCGCTTGAGTAAGGCACTCAAAGAGAAACGGCCACAATTCAACGAAATACATGACAAGGTGATACTGCAGCATGACAATGCCCGACCCCATGTTGCAAATGTCGTGAAAAAGTACTTGGAAACGCTGAAATGGGAGGTTTTATCCCACCCGCCGTACTCTCCAGACATTGTCCCTTCCGACTATCACTTGTTCCGGTCAATGGCACACGATTTGGCTGACCAGCACTTCGGTACTTACGAAGAAGTCAAAAATTGGGTCGATTCCTGGATTGCCTCCAAGGACCAAGACTTTTATCGACGCGGGATTCGAATGCTACCTGAAAGATGGGCCGAGGTCGTAGCTAGCGATGGGCAGTACTTTGATTAAAAAATATGTAGCCACTTTTTTATAATAAAGCCTTAAACTTTTGAAAAAAACGGTCACTGCAAAGTTGTACTCCTTATATAAGATGAATTTCCGTTCCAGGCAAACAACGAAAAAGCATCTTCGTTGACAGAATCATGAAAAAAAGTTTTTTTTTTCATGTTGCCAAGTAACGAAGTAACTTGGCTCGGATCAGTACAGTAAATACTGAAGCGAAGGAACGGATTTATAAATAAAAGGATCATTGTCGAATTTTTGTCAATACTTGTGGTTTTATTTATTTAACTCTTTAAAAGAATGCACAGCCGTTTCAGATTTTTTTATGCTACGATTCACATCCTACATTAATAACTGTTCATATAAACATCTGTATAACTATTTGCAGTTCTGTGACAATTGACAAGTATTATATATTAGATTCCTTTTTATCACATCACATTATTTATCACATGTTGAATGCATTTTTTTCACATATTCGCAGTCATTCAAGTGTACATGTTTTTACAACTAATTAATATATATATATATATATATATATATATATATATATATATATATATATATATATATATATATATATATATATATATAGAGTTTTATTTGCATAACTTGGAATACAAGTTTTTTACAAACTATTTCCTTACATATTGTTCCTTATTTCTAACTTAAGCCTACAATTCTATCCTGCACCTGCACTTCTCTTTCTTTTTACCTCTACTACTTATCACTAACGTCGCGTCCTCCTCCTTACTCTTTTTTGCGCACAATACCTCTATTTCTCTAAAATACCGGCAGATTCCAACATTTATTTTTCCGCCTAACATATTAATGATTTCTCCTTTTATCGCGATCTCATCCACTCCCTGCATCCACTCCTCAGCTTCTTTTCTTGTTTCCTTTGGCATTAATGCCCATGCTTTTCTGCACACTATGAGGTGTTCCACGGTCTCATTTTGTTCCTCACATATCCTGCATCTCCAGTCCTTCAGCCCCTTTTTTCCCGCTCTCCAGACATTTCCACACCTTAATCTTGCCCACAATTCTTTGTCCCTACCCTTCACCCCTTCCTCCTTCCAATACTTCCACGGGCTTTCCTCGTTCTCCACCAAATATTTATACATGCTATTGTACGATGATTTTTTTTATTTTTTCTTCTTCTTCCTCCAATATTTTCTTTTTTAGGTTTTCTAATCCTTCTCCAATCTTTTTTTCTATTGTTCTCTCTTCTTTCTTCTCCCTTATCATCATTATTATTTCCTCTATGCCCATTTCCATTAATACTTTTTTCAAATCCTTTTCCCACTTCGACGGTGCACCATTCGCTATCGCCCTCATCTCCTCTCTTACACATATTTTTGGCCATCTCTCGTCCTCCATCTTTAGCACCTCCTTGATGTACCTCAGTACTCGTTCTCTGATTACATATTCTATAGTAGGCACACCCAGCTCCCTCCTCCATATATAATTTGGGGTCTCTCTGTTTACCCCCAACGCCATTTTACAGTACCTTCTCTGTATTTTTTTGATCACTTCTATTTCCCCTACTCCCCAAATCTCTACCCCATACATCACTCCTGCTTTTACGATCGTTTCCATCAAGTAGATCCGCTCCTTCATGATATCCCTTTCCGCTCTTTTCCATATTCCCCATACCCTATTCACGGCTTTTTGCGCTTTCCCTGCCGTTTTTCTACCATGTGTCCAACTTGAGTTTTTCGCCGTGAACCAATATCCTAAATATTTAAACTCATTCACTATTTGAATCTTTTCCCCTTTAATCCCCCATTCTTCATTCTTTTTACCTCTTCCCCCATTCCCAAATATCATTATTTTAGTTTTCCTAGCATTTATTTCCATTTTTTTACTTTCCGCCCATTTTTCTAAGTCCCTCAGTATGCTGCTTAAACCTTCCCCTGTATCCGCTATTGCCGCCACGTCATCAGCATATTTTATGGCAAAAATTTTTTCCTTCCCCACTACTGCTCCTCCCTCGTTTCTCCTCACCCACATATCCTCCAAATCGTCAACGTATATATCAAACAAGACCGCACTTAGTGCACACCCCTGCCTTACTCCCTTCCCTGTCCTAAAACTCTCCGTGATTATTCCATTCGCTTGCACTTCTGCCCTTGTGTCCTTGTAAATTACCTTTATCATGTCTAGCATTCTTCCCTCTATTCCTTTCCCTCTTAATTTTTTAATCATTCTTTCCCTGCTCACCCGATCAAATGCTGCCTTAAAATCTATAAACGCCACATATAGTTTACCGCCCTTCACTTTTAGTTGATTGTTTATTACCGCGTTTAACGTGAATATTTGATCCCTCGTTCCTCTACCTCTCCTGAACCCTGCCTGACTCTCCTTTAATTTTTTGTTTCTCTCTATCCAATTGTTCAGCCTCTCTGTCATCATTTTTGTCAATAATTTGTAACCTACATCTAATAGTGAGACCCCCCTATAATTTTCTGCCTTATCTCTCTCTCCCTCTTTATATATTGGGACTATCCTCGCGATTTCCCACCCCTTTTCCATCGTTCCTTCTAGCCACATTTTATTTAAGACCTCTTTCAACTCCTCCTTTTCTTCCCTTGGTAAAGCCTTGAAAAATTCGACGCTAATTCCGTCCTCCCCCGCCGCCTTGCCGTTTTTCATTTTTTTCAGCGCCTCTTCCATTTCTTGCAACCTGATCGGCTCATAAAATTCCTTTTTTTCTTTTCTTTGCTCGTCACATATTTCTGTCTCTTCTCTCTCCCATACCCCCCCCCTCATTTTCCCTTTCTTGATGGTTTTTTCCATTGAGCAATCTTTCAAAGTGTTCCTTCCATTCTTTCTTAGTTATTTTGCTCCCATTCGCTCCTCTCCCATTATTCCTGAACTTATTAATCGCTTTCTACCATTTCGATAGGTCCTTTGCCTTTCCAACCTCCTCCCAAATTTTGCTCCGCCATTCCTCTTTTGCCCCTCTGTATACCTTTTTCAATTTCTTTCTTTCGTCCACCAGCTCTTGTTTTTCGTCCACGCTTCGTTGTTTTGTGAACGCCTTTAATTTTTCCCACACTACCTTCCTTTGCTTCTTACATTCGTTATTGAACCACTTCGGGAGCCTTTTTTCTCTCCTTGTTTTTTTGCCCTTCCTTCTTAGCCCCACTTTTTCTGCCACCCTCACAATTTTTTCTTTCACCCCCTCCCAACTCTCCCTCCCTTTTTCCATTTTCGTCTCTTTTTGCATTTCTTCTATGAACCTCTCTGTTTTTTCTTCAACCCACAATAGTCTTTCGCTATCCTGTGTCCCTTTCTCTTCCCCCTCTGCATCCTTTCCCTTATTCTCCTCCCATGCCACACATATTGGCAAGTGATCCGATTCTATTCTTTCCACTACTTCCATCCATTTGAATTCATCTCTTCCTCCCTTGTCTAATATCATTATGTAGTCTATGACCGATCCACAACATTCTTTATCCCCCCCTACGAATGTTACTTTACCCTCCCTATCACCTTTCACTCTTCCATTCATCACCTTTAAACTTAAATCCTCGCATAAGTTTAACATTCTTCTTCCCTCCGTATTCAGTATTTTGTCCTGAGATTTCCTTGTTTCAACTCCATCTCCTTCCGCGCCCCCCTCATTTATTGCTTGCATCCCCCCTATCCTTGCGTTCATGTCACCCACAATCATTACTCGCTCCTTTTCCTTTGCCTCTTCAATTATTGCCTCTCTCAGCTTTTTTTCTAACTTTTGCACGCCGATGTTATTATATACCGAAATTATTGAGGTTTTTTCCTTCATTATATGATTGTTCATTATTAAACCAAATTCCCATTCCCTTGTTTCCCAGTCCTCAGCCCAATGCTTTTTTATCCCAACCGCCTGTCCTCCTTTTGCTCTTCCCTTTTTTATCCCTACTTCCTTGTGGGCCGCTTTGAACTCCCATTTAAATTTGTCACTCATTTTCAACCTCACGTTCTCCTCATCCTTCTTTTCAACCCACGTTTCTTATAAAATTACCAAATCCGCTTTTTCTAAAAATCCCCACGCTTCTCCAATTTTAAATATCCCCGCTATATTCCATAGTATTATCTTAAACTCGCCCCCTCCCTCAACTTCTTTTTTCTCTCTTTGCTGATCTTCTCTCTTCTTTCTTCCATTTTCTTCCAGTCCGCATCCTTCAATATCGTCCTCCCCGCTCGTTCCGAAATGTCTGCCGCCAACCATCATCGCCTCCCATCCTTTCGATGTCTCCCTTCCGCTCGTTCCACCTCCACCATGCTCCTTCCAGCCAGATTTTCATGTACTTCACCTCAGCTAGTTTTCCGTATTTCCTCTCATGTTTCGCTACATCTCGCATCCATTTCTGTACTTCTTTCTCCCTCTTGGTCAGGTCGTCGTTGATCCATATATCAGTTCCCCTGAGTTCCTTGCTTTTTCTGAGTATTTCTATCTTGTCGGTCCAGTTTTTATACTTCACTACCACCGATCCATTTCCAGAAAACTTCGTCGTTGTCTTTCTCCTTATATTCGTGTTGCATCTTTCGTCAACCTTCGCCAACACCTTATCTTTCTCATATCCCGCCTCCGCGTAGAAAGAAACATTTATGTTGTTTCTTCTGTTTTCCCTCCTCATTCTTTCCTCTCTCCACTCCCGGTCACTAATCGCCACGGGCTTCCTCCGCAAGATGTTCTCCCGCTTTTCTCTCTCATCCTCCTTTGTAACGTTATTATTTTCCTCCGACCTTTTTCTTCCTCTCCTCCCATTTCTTACTACTCTCCAACCTTCTTCCGATACCCCTCTTTCACAGTCATCCTCCTCCTGACTCCTCCACCTCTCTCCGTGTCCTCCATTTCCATACATTGTTTCCGTCCTTACGATTTCCTCTCTCACTCTTTTGGCTGCCACTTTTGCTCTTCCTCCGTCATCTGCCTCGTTTTCGGAACCCTTCTTCACCGGTTCTTCCTTTTCCTTTCCTTCGAGCTTATTTATCACGTTCATTAAGATTTTTCGCTCCTCCCGCCACCGCATCCTGTCCTGCTCTGCTTTTTTCTTCAGCATTTCGACCTCTTTTTTATATGTATCAATTTCCCGACGCCTTTCCGCACATTCCTCACATTGATCCTCTCCATCTGCCTCACACTCTTCCTTTATTCTTTGTAACTCCTCCTTCCACCACTGCTTCATGCTTCTCTCCGATTTCGCCACGCTGTTTCTCATCGTATGTTTCATCCGTATCTCGGCCTCCCTTATTCCCATCATCCACGTGTACACACAATCATTGTTGTCAATCTCCTTTTCACCGTCGCACCATGTTTCATTGTCACCTTCCTCCTCATCCCCTTCGTCTTCTTCCCCTTCTTTCTTCTCTCTTCCGTTATCCTCCATTTCCTCTTTTCCGACGGTCTCTTCTGCCTCCTCCCCGCTGTCTTCTCCGTTGCCGCTGTTCTTATGCTTTTTCAGCGGCGGTGACGCCACATCACCCCCTGCCCCCGCCACTCGTGTCGTCGCAAAAAACTCCCTGACATCGCGACTCGTCTCCTTCTTCTTTGGTCGTCCACGCTTTCTTTTCTCCCCCTCCGTTGTTGCAATGATTCCTTCTTTACCGGCCGCCGTCTCTACGTAGTTCCTTCCACTCTCACGGCGCTTCTGCTCCCTTTCTCCTGCCACGTTTCCGCTCTCATCATTCCCTCTCTCCCCGCCACCGTTCTCTGGCCTAACCTCTTCTTCACAATCCCCGACTTTATTTCTCCCTAACTCTCCCATTTCACTATTTTCCACTGAGCCCATTATCACCTCAATTTCCACTGATTCACCCTTCACTCCTCCACTACTTTCCTGGCTTTTTTCTCTTCTCCTTTCACCCAAACTATCTGATTATTCACGTCCGATTTCACAACGCGTTCGTTTGCTACTCGTGCTCAACCGGAAGTCCCCAACTAATTAATATTATTAATGTTCCTGTACATATTGGTGCATTTATATTTAGATACATTTTTTTGGGTAAGTATTGCACAGTGATTTAAAGCGCTGTCCGCCGAGTAACAAAGGCCATAGCCGGGTAAGTAGGGAAAAATGGCCCTCGCATTTTTTCCAGCGAAATTTGGAGTATATTCTGAGGTATAAAAAAAAAACAAATTTTCTGAAAATGTCATCCCCGTCAACGCAATGGTTTTAGAAAAATAATTTTTTTTTTAAATATAAAAAAATCCGGAACCGGTTCAGTGGTTCGATTTGATTTTTTTTTGGTACTTGTTCCAATCAAACGTGTTACGAAATAAAATTATAGAACATCTTGCGAAAGATTAAGGTTAAAAAAAAATGTTTCTTGTTTTATTTTTTTTACTATAATCCACTTGGGGTACAATAACGAATTTGTTTTCATATAATTTTTGGGCACCTTATTAGATTATATAATTTTTTCAAAATGATCGGTTTGGTACGCCACAGTGAAGAAAAATAAACACACTTTATTGATATATTTTCGTTATATATCTATATAACTAAAATATATCAATAAAGTATGTTTCTTTTTTGTTCACTGTGGCGTACCAAACCGATCATTTAGTCACATATCAGACTTTATTGATATATTTTAGTTATATATCTATATAACTAAAATATATCAATAAAGTGTGTTTCTTTTTTTTTCACTGTGGCGTACGAAACCGATCATTTTGAAAAAATTATATAATCTAGTAAGGTGCCCAAAGATTATATGAAAAAAATTTCGTTATTGTACCCCAAGTGGATTATAGTAAAAAATAATAAAACAAGGAACATTATTTTTTTTTCTAATCTTAATCTTTCGCAAGATGTTCTATAATTTTATTTCGTAACACGTTTGATTGGAACAAATACCAAAAAAAATCAAATCAATCCACTGAACCGTTTCCGGAATTTTTTTTATATTTAAAAAAAAATCATTTTTCTAAAACCATTGCGTTGACGGGGATAACATTTTCAAAAAATTTGTTTTTTTTTTATACCTCAGAATATACTCCAAATTTCGCTGGAAAAAATGCGAGGGCAATTTTCCCCTACTTACCCAGCTATGGCCTTTCATTCCCGTGAACGCAATGGTTTTAGAAAAATGAATTTTTTTTAATTATAAAAAATTCCGGAAACGGTTCAGTGGATTGATTTGATTTTTTTTTGGTACATGTTCCAATCAAATGTGTTACGAAATAAAATTATAGAACATCTTGCGAAAGATTAAGATGTGAAAAAAAGTAATGTTCCTTGTTTTTTTTTTTTTTTTTTTTGTATCTGCTACGGCGAACGCTTCGCCATTTTGTAGCTTCCATGTACAGGGATTTCCCCTTTTTACATTTCCCACCATTTTTCTCCAATCCACATCCCTGATCGATCCCCACCTTGCGGCCGCAGCCGACTTCCCCCTCTGTATCGCATTCACCATGACATTTTCTGCCATGGGTATAGGGAAACTGCGGAAAACCTATACCAATATAGCCGGTCACGGGTTCGCTTCCCAGCCTCGGAGCTAGTCGCGTTTCGTCGCGAAATAGCTCACAGGCTACAGCCATACACACCCGACACACACACGTATCGGTCCGTGTGCGCGACATCTGTGTAGAACTGGAGCTAACGTCACGCCTGTGTTTTTATTTCTCTCCGAAACTACGAGACGGTGATTCGAACCCGCGACCTCCCGATGTGTTGATTTCAGAGGCAAGTACTCTAACCACTAGACCAACACATCGGTTGTAATGTTCCTTGTTTTATTATTTTTTACTATAATCGTGAAAAAAAAAACACTTTTTTGCGAATTTTTTTTCATCTATATGGTGTGGCTGCAAAATCGAAAGAGCTGGGGAAAAGGACCAAGAGAGTGACAAAACTCCCCTCCTCCCGTCCCAACAATTTATAAAGGGCGCCAGCCGAAAATCGGCTTGTCGGAAAGAGAAAAGGGAACGCAGTGTCCGGCCAAACTGCAGCCTCGTGGATAAGGTAGAGGGGATGGGTCAGGTGTCAACCACGCGCGGCAAGAAAGATCCCGCGAATTAACACTTTAACAATAATTTATTTTCACTGCGCAAAAAGAACCCGAGCGATAGCAAATAGAAAGGCCCTCGCAAGATGCCACGAGACGGTTAATCACGAACACACTCACACGCAATCCCGACCGGGGCCTACACACGCAAACAATATTAACCCGAGCTTGTCGTTGGCCGCCTCCTTCTCTTCCCTACTGACCTCTTGTTAACCACAAAAATAACCGGGCCCCAGCTAGTCGGGTACCCGGCCGAGCGATACCCAAAATCTTATCTCGCACGAAAACCCCGGTCGCTACTTACCACGAACGTCGATCTCCAGCAACCTCTCCCCCGTGACAGAGCCGGGAAAGTCCCTGTATCGGGAAAAGGGACACCTGATATATGACGCGAGAATGACGGGGCGCCGCATGGGTTCGAGCCTACGTCCCGCTAGTAAACGGAAGGTTGGCTCTCTGTGAGGAGTTCCTCGACTTCAGAAAAATCGTCCACCCTTTCCCGCCATTCAGGCTCCGCCACAGGCCGAGGGATCACCGGAGATGACACTTCACGGCTCTTGCACATTCATGCGCTTATGCAAACGACAATACGCGAAACAGGATTTCGGACAAAGTCCGACGCAAAATGATAGGGAGCCTCCCGCGCGCGACCACGATACGATTTCCCTCAATGGTACACGCTAGCAATGAAACACTGTTACCGAAGGCATGGCCAAGCTCACCGGCTGCGTAATTCGGTCGCTTCCCATTGTCTCGGCCCACGTCCGTCCGGCTCGACACCTCGCAGGAAGCTAACGCAAAAGCCGGCCGACGTGCGAGAAGCGTACCCCCCACCTTTTCTTTAGTTTCTGTTCTTATGGTTACACCAGAGAGAACAGGCCCGTGTCGAATCATTTTCGGGAGTATGCTTATCGATCAAGCGCGGATTTCGAATCCGAAACCTCCCGTAACGGAAAATGAAACGTCCACTCTTCCCGCGGGCCGTATTTCATGTCCTAGTGGAGCCTCGTCCTTCCCTGGATGATGTTTCGTAACGGTCAACCTTGGCGACGACGGGAATAAGGACCACGACCGACGCCAGACTTATTATCGGCCGAGGGTGACAATTCGGCCCCTGTCCAGAAGAAACGGAAGAAGTGAGGGCGGGGGAGGGCGGTGTGAATCACGGCCCTGGGTAGGTCATTTTCGCGGGAATCTGCGTCTTTCCGAACGTTTGACCATAGTTGGGCCACCGCGTCTTCCCGATCTTTGGCCTTGGAAGAATGTTTGGCCTCGCCTTCTTTCCCTCTCGCTCTTCCCGACCGTTGGGATTTTGGCTCGTGTAAGCCAGACGTTGAAGTGGCGAAAAAAAGAAAACAAACGGAATATTAAAGTAAAATCCTAACGTCGCTTAAAGAACCCTACGGAATCATGTCGTGATCGCGATGACGGCCCCGAGCCGGAAGACGGTTTTGCTGCAGCCGCTACCATGCTAGGTGGACTAGCGGAGTGCAGAAAAAAAAACACGTTACAATGGATAGAGGAAATATATTGAAACCTTTTGTACATTGTTAAGTGTCATGTCAAGAACATTCCGTGAAATTTGTACGCGAAAATATCCACAAACAAGCCGGTGACAAAGTTTTTTCAAGAACGCTTTTGGAAAAACACGATTTGCGGTGTTCATTTTGATAAGTCTCAGATATGTTGTAGAGGGACCTACCCTGAGTACCTGAATAAAGGGATTTTATACAACGCTCTTTAGTTTTCGAAAAAAAAAACGTTCGAAAGTTTAGCTCGTAGCTACTAGTAGCTACTCTACCGGTACGGTTCCACCTTTGTCGAACCAGCGGGCGTGGCCCAGTGGGCAAGGTTCCCGGCTCTGACGCTCGAGGTCCAGGGTTCGAGTCCCGTGATGGCGTTTTTTTTCCACAAAATATAAATAAATTCGATGGATGATGCAAAACCGTCTAATTATTTATTATTATTTTATTAATTTGTTTTTTTTTTCAATTTTTTTATTCATTTTTTTTAAATTTCACTTTCCATTTTTAAAAATTATTTATTATTATTTTATTTTTTACGCAGAAAAAAAGAGAGGAAGAAATTATAACATCTTTCACAAGAAACTGCAGTTTAATGTTTTTCTTTTCAATATACAGGTTTTTCTTACTCGCTATCATTGTGGTCGCTTGTTACATCAATATTGCGGGTGGTATTTGTCGTAAAAGCAAGCAAAACACAAGACCAAAGAGCAACGCGCACATTGTATAAAAGCTATGGCCTTGCAGGCGCACGGAGTTTTGAGCAGCGTTATTGGAAAGCATACTTGATTGACATTTAAAAACAGCGGTCTTTCCTCAATTAACTTCGATGCAAACCACGCATATGCAATCATTGGCGCGAAAGCAGGTGCGCTTAATTGATGAAGAATCAAAGAATGAATTTGTATGGAATCTTCCCTTGACGCAATTTCTCTGTTATTTTTTAACAAATCGGGAGCACTTTGTATTTGTTTCGAGAAAAGTTTCACTTGCCGGTAAAAATATACATCGCACGGTTGGCAGATCGGCGTGCACTTGGGCGGTATAACTTTAATACTGCATGTACATGCCTTCTTCTCGTCTACAAAGATGTAAAGCGTTAAGCGTTAAATCGTAAAGCGTTTGATCAGCGCCGATGGTTAAATAAGCGTGGTTTGCATCGAAGTTAATTGAGGAAAGATCGCTGTTTTTAATTGTCAATCAAGTATGCTTTCCAATAACGCTGCTCAAAACTCCGTGCGCCTGCAAGGCCATAGCTTTTATACAATGTGCGCGTTGCTCTTTGGTCTTGTGTTTTGCTTGCTTTTACGGCAAATACCACCCGCAATATTGTTCTGATGTAACAAGCGACCACAGTGATAGCGAATAAGAAAAACCTGTTTATTGTAATGAAAAATAATAAACTGTAGCTTCTTGTGAAAGATGTTATAATTTCTTTCTCTCTTTTTTTTCTGCGTGAAAAATAAAATAATAATAAATAATTTAAAAAAATGGAAAGTAAAACATTTAAAAATTGAATAAAATTTTTTTTTAAATAATAATAAATAATTAGATGGTTTTGCATCATCCATTGAATTTATTTATATTTTCTGAAAAAAAAAACGCCATCGCGGGATTCGAACCCTGGACCTCGAGCGTCAGAGCCGGGAACCTTGCCCACTGGGCCACGTCCGCTGGTTCGACAAAGGTGCAACCATACCGGTAGAGTAGCTACTAGTAGCTACGAGCTAAACTTTCGTACGTTTTTTCTCGAAAACTAAAGAGCGTTGTATAAAATCCCTTTACTCAGGTACTCAGGATAGGTCTCTCTACAACATATCTGAGATTTATCAAAATCCGTGAGTGACAGCCTGTAAGGTCCCCTTGTCAGCTAGAAATTATCTGACATCAAGTACCATTAAAATTTAGTCAAAGTATCATCAAATCCCCCCCTCCCCCAACGGCCTTTGATAATTTCTTTTTCCATTTTTAAATTTTTGGTGGTCATGTAAAGTGAAAAGTGCTATTTTTCACGAAAAATTCCGCCATTTTGGGGGTGAAAAACCCCCTCAATGTAAAAAAATCTCAAACTAACCGTTAGGGGAAGGTATTTTATATGTAGAAAGTGTGTACCAAGTTTGAAATAAATCGGTCATGTAGTTTTCAAATGGCAGTGAACACGGACTTTGAAAAAGTGGTTTCGAGAAAAACCCGGCACCGGCTTGTTTGTGGATATTTTCGCGTACAAATTTCACGGAATGTTCTTGAAATAACACCTAACTAATATATTTCTATGCACTAACTTTGACAAAAAAATAATCCGAAAATTTAGAGTTTCTCACATTATCGCGTGTGTTAAATGCGTTTTTTAAATACATTTTTCATTTTTTTAAAAATAGGTAGTGGAGTATAGAAAACAATTCGGATATACCAAAATAAATAAAAAAACACGCCACATTCCAAAGCTATCTGTAAAAATAATGCCACGACTGTTGCGACTACAATATTCGCTGTTTTATAAGATAAGTTACTAATTCATTGTTTCCTTGAACGAATAATTATTATTGTCAGCGATAACGTTATTAGGTGTATCGCTACAAGCGCATTTCTGATTGTTATAAAAATTGCGAGCGCGATTATTACGAGCAGCCACGTCGATGAATTATGAAAATGTTGATATTTATTGTCATTTTCTTTACCGATTTAGGTGAACGGCCATTCTCTACGTAATGAAAATCGGTGGCTCGGGCAAAGGTCGTCGCGCATTGTGCACTTTTGTAGGAGCAAACAGGTTGCCCGCGAACGCATGTTTTCGCACACCCTTAATGCTACGTGCGCCTGTGTTATCTACGGGGAACGAAATCATGTTTTTTTTCATATAGGCTGATAGGAACAAGTATATAATTATCTTTTTCTGTGAAATCATCTGGCGTTTCAAATATTGAAAAAAAAAAAATTGTTCACGAAGAAAAAGTCCTGTAATTTCGAGCAATGAATTATTGCAAATTCTGATAAATTTTTGGATTTTTAATTTTCGTCGGAAAAGTAATGACTTTCAATCGGAGTAACCCCTAGATACAAGCAAGAATGTTTATCAAAATCGTAGAATTTGTAGGGGACAAAATTTTTTCGAAGAAAGTTATTACAATTTAATACAATTTATTTACCTCAAAAATAATTTATTAGGGACGAAGTGTTTGTGAATCAGTTGCATTTCGTGCACGTCCACGTAAACATCGTTTTTAAAAATGCGTTTCTCGGCGGCGGAATATCGCGATATTCATTTCTATTATGGATGGTGTGCAGGTTGTGCAGCGTTAGCAGCAGAATCCTACGCTCGTGATTACCGTCGGCGGCATCCCGACCTGCGTGTTTTCGTCGAACTCAATCGCCGGATGGCTGAAGAAAACTTTTCGGCTCCTCGTGGGGCAGGTAGCCGTGTTCTCGAAGACCTAGGGGCGATTAGGAGGATGACGTTTTGGCTGCAGTCGAAGATGGCCCTCAAACGAGCGTCCGCCGGATAGCTGGAAATTTGGACACGAGCAAAAGCACAAGCAGGATAGTGAGACCCGTGCTGAATTTGGTCGATTTTTAATCGCACAAAATGAAGCCGATCCTCACTTTCTCTGGAATATCTGCCAGAGCGATGAATCGTGCTTTAAAAGGGAAGGGAGTTTCAACAAGCATAACCAACACTGGTGGCCAGAAGAAAATCCCAGGCTCTTTCGTGTCCGCAATTTCCATCGCTGGCCACGGATGAACGTTTGGGGGGCCATTCTGGATTTTGTCAGGGTAAGTAAATAACTAAAAAAAATGAACGGATTGAAAAGTTTTAAGAAATAATTATTGATACCTTTTTTTAACTATCTTCACATCAGGGTGAAGGCTATCTTCAGTTACTGAGAGAACGAAGAGAACCCTGCTGGCCTTACAACTGCTTCCAGCAAGACGCTCTTGCTCTTGCTCAAAGCAGTCTAGCTGTGACAGGATTCTTGGATGCCGTGCTCGCGGATCCATGGGTCGGGAGAAGGGGCCGGGTGAGCTGGCCTTCGCGGCAATTATAAAAATGCGACAGTATTTTCCATTTGTTTTTTTTTTCTATTATGTTAAATAATTTGATTTTCCCGTAGATCGCCCGATTCAACACCGCTGGATTTTTCCTTTGGGGCTACTTGAAGGAAAAAATATACGCAAGACAGCCACAGACTCCGGAAGAAATAGTGGCGTTCTTCCATGGCGCGATCGAGATCATCGAGGAGGGTCAATTCGAGCAGGTTCATCAAAATGTTCGCCGTCTCGCCCAGCTTTGCTTGGAGCAAAGCGGAGAACACTTTGAACATCTGCTGTTAAGCTGCACAATGCGCAACGGTGGCCCTTATCGCTGTCTAGAATTAGAGGACGTACGTCTTCTAATTCTAGAACTGAGCGCGCTACCTACCCAGCTATTCTAATACTTGTGTACACTTTCTTTTAGACTTTGTCTATTTTTATCATTCTTAATTTTTTCAATATGCATATTGCCGTCATACTACGCTCATAGGATGCATCACTGACAAATATACATATCGCCGTCATATTACGCTCATCGAATATATCACTTAGAAAAATGCATATCGCCGTCATAGGATGTATCACCGAGAAAAACGCATATCGCCGTCATGTTGCGCCCATCGAATGTATCACTGAGAAACATGCACACCGCTGTCGTATTGCTTGCATGGTATATCTACTACCAGTGCTAACCCAGTGAATACGCCAACAAAAATTATTGGATAACTTCCATATGCCGTCAATCTGCAAATATTCATTGTAAAATTCAAATTTGCCGTCTTATGAGTTCATCTTGTAGTCAACGGATGATGCATTTTGAAACGACAAATTTAAGTTACGATGTATATCAAATTCATGATACTGAATGAGCTCATGAAATGTCTTCGTGAACGTAAACGATATTGCGTGCATGTTAAGTACAATTCATGAGAACAATTAATGCTACTATAGTGAATAAACGTCAAAATGTCTACACATGACTTCAATATGACGTAAAATTTGCGGATATTAATTGCGGACACTTGAGCACATCAATATGAGTTCGACGTGCTCTATACGTACTATGCATTTGTAAACGACATATTAAGATTAAAATGTTTTGTACATTCATGATACTAACAAGGAGACGGCACGACCGTAGGGTCGGGGATTTGGCCGAATTTTTTTGTGGTGAAAGAGGACCCCTAGCACCTCACGTGGTTAAAGTAGTAGGATGCACTACTCGAAAAATTCCGAGAAAAATCGATTCAAAGTTTCTTAGGCTCCTTATGGGTTTAAAATGTCAGGCACTTGTCAAGCCGCCGTCTGGTCTAGACGGTTAGGGCTCGGTCTTTTGCGCCTGGTACACTATGGGGTAGTTCGTCCGTCTAGCAGTCATTGCGCGAGCCCTCTTCATATGGTACCCAAGAAGCACCGCAGTTGGCGTTTCACTGGCGACTTTAGGATGCTTAACGCTCAAACCATGTCCGATCGGTACCCGGTTCCTCACATTGAAGGCATCTTTCAACGTCTCCACGCAAAAAAAATCTTTATGACGCTCAATCTCGTCTGCGCCGGGCATCAAATCCCCGTTGTATCTGAGGACATCGAAAAGACCGCTATCACGACCCCGTTTGTACTCTTTGAGTTCCTCGGAATGCCACCCGGTCTTCGCAATGCCACCCAGACTTTTCAAAAGCACATGGACAATATCTTGCGAGGACTGGATTTCGCAGGTTCTTTCATCGACGATTTGATCATAATGTTAAGTTCTCACGAAGAGTATCTCAGCGCGGTTTTTGAGATCCTCCGGAAACATCGGCTCACTATCAACCCGAACGAGTGCCAATTTGGCAAGGAAGAAGTCGGCTATTCAGGGTTCACGGTCGACAGGCAGGGATTTGAACCTCCGGCTGACACGGTGTAAGCGATCACCTCGTTTCCAAAGTCTGAAACGATTGCCGATTTTCGACGCTTCCTAGAGATGCTAAACTATTACCGCTGATGCACCCCTTACGCTGCTCAGCTCCAAGTACCGTCCAATTCTTACCTGAAGGACTCCAAGAAGAACAATAAGAGGGAAATAGAGTGAAACGCGTCCTCTGAGAAATCCTTCGAAGACTGCAAGAGCAGCATAGCCTCTACGACCAAGACGGCGTTCCTATCATCAGCAGTTCCACTGACTCTTACAACCGACGCCTCCAACTTCACGATTCGTGCCTTGCTGGAACAACTAGAAAACGACACTTGGGAGCCTGTCGGTTTCTTTTCCGGAAAGCTGAGTCCCGCAGAATCACGTTATAGTACGTATGATCGGGAGCTTCTGGCAATTTCCGCTGCAATTAAATTCTCTCAGTACATCTTGGAGGGTCGTCACTTCGTTATTAGGACCAACCATCGACCTCTCGTGTACGCATTCACGCAAAGAGCGGTCACGGCGTCGCCGGGACAACTGCGCTAGTTGGACTACATCGGCCAGTTTACGACTGAATTAGTGCACATCGACTGCAAGGGTAACATCGTGGCCGACGCCCTTTCGCGTAGATACGTGGTCACCATGCCAACCGATCTCACCAAGTTCAAGGATTGAATGATATCACCTCGCTCAAACTACAGTGGCTGCACATTCAAGGGTATACAGTTCTTTGCGACATCTCGTCCGGTTGGGTTAGACCGTATCTTCCTCAAGGTCTCCGTCGACAAGCTTTCGACACGGTCTGTCTCACCCCAGCGGCCGTATCACTGCTCGAACGCTTCGTAAAAAGTTCGTGTGGCCTGAAATCAAGAGGGCCGCTATGCGCTGGTCTCGTGAGTGTATTCCTTACCAACGCTTCACGGTGCTTCGCAACAACCGCTCGCAGCCCACGAAGATCAATATGCCGGACAATCGGTTCGAGCACGTTTACCTGGACATCATCGAGCTGCCAAAGGTGGGTGAGGCACGTTACTTTTTGACGGTAATTGACCGATTCTCGCGGTGGTCGCTGGCAGTTTCCATGAAGAACATGCTAGCCGACACAGTCGCCTCGTCCTTCTACAGCAATTGGTTTTGCCAGTTCGGTACGCCCTTGACCATTACCACCGACCAGGGGTCTCAATTTGAGTCAGCACTTTTTACGGCACTAGTCCACATGGTTGGCGCCCCCAGGATCCGCATCACACTGTACCATCCACAATCCAACGGGTTGGTAGAACGGTGGCACCGTACTCTGAAGGCCGCTTTAATGTGCAATGCGCAAACTCCATGGCCCGAGTTTCTGCCAACCTTTCTGCTGGCACTACGCACTGCATATAAAGTGGATCTGTGCACCTCTCCGACCGAGATGGTATTCGGGACTGAGCTCCGCGTGCCCGGAGAGTTCTTTGTCGCCGATAGCGTACCTGTCAACCCGCAGATCTTTATGGAAAAGTGCAGGGAGCATATCAAGAGCATTCGCCTGACACCAACGGCCCACCACACGAAGTCTGGTCCGTTCATCCCGAAGGACCTACTAACAGGTACCCATATTTTCCGTCGAACCGATGCCGTTCGGCGGCCCTTAGAGCCACCGTACTCTATGGCCGCCTCAAGGTCGTAAAGAGGATCGACGATAAGGTATTTATCATCCTAGTTGGCGTCGAAAAAACGGTCTCTATCCACTCTTTGAAGCCGGCCTACATCGCCAAAGAAAATGATCTTAGTCAAAGCGATCCGATAGTTCCTGAGGAAAGCCGTTCATGCAGCATGGATAAACCCCTTCGCACATATCATAATAAGAAAAGGTCGGCATCGTTCCTTCCACAATAAACGTGCAATTCACTTGGGAGAGGGGGGGGGGCACCTTTGGTCTCTAGAACAAAAATCTCCTCGCGGTGCTGCCTTCGCATCGAAATTAGAACCAGAAGCTTTGTACATTACTAGCTTCTGTTGAGTGTTAGAAGAAAAAAAGCGCCCGAGGGGTGAGCACGAAAAGGTTCCCTACCGACACTTTGTACACGCAGTATTGATAAAGTTATTTTTATGGTTATTGTTATTCGCAGTAAATTCTGTGGACATCATTTCAAACGCAATCCCGTGTCCTTCAGTGTTCACAGTTTGTAGTAGCGGCGATTGCGTGCCAATTCATGAGGAATGGTGATGGTGGGAAATTCAAAAGTCGAATATTGCCAGACACTACTATACGCGCGTATCGCTCATCGACGTACGCCGGCTCATCGGGCGCACCGGATTGGTCCGTCTTTAAGAATTCATAATAATTCAGGGGTTGATCTGAGACTCATACATACTTATATAAATCGACTCAGAATTTCACCCCTAACCCCCCATTTCAGGGACTACCATCAGTTCTGCGACATGTTCATAATTTTGACTCCCTGAACACGATGGTGAAGAGAAATCGCGGCGGGGGTTTGAAGTTCGCAAAAATACCAACGCAGATAAACCAGTAGTCGCTACTGGAGCAGGTGGCTACTGGACTACGGGGGGCTTGGGAGCGGAGCCTCCACTGCAGAAAAATGAGTTTTTTTTATGGAAAATACACACACACATACACCCTCACGTCAAAATTGATCACTTACTTTTTTAATCCTCGTTTTCCGAGGTATCATCCGTTGCCAACGGAAACATATCATTAATGGCGCGCGCGAGCGTGTGTGTATGTGTGTCTTCAACCATCAACAGCCATATCATTAATGGCGTGTGTGTGTGTGTGTGTGTGTGTGTGTGTGTGTGTGTGTGTGTGTGTGTGTCTTCAACCGTCAAGAGCCTAGAACTTCAACCAGCCTAGAGCCGCGATTTCTTTTCACCATCGTGTTCAGGGGGTCAAAATCTATTAACCCCCCACCCTCCCACCCCCCTCCGGGGGGGGGGGTCATTTTCCGAATAATTACCTAATATTTTTATTATTGAAGTCAATAAATGCACGTTAAACTAAACTAGTAACTTTTAAAAACCATCTTGACGTATTAGTAATTATGTGTTACCATAAAAGCAACTTGATTCTTTTGAAAAGTGGAGAGAACTGTTGGATACATTTTTTAAAGTGAAAACTTCTTTTTCGTGCACAGAAAAATAAAATTTATATCTCAAACAGTGCAAATTTGTATCTCAATAGTAATAGTTTTATTTCCAGGGTGTACACTTTAAGGATGTTTATACATAGTTCCCCCTCTCATGTTATTCCCCTTTCCCTTTTGATTTGTACTCTAATATTATATCACAGTTTGAATATTGAGTAGAGATTGGTTATTTTTGTTAATGCTAAGTTATTGATATATTATTTCATTTTTTAATTATTACCACATACTATTTTCCTTCGCCACTCAATGCTGCTGTTTTTGCAACATTTGCTACTGCAAGTTTCTTTAGCTCTATTTTCCTATTTCTATTATCGCATTCTCGACGAATAAACAAAGTCACTAATTTATTAATAATCTCCTTGTTAACATTCGAAACATGCGCGATACAAGTATCCCAAGTTATTGAAAAATATTTCCCTCGAGTAATTGATCCTTGCACATATCGTCAAAAAGTTTCATGGTGGTGAGGAGTTATTTTTTCAAGGAATCAGATATTTGTTCCACTCCAGATGAGGGGTGGTGAAAAATACATGATTTGCAATCAGGACAATAGTTACTCGCTAAGAATTTACGGATCGTGTCCAATGTGGTATCCGTTAACTTTTTATCATCCATCACCAAATTATGTCCACCATTTATTTCTCTTCCCAATGAGTTTGTGGTGACAAGTTGTTGTGTCAACAAGTTTTTATACAGCAGAGTAACATTGTGCATCTGTTTAAAAGAAAAACAATAACGAATTATCAAGACAAAATCCTCACGATTAACCCTGTAGATTAAAAAATAAAGAAATGGAAAGAAATAAAAATGAAGTGTGATAAAATGAAGAGAGGTTCAACGTTGTAGAATTATTCTTCGATAAAACAGCAAAAAATCAACACAATAATTCAAGGTAAGCAATTTCTTACGTGCAGTCGCAATAAAAATGACTCCAAACATGAGTGAATATGCTCTTCCAGCAGCCGAGCTCACTTGTTGTTATTATTTGCAAGACTGCTACATGCACTCTATCGGTTCTTGAGATTTTCATTCCGTTAAGTTCTCAATCCAAGGTCAACGCAGCGCTGATAAATTCGGCATGGGGGGAGGGGTCAGCGTGTCCGGCCCCTGTAGCCCTATTCTGTAACTCGTTATAACTCGATAACGACAGTTTTCGTTATCGTTAGCTAGCGACAGCCAATAAGAGGCCGATTTCTTCTTTGATCGTGCATGCAATTGGCTGTCGCTAGCTAACGATAACGAAAACTGTCGCTACTGAGTTTCAACAAGTTACAGAATAGGCCTACTGTAGCGCAATTTTGTAACTCGTTATAACTCGGTAGCGATAGTTTGAGTTATCAATAAATGGTAACAGCCAATTGCATCAACGATCACAGATTAACGGAGGCTTCTTATTAGCTGTCGCTAGCTAACGATAACGAAAACTGTCGCTGCCGAGTTATAACGAGTTACAGAGTCGCGCTACTGGAGGCAACAGTCCCCCTATGTGCGGAATATCGAACGGTGTACTGCATAGTGGGGGGAGCACCAGGCCCCAGTGAGGCTCAAAGCATGCTAGACAATAAGAGAGGGCTTTGATGGGTACTGCAATCAGCTACTCAAACTGCGCAGAGTAGGTATAAGTAGATAGTGCGCAACCTCCATTTTTTGTAAGGGTGATGTGGAGCCGATTCCGCCGCTGTACCGATTGGAGAGGTCGCAGTGGAATATTGAATGAACATTAATAGATTTGAAAAATCACTTGCAGCATGTTTCAAAATATGGCAGGTAGAAGTTCAATTTAAAACCATCATCCTTTTTCTCGGAAAATATATATTGTACAGTATCGGCAATCATTTTAATCGGAAGTTCCCACGAAATGCTACTTTCATGAATTACCTCAGATTTTTAAACAAAAGCGTTTCAATACCATTGGAAAGGGGAGGAGTACTCTGTGTTGAGAGGAGGATAGGCATGACGAAATTACAAGGATTTCCAATGGCGATGAAACTATGGAGATCGTGCACGAAAGAGACGTCCCGTGGCATTTTCCAGTAGACGATTTTTCTCTTTCTCCATGCAATGAATAATGTACATTTGTTTTGGATTCATCGTTAACTCACCTTTTCGCCGCTGTCGCTCGGCAAGTAGAATACGAGAACGGTGAGAAACGATATTCCCATACAAGGGATTATAAGATTGACCGTGTAGAAGAGGGTCTTTCGTCGCATGGTGATGTTGAACGTGATGTCGAGATAGGGCTCGTCGCAGCACGTGTAGAACTTCTCGTTTCTGGACAAGATAAATATAACCGGCGAATGAATTCATGAACCTTGAAAATTCTAAACAGATGAGCAGTGAATTAACACTTGACATATGCAAAGCAGTAAATATTTTTCCGCGTGTGGCAAATCATTCAACGTAAACACAATGAATCAAAGTTGAAAGAGGAACAAATACTGTCGTGGTAACTACAATGAGAATTTATATCCATATATTTCCTACTACTGTTTCGAATTCCAAAAAAATATAATATCGTAGAAGAGAGGCCAGTTGATGAATCCAGGTGTGGATCTTTTTATTTAACATGAAAAATTATGGCCAAGTTAAGAAAATACATTGAGTGACTTTCATGGAAAAAATGGTACTCGTAGAAATACGAACGATTTGTTTTTCAATCGTGGAAAAAAATATTATTTCGCAAGTTTAGGGTTTCCAGGTTCCCTTAAGGCGTTACATCTGAGTGGAAAAAAATATTGACTGTTTTTTTTATTGGATTGAACAATGTCTAGACATCACAATAATTATAAAGAGTGTCTCAAAATGACCTGACAATTTAAATGCGTGCCATTTTTTTGTGGCAAACATAGAGTACTAATTTTTGACAACTGGCATCAGGAAGTATTGAGGTTTAGTCATGAAGAATTACACGATCGAGCAAGGCATCGAAATTGATATTTGCTGCATTGTTGCTGCATAGTTATTGCAGACAGAGTTCCATGGTCGTGTTATCTCGCGCCGCGGCGATGGGAATTGGCCATCAAGATTGTGCGATTTGACGCCATTGGGCTTCTTTCTTTAGGGTTTTCTGAAAGGAAAAGTTTATGCCAACGCTCCACAGAACATTCCGGAGCTCAAGGAAGCAATTAGACGCACCGTTAATGAAATTAGTTGGCAATTATACCAAAATGTTGTTGAAAATTTCGTCAAAAGAGTGAACGTTTGCAAACAGGGACAAGGCGGCCATTTATCGAATTTTGTATTCGATCCATAACCTCCATGTTTGTGCCTCATGTTAATGTGAAAATATTCGTACTTTTCAAATAAGTAATACGTTTCGTTAATAAATAAAAATGTCACGTCATTTTGAGACATCCTATGTACAAAGAATGGTATATTTCTTATTTTTACTTAAGGCTTTTTTCTTAAAGCGCTTTCGAGCGCTCCGAAACGCACGGAACAGTCTAGAGCCTGGAAGTAGCAATGTGGAGTCGTTTAGTCTAGCCATTTTACAAAAAAATATACAACGACCTAACAACTGAAAACCTATTACCAAAATTTCTCAGTGGGTACACGGTTTCAAGGGTCTTCTTGAAGTCATGACTGTCTTAGGATTAAACTTAGTCTCGATGAACACTACGTGAGAGCTGCGGACTACTCGTCGTCGAGACCCTACTTCAGCCAGGAAAGTTACTAACGAGCATAATTTGAACCTGGAGGGGATGCTTTATGATCCTGGCATAGCCGCGTAAAGGTAAAAAAATCAGTAAGCCCCTATTTTAGAAATTTCATGTAGAAAACTGTTTCGAAACTTTAAACGCGTTTTTCTCGAAACCACGTTTTTGAAATCGGGAGGAAGCATGATTCGAGCAGTATTCATCTGATTCAATTGAAATTGTAGCTGTAACATCTTGGATAGATTCTCTAAAGAAGTACACTCGATTTTTACGATTTATCAGTGATTCTCGTTTTTATAAACAAATAACGGCCGATTGTTTAGCGGAATAACAACATTTTTTTCAAAATGATGCAATTTTGCGAAAAAACCACATTTAAAAAAAATTGTGTACTTCTCTGGCTTTCTTCTTCTTTTGTTATACGTGTTGATTCATAAAAGTGCTGCCTCGTACCGTGGAGCGCCTAAACAAAAACGCTCTCAGTGTAGCTACGACTGAGCCGCCATTGTGTATTTTTTCATAATTTTGTTTGTTGTTTATGTCAACACATGAAGAATAAACCCTCCAAACGTCATTTTGATTGCGTTCTTAGTATTCTGAAAAAAAACATTACTGAAGAAGTCTCATTTTTTATATAGATGTAACGCCTTAAACGGGATATGCATTTACAACGATAAAAAAATCCATTTTTTCTCTTTAAGCGATACAACTATATATGTAGAATATTAACCCGAAGTTTCGAAACGAAATTCCGAAAACTCCAATTGTTACAGCTCGTCAACGCTGTGCGTCAACACTCGGATTTGGAGCGCGCGAGCCAGGTAGAAGCGAAAGCGCAGAGGGGCAGGCGGAGATAGGCAAAAGTCATTCAATTGTCAACTAATAATTACGATTACTACTATGATTGATAATTGAATTTCTATGTAAAGGATTACTTAAGTAATTAGTTAGCACAAGTACCTAGTGTAATTCAATTAAAATTCTATGTAAACTTCAAACGCGTTTTTCTCAAAACACTATTAAGTCGGTTCAGTTGAAACTTGATAGAAATATCGCTAAAATTGCTACCTTCTACTTGACGAGAATGGGTTTTGAAAACTTAGAGAAAAAACGACTTATTAATTAAAATTTTACATAAAATTCGCGTGAAATGTTGATTTCTGTTGTAAATGCGTGCTATTCTCTTAAGGAAGGTTCTGCCTTGTTGGGCCAAACATGTTCGATTTTTCACCAATTTTTTATGCGAAAAGTATTAAATACAGAATGTTGATATTGATTTGGTATATTGACTAAGCGGTCTTTATTGAACATCAAAATATTTTCTAACGTTTGACAAAACATGATGGTGGGAAAGGGAGGAGCCACGTATGTCGGTGAGCGGGCGATGACATTCTTCGTTTGCGGAAATCCTAAGTCACAGACAGGTGATCTGAAGCAAAGAAAATCAAACGTATTTTTATTTTGTACAATATTGTGTATAATTTGACCTAGAATCAAGAAGAAGAATTGAAAAATAAAAAAATAGTGAGCAAAAAACTGTGAACATTTTTGAAAAAAAAACAAACTTCTTCCCGAACGCTCACTATTTTTTTATTTTTCAATTTTTATTCTTGATTCTAGGTCAACTTATACACAATATTGTACAAAGTAAAAATATGTTTATTTTTTTTTGTTTTAGATCACCTGTCCGGGACTTAGGACTTCCGCAAGCGAAGAATGTCATCGCCCGCGCACCGACATACGTGGCTCCTCCCACTCCCATCACCATGTTTTATTAAACTAAAAAATATTTTGATGTTCAATAAAGACCGCTTAGTCAACATACCAAATATCAACATTCTATATTTAACACTTTTTGCATAAAAGATTGGTGAAAAATCGAACATTTTTTGGACCAACAAGGCAGAACCTTCCCTTAAATGTGCATCTTTTTCATTTTAATAACTGGCAAATAGAAACTACCTATACATGTTCCAATTTAAGAAAAATTGAAATTTTTTTGCGAATCAAGGTTTATGGTAAGTTCGACTGCACGCCGATTTGCAACTCCCGTGCCAAACTTGCTGTAAGACTTGGCCACAACTCCACCATTTTAACGATACACTGGAATCTCTTTAATCGCCACAGCAGCGGCATCGGCTCCGCTTCGCACTTCCAAAAACAGAGGTTGCGCACCATCCACTCAAGTGGACTCTGCGCAGTTGGGATAGCTGATTGCAGTACCCCTCAAAGCCCCCTTTTATTGTGTAGTATGCTTTGATCCCACGCTAGGGCCTGGCGCTTCTCCCACCATGTTCTACACCGATCGATATTTGGCACGTAGTAGGGGGCGATTGCATCTGTAGGGGTTCCGTGTATGGAGGTTCCAGTGTAGATGAATTAAAAAAATTGTTTTGTATACTTGAATATACTATTAAAGTGTACCTGCAGTTTGATAAATGCAGAACTATTTCTGAGTTCAAAAAATCCGTCAAAATAGCTTAATTTTTTCTCGTTTAAATGAATATTTCGCCTTAATCGGACCTGCAGAGAAATTTTTGATGAATTCATATGAAGAGTAACTTGCACCAAAATTAATTTGGAAACATTTTTTCTGCCTATTGCATATTTTGTTACTGTGTAATTGTATCGCCCTGCAAAAAAATAACAAAATGATTGTCTCACCTGACAGCCGGAACCTCGAGTATGTCCCATTCAACGGAAGTGTAAAATTCCGAGAGATCAACGCCGATGTTGACGACGTTGCTTCCGCGTACCTCGTCTATGTGCCTGAGGTCAACCTGTAAAAAAAACGGAATTTTCTAAATACACGACAAGCAGATAAGACTCAAGTCGCGGATGGAAAAACAACACCATTTGCGAGTAAAAACGAAAAGTGGAGAATACATGGGAAGTGTTGGACATTAAAAGTACTTGGCGTTGAAAAAGGTCATGCCGGAGGGTTCTCATCGCTTCCTGAATAAATATCTGAGGATCGTGGCACGTAATTTGACGAAGACTTCGAGATAGTTTTTTTCTCACGGAACGCCGAGGGATTTATTCTCTCTTTCTCCCTCTCTCTCTCTCTCTCTCTCTCTCTCTCTCTCTCTCTCTCTCTCTCTCTCTCTCTCTCTCTCTCTCTCTCTCTCTCTCTCTCTCTCTCTCTCTCTCTCTCTCTCTCTCTCTCCTCTCTCTCTCTCTCTCTCTCTCTCTCTCTCTCTCTCTCTCTCTCTCTCTCTCTCTCTCTCTCTCTCTCTCTCTCTCTCTCTCTCTCTCTCTCTCTCTCTCTCTCTCTCTCTCTCTCTCTCTCTCTCTCTCTCTCTCTCTCTCTCTCTCTCTCTCTCTCATGAAACTCTTATTTCATCCAGGTTGTGCGAGTAGCTATATTGCGAGTCTGGCTGTTAAATCGTGCTGTAAAAACGAATTTAAAAAAATGTCTATGAGTAGGTCGTCTTAATTAAATGCATAATTAACTAGCGCGGTAGCTAAACCTGTTTTACGAGCTACTATTGTTAGCATGCTCCAACATTCTCAAGCGAGTTTTTCGGCTTTTGTACTGAGCAACGAGAAGTTACCAATAGAATCAAGAAATCTCTAAGCTCACATACTAAGCTTTTGGAAACAGTAGCAGAGCATTCGGTGAGAATTCAAAACCTAGAGCATGATAATCTGAGTTTGCGGCAGGAAATCGCGCAGCTAAAAAACAAGCTTACAGTAGAAGGTTATCATCGAACAGTATAGTTGTAGCTGGTCTTCCGCTGGATGCGTCCGATGAACCGAAAACACTAGTACGCACGGTTTACATAGTGCTTGGGCGAGCTAATCTTACAAATCATGTTTCATCTGTACGAGTACTAAAGCGCAAACAACCTCTCCCTCTCCCAGACTGTTCTTTTCAGCGAATCATTTTGACATTATTTCCATTACCGAGACTCAGCTGCATTTCCACATTGATGAGTCGCTCATTCATATCGATGGATTCTTTGATATTCGCAACGACAAAGAGGGAAAGAGGGTGGGGGTGTACAGTGTATGTACGCAGATTTCTTAAAGCAAAGGTTCTCGCAATGTCTCCGAGCTTCTTTTCCAACTCACCCGAATTTATATTACTCAATATCTTTCGTGAGAGTACTGATTCCCTATTATTCGCATCCATCTATAGAAGACCGCACTCTTCCATGAATTTCTTGAGACCCTACCTAAGATTTTCTCACGCCTTTTGGAATATTATTATTGCTGTGACTTGAATTGTAATCTCCTGAGTAACAGTGTCGGGTCTAATTATCTCAAAGAAATGGTGTTCCAATTAGCCCTGAATCTAGTCGAATCGGGTACCTCTTTTCACATCGATTCTAGTCACTCATGGCTTGACGTCTTCATCGTCGACGATCCACTCAAAATAGTGATGCAACTCTAGTCATCTTCACCTTTTATCAATGGCCATGATCTCCTGCATTCTCCTATTCCTTCAAATCGAGTGAGTCAAAAGAAGAATTTCTTCGCAGAAGCTTAGCGTCTTTCCATCGGGAATCAATTCGGTTACTGTTTCGTCTGCGCTGACAGCTTGTAGTTCTACCTCAGCCCACCCATATTCAGTAATTGATGGTCTAATCGATTGCTTTTTGAAAGCATTTCTCACAGCCATGGACACTGATGCCCCATGCAAACGGTTTCCGGCTTCGCGTACTCCGATACCGTGGTTCACTAAGGACTTCAAAGCCCGTATCAGACTGTGAGATCGTCTCTATAAATCTGCAAGGCGGACAAATATTCTGTTGGGTTACGCGAATTTAGAACGTGCCGAGACGCTCTCACACAGGACATAAGACTTGCTAAAAACAACTGTTATAGCAAAAAACTCAACGCTATTACCGATTCCGCAGCACTTTAGACTGAACTGGAAAAGCTGAAGCTAATCAAAACCACATTGAGTTCACCGCTAAATTTTTTCTCCGCCGCCCCTCTAAATGAGTATTTCGCATCTGTCTCCTCATCACCCAACTTACTAAATTGGCTATAATCCGAAGCTGCCCTGATGGACATCCAGGGTAGGGACCCCACTTTTCTTTTAAGTCAGTTGATAAACTCGCTATTTGACAACAGTTGCTTTTACTAAAATCTTCTTCTCTCGCTGCGGTTCTCGATGGTGTATCTGCTTTCAATTTCCGTAGTGTTTCATCCATTATTGTCGTTGAGAGCCCTTTTCAAGATTTTCAAGGAATCTATCATGCACAGTTACTTCCCCTCAGCATAGAAAAGAGCCTACATTCCACCGCTACTCAATGTTAAACTACCTCTTTCTCCTTCGGATACTCGTCCTATCGCGAATTTGTCGGAAGTGTCTAAACTGTTCGAACGCCTTATCAAAAAGCAGATCGTTAGCTTCATCTGGCTTTAGGCTCGCTACTCGACCGAGACGGCTCTGATTAGAATTTTCTATGAAGTGCGCTTAGCTATCGACCATGAAAAACAAACTATTCTCATAATGTTTGATTTTTCCAAAGCTTTCGATAAAGTTCCTCTTCATCTCTTACTATGTAAATTAAGGCAGATCGGGTTCTCCATTTCTTCTCTCAAATGGATTTACTCCTACCTCTCGGGTCGCATGCAAGCGGTGGTCGATGAACGGGGAAGTGTTTCGTCGTGGCTAAATACCACTCTGGGAGTTCCTCAGGGCTCATTTTTAGGTTCCCTCGTGCTTTCACCCTTCATGAATGATATTCCGCAATGCTTAAGTTTTTCCAATCATATGGTGTTCGTAGACGATCTTCAAATTTACCGGAGTTGCTCACCTAATTTACTTTATCGTTCTCTTGGGTGCATCATCGTGATGTCAATGCCATCTATGAGTATTCCGTCGCCAATGAGCTGTTACTCAGCCTTGCAAAGTCTAAGGTTGAGTGACAGGTTGCCAAGTCAAGTACGCGAGTCCGGGTGTCGGCTCGGACTCTATACTTGACTTGACAAGCCTCCCGTCTATACCGGTAAGCGATATCCCGTTGACGGATTTCAATGAACATCGGAATTTAGGCTTGGTTATCACCTCGTCGCTATCCTGGAATCCTCATATTGCTTGTATTTCACGTGAGGTTCATAGATTCCTACGCAAGCTCAAGATTTATCGAAACTCTCTTTCTACCGACTAGCGCGCAAAGTTAATTAGTACCCTGATCTTTCCGAGACTAGATTACTATTGCACCGTATACTGCCACCTCCCCAGAACCTTAAACTTCAAATTACAAAGAATTTTCAGTAGTTGTGTAAGCTTTATTTTCAACCTACGTAGAGATTGTCACGTTACTGTTTTTCGTCACCAGCTGGGATGGTTCTCTGTAAAAAACCGACGCAGGAGAGCGGTCAAATTTTGTTACATTCTACATTGCATATGCAAATGGCATCGGATCGATTTTTTTTTCGACGACAAACGGCGTTTGCTAGAGACCCGTCTTGTGAAAGGGTACTGGCATTTTCCCATGCTTTTCTAATTAATTTAAACAAATAAAATCGAACAATATTTGTAATCTCGATGCCGCTTATAGTCGACGATTGCGATCTCTGCCAAAATCTCGAGCCAAGGAAATTGCTCGAAGCTCACTCTATAAAAGAGTGGTAAAATTTTACAATGTTCATCGTTTAAATAAATGCATTCGGCATTTTTATCTCTGCCAGGGTTCATCTTCGGCAGCAACTTTGACCGTCAACTTCTCGAGCAATAAAGATCGCTAGCCTCGGTGTACGGAGAAGCGGTGAAATTTTGTGATTGCGAATTGTTTAAACAAATGGCCTCAAATCGATTTCTTTTATCGACGACGGCCATCGGTGGAAATTTCGTTACGGTTGAACTTTCTGGTAAACGGCGTTTGCTAGAGACTTTTATTGTGAAAAGGTGCTGGCACTTTTCCATCCTTTTTTCATCAATTTAAACAAATAAGCTCGAGGGCTATTTGGAATCTCGATGCCGCTTATCGTCGACAAATTCGATTGCTGCCAAAATCTCGAGCGAACGAGATTGCTCGAAACTCGCTCTACAAAAGAGTGGTAACATTTTACAACGCTTATTGTTTAAACAAATGAGTTCGACATTTTTATCTCTGCCAAGGTTGATCTTCGGCAGGTTCTCGGAGGGTCAACTTCTCGAGAAATAAAGATCGCTAGCCTCGCCCTACGGAAGAGCGGTGAGATTTTGCGATCGCGAATTGTTTAAACAAATGCCGTTTTGATTAATTTAAACAAATAAGCTCGAGAACTATTGGGTATCTCGATGCTGCTTATCGTCGACGAATGCGATCTCTGCCAAAATCTCGAGCGAACGCGATTGCTCGAAACTTACGCTATAAAAAAGTGGTAAAATTTTACGATGGTCATTCTTTAAACAAATGCGTTCGGCATTTTTATCTCTGTCATGGCTAATCTTCGGAAGTTTGTCTACGGCCGACCAAATTTGCGAGCGAATGAGATCGACTGACAAGGAAGATCCCTCAGGTGTCCGCCTCCGATTTTGTTGAAACTCATATATGTGATAGAGCATCGAAAACTTTGAGACAAGTATTTTTTTTTATCGGCGGAAAAACGGATTTAAGGGGGGAAACCGCCCCTCAAAGAAAGGCGTGTCGAGGGGTGATTTTGCAGTTTCACCCAGAAGCAATCCACCGATTTGAATGAAACAAAAACGAAAATTCTTCTAATGAAAAGCGATGAAAAATCCACTATGAAAATGTTGAGAAAAAATTAAATTAGGGGGTAAACCACCCCTCAATTTGCCTTTTTTTCACCCCACACTTAAGTGGGTTGTATGCAAATTAATAAAACAGGTATCATTTTGAAGGGCAATTAAAATTAAAGTTGACGGGTTTTTGCGTTTTGGCGGCATAGCAAATTTAAGGGGGTAAACCACCCCTAACATAAATTTATTTATCATGGTCGTTTTTTCTGTGTTTAAAGTATATCCGCTGATTTTAAATATTTCTATAAGCTTCAATTCAATGTTTTATCATATTTTTAAATTGTTACATTCGTCTTAAGGGGTAACTACCCCTCTGACGAGAAACATCATTGAAGTATCCGCTTTCGATTTCGTTGAAACTCATATATGTGGTAAAGCATTGCAAACTATTAAACATGTTTTTTTTGTATCGGCAGAAAAACGGTGTTAGGGGATGAAACCACCCCTCAAAGTTTCTCCCACAAGCAGTCCACCGATCTGAATGAAACAAAATCGAAAATTTCTCTAAAATTAAGCGATGAAAAATCCACTACAAGAGTGTTGATTAGAAATATAATTTAGGGGTAAACCATCCCTCCATTTGCCGTTTTTCACTCCACGCTTAAGAGGGTTGTATCAACATTAATGAAACAGGTATCATTTTGAAGGGGAATCAAAATTGAAGTTGACGCGTTTTTGCGTTTTAGCAGGACACCAAATTTAAGGCGGTGAACCACCCCTAACATAAATTTGTTCGTTTCCATTTATTTAAAAAACTAAAAGATTTTGAAAATCCTGTTATCTTTGGTTTTGGTGAATCGAACACACATTGTGGAATACCCGGTTGCAATAATTTGGCCATTATCAGATGTGCATGGTGCAAAAAGTCGTTGTGTTTAAAGCATTTTTTGACGATTATCATTATTGCAGGAATTATGAGCCATGCTTGTTGATGGTTGATAGTTAATAGACTAGAAAAAAAAGTATATATCACAAGAAAATGATTTGACGGCATATGACTGCGATACTTTTCACAAGTACTATTAATTAAACCAGCTGATATGATTCCCAAATGAAATACGTCAAAATAAATTAAAAATATGTTCGTTAACCTACTGTAAAACCCTTAGTTTCATTAATATGTTTAATTAAATAAACGGTAAAATAATAAAAATATACATTCCTCCACAAAACTACGTCGCTGGCTAAATTATCGCTTGATCCAGGCGCATCATCGTTCCGAAATATAAGAAGTGAGCCTTATAACTTATTCTGGAAATTATTATAATTAATGATACAGTAAAAGTGGATGTTTATTCCTATGGAGATGCTTAATGGACGTGCATATTAAGATCGGAAGCGTTTCGACACGAGAATATGAGTCTTATGAGTAAGGGGCGGTACTTTAAGAGTGGGGACGTGGGGCTACACGTCCCCACTCTTAAAGTACCGCTCCTAAAGCTCAAGACGAATATGCCTGCACACACAAAAATAAAATTGATATTACCGACGAAATGAAAACAGTTTTAACGAAATTCTTGAAACCTTTTGCGAAATTTCAAACGAAAAGCAATTAGAGGGCGTAGTTTACCCTTAAAATGTAGAAATTTAAAAACGTAATAATTTTAAAACGCGGGAGAATATTTTGAATCCGCGGAGACATGTTAAACACAGAAAAGACGACGGTGATGAACAAATTTATGTTAGGGGTGGTTAACCCCCTTAAATTTGCTGTCCCGCTAAAACGCAAAAACGCGTCAACTTGAATTTTGATTCCCCTTCAAAATGATACCTGTCTTATTAATTTTCATACAACCCTCTTAAGCGTGGGGTGAAAAACGGCAAATGGAGGGATGGTTTACCCCTTAATTATATTTCTAATCAGCACTCTTGTAGTGGATTTTTCATCGCTTAATTTTAGAGGAATTTTCGATTTTGTTTCATTCAGATCGGTGGAGTGCTTGTGGGAGAAACTATAAGGGGTGGTTTCATCCCGTAACACCGTTTTTCTGCCGATACAAAAAAACATGTTTAATAGTTTGCAATGCTTTACCACATATATGAGTTTCAACGAAATCGAAAGCGGATACTTCAATGATGTTTCTCGTCAGAGGGGTAGTTACCCCTTAAGACGAATGTAACAATTTTAAAATATGATAAAACATTGAATTGTAGCTTATAGAAATATTTAAAATCAGCGGATATACTTTAAACACAGAAAAAACGACCATGATAAATAAATTTATGTTAGGGGTGGTTTACCCCCTTAAATTTGCTATGCCGCAAAAACGCAAAAACCCGTCAACTTTAATTTTAATTGCCCTTCAAAATGATATATGTTTTATTAATTTGCATACAACCCTCTTAAGTGTGGGGTGAAAAAAGGCAAATTGAGGGGTGGTTTACCCCCTAATTTAATTTTTTCTCAACATTTTCATAGTGGATTTTTCATCGCTTTTCATTAGAAGAATTTTCGTTTTTGTTTCATTCAGATCGGTGGATTGCCTCTGGGTGAAACTGCAAAATCACCCCTCGACACGCCTTTCTTTGAGGGGCGGTTTCCCCCCTTAAAGCCGTTTTTCCGCCGATAAAAAAAAATACGTGTCTCAAAGTTTTTGATGCTCTATCACATATATGAGTTTCAACAAAATTGGAGGCGGACACCTGAGGGATGTTCCTTGTGAGTCTCACTCTGCGAAACAGTAGTAATATTTTATAATTATTGTTTAAAAAAATACGTTCAGCATTTTTCTCCCTTGCCGGGATTTATCTTCGGCAGAATTCTTCAAGGATCGAATTTCCTATCAATGACGATCGCAGGAGTCCCGCTCTACAGAAAAGCGGTGGAATTTTACGTTCGCGAATTGTTGAAAGGACACTGGTGTAAAATTTTCGAAAAATCGTTTTTTTTGTAAACAGTTTTAAAAAAATTCTCTGAACCTTAAAAAATATGATGCATATTCGTTTACAGCGGTGAAAAAAATTGAAGTGGTTTTCGAGCTATTTTCTAGGAGAGTCTCCGGCGCTGAAAAGCGTCTTCGGCGATGCCATGCCGGTAGGCGCAGTTCTAAACTCTTCTAATCTTTGGGGACAAAGTCACCGACTAAAAATCGTATTATTTTTTAACAATAGGTGGCATTAGATTACGTTAAAAAAACTTCTTCGGCTATAACATCTATGAAACCGTTGACTACGAACACGTTTTTCTCAAAACCATGTTTTTGAAATCGGGATGCAGCAGAACTCGAACAATTTTCATGCAATCTATTTGAAATTTTAACTGTAGCTTCTTAGATTGCTTTAACAGTCAAGTACGAGCGCTTTTTCCTTTTGATTGCTAATAGTATAAAATATATCACTTTTTATACACTACTCCAAAAAATTGAAGGAACAGAAAATTTCTTAAATTTTATTTAGTGTTTTGTAAAGCCCTGTATCAATGTGAAAAATTGTGGTATCGAGATGAAAAAGAAACATTTTGAAGCTTCAAGTTTCAAGTTTCGAGATCTTTTGGCAAAAAAAATTGTGAGCTACGGTTATCGCGCAATCATAAGCTATAGCGAGAGAAAAATGTTTGCCAATTTTTTTTTGTTCAAGGGTCCACAGGGTAGGGCATTTTTTTTCGGTTAAATCAATGAATAGGTTAGTTAGCTTGTTTATTCAGCTTCAATTAGTCTCTCTACGTCAATTTTTTTGCTGAGATACCTGACTGAATGAAAAAAGATCTTTTTGTCTTCGATCATCGATATCTCAGCAACCAATGACCGCACATGAAATTGAAGGGCCGCTTTAAAAAATTAAACAAATTTCCTACAAGACCCTTTCGTCAGTTTTTGGGAATTTTTTTTTTCACCATTAATAATAATTTGAAATAAAGGACAAAAAATGAGTTTTTATAGTTTTTCAGTAAATCTACTACCTTAGAAATATTAATCAAAAGACTAATGTTGCCAGGTTTTTTTCAGCTTAATGTACCCCCAATGCCCTGTTAATTTTCAAATTGATCCATCGTACCTTTTCTTTCGGTTCATCAAAGTTTCACAAAACAAAGGAACAAGTGTATCCTAAACATCGTGTTATCATCATCAAAATGGAAAGACCAATTTTCTTCGTCTTTTTTCACAACTTTGCACTAGTTGCTTGTTAAATTTAAGAGAAACAAATCGAAACATTAAAAAATAATTTTTTCACAATAAATTTGTAAAACATTTCAGGACACAATACTGACTCATTTTTGACATGATTCGGCCTTTGCGCACCATAATTTCACTAATCTTTAATAGCATTAATTAAAAGTTGATACCCCCAAGCTGTATTTACTAGTCGATCTGAGAACTTGTATTCGATTAATTCTTGATATTTTCTACGAAGGTTATTAGAGTTACAAAAAACATTGTTTTTCAAAACTTGTCTCTTTCAGAAGAAAAAGCCAATTAACAGTTTTTTTCTAAACTAATATTTTTTTGGTAAATTTTTTCTACGTTATGTTAAAAAAAATTAATCTAATGTTCTTGTAAACTTTAACTTTTTTTTCTATTTATGAACATGCCTAGTTTTGAAAAAAAACTGTTTTCCGTAACTTTAATAACGTTCGTAGAAAAAATCGAGAATTAATCGCATTGATGTTCTCAGATCGACTATTGAATTCAGCTTGGGGGTATCAACTTTTAATGAATGCAATCAAAGAAGAGTGGGATAAACTTCCGAGTAGTTGTTATCTCCGATTTCACTGAAATTTGCTACAGACCTTCTTTTTGACGATATAAGATAGTGTGTAAAATGATTTTTGGCGCATCGCATAGTTTTCTCAATATCGAATTTTGAAAATTGCAAAATTGACACGTGCGTGGATATCTATATCTACTAGCACCCACCTCTATCCCTACTCTAACAACATGTTAAGGAGGTGGAGGAGGGGGGGGGGGATATTCGAAAAAGGTCTCCCGAATGAGACAAAACCACGGCGCTCCCCCCTTCCCCATGGAAAATTGGGGGAGGGGTATCTGAACTCGCGACTCTTACTCGTGGTTCTTTCTTTTACGCCTTCTCATTTGTTTGAAATCGCACACGGTTTCTTGACGCTTCGTTCGCTATACAACACCCACACACGCACGCGCACACACACACACACACACACACACACACACACACACACACACACACACACACACACACACACACACACACACACACACACACACACACACAACGCACGCACGCACGCACGCACGCGCACACACACACGTGATTTCGAGTAAAAAAATACCGCGGAATTGACAAGCCGTAGGGTCCACACACACACATACACATTTACACTAAAACAACCCTTACTAATTCTACGTTTACTTTGTATTCCTTTTTTGGTTTTTAATTGTTTATTTACATTTTTGTATTCTTTTGTTATTACATTGTACTGGTGCCCGAAAGTTTAAGCGGGGCATAATGGACGCTTAATCATCATTATCATCATCATCATCCTTCTCCCTTTCCCTCTTTCGCTCTCTCTCCTCCTCTCTTTTTGATATCTGAGGTTTTGACTGCAAACTCCTCGACAAACGAATGCATGCATGTAGAAAGGGCACTTATGCTCTATCATGACTCCGTTCATAAAATGACCACGGCATATTACGAGGTACTTGCGAAACTTGAGGCTGTAGCTGCGTGTAAAACAATGTTTAGAGAGCGTTCTTGTCCAAAAACTCCACTAGCTTTAAATGTGGCTACTGATGCTGTGAGCTCACATGCATCGATAGTTGAGGGTGCACAAATCGGACGGAAAATTACGGATGCGCACCGCGTCTGAAACAACTGAGTACTCATTCAGGCAAGCACGGGCGATCTCCAGAAATTGAAAACGCTGAGCAGCATTACTGAGGCAGGCCTACAAGTATTAGATGATGTCAATTTCATCCCACGACTTCTTCTACAGAATGTTCTAACGGCGATGGATCGTAACACCATTTTGGCGCATTTGTTCACCTTAAACCTGCCGGGCGTGATCGCAAGGCCACCAGGGTGATTTACGTCTAACTTGCGCGTGGCCGACGTTTTACGAGAGAGGTCACAAAGACTACTGCTGGAAAACGGTAAATATCTACTGGGGCTGCCGGAAGTTCCGCTCGATTGGAATCCCTGTTTAATCCGGGACCTTAGAGTTTTGCAATGCTGCAAATGCCAACATTTTGGCCATGTAGCATCGGAGTGTCGGCGGCAAACAAAATGCGGCTTTTGTGCGGGCAGGCATGATACAAAAGCTTGCGTATCAAGGAATGGACCCTCCCTATCCAGTATGGGACTCTACAATGTGTCCCATACTGCGAAAAAGGATAATTGAAACAGCCAGGCTTATCAATTATGCATAGAGCGACATTTTCCTCGGTAACCTCACTGTCGGTGTGTCACGTAAATTGCCAGTCTCTATGCGCCCATCTCGACAAATTTCGCCTTCACTTCCAAACAAATGTATATCGTGTGATTTGTCTCGGCGAAACTTTGCTAAAGCCTAGGGTGGTGGACTCCTTTGTTCAACTTCCAGGATACCATCTTCTACGCTGTGGTCGGATCGGAAAAATCGGGGGCGGCGTCCCTTCGTCTACTCCAGTCCGAGCTCGAAAATACTGATCACTTCGCCGAGGACCTATGACAGAGGACCGGAGGTTTTAATAACTGCCTTATCCATCCCGCAAGCTTCGAGCGTTCTCCTTGCTGTGATGTATAGACTTCCGAAGTACGGCCACCTGATACGCTTTGTTGATGCTCTCACTGATCTACTTCAAGATTGCCAGCAGGTGCTGGTCCTAAAGGACCTCAACTGTGATCCATCTGTTTCATCGCCGGAGACTCAATTATTAAGAGAACTCATTTTTACCAATGACCTCTACTTGTTGTATTATGGACCAACGCACCCCACAGCCACCTCTGCTACGCGCATTGGCCACTGCATAACAAGCTCCAATCCAAGATTGTAGATTTTGATCAATACCCAGTACCATTTCTATCAGCCCATGACCTGATCCACGTCAAGTGTGACATCCGAATACCTCGGTACAAGCCTGCCTTCCTTTTGGTACAGGAACCAAAAGCGCCAAAATAACGAAAAGTTCTTGCTTCTGGATAGGACTACACGGATAAAACTGCCTCTCTGTCTGGATGATCTCAACTTGCATTTTCTTTTTGCGGCCACTTCAAGCCTCCAGCAGGGTTGTGCTGTTAATCTACCTTGTGATCGACCCTTGGGGTTCGATGATGACGCCTTATATTTTGCGCATATAATGCAAGAAGTTCTTGACTGAGCACTCTGCAGGGTAATGGCTAATGCCACTGGTACCGGCAGTAATCGGTGTTTGTTCTCTGTATCCGTGAAACCATGCTCTTATCCACTCGGAATTCCAGGCTTAATGGAAATTGGCACTGGTGCGTCTCATTCCAAAGATAAAAGTACCGCTGACCGTGAAGGGCTATCGGCCTATCTCCGTATTGTCCAATCTTGCTAAAATTTTTGCGTGCATTGTGGCTGATCAAATTTTCAAAATCCGTATTAATCAGCGTTCCGAAAGCATAGCACTACTCCGAATTGTTGATGATGCCAGACTCACCATAGATAGAAGAATGGTGACGATACTTGTCCTGTTTGATCTCTCAAAAGCTTTTGATTCTACTCTGCATGAACGTTTTATTCAAAAGTTAGCTGATCTACACTTCTCCTGGAGTACCTTAAATGGGTTTTGTGCCTATCTTACCGGACGTAGTCAAGCAGTCGCAGACCATGAAGGGCGTAAATCAGCGTCGGTACATCTTGCTTCGGGAGAGCCACAAGAATTGGTCCTCGGGCCACTTTTCTTCACCATCTTTATGAATGATTTGTCCGCAACCATTCATAAATGCAAATACACCAATTACGCTGATGACTTTCAAATTTTCGGGCACTGCCATCGCTCGGAAATTGCTAATGGGATTGCCAAGGTCAACAGGGATATTGAGGCTATCTCTTCATGGGCAAAGAAATCTCACCCGAGACTAAATCCCTCTAAAACTAAAGCGATCAAGATAGGTTCCCCCCGTAACCTGTCATAACTCGACGCTCTGCCTCTCCCGTCTGTTCGAGTAGGTCCAGAACCCATAATATGGTCGAAATCTGCTTGGAGTACACATAGAGAGAACGCTCTCTTGGCATAAGCAAACAATGGCGGTTGTAGGGAAGATGAGAGCGACTCTTTATCAACTAAAACTAAACCAGGGTAAACTGCCGTTTGCCGTCCGAAAAATGCTAGTAGATGCACTTATATTACTACACCTGGGTTATTGTTGTTTACTTCTAACCGATATTACTGATGGTTTGAATACATTGCTGCAAATAACATTAAATGTTGGCGTGCGTTTTATCTATTGTATACGTCGTGACGAGCACGTACCCATACTACATTAAACTCAGGTAGCTAGGTTCGCCTCAACGTCGCAATCTTGTACTTGCGTACTTCATGCTGGCCTTGTGTAAAAATCGGAAGCCTGCTACCTGCTGCAGAGTTTCGTGCATCCTCAACTTCCAGCTCCATCACGACTAACAAGGAACATCCCTCAGGTGCCACCCTTTTTTTATTTTGTTGAAATTTGGATATGTTATATAGCACCGAAAAGTAAGCGAGAAGTATTTTTTTTATCGGCGGAAAAACGGTTTTAAGAGGTGAAACCACCCGTTAATGTAGGGGTTTGTTCACGCCTTATTTTTTTGCAATGTCACTATAGTGGATTTTTCATTGCTTCGGATTAAAAGAATTTTCGTTTTTGCTTCATTAAAATCGGTGGACTCCTTGTGTGTGAAACTGCTATATTACCCCTAGAGATGCCTTTTTTCGAGGGGTGGTTTCACCCCTGAAAACCGTTTTTTTCGCCAATAAAAAAATACGTATCGCTTACTTCTCGGTGCTTTATAACATATTCAAATTTCAACAAAATCGAAGGTTGTCACCTGAGGGATGTTCCTTGTAAGACGTCCTTTATATGGCGGTGATTTTGTCATTCCCCTTTTTCTAACAAATTACTACCTGAAATCTTTCTGTACAACGGCTTGTTACCTTTGGAATTCGTTAGATCCTAACTTGAGGGTCTGCGCTTCCCTGACACTGTTCAAGCAGGATCTGTCTCGTAAATTATTCAAAAAAGCGCATGTTCAGCGGAGTTTTGAGTAGGATCTTTCCACGCCGCGTTCATACTTTTACTTTTACTTCTTTTTTATTCACTTATTTTATTCGCATCCGTGTAGTTGATTATTATTATGACGATATTGTTATTGTTATATATCATATATTGAGGTCTCAATTAGTTCCTGAGTTCAAACGTATATCCTTGCGGGTTTTTACGTATAACCTTTCCCAATTAAACGCTTTCCTATTACTCCCTACCCGCACTTTGCTACTCGAACCTAACTTCCGTTGCGTCCACAGCCGACTTAAGGGGCTGCCCATGTATTACGTCATCGATTTTTGCTGATTCTTGACCCCCCTTCCCTGAAATAATCCTATCCTTCCTATCGTCATAATCCAATTATCGTTACTGTCATCTAACGACCAGAGTCCCCCACCCCTATTATAAAATGACGTAATTTATGGACGGCCTCTAAGCTACACTATACCGCATTTGCCGAGGGTACGGGGAAACTGGGGAAAACCCGTGCTGGTACAGACGGCCCTATATTATTTTCATGCTCTGGTGCACAGACTTTAACTCAAGTTTCTACACTAAGGTATCAGAAGTATTGGCTTCTCGTTCGTCGGTTGATGCGCCAGCCGGTGCACAACTAAGCGGTCACCGCTCAGAGTATTGGCCGTACAAAATGCTGCTTAACTAGACGTACCGCCAAAGCCGAAGTCAGCCCATCCACCAGTGTCGGCTTATGTATTATATATTATTTTTACTATTATATAGTTTTAAATACTAATCTAGTCTTAATTTTGTTATTAGAATCTTCATACTGAATTACGATTGAGAAAACTATATACGGTGCGCAATTGTATGAAACACATGCACGGCACTCTTAGGCAGCACTAGCTGCAGAGTACGCAATAAACAACATTCTCTCGCTCTCGGCCTCTGCCTCTGCCTCTCTCTCTCTCGCTCCCTCTCTCTCTCCTTGTCTCTCTTCCCGCTGCGTGACTCACGGCGGAACTGCGTGAATGTATGCGTCGTCGTGACCGTCTCCGAAGAGCTTTTGCGAAAGATAGCGGAAAAAGACGTCATTTATTTGAAAAATTTAAAATTCTGCGAGATCAGATAAAAATGATGTTAAATGCGCAGAATACAATTTTTATATATCATGCTTTGCGTACGCTAGGGAACCTGCGGCAGCCTGGAATCTGGTTCGCAGACTCGGTCTCCTTCCAGGTATCAAGTTGACATCACCGCTGACCTCGTCCCTTGATAAACTGAACCGACACTTCCTGGCAGCTGGTACTACAATAGCTTTGATGAACAACACCCTGAAGAGAATGAGGATGGGACACCAGTCTTCAGCGATGAGGCCTTCTATTTCGCACATATCACGCCGAATGGTCTTGATAAGGCCTTTCTCAGAATTAAAGGTAATGCTACTGGTGTAGATAATATATCTATGAAGATGCTACGTATAACATGGCCTATCATCAAAAGCCAGGTTCTTCACCTCAAGAACCATATGCACTCAGAATTCCTGATGATGTGGAAAAGTGCCTTTGTACGTCCTATTCCCAAGAAAAAAGCACCAGCGTCTGCCGAAGACTACCGGCCCATTGCGATACTTTGCAATCTATCCAAGGTCACAAAACGCATTGTCGCTGATCAAGTTATCGAGCACATGATGGTGCGTAATTTGAGTGGTCCCTATCAATCAGCCTTTAAACGACACTACATCACCCAATCTGCTCTGACAAACGAATGATAACAATAGTCATTTTATTCGACTTCAGTAAGGCTTTTGATTGCGTCCCTCATAACCTGCTGCTTCAGAAGCTCTTAGATATACACTTTTCCAGAGTACCGTGAATTGGTTTCTCACTTATCTAGATAGACGAAGTCAAGCGGTATGTGATGGTCAAGAAAACGAATGTGCATGGGGCTATATACGTTCTGGAGTACCACAGGGATCCGTGCTCGACCCGCTACTTTTCTTGATATATTGTGACGTGAATAATTTGAGCGCCGCCGCCCGGAGTTCGGGATCGAGATATCCCTCCGGCTCGAGGCCGATACCGCGACCACGACGAGCTTCCATGGGGTCCGATGAACAAATGTATTCCCGATTTTCAACCCCTCCCGTTCGCTTTTCTTTTTTTAAATGTATTTGCTGCGGTCTTCCGTGAGCGCGAGAAGAGAGGAGCCGAGGTTCGGTAGACAGTCGCGCCATGGGAAGCGAGCGCGGTGAGTACGTCAAGTTGAGGCGGAGAGGGACACTGGACGCCGGAGAGACTGAAGCGTCGCGCGAGTTGCGAACGCGCCCGAACCCAACAAGGCGATAGGAGGCGGCAAGAGGGTCCCGCTCCCCCGTCCACATACACGACGCGGTCTCACCGTCCCGTTCGATCATGTCGCGTAAACGATTCGTCCTCACACGATCTGGCTCGTGGTCGTCGAGCATAATTTAAATTCGCGCGCGCTAGTCCCGCGGCGCAACACCGGAACGTGCGCTCCCGCCCTCTATAGGGGAGATCACGTGACCCGCGTGAGAGAGAGCCGGCACGTTGGCTCTCGTGTCGGAGCGGGCAGCTTCCTGCGAGGTGTCGAGCCGGACGGACGTGGACGATTAGACACGCGGTCCAGCTGAAAATTCCCGGTGAGCCAAGCCGCGCTTTTCCGTTCAAACTCGGTGGCTGTCGACCGCAGAATCGATCCACGATCTCGGTGCTGTCGCGGCTGCGGCCTTTTCGCGTTGTATTAGAGAATTCCGGTGGGAGGGTCGAGTCATCACGTCCCGCCGGGGGATTCGCGCCGTGGTAGCGCGCGGGAAGTCTCATTTCTCGCGTCGGGCGAGTTCCCGAAAATTGTAGTTATCGCGTGTTTGTGTGAGAGTGCATTCTGAGTGTGATTCCCGCCGATGATCCCCCGAATCCGCGGTCGGACCTGAGTGGGTTCGGGATAAAAATTAATCACGAAGATTGGGAACCTCTTAATGGAGAGTTGGCTTCCGGCCTTTCAGCGGGACGCGAGCTCGAACCCGTGCGGAGTCCCGGTATAGCGAGTGTTTCCGTCCCATAGTGGACAATCCCGGTTCCATCGCGGAGGGCGGTCGTCGATTGGGAATCGCGGGAGTGTGTGGCGACCGGGAAATTTTTGTCGCGTTAAGCAACGAATAATCTCTCCCAGGTAACCGAGTAGCGGGGGCCCGGTTTTTCGTTCGAATTTTAAAGGAGGCTTATAGGGGAGTGAGAGAAGAGGCCGAGACGAGCTCGCGGTAGAGTGTGAGAGAGTGAGGGTCCCGATCGCGTGTGCGTGTGAGTGTATCCGTCGTAGTCAATTTGTCGCGTCGTCCCGTTTCGGGAATATTTTGTTTGTCGTGTATATTTTGTTTGTCGTGTATATTTTGTTCTATAAACTGTGGAAATAGAGAATCGCAAGACGAATTTTATCGCTCGAGTCGGACGTTTTAATTTTATTTTCGTAATAGCGATTTGTGTACCGAACCCCCTCTCTACCATTTTTCCCAGGGCTGCAGCCAAGCCGGGCATTCCCGTCCTCCCTCTCTCCATCCCGACGAGCCGATTTTCGGCTGGCGCCCTATAGAAATAAATCGTCGGAAAGGACGAGGACGGGATTTTGTGGCCTCGTGAATATCCGAATACCCTTCCCCCTTTCCCCCTCGAAATTTAGGTCACAATATATAAACCGTCTTCACGCTGTCACACAAGAGTGCAACTACAGCATGTATGCAGACGATTTGCAGATCTATGTCCATTGTCACCCATCAGAGATCGCAAATAGGTTTGCACGGGTAAATCAGGACATCGATGCCGTCTGTAACTGGGTCGCACATATAGGCCTAAAGTTAAACTCCGGCAAAACAAAAGCAATGATCATTGAATCAGCCCGTTACCTATCGCGAGTGGATGCCAGTGTACTTCTACCGATCCGTGTCGGACCTCACATCATCTCGCTGTCAAACTCCGTCAACTGTCTTAGCATATGTATAGAGCGTACACTCTCATGGTGTGAGCACGTCATGAAGGTTACTGGAAAGATAAGGGCAACAACCTATCAACTCAAGATATGCAGAGGACAACTCCCTCTGAGGGTCCGTAAAATGCTCGTGGCAGCTCTGATCTTGCAATACCTCGAATACTGCTGCCTTCTACTGACCGATTTCACTGAAGAACTCAACACGAAGCTGCAGAGAACGCTAAATACTGTGGTCCCATTTATATTTGACGCGCGCTACGATAAACCGATCACGCCTTTTTTTTCGAAGACTAACATGGCTAGGAGTCTCTGACCGTCGCAAACTAATACTTGCGACGTTTATATATCAGATATGCAAACATGAACAACCTGGCTATCTGAAAACGCGCTTGTTACGTCCTCCGTGTACGCCCACGAGGGAGCTACGGATCCTTAAAGGCCACCCTAACTATTATTTGAAATCATCTACCACGGTAGCATTTTATTTGTGGAATAGTATCTCGTATGATACCAGAGCGCGTGAAAGCCTAAACACCTTTAAAGAAGCAGTGAAGCGCGAAGTATTCCCATCCGTATATGATTGAAACGAGGCTTCTAATCTCTGCTAACCTTTCTTCTGAGAATCAAACGCATTGTACTTATTAATATTATTACTATTTTATTATTGTTGTTTTACTATTATTATTATTTTATTAGGTTAAGTATTAGTTATTAGTATTTGTTTTTGGTTTAACTGAAATTTAATTAAATACTTATTCTCGCATTAATTGTTAAATTGATTAAATGTCTTGTATTTTGGCATGGTACTCTTAGGGGGATTTAGCCTCAAAGTACGAAATAAACGGACGTTCTTTCTCTCCCTCTCTCTCTCTCTCTCTCTCTCTCTCTCTTTCACTCTCTCTCTTAAGGAATTGGAAACTTCATTGACTAATTAGCTTAATTAAAAAAAAACTAACGCGGAATAAGTTCAATGTATGCTTAATAACATACCTTTCTTCCAAATACCAAATAAATCATTTAGTAGACCAAAAAAAATCGGAAAAACTACCTTTTTTCTGCCTGTCAGTCATGTCATCTCTTAAAAAACAGCTATAAACAGTTCATAAGTCATCAATTACTTTTTAATGATTTTGTTCCACGTACGACCGGATGTGCAGTAACCAAAGTAGGTTCAGAAACAAACCATATAGCAAGTACAAAGAATGAGAGAATGTAAACATGTGAAAATAGACACATTTATGGAGAAATCTTTAGAATTATCACCTGAAAGCCATCGTAGGTCCACGACCCGAATTTCATAACGCACGTCTGTTCGTCGAAGGGAAAGTACTCGACGTCGATCTCGCAGGAAGACTTGTAAATTGCCGGTGGTTTCCAGTCCACTCGACCTGTGTAATTCAAAGTCGCTTTGGTCGCAAGTGTCACCTCGAAATTGCCGTCGGCGCTGAAACATTTAAAGAATAAGAAGAATCATTAATATCCGTGCAAAAATACAGCGTTCGGTCCGTTTCGGGAAGAAGGAAATTCGACAAGAATACTGACTTGTTGTACAAAACTATATCTGGCCTCCATATATGGTCGGACGGTACGTGCAGCATCTCGACACCACCGTATTCCTTTGGATCCCACTGAAGCTTGTAGTCGTACCACGACTGAAAAATTACGTAAAAAAGTAAAAAAATAACAAATGTATATTGTGGCTTTTATAAAAAAATTATGGTTTTGATCCACATACACTATATATATATATATATATATATATATATATATATATATATATATATATATATATATATATACATAATGTGTCCCAGAAGTAACGTCCGCCCTTCTAGCATCTGGTAGGAAAAAAAATTCTGAGACGAAAAGTCCTCAGTCATTTTTTGATCAGACGCATAGATAATTAATTATGAGTTAAAATAAATAGCCAATCAGGAGCGCGCTACAGCGGAAAGGCAGCGTAGAGGGGAGGGATAGGGGAATACGTTGTAATTGCGTGCGCCTGAAAATGTGTGCGTAGGGAAAATTCCGAAAGCATGTGTGCAAGTGCACACACACACCCACGCGTATGCGCACGTACACTCACACTAGGACACACACACGCACACACTTGCACATACACACACATACCCACACACACACACGCGCGCGCGCGCGCGCGCGCGCGCGCGCACACACACACACACACACACACACACACACACACACACACACACACACACACACACACACGCACGCACGCACGCACGCATACACACACGCACGCACGCACGCACGCACGCACGCATACACACACACACGCACGCACGGACGCACGCACACACACACTTGCACACATGCTTTCGGAATTTTCCCTCCGCACACATTTTCAGGCGCACGCAATTACAACGCATTCCCCTATGCCTCCCCTCTGCGCCGTCTTTCCGCTGTAGCGCGGACCTGATTGGCTATTTATTTTAACGCATAATTAATTATCTATGCGTCTGATCAAAAAATGACTGAGGACTTTTCGTCTCAGAATTGTTTTCCCTACCAGATGCTAGAAGGGCGTACGTTACTTCTGGGATACCCTATATATATATATATATATATATATATACATACACATACATATACATACACAAAATATAGTGGGGTTATGGAAATTTCATTGCCTTAACGTAAATTCGCCATAGTAATGGCAAAAAATTGTTTTTACGATGTCATGTCGCAAGCAAATACACACTACATATTTTTTTCTCTTTCTCCCATCTTGTTGAGCTACGATGACGCAGGTCTACGCGATTTCCCATGGAAATCATGAACAATCACTAAGACCAATACGCGCGATAGTGGCACTCTCATTTTTCGACGGATGCTTATGTTTTCTTCAGACTTAGGCATATCACAGCGAAATGTAACATATCGATAATAAGCCAGCACCTCGCGTTCTTTCCCATGCGAGAACGCAGCCAGCCTGAAACATATATATGTAGAAATATACGTGCAGCCCCGAAACGTCTCCACAATACTCGAACGGAAAAAGGACGCAGGGTTCCACCAAGCGATATTCCCTTATCATGAGACCTAAACAACTCTTCAAGGAAAACTCACCCGAGTTGAAATACTTCAGCGGTCGTAAAAATAGACCCACAGAAAACACGTGCACTCAACTCCATTCTCGGAAATAGAACAGCGATTGCGATGAACAAAATCGTAACCCAATAACGAGCTAGAAGTCCGTTCTCCCACGCTGTCTCAACCAATCACGGACGTTACACTACATCCTCACGACCGATTAATTAATCCCTGAGGAAAATGCATCACGGAAATGCACTCCTTCCTCCATTAACAAAATCTCTCCTAATTTATACTTTGTGAAGGAGTATCTCACAAAAAGTCAGTTTTTCATCACCATCCGTCGAAGTCAGTCACCCGAAGTAGTTTGAACTTGAAATCCTTTATCTTTGCTCCACGTTAAATCCTCTAACTTCAGATTTTCAAAAGAAGTTCATATTTTTAACTCCGCAAAATGTCCGAGTAGCATATAATCTATTACGCACACTGTTGTAAAACCTTCTGAGCGGTCTTATAATCGATTGTACGAGCGAGCGTACCTGGCCTGAGAGAGAAGGCCCTTCGTCCGAGTACGAGCAACGGCCACTCTGCGAACGTAAGCAAAGTCGATTATATTTTTCTGTATTTTTCCTCGATTACCAAAACTGTGTTCCGAAGAATTCGAACCTCAAACACCATTAAGGAATAAAAGACCCTTGTTACTGGTAGCAACGTCTGTCGAGCTCGTTACATATATCTTAATCGCGCAGACATTCGAAGCCTAAGCTCCCTTTTACCCATCTCCCTTTTTACCCTCATCCCGTGCTATCGCACTAGGCGTAGGCAAGAAAGAGGGAAACGAAAGTTTATGTTCTCGTCCCTTCTGGATGTGGCAACCCCCCAAAAAGGGACCCCTGGGGTCTAGCCATTCCTGAAACGAAGCTAGGGGAAAAGGAGGGCGCCACAGGGCTTCCTCCAGAGGAGCAGGATGAGGGTGCATGCGCGTCAGCAAGATCGACGCTGGGTCGTAGAGAGAAGGAGGAGTCGTTGAGTAGCGACGGTAGAGAGCGGTTGCCAACGTACCGTGCGGGCGAATAGAGCGTTGTGCTAAGAGCGAGAGAGCGAGTGCCCACCACGCGGTCGGAGCGTAACTCGAGCACGCGAGCGCACCACGACGCCGAAAGCCGTCGGGTTATTTTCGTGATATTTGTTGTATTTTGCTATAATTAATGTATTCCTATCGGCTATCACATCTATCCCTCGTACTTATATAATTCGTCCAAGTATTCTAATCGTAATAATTATAATTAACATAATTAATGTGCAACGCGCTGTGAGTGTCGGACTATTTATTCGTGGCGGAGGAACGCGGCACAAATCCACGCCACGCGTGCCCCGCCATATTCCCGTTTCGAATCCGAGCACTTTCGTGCCAACGCAAACCGAAAAAGAGAGCAATTGGAGTCGCAATTACGGGAACGACGCGTGCGAAGATTAGCCCCGTGGCGACGTTACCGAATGCGCGAGCGGAGTGACGGTAACAGTTTGTTGTTTCGGGCAAAAATTGAAGACTCTATCTTTCCTGCAAATTTTCTACTCCAGCGACGAGGCTTCAAGACCAAATCCATGAAGGACTGCTTTCTACGATTCTTTATTTTGTCGAAAAAAGAAATTTGTATTATTTAAATGGCTAGTAAAGGATCCTAAAATTTTTATTGTAAGCGTGCAAATGTATAAGAGTGAGAAAGTAAGAGGGGGCGCTACGAATGAGAGTGGGGAGTATGCCTCAAGGGGGACTTGGTCGTGAGCCGCAAGCGAGAAAGGACGTATGTGTGGATGAGCCGTAAACCTTTTCTTAATAAACATTTTATATTTTTTTCATAAGTGTGTGTGCCAGCAATCTTTCACCCCTATCCGCGCGTTAACCGATACGCGCTAATAAATCAGAAGTGGGATCAGAACAAAATCGGGCCGAAAAACGTAGTGCGTTGTCTAAACGGTGTGCGAAGCTCTAGTGCTTCAACAGAAAGGAAAGTTGTACGCGGCTGAACGGTGAAAATTCTGGCAAATGCCGACGGACACGAGGCGACAAAGTGAGCGAAAAAAAACTTCGAACAGACTGTGGACAAATATTTTAAAGTGCAAAAGAAGAAAATGAAAGCAGCGATGAGACAAAACGATGCGGCATCCATAACAGGTCATGGAAATGACGATGCGGGAAGTCGCAGTATGCGTCACGACTTAACGGTCGTCGCGGCTAGCCAGGTCTCTAGCATACCGACGAACGCGACACACACGAGCATGATGTCAGGCTACACGCCTTCGCCAGTGACTACGATAGATACACTGGGACATCCGACTCTACCGACGCAGACGACGTTCGTACCCATGATCGCGCACACGACAGTGCCGCCGGTGGCGACCGCTGAAAGCGGAGCCGGCTACAAAAACGATCGCGATCATCGAACGCCAACGCCTCCACTGGATATGTTTCAACCGAATATCGCGTCTACGCCATATTTCGCACGAAATGCGATGTTTCCACCACCGGGAACATATACGCAGTAATCACGATTTCAGCATTACTACGCGCCACATGGTTCGCTGCCGACGATGTCAACAATACCTACGGGAATGAATCACGCACCAGCGATGTCAACAGGCGTACCACCGTTCGATTTACAGTCTTTGTTACAAACGCTTATTCGAGAGACGGTTTCGAGTGTCACCGAGGCACGTAACTTCGAAAGACAGCCGCCAGGCACGTCAATCGCGTTCGACCGACAAGCGGCAGAGCTTATCCTGAATTCAATCCGACCAAAAGTTCATTGCAGACCGTTGACATGTGGATTACGAAAATTGACGAGTACGCCGAAGCGTATGGATGGTCCGAGAAAGCAACGATATGTCATGCTTTAAAGAAGCTGAGAGGAACGGCCAAAGTTTGGTACGACTCGATGAGCACGGTACAGCGAACTTGGAACGAGTGGAAGCAGCTGTTGAAGGACGCCTTCCCGAGTACCGTGGGAATACAACGAAAATACCAGGAGATGGTTGACAGGAAGAAACGGCAGCAAGAATCAATCGAAGAATATTTCCACGCAAAGGTCAGTTTAGCGAGACAGTGTCGAATAAGTGACATTGATATTATTGAGTTTGTCATCGGCGGATTAAACGACAACAATATGATTCAATCGCTGAGCATTCAGGAAATCCCGTCACTCAAAGTTTTGCTACTCAGTCTCAAGAGGATGAAGGATCGTGTGAAACTTTCGAAGCAGAAGCTACGCACCGACCAAGAGATGGAGAATCTCGACGCACAAAATCCACAACGATCCGAAAGGAAACCCGTGAAGAACGAGAAGGGAGAACCTCTTTGTTTTAACTGCAACAGGTACGGGCATCTGTCACTCCAATGTTCGAAGGAACAAAAATGTAAGCGATGCAATAAGTGCAACAAAGTCGGTCACCTCGCTGCAAACTGCACTGATGCTAAGACGGACAAAAAATTCACGAAGAATTTGCAAACTCTGCATATCACTGAAGATGTAGGTCAGACGCGCGCAGAGAAGAAGCCGTCGGGATCGACAGAGGCAACGGACGACAGTGGAGCAGCAGCGGCAACGGCCGATCATCCACATATACTGACCCTAGCGAACGCGAACGGCGCAGAAGGAAACCTCAAGTATTTTCAAGACGCCGAGATAAACGGGACAAAAATACGAGCATACATCGATATGGGAAGCAAGTGCATAACGTTGCGTGAAAACGAAGCACGTAACCTCAAACTGGAGATTCAAAATCTCAATGAACCATGTACCATAGGAGGATACGTTGCAGGCAAAGTCAACGTAGTTGGATTGTTGGACGTGAAGCTCGTCATCGATAAAGCGAAAGCAATGGTTCCAGTCTACATCGTTCCGGATTTCGTGCAAGAAATTCCGCTACTCGTTGGACAGCCGTTTACCGAGTTACCAGACGTCACGATAATCGAACGGAAGAACTACATACGAGTATTCCAAGAGAGCAACGAAGTAGAAGACTAGGAAAGCTAACAAGCCTTACGATCCCGGAGCTAGAACAGAAGAAAATCAGTCTCTGGGCGAAGAAACAAACGATTCTTCTACCGAATTACATTGGGTTTATCGACGTTTACATAGACGCGACAGAGGAAGTCTCCGATTTATTTATCGATTCGCAACAGCGCATGCAAGGTAACAAGCAGCATTGTATACCGAGATGTATTATGTCCTTAAACGAAGAAGGAGCGAGTCACGTACCGGTCGTGAACAATTCGAAAGAGAGCATCGTCTTCCGGCTGGGTGAACGCGTTGTGCGTGCTGAGAGTTGCGAGCTTGATGCTACGAACGCCCTTACAACAATGTTGCATCTCGAGGAACCAAAAATGGGGCCACTGCCGATAGACGCAATACAAACGGATCTGAGGTTGGAAGAGCATCAACGCAGACAACTGATCGAAATGCTGCAACGAAATCGAGATGTCTTCGCAATGACGACGCAGGAACTGGGTGTTGCGAAAAACGCAGAAATGAAGACCGAGCTCACTTCGAAAGAGCTGATAACGTTCGGACCCTATCGACTGTCACATCAAGAACGGAAATTAGTCAGCGCAATGACGGCGGAGCGAAAAGACTGTAGGATAATCGTAGATTCGAATTCGCCTTATTCGTTTCCGGTTTTGCTGGTCAAGAAGAAGACAGGCGAATCACGTATGTGTGTGGACTATCGGGCTCTGAACAAGGTAACGAAGAAAGACAAATATCCCCTTCCGTTACTTGACGATCAATTAGAGTTGGCCGGATGCAGGTATTACACAAGCTTGGATATGGCCATGGGCTATTACCAAATACCTCTCGCCGAAGAATCGCAAGAATTAACGGTATTCGCTACGACGGACGGACAATATCAGTTCACACGAGTTCCATTTGGGTTAGCGAACGCGCCAGCGGTGTTCCAGAGGATGATTAACACGACGTTGGGCCCGTTGGCTTACAGCATCGCTCTGGCCTATATGAAAGATATTTTGATTCCGACGAGAATGTTTGAGGATGGCCTCAAACACTTGGAGCAGGTGTTGACGGTCTTACGTGGAGCAAGGCTCAAGCTGAAGCTGTCGAAATGCAAATTCCTGTACGAAAGAGTGACTTTTTTGGGATACGATATCTCGGAGAAAGGCATACAGCCTGGCGATTACAAGTTGAAGAGTGTCGAGAATTTTCCGAGACCGATTAACGAGCATGAAACTCGAAGATTCGTCGGTTTGATGAGCTACTTCAGGCGATTTATCCGGAATTTCGCGGTCTTGGCAGCACCGTTAAGGCGATGTGCCACATGCCTCCGACCGCTTCGAAATTTTGACAAAAGAATTCTCCCAAACGGAACAACCGATTGGAATGAAATTTGTTGTGTGCATGCAGGACACTTGCTCCGAGGGGATGATGACCTCCGTTATCAAAAATTTCCAAAAAAAATTTACAGTTTGTGGTTACCCTGCGAAAAATGGTGAATTATTAACCATTGCATCGCATTTTCGGTAATTTTCCGAGCGTCATCCTCTGGATCATGAAAAAGCACACATTTTAAGCTTTGTTTCGCCTGTTTTCATGAACAAATGGCGGAGAAAAAGCATTTTGAAATTTTTACATAAATGTAGCAAAAATGTATCGACTAAGCTCAAAATATCAGGTACCGGAGCGAGCGTTCAGTTCATCCGTTTTCTCACTAGCGGCGCGCAGCTCGCTTCGTTTTTTTTTACCGACCGCGCTCGCCTCCTTCCGGAACAATTTATTTTTGACAGGTCGAAAGCCTGAGCTCTAACCTCGCACATTTGTTTGAAATATATTTCAAACGATGTGTAAAGTAGTGTGTGATAGAGTGGAGTTTATGTTCGTCGCGTTTTGGTGAGTGTTTATTTGCCGTGAAAAAAGAAACGAGCCCGGTGGTCGAGGGCGACGCCTCAGGACGCCGGCACACCATCGACGAGAAATCCCGACAACGAAGCCCGACAAGGAAATAATCGACGAGAAAACTGCTGCGGACTATTGCACGAAGAAGAAGATCGAGGTACATCGTGACAGCGAGAAGCCGAAGGAAAAAGCACCCGAAGTCAAGGTACGTACATGCTATCGTACTTTGGGTACTCAACGGCTTCGGACGAATTGCCAAGGAAGCATCCTTGATGAGGAATCTCTCCGCTTGGTATATTCCAAACGGATTCAAACGTGAAAGCGACAAGAATTTCATATTCGAATCAGATTAGAATATACCGAGCAGAGAGATTTATCGCCAAGGATGCTTCCTTGGCAATTTGTGCTTCGACACAAATTGGTTCATGCCGAAGCTAGATTCCAATTCGATTTGTGCTTCGGTACAAAGAAAATGGAAAAATTAGCTCGAATTGGAATTTAGCTTTGGCACGAGTCGATTCGTGACGCAGCACAAATTGCCAAGGAAGCACCCTTGGTGAGGAACATCTCCGCTCATTATATTTCACATGGATTGAAACTTGAAATCGACGAGGATTTCACAGTCGAATCAGATTAGTATATAATATATTCTAATCTGATTCGACTGTGAAATCCTCGTCGATTTCACGTTTCAATCCATGTGAAATATAATGAGCGGAGATGTTCCTCACCAAGGGTGCTTCCTTGGCAATTTGTGCTGCGTCACGAATCGACTCGTGCCAAAGCTAAATTCCAATTCGAGCTAATTTTTCCATTTTCTTTGTACCGAAGCACAAATCGAATTGGAATCTAGCTTCGGCATGAACCAATTTGTGTCGAAGCACAAATTGCCAAGGAAGCATCCGAGCGAAGGGATGTATCGCCAAGGATGATTCCTTGGCAATTTGTGCTTCGACATAAATTGGTTCATGCCGAAGCTAGATTTCAATTTGATTCGTGCTTCGGTATAAAGCAAATGGAAAATTTGCTCCAATTAGAATTTAGCTTTGGCACGAGTCGATTTGTGACACAGCAAGAATTGCCAAGGAAGCACCCTTGGTGAGGAATATCTCCGCTCAGTATATTTCACACGGATTCAAACGTGAAATCGACGAGGATTTGACATTCGAATCAGATTAGAATATACCGAGCAGAGAGATTGATCGCCAAGGATGTTTCCTTGGCAATTTGTGCTTCGACACAAATTGGTTCATGCCGACGCTAGATTCCAATTCGATTCGTGCTTTGGTAAAAAGCAAATGGAAAATTAGCTCGAATTGGAATTTAGCTTTGGCACGAGTCGATTCGTGACGCAGCACGAATTGCCAAGGAAGCACCCTTGGTGAGGAATATCTCCGCTCGGTATATTTCACACGGATTCAAACGTAAAATCGGTGAGGATTTCACGTTCGAATCAGATTAGAATATACCGAGCGAAGGGATGTATCGCCAAGGATGCTTCCTTGGCAATTCGTCCTTCGACACAAATTGGTTCATGCCGAAGGTAAATTTCAATTCGATTCGTGCTTCGGCACGAAACGAAAAAATAAATTAAAGGAGTTCACAAATATTAATTTTCGTTGCGTTCCAACGATCCAAACTTCAACCTCATAGCCTCTCCGCAGAATGCAGAGAACTATTGTAAATTTAATCCTGAAACTAAGTGTGCAATATTTTGGCTAATTATGTTAGTTTTAGATGTCAAGTACGGGGGGGAATTTCATTACAATTTTGAAAAAAATAGAAAAGAGTTTGAACAAAAGTTCGTATTTTCGACCATAATTTTTATATATTACTCCGAAAAATAAAAAGAACAGAACATTTCTTCATTTTTTTAAGTGTTTTTTGGAGCGCTGTATCTATGTGAAAAATGGTCGTACTGAGATGAAAAAAAGACTTTGAAGCTTCAAGTTTCTAGTTTCGAGATCTTTTGGCAAAATTTATTTGTGAGCTACGGTTATCGCACAATCATAAAAAATAGCTGAGGAAAAAAATTTCCAAATTTATGTTTTTTTCTCAAGGGTTCACGGGCTAGGTCATTTTTTTCCACAAAATTCAATGTATAGGTCAGTTAGCTTGTTGATTCAGCTTTAATTTGGTTGTTTTGTCTCTCTACATCAATTTTTTGCTGAGATATCTGACTCTAAATAAAAAAGATCCTGTTGTCTCTGATCATCGATACCTCAGCAACCAATGATCGGAACGGGAATTAAACGGCAGCTTTGAAAACTTGAATAAGTTTCCTATCTGCCCCTTTCGTTCATCTTTGAGAAAAACATTTTTTCACCCTTATCATTAATTTGAAAAAAGGACAAAAAGTGACTTTTTATAGTTTGTCAGTAAATCTACTACTACTTTACAAATATTGATGGAAAAACTAATGTTGCCGCGTTTTTTTTCAGCGTAATGTAGCCCCAACAGCCCTGTTAATTTTCAAATTGACCCATCGAACCGTTTTTCCGGACTGATGTTTTACAGAACAATTAAAGGCACAAGTGTATTTTTCCTGAACATCGTGTAATCATCTTCAAAATAGAAAGACAAATTATCTTCGACTTTTTTCACAACTTTGCACCAGTTTCTTGTTTAATTTAAGAAAAAAAATTCGAAACATTTCATTTTATTTTAATTCCCTTTAACTTTGTAAAACATTTCAGGAAACAATACTGACTCATTTTTTACACGATTCGGCCTTTGCGTACTATAATTAACGCACTCATCTTTAATTGCATGAATTAAAAGTTGATAACCAAGCTGTATTCAATAGTCGATCTGAGAACATTTATGCGATTAACTCTTGAAATTTTCGACGAAGGTTATTAGGGTTCCAGAAAACAGTTTTTTTTTTAACTAGGCATGAAGAAATATTGATAAAAGTTAAAGTTTACAAAAACTTTAGATTCATTTTTTTTTACCAAAATGTAGAAAAAAGTTACCAATAATAAGATTAGTTTCCAAAAAATTTTAATTGTTTTTTTCTTCCAAAAAAATATTAGTTTTCAAAGAAACTGTTTTTTTGTAACCCTAATAACCTTCCCAGAAAATATCGAGAATTAATCTCATTTAAGTTCTCAGGTCGACTAGTGAATACAGCTTGGGGGTTTTTAATTAACTTTTAATTAACGCAATTAAAGATCAGTGAAATTATGTTGCGCAAAGGTCGAATTGTGTAAAAAATGAGTTTGTATTGTTTCCTGAAATGTTTTACAAATATGAAAAAAAAAAAATTGAAATTTTTCGAATTTTTTTTTCTTGAATTTAACAAGCAACTAGTACAAAGTTGTGAAAAAAGTCGAAGAAAATTGGTTTTTTCATTCTGATGTTTACACGATGTTTAGGAACAATACATTTCTTCCTCTGTTTTGTAAAATTTTAATAAATTGGTCCGGAAAAACAATTCGATGGATAAAATTGAAAGTTTACAGGGCTCTTGGAGGTACAACAAGCAGAAAAACAACCGGGCAACATTAGTCTTTATCAATATTCACAAAGTAGTAGTACATTTACTGAAAAACCATAAAAACTCATTTTTTGTCCTTTTTCAAATTAATATTAATCGTGACAAAAATGTTTTTTTTCTACAAAATCAATAAAAGGATCTTGTAGGAAATTTTTTTAAGTTTTCAAGGCTGCCCGTGCGATCATTGGTTGCTGAGATATCGATGATCGAAGACAAAAGGATCTTTTTCATTCAGTCGGATATCTCAACAAAAAATTGACGTAGAGGGACAAAAAACCAAATTGAAGCTGAATAAACAAGCTAACTGGATACATGGATTTAACTGAAATAACATTCTCGAGAGCGTTGACCCTTGAAACAAAAACCAAAAAATTTAGAAACAAATTTTCTCTCGCTATTTTTTATCGTTGCGCGATAACAGTAGCTCACCAATTTGTTTTGCCGGCAGATCTCGAAACTAGAAACTTGGAGCTTCATGATGCTTTTTTCATCTCGATGCGACCATTTTTCACGCACTTGAAAAAACACTTTGAAAAATTGAAGAAATTTTTGTTCCTTTAATTCTTTAGAGTAGTCTGTAAAAAGTGATATATTTGTTCAAGGGCAGTTGTTCAATTGGCAAGGATGGTCGATAACGTCACAATTTTTGTTGTTTGCAGCAACTCGGAAGCGAGGGACTCAACGGGGTCGGCACGAAAATATCATCGGAAGGCGTGAGATTGTTCTCGATTGTGTCGGTGACAAGGAATGCAAGACAGAATGTGCTCTGCCTCTGCTCTGCCTGTAAGGCTCATGAGAAAATATGTTCTCTATTGCTCGAGCTCTGTCGTGACCGACGAGACAGTGTTTCTTCTCTGTTGCTCGATACCGGTGAACGATGAACAAAATTTCGCCGATCAAGCTTTTGGATAAATCTCCGCCGTCGGATGCAGCAGCACGGTACCCATGTCTTTGTGAGGCGAGCGGTGGACAAAGTGCATATGAAGCGTGGTCGAGGTATTTGTTAAAATTTATTAAAACGGATGGCAAGATGTCACCACCTTTCCACAGGGCAAGTCTTCAACAACTCGGAAGTTAAATTGTAAAAAATGTATGAAAACTTCCAATTTTGGGAAAGTCACCATTTTCTTTCAAATTCGTTCGGGTGAAAATCACGCAAGGAAGGAGGACACTACCGTCACTGCCCATTTTCGACCGTTTTCTTTATTAAAAAAAAAATACAGCAATAAAATATATAATCAAAATAACTTTAAGGCTTCATTAGGTATATATTGAAGTATGTAAAACGAGTTTATTTGAAAAGAATAGAAAATCACGGTGCTCGGGTTGCTATAGCACTACTGGTTTTCAGTCAACCCCCTCCATGCTGTTGAAGTTTGCATCCTAGGAACGCAGCGAAAGCTCTTGCTCACATTTTATTTTTTATATTTTTATTGTTATAGAAGATGTTTTTTTTTAAAGATTTATATTGTAGATCGCTAAATAAACATCTTTAAAAATGGTTAGAAGATTTTTGTAAGCAAAGTTTGCTAAAATAAATTTAAGGAATTCACAAACATTAATTTTCGTTGCGTTCCAAAGATACAAACTTCAACCTCATATTCTCTCCGCGAACGCCGTAGAACTATCGTAAATTTAATCCTGGTACTAAGAGTGAAATATTTTCGTTAAATATTTATTTTTAGAAGTCAAGTACGGGGAGAATTTTCAAAATAATTTTTAAAAAAATAGTAACGTGTTTCAAAAACAGTTCGTGTTTTCGACCATCATTTTTATGTACTACTCCGAAAAATTAAAGGAACAGAAAATTTGTTCATTTTGTTCGTGTTTTTTGAAGCGCTGTATCTATATGAAAAATGGTCGCATCGAGATTTAAAAAAAGCCTTTGAAGCTTCAAGTTTCTAGTTTCGCGATCTTCTGGCAAACATTTTTTGTTAGCTGCGGTTATCGCGCAATCATAAGAATAGATGAGGAAAAAATTGCGAAATTTATGTTTTTTTTTCAAGGGTTCACGGGCTAGGTAATTTTTTTTCACGAAACTCAATGTATAGGTCTGCTAGCTTGTTGATTGAGCTTTAATTTGCTTTTTTTGTCTCTACGTCAATTTTTTGCTGAGCTATCCGACTTTAAATGAAAGAAGATCCTTTTATCTTCGATCATCGATATCTCAGCAACCAATGATCGCGATTAAAGGGCAGCTTTGAGAAGTTGAATAAATTTCCTACCAGTCCCTTTCGTTGATCTTTCAGAAAAACATTTTTTCACTGTTAACATTAATTTGAAAAAAAAGGACAAGAAGTGATTTTTTATAGTTTGTCAGTAAATCTGCTACTACTTTACAAATATTGATGCAAACACTAATGTTGCCGCGTTTTTTACAAGCGTAATGTAGCCCCAATAGCCCTGTTAATTTTCAAATTGATCCATCGAACCGTTTTTCCGGACTGATTGATCAATGTTTTAGAGAACAATGAAAGGCACAAGAGTATTGTTTCTAAACATCGTTTAATCATCATCAAAATGGAAAGACCAATTTTCTTCGAATCTTTTCACAACTTTGCACTAGTTTCTTGTTAAATTTAAGAAAAAAAAATCTAAAAATTTCAATTAAAAAAAAATATTTCTTTTAACTTTGTAAAACATTTCAGGAAATAATACTGACTCATTTTTTACCCGATTCGGCCTTTGCGCACTATAATTTCACTAATGTTTAATTGCGTTAATTAAAAGTTGATAACCCCAAGCTGTATTCAATAGTCAATCTGAGAACATTTATGCGATGAACTTTTGATATTTTCTACGAAGGTTATGAGGGTTCGAGAAAATAGTTTTTTTTTTCAAACTAGGCATGAAAAAAAATTGAAAAAAGTTAAAGTTAACAAAAACTTTACATTAATTTTTTTTACCAAAACGTAGAAAAAAATTAATTTACCAAATTATTTTTTTTACCAAAGTATTTTTTTACCAAAAACGTAGAAAAAGATTAGTTGGAAAAAAATGTTAAGTGGTTTTTTTTTTTCAAAAAGGGATTAGTTTTAAAAGAAAGTGTTTTTTGTAACCCTAATAACCTACGCAGAAAATATCGAGAATTAATCTCATACAAGTTCTCAGATCGACTAGTGAATACAGCTTGGGAGTATCAACTTTTAATTAACGCAATTAAAGGTAAGTGAAATTATGGTGCGCAAAGGTCGAATCGTGTAAAAAAAGAGTCAGTATTGTTTCCTGAAATATTTGACAAATTTAGTAAAAAAAAAGAAATGGAGATTTTCGATTTTTTTTTCTTGACTTTAATAAGCAACTAGTCGTGAAAAGTTGTGCAAAGAGTCGAAGAAAATTGTTTTTTTTTCATTCTGATGATGATTACACGATGTTTAGGAACAATACACTTCTTCCTTTGTTTTGTACAACTTTGAAGAATCGGTCCGGAAAAACGGTTCGATAGATCAAATTGAAAATTTACAGGGCTACTGGGGCTACATTAAGCAGAAAAACAACCAGGCAACATTAATCTTTCCATTAATATTTAAAGTGTTGTACATTTACTATAATATATAAAGTAGTAGTACATCTACTGAAACACCATTAAAAGTATTTTTTTGTCATTTTTCAAATTAATATAAATGGTGAAAAAAATGTATTTTTTTTTGTAAAAAATCAACGAAAGGGTCGTGTAGGCAATTTGTTTAAGTTTTTAAAGCCGCCCTTACAATCATTGGTTGCTCAGATATCGATGATCGAAGGCAAAAGGATCTTTCTACATTCAAAGTCGGATATGTCAGCATAAAATTCACGTAGAGAAACAAAAAACCAAATTGAAGCTGAACAAACAAGCTAACTGAGCTATACATGTATTTAACTCAAATAACATTCTCGAGCGTGTGGACTTGAAAAAAAAACTCAAAAAATTTGGAAACAAATTTTCTCTCGCTATTTTTTATTATTGCGCGATAACAGTAGCTCACAAATTCATTTTGCCGACAGATCTCGAAAGTAGACATTTGAAGCTTCATAATGCGTTTTTTCATCTCGATGCGACCATTTCTTACATTCATACAGCGCTTCAAAAAACACTAGATTAACACTATGTTAGACGAGAGAGCTGGAGAAGTTTTGTTTCCATAATCTAATGCGGCCTTTTGGTCGAAAATAAAACTATTTTTAGTCGGTGAATTTGTCCCCATAGATAATAGGTTTACAAGAGTTGAGAATTGCGACTGCCGGCATGGCATCGCCAAAGATGCTTTTCAGCGCCGGAAACTTAAAAAAATAGCTCGAAAACCGCTTTAAAACTGTTTTTTGCTATAAACGAATATTCATCATATTTTTGGAGGTTATAAGAATGTTTTAAAAGTGTTTCCAAAATATGATTTTTCGAACATTTTCCACCGGCGCCCTCCTTTAAACATATCGCGATCGTAAAATTTCACCGCTCTTCTGTAGAGCGAGACTCCTGCGATCGCCATTGCTGGACAATTCGATCCTTGGAGGAACCTGCCGAAGATGAATCCCGGCAGAGAGAAAAAAATGCTAAACGTATTTATTTTCGCAATAATTATAAGATTTCACCACTTTTTCGCAAAGTGAGACTCGGTCGATCTCGTTCGCTCGCGAATTTGGTCGGCCGCAGACAACCTGCCGAAAAAAAGTCATGGCAGAGAGAAAAATTCCGAACGCATTTGTTTAAACAATGAGCATTCTAAAATTTTGCAACTCGTTTGTAGAGTAAGTCTCGAGCGATCTCGCCCGCTCGAGATTTTGGCAGAGATCGAACTTGTCGACGATAAGCAGCATCGAGATTCAAAATAGTCCTCGAGCGTATTTGTTTAAATCAATTAAAAAGGGATGGGAAAATGTCAGCACCCTTCCACAATACGAGTCTCTAGCAAACACGCCGTTTGCTAGAAAATTCAACCGTTATGGAATTTACTCCGATGACCGTCGTCGACAAAAGAAATTGATTTGAGGCAATTTTTTTAAACAATTGGCGATCGAACAATTTCACCGCTCTTCCGTAGAGCGAGGCTAGCAATCTTTATTGCGCGATAAGTTGACTGAAAACTAGCACTGCTAGTTTTCAGTCAACCCTCTCCTTGCTGTTGAAGTTTGCATCGTTGGACCGCAACGAATGCTCGTGCTCACATTTTATTTTTTATATTTTTATTGTTATAGAAAATCTTTTTTTTAAGATTTATATTGTAGATCGCTAAATAAACATCTTAAAAAATAGTTAGAAGATTTTTGGCTAAAATCGAATATTCATCATATTTTTGGAGGTTATAAGGATTTTTTAAAAGTTTTTCCAAAATATGATTTTTTGAAAATTTTCCACCGGCGTCCTCCTTTAAACATATCGCGATCGTAAAATTTCACCGCTCTTCTGTAGAGCGAGACTCCTGCGATCGCCATTGCTGGACAATTCGATCCTTGGAGGAACCTGCCGAAGATGAATCCCGGCAGAGAGAAAAAAATGCTAAACGTATTTATTTTCGCAATAATTATAAGATTTCACCACTTTTTCGCAAAGTGAGACTCGGTCGATCTCGTTCGCTCGCGAATTTGGTCGGCCGCAGACAACCTGCCGAAAAAAAGTCATGGCAGAGAGAAAAATTCCGAACGCATTTGTTTAAACAATGAGCATTCTAAAATTTTGCAACTCGTTTGTAGAGTAAGTCTCGAGCGATCTCGCCCGCTCGAGATTTTGGCAGAGATCGAACTTGTCGACGATAAGCAGCATCGAGATTCAAAATAGTCCTCGAGCGTATTTGTTTAAATCAATTAAAAAGGGATGGGAAAATGTCAGCACCCTTCCACAATACGAGTCTCTAGCAAACACGCCGTTTGCTAGAAAATTCAACCGTTATGGAATTTACTCCGATGACCGTCGTCGACAAAAGAAATTGATTTGAGGCAATTTTTTTAAACAATTGGCGATCGAACAATTTCACCGCTCTTCCGTAGAGCGAGGCTAGCAATCTTTATTGCGCGATAAGTTGACTGAAAACTAGCACTGCTATTTTTCAGTCAACCCTCTCCTTGCTGTTGAAGTTTGCATCGTTGGACCGCAACGAATGCTCTTGCTCACATTTTATTTTTTATATTTTTATTGTTATAGAAAATCTTTTTTTTAAGATTTATATTGTAGATCGCTAAATAAACATCTTAAAAAATGGTTAGAAGATTTTTGGCTATAAACGAATATTCATCATATTTTTGGAGGTTATAAGGATTTTTTTAAAGTTTTTCCAAAATATGATTTTTCGAAAATTTTCCACCGGCGTCCTCCTTTAAACATATCGCGATCGTAAAATTTCACCGCTCTTCTGTAGAGCGAGACTCCTGCGATCGCCATTGCTGGACAATTCGATCCTTGGAGGAACCTGCCGAAGATGAATCCCGGCAGAGAGAAAAAAATGCTAAACGTATTTATTTTCGCAATAATTATAAGATTTCACCACTTTTTCGCAAAGTGAGACTCGGTCGATCTCGTTCGCTCGCGAATTTGGTCGGCCGCAGACAACCTCCTGAAAAAAATCATGGCAGAGACAAAAGTTCCGAACGCATTTGTTTAAACAATGAGCATTCTAAAATTTTCCAACGCGTTTGTAGAGTAAGTCTCGAGCAATCTCGCTCGCTCGCTCGAGATTTTGGCAGAGATCGAACTTGTCGACGATAAGCAGCATCGAGATTCAAAATAGTCCTCGAGCGTATTTGTTTAAATTAATTAAAAAGGGATGGGAAAATGTCAGCACCCTTCCACAATACGAGTCTCTAGCAAACACCCCATTTGCTAGAAAGTTCAACCGTTATGGAATTTACTCCGATGACCGTCGTCGACAAAATAAATCGATTTAAGGCCATTTGTTTAAACAATTGGCGATCGAAAAATTTCACCGCTCTTCCGTAGAGCGAGGCTAGCGATATTTATTGCTCGAAAATTAGACCCTTCGAGAACCTGCCGAAGATGAACCCTGGCAGAGATAAAAATGCCGAACGCATTAATTTAAACATTGAGCATTGTAAAATTTTACCACTCTCTTGTAGAGTGAGTTTCGGGCAATCTCATTCACTCGAGATTTTGGCAAAGATAGAATTCGTCGACGGTAAACGGCATCGGGATTACAAATAGGGCTCGAGCTTATTTGTTTTAATTTAAAAACATGTGTAAATGCCAGCATCCTTCCACAAAACGAGTCTCTAGCGAACCCCGTTTGCCAGAAAGCTCAAGCGAATAAAATTTTCACCGATGACCGTCGTCAAAAAAATTAATCGATCCAAGGCAGTTTGCATATATAATGTAAACTGTTACAATGTTTCACCGCTCTCCTGCCGAGCGAG